>JARQOD010000007.1:110715964-110793640 GCA_033576555.1 Oophaga sylvatica | reverse complement strand
ACATTCTTATGTTGCTAAACTATATGTTGTATAGAGTGTGGTTCCTGTATAAATAGTTTACTGACATTGTAGTCATATCATTAGACAGCGTGACAACGCCCTTGCCGGCAGTGGCTGAAAGAATCACTTCTTTACAAAAGAATATGGATCTTCTAAAGGAAAATCTAGAATTGGCTCAGGAAAGGTACAAGAAAGCAGCAGATAAATTTTGTAAACCTGCACCAGCTTTCAAGGTAGGAGATTTGGTCTGGCTGTCAACCAGAAATCTTAAATTAAAGATTCCATCGTCTAAATTGGGACATAAGTACATTGGACCTTATAAGATCAATAAGATTATAAGTGCTGTTGCTTGTCGTCTTCAACTGCCCAGAACTATGAGAATCCACCCTGTCTTTCATGTATCCCTACTAAAGGCTGCAACACCCAATACGTTTCCTGGACGTTCTTCTCCTTGCCCTGACCCAGTGCTGGTCGATGGTCAGGAAGAATTTATGGTGGAAAGGATTCTAGATTCCAGGTTGTACAGAAATCAGTTGCAATATTTGATTAAATGGCAGGGCTACCCAGTGGAGGACAACTCATGGGAACCAGTCAATAATGTAAATCCTCCTCGTCTGCTCCGCCAGTTTCATCAGAGGTACCCTGACAAGCCTGGTCTGAGGTCATCCGGAGGTTGTCCCTAAGGGGGGAGTAATGTAAGGTTCTTTGTCTCTGTTGACATGTTCCTTGAAATTCAGTTTTTCGTCGGCCATTTTGCTTTCTGTCTTTCTGCAGCTCTTGCCCTCAGTTAATATGGAGTTTCCAGTTTTCATGTTCCCGCCCTGATTCTTCCCTCTTGCTTCTTAAGCAGCCTCAGCTGAACAATCAGTGCTCCTGAATCGCGCCTCAGTCAGTCTGTGACCTGACTCCTGGAAGCCTTGGACTTGTACTCCAGCTATTCCCTACTGAGGAACCTTGGAACACTTTTGGACTCTGGAAACCTGCTGTTTGGTGAATCCATGTTTGCAGAGGAATTACGGTACAGAGAAGAGATCCTGAACCTGCTTTGGAGATTTATTGTAGTGCTTGAAGTTACTCTGGCCTGCTGTGTCTCCTGTCGCTGTTCCTGCAAACTGTGTGAACTTTTCAGCATGCTTGTATGAAGTAATACAAGTCATTTCATTTCAACCTATGTCTCCTGTGTTTTCCTCGCACCCAAGCACAAGACGCTATAGGAACTGTACACTATACATGACATAGATGTTTTCCTCTGGTGAACAGAGTCTGACCACAGATTCTCAATTGGATTAAGGTCTGAACTTTGATGCCACTCCAAAACATTTACACTTTTCCCCTTGAACTACTCGAGTGTTGCTTTAGCAGTATGCTTTGGATCATTGTCTTGTTGGAAGATGAACCTCCATTCCAGTATCAAATCACTGACAGACTAAAACAAGTTTTGCTCAAGAATATCCCTGTATTTCACACCATCCATCTTCCCCTTGACTCGGACCATTTTCCAAGTCCCTGCTGCCAAAAACATTCCCACAGCATAATGCTGCCACCACCATGTTTCACTATAGGTATGGTGTTCTTGGGATGATGAGCTGTGTTGGTTGGCACCAGACGTAGCGTTTAATTTGGTGGACAAAAAATTAAATTTTGGTCTCATCTGACCACAACACCTTCTGCCATACATTTGGGGAGTGTCCCACATGTCTTTTGCCAAACTCAAAATGAACTTTACAATTTGTATGTGCAAGTAAATGTTTTTTTCTGTCCACTCTTCCATAATGGCCACCTCTATGTATTGTACAGCTTATTGTGGTCGTGTGGACAGATACTACAGTCTCTGCTTGGGAACTCTGCAGCTTCTTCAGGGTTATCTTTGGTTTCTGTGCTGCCTCTCTGATTAATGCTCTCGTCCGATCAGAGACTGGAATTTTTTTTTATAACCCAACCCTGACTTGCACCACCCAACAACTTTGTCACTGACTTGTTTGGAGATCTTTGTTCTTCATGGTGTTGATTGGTTAATGGTGCTTAATGGTTGTGCAGCCTCTGTGGCCTTTCAGAGGCCACAGACCTTGTGACACTTAGATCATCAGTATATACACTTAGGACTTACAAAAAGCCAGTATTCTGGCGAAACGCGCATCAGGGACACATGAACCGCTAGCAAACAATATGCAGCAGGATTAAATAGTGTATTTACTTAGACAAGGTTAAATAGGCTTAGTACACTAGCGAGCAATAATTCATCGGCACAACTTGAGACGCTGCAGAGTGTCATAGGTACCTGCAATTGTAATCTAAGCAGTTTCAAAGTTGAGCATTATCTCTGGCCAGAGACACTACTCCTCTCAGCTTGCACATTGCTTCATGCTTTATATTAACCCCGCATAGCATAGAGTGCGTCTGTCAGTGACACAGCTCAGCTTCCTGCCATTCTCCATGGATATCCCATCGGGACATTGAGTATTTTATACAGCAGGATACCATTGAGATTATCC
Source organism: Oophaga sylvatica (assembly GCA_033576555.1). Taxonomy (NCBI): domain Eukaryota; kingdom Metazoa; phylum Chordata; class Amphibia; order Anura; family Dendrobatidae; genus Oophaga; species Oophaga sylvatica. The sequence continues at coordinate 110,791,148 of JARQOD010000007.1, read as the reverse complement.
TATACAAGTAGTATACCTCTATTCATCCCTTATCTACAAATGGATATTAATTAGTCCTTGTCTTTATTATAAAAGGCACATTGGCCAGAGATCCACTAACAATGTTATATTATTATATCCTTGCATCCAGTATTGCAATTGGGATTCTAGTGGGCCAAAGCTGTATAAAACTTAATAACTACTCATATACAGCAGTGTTTCAATATACACCCATCATTTGGGTGTATATTAATTATTTTTACATTTAACCCCTTAACCCCCCAGAGGTATATTTGTTTTTGTGTTCTCGTTTTTGTTCCCCTTCTTCCCAGAGCCATAACTTTTTTATTTTTCCATCAATATGGCCATGTGAGGGCTTGTTTTTTACGTGACGAGTTGTATTTTTTGAACGACACCATTGGTTTTACCAAGTCGTGTACTAGAAAACGGGAAAAAAAATTCCAAGTGAGGTGAAATTGCAAAAACATTGCAATCCCACACTTGTTTTTTCTTTTGGCTTTTTACTAGGTTCACTAAATGCTAAAACTGACCTGCCATTATGATTCTCCAGGTCATTACGAGTTCATAGACAACAAACATGTCTAGGTTCTTGTTTATATAAGTGATGAACAAAATTTCCATATTTTGTTAAAAAAAAACAAAAATTGCGTCATTTTCTGATACCTGTAGCGTCTTCATTTTTCGCATTTTTTGCATGCCGAGCTGACCATTTTGGTGTAAATACGTTCTTTTGATCGCCCGTTATTGCATTTTAATGCAATGTCGCGGCGACAAAAAAAACGTAACTCTGGCGTTTTGACTTTTTTTTTTCTAATTACGCTATTTAGCGATCAGGTTAATCTTTTTTTATCAATAGATTGGGCGATTCTGAAACGGTGATACCAAATATGTGTATGTTTGATTTTTCTTTTATTTTATTTTGAATGGGGCGAATTTTTTTTTAAACTTTTATTTTTTACTTTTGGCATGCTTTAATAGTCTCCATAAGAGATGATCAGTTCGCCTATATGTAGAATTAGTCACTTGCTATGAACGCTGACCACTGGGCGGCGCTCACAGCAAGCTGGCAGTGACAAAAATAGAGGTCTCCAGGAGACCTCTGGTTGTCATTCCAACCCACTGGTGACTCGCGATCACGTGACGGAGGTCACCGGTGGGCGGATTTCTGGCGCGATTGCCAGAAGCGCATGCTAAATGCCACTGTCAGAGTTTCACAGCGGTATTTAATGGGTTAATAGCCATGGGTAGATCGCGATTCCACCCGCGGCTGTTCCGGGCACATGTCAACTGTTCAAAATAGCTGACATGTGCCGGGAAAGATGGGGGCTCACCGCTGGAGCCCACATCAATGGGAGGGAGTCTGACATCAGCGTAAATGTATGCCCGATGCCGGAAAGGGGTTAAAATCTTATGAACCTAAATAAAAGTTAATTTTTATTCACATCACTTTTTCCCCCTTCCCCCTCTTTACTAATCTGCTTGAAAACTGCTGTTCACATAATTCTGCATCGTGCGGTCAAAAAACATTAATGTAATAGATGTGATATAACAGAGCACAATCCCACCGACATTCAGAGATTTACCTCCTGTCTCTCTCTCTCTTCCCTCCTGTCTCTCTCTCACCTCCTGTCTCTCTCTTCCCTCCTGTCTCTCTCTCACCTCCTGTCTCTCTCTTCCCTCCTGTCTCTCTCTTCCCTCCTGTTCTCTCTCTCTCACCTCCTGTCTCTCTCTTCCCTCCTGTCTCTCTCACCTCCTGTCTCTCTCTTCCCTCCTGTCTCTTTACCTCCTGTCTCTTTACCTCCTGTCTCTCTCTTCCCTCCTGTCTCTCTCTGTCTCTCTTTCCTCCTGTCTCTCTCTCTCTTCCCTCCTGTCTCTCTCTCACCCTCCTGTCTCTCTCTTCCCTCCTGTCTCTCTCTCACCTCCTGTCTCTCTCTTCCCTCCTGTCTCTCTCTTCCCTCCTGTCTCTCTCTCTCTCACCTCCTGTCTCTCTCTTCCCTCCTGTCTCTCTCACCTCCTGTCTCTCTCTTCCCTCCTGTCTCTTTACCTCCTGTCTCTTTACCTCCTGTCTCTCTCTTCCCTCCTGTCTCTCTCTCTTACCTCCTCTCTCTCTTTCCTCCTGTCTCTTTCTTTCCTCCTGTCTCTCTCTTTCCTCCTGTCTCTCTCTCTTACCTCCGGTCTCTCTTCCCTCCTGTCTCTCTCTCTTACCTCCTCTCTCTCTCTCTTTCCTCCTGTCTCTTTCTTTCCTCCTGTCTCTCTCTTTCCTCTTCTCTCCCCTTTACCTCGTCTCTTTCCCTCCTGTCTCTCTTCTTACTCTTCTCTCTCTCTTTCCCTCCTGTCTCTTTCTTCTCCTGTCTCTCTCTTTCCTCCTGTCTCTCTCTCTTCCTCCTGTCTCTTCTTTCCTCCTGTCTCTCTTCTCCTGTCTCTCTCTCTTCCCTCCTGTTCTCTCTTCCCTCCTGTCTCTCTCTTTCCTCCTGTCTCTTTCTTCCTGTCTCTCTCTCTCCGTCTCTTTCCTCCTGTCTTCTCTTCCCTTCCTTTTCTCGTCTCTCTCTTTCCTCCTGTCTTCTTTCCTCCTGTCTTCTCTCTTTCCCTCCTGTCTCTTTCCTCCTGTCTCTCTCGCTTTCCTCCTGTCTCTCTATTCCCTCCTGTTTCTCTTCCCTCCTGTCTCTCTCTTCCTGTCGCTCTCTGTTCCTTCCTGTCTCTCTCTCTTCCCTCCAGTCTCTCACCTCCTCTCTCGTCTTCCTTTTTCTTTCTTTCCCTCTTTTCTTTCTTCCCCTCTTCCTGGTTGCCTCTGGCTCCGCCCCTCCCTGTAGCCCCGCCCCTACCATGTGACCCCACAGGCTGATAGCTGTGAGGGTGTAGAGGGGAGGGAGCAGCTGCTTGGTGTCCTGTCTAGCTGCTGACTGCAGGCTGTGATGATTCCTGCTACATTGCACCAAATACTCAGCAGTGAAGGACTCTCACTTCAGGAGACTCCGATCTCTTCCCGGATTTCAGCTCCATGAAGAGGAAGAGAAACAAGATCCTGCTGGGGAAGAAGAGAGCGCAGTGGAGTTAGCAGCGCAGTATGTGAGCACATGCTATAAGCTGCGAGAAAGACGATGATATGCCATGGATTTCCTTGCCCCCCCCGACCCTGTGACCCATCCATCGTTCCTACAGTCCCTGAAGGGTATGCCACACTAAACAACATCGCTAACTGGATCGCTAAAAAACGTCATATTTAGCGATCCCGTTAGTGATGTTTTTGTGTGCGGCATCTGATCAGCGACGAGCTCCCTGCTGAGATCCTGCTGTGATCTCGCTCGTCGCTGGAATCGTTCCGGACCCTATTTTATCGTCGGCGCTCCCGCTGGTAAGTATATATCGCTGAGTGTGGCACCTTAGCGATTTAGCGGTACTTTTGTACCGCTAAAGTCGTTAAGGAGATCGCTAACCGCGATAGCGTCCTTAACGACATCGCTAAATGTGGCCGACACTAGCGATATTGTAAACGATCCTGCTAGCGATCTCATTAGTATGCGACGCTAACGAGATCGTTAGCGGGATCGTGTAGTGTGGCAGTACCTTATCTCTATTCTCTACTGTATAGTTGCTTTTGCAAAAGTAATGTTTATTTTTTTCTGCCAATAAAGCTTCTTTGAATCCTTCTTCCCTGTGTCAGGACTGCAGCACTGAGCGCTCTCTCTCAGGGTGCTGCACAGCACTGAGTGCTATTTCTCTGGGTCTATGTAGTGCTAAGCGCTATCTCTTGGGGTGCTGCGCAGAGCTGAGTGCTATCTCTCGGGGGGCAGAGCTGAGTGCTATCTCTCGGGGGGCAGCGCTGAGCACTATCGGGCAGAGCTGAGTGCTATCTCTTGGGGGGCAGCGCTGAGCACTATCTCTCGGGGGGGCAGCGCAGCGCTATCACCTGGGGGTCTGTGCAGCGCTGAGCACTTTCAGCTCTCGGGGGCTGTCAGCGCTGAGTGCTATCTCTCCGGGGACTGCGCAGAACTGAGTGCTATTTCTCAGGGTCTATGCAGTGCTGAGCTCTATTTCTTGGGCTGCACATCGCTGAGTGCTATCTCTCGGCAGGCTACGCAGCGCTGAGCACTTTCAGCTCTCTGGGGGCTGCCAGCGCTGAGTGCTGTCTCTCGGGGGGCTGCGCAGCGCTGAGTGCTAATGTAAGATGCCCAAGCGATGTAGTCGTGGGTGAGCTCTGGTCCCGACTTGTTCTGGCATCTAACTGACAAGGGGTGTCTCAGTCCTGGTGTGCTGTTGTGTATGTGATGCTTCCCAATTACTTGTGGCCAGAAGGCCTGTTCTGAGTTCAGGAATCCTTCTGGAACCAGGGCATCAAACAGTCCAGAAGACACGTGGTTCATAAAAAACAAACTTTTACTGAGAGAATGGCAGTCTGTACAATATTTACAAGCAGGTTTAAAGGAGAAGGCCCAACGAGCTGTCATTTTTCCCACAGGAACCGGATACAGCTTAAGCCCTGATTCTCGGGACAGGTGGCATATCTCCCTTTCTGGCTTTCCTAGCCCTTGCGGATCTTCCTCACCTCTAGCAGCATTTCTGGATTGGGATACCTTCCGCCCCATGTAGTCTGAGTCCATCTTTCTATCTAGCTTCGCAAACTGAGTGTGCCCCTGACCCACGACGTCCATCTCGAGGTTGCCCTTGGCCATTAAGACGGAATAACACGGAAGGTATTTACGGCAATCTGCTGTCCTGAATATTGAGCTCATGTTGTCCTTAGCAGCCCACTATTCCTGCTGCATATGCACTCCTGCCTGCGCATTAACTGAACTGTCACTTCTTGCACAAAGGAATGAAACCAGACACACAAGACCACGAGGTATGAGAGGCGCTATGAGGCACTATAAGGCACAGTGGTACTGTGAAGCCCCCGTGAGGCAATGAGTCGCTGTGAGGCACTATAAGCCCCAGAGGCGCTGTGCGGTACAAGGAGGCACAGACTTAGGGCCCCGTCTCACATAGCGACACACCAGCGATCCCGACAACGATCAGGATTGCTGGTGTGTCGCTACATGATCGCTGCTGAGCTGCCAAACAGGCAGCGATCGGGACAGCGACACTGCGGGTAACGTCGCCTAGTTACCCGCAGTGTACGTTGGATACCAGCGCACTGATGCAGGGAGCTGGTAACCAAGGTACACGTCGGGTTTCCAGGCGCTGCGCGGTGCCTGGAAACCCGATGTGTACCTTGGTTACCAGATCGCTGGTCTCCTGCCTGTGACGCAGCAATGCGTGCTGGCCAGCAGGAGACCAGCGAGCAAAAAAATGTCCAGGCATTTCTGACACGACCAGCGATTCACAGCAGGGGCCTGATCGCTGGTACGTGTCAGACATAGCGAGATCGCTGTTTAGCAGCGATCTCGTTATGTGAGACAGGGCCCTTAGAATTACATTTAAGAAAGCAATCCATCTGAATTCAAGATAACCCTCCACTGTGAGTGGGACATTTCAATTGTCCGATTTGCCCCACCTGAATGAGCCAATTTAATATTGGCACAGCTGAAGGGCAGTCTTCAGAGATAATGTGCAGAATTAACCCCAGGTGTTCTCCTACAGATAGAGTAGACAGGCTAATTCTGGTCTGGCGGACAACAGTGAAAACATGTCTAACCACAAAATGCAAAGCCTAAATTAAACTTATGAGTCCTATGCAGCCATGACATGTGACTAACTGAAGTCAATCATGAGATGCAGCCCAGATATGTGTCAAATCTTTAGCCTCGAGGTCGAAGGACTAGTTTCCCCATGAAGACAAACCTCAGCACATGAAGCCCTAGGCCCAGCTTCGGCATGAAGTCATGAGGCTAGTATCAACCCAGAGTCCTTGTTTAGAAAGACAGCGTTTACACCATGCATTTACCTGTGCTGCTTCTGCTTACCATTAGAGGAACAGGGGAAGCTGGTAATGCTGAGCGCCCACCATGGAGGGATGCGGTGTCACTACTAAGAATGCTGCATTATTGCAAATGTGCACAGGCTAGTTGTTGGCTGCGAGACCTCTACCCAAGAGATGTTTGCCCTGGACTGCTTGACAGTGGAAAGGGAAAGCCAAGACCACCCGATCTCCCTGAGTCCGTATTCTGACGTTCCACAGGATAAGATATCTTCACTATAGGAGCAACCTCTCATGCAACACTCCCCTGTGGGGACAGGGAAAACAATGAAGGGTGGAGGTGGGAGAGGCATTTTAACCACTCTGTGATTCTGTCCGGTCACAGGACAAGGAAAGACTACCTTTTGCTGTGCTGTCCAGAGCGACATAGTGGAAAATAAGTTTTGTAAATTGCCCTAAATTAATGAAAACTTGCTGTTAAACTTTTAACCCTTCTGACAAAATAAAAGGACATTTGAAGAATTATCGTGACATAATAAAACATAAGAGAAATTTTATTAACTTTTTTGTATAGTATAACTATTTGGCTTACGGGTATAACCAAAGTTTGAATATTGCAAATTATTCATATTTTTTGTTTGACAAACTTTTTACATTTTAATAAAAGCAAAAGTTATTGATTTAAATGTATTACTAACATAAAATAAAATGTGTCAGGAAAAAAATATTCCAGGTAACTGGGATAACTTGAAAAATTCCATTGCTATTACTACAATAAAGTGACACATCAAATTTGAAAAATTGGCTTGTTACTAAGAGGTTAAAATTGCTTATTCTCAATGTGACTTATGTGATGTCTAGTAAGATGGGAACTCTTAGTAAAACATTTCCCACATTCTGAACATGAGAACGGCTTCTCTCCTGTGTGAATTCTCTGATGTCCAACAAGAGTTGATTTTTCTGTAAAACATTTCCCACATTCTGAACATGAGAATGGTTTCTCTCCAGTGTGAATTCTCTCATGGGCAACAAGATTAGATTTTCTAGCAAAATATTTCCCACACTCTGAACATGAGAATGGCTTTTCTCCAGTGTGAATTTTCTCATGCCGAACAAGACTACATTTCTCAGTAAAACATTTCCCACATTCTGAACATAAAAATGGCTTCTCCCCTGTGTGACATAGCTCATGGTCAGCCAAATTTGATTTATCAGAAAAACATTTCCCACATTGTGAGCAAGAAAATGGCTTCTCTGCTGTGTGAACTCTCTGGTGTGTAACAAGTGTTGATTTTTCTGTGAAACTTTTCCCACATTCTGAGCATGAATATGGCTTCTCTCCTGTGTGAATTCGCTCATGTACAATAAGATAAGATTTTGTACTACAACGTTTCCCACATACTGAGCATGAAAATTGATTCTCTCCTGTGTGAGATCTCTCGTGTGTAACAAGAATTGATTTCCTCGTAAAACGTTTCCCACATTCTGAGCATGAATATGGCTTCTCTCCTGTGTGATTTCTCTGATGTACAACAAGAGTTGCTTTTTCTGCAAAACATTTCCCACATTCTGAACAAGAAAATGGTTTCTCTCCTGTGTGATTTCTCTGATGTATAATAAGATCCGATTTTTAGTAAAACATTTCCCACATTCTGAGCATGTATATGGTTTCTCTCCAGTGTGATTTCTCTGATGTACAACAAGATTTGCTTTTCCTATAAAACATTTCCCACATTCTGAACATGAAAATGGCTTCTCTCCTGTGTGATTTCTCTCATGTATAATAAGATGAGATATAGTATTAAAACGTTTCCCACATTCTGAGCATGAATATGGCTTCTCTCCTGTGTGAGTTCTCCGATGTACAACAAGATTTGCTTTTCCTATAAAACATTTTCCACATTCTGAACATGAAAATGGCTTCTCTCCTGTGTGATTTCTCTCATGTACAATAAGTTGAGCTTTCTTAGCAAAACATTTCCCACATTCTGAACATGAATATGGCTTCTCTCCTGTGTGATTTTTCTGATGTACAACAAGAGTTGATTTTTCTGTAAAACATTTCCCACATTCTGAGCATGAAAATGGCTTCTCTCCGGTGTGAATTCTCTCATGTGCAACAAGATTAGATTTGTGAGAAAAACATTTCCCACATTCTAAGCAAGAAAATCTCTTCACTGCTGTGTGAGTTCTCCAATGTTTAGCAAATTTTGATTTATCTGTGAAACATTTCTCACATTCTGAGCACGAAATTGGCTTCTTTTCTATGGATTCGCTTTTATTTTGCTTAACACTCTGTGATGAATTAGGAGATGGTTCTTTGCTAGGAAGGGCTGAAGGTATATTTGAGATGTTGTCATGCTCTTCATATGTTTCTTGTTTGAAGCCATCATCTTCTACTTTAAAATACGAAGATATCAGATGTCCTTCGGAGCTGCTATTATACTCATCTGCAGAGAATAAAAGTGAATGGATTTTTTAACAACACCTTAAAAATGATATTCATCTAAATACAAAAATTACAAAAGTAAAAGATAAACCTTCATACAATTTTAAGTACTAGCAACGCTTATTAATAAATGACTAAAGTGTAATTTACATGATGTGATGATTGTACAAAGAATCAATTGTGCTAATGTTCCTTCCCGATCATTGTCCAGTGCATCAAACAATAAAACATTTGTGTCAATGATCCCATGTTTTATATGTCAGCAGTGCATCCCTTGTGTACATAGAAAATGTTCTGCAATGTAAATGCATGAGAGAACGGAAACAAACCATCATTGCTCCATCACAATGAAAGCCAATAAGCCCCAATCTACTTCCTATATCATCAGTTATGATGATGTTGCAGCCGCTAGCTTTCAGTCCTTAGGGGAAGTAGACTGTTAAATCCCCCTTTACTGCTTCAATGACTGGAAGAAAGCGGCTACAGAGAAAATATAACTTAATTTCCTCCCAGTAGCCGCTCTTCCAAGAAAAAAGTCCAACATGATTTAAATACTATTTACCTGCAGATTATCACTATATCTTTACAAAGGCAGATAATGGCCTGTATCAAGCACTGATGGATCATATAGGAGCATTTTTCTTCTCTCTCTCCATAGAAAACAGATGAATGCTTGGTCGAACGTTCATCTCTACAGAGGATTCGGGAGAGACATTAGACAGCAGACTCAGGTATAATTGTATGTCTATACTAAGAATAGGTGACCAGAAAAATGCCCAAAAGAACAAGCCCACAGCTATGAAGGCCCACAGGAAAACCCACAACCTGTTATGCTATATAGCTCCTGAGCCTGTAAACAGTGTGACCACGGCTGTATCGGCATGTGCTCATTATTCCGTGTGTGAATACAGCCTTAGACCTCTTTAACCCGTTGACACTGGGGCCAATTTCCATTTTTGTATTTACGTTTATTTCCTCCCTTTCTCATTCCAATGCTTATAACTCTTATTTTGTGTCCACATAAACATACGAGGGCATTTTTTTGGGGGACAAGTTGTACTTTTTAATGACATACATTTATTATACCTCATAGTGTATTGGAAAATGGGAAAAAAATTGAGGTGAAATTGTGAAAAAAAAATGCAATTCTGATATTGTTTTTTGGGGAATTTTTTTATGGTGTACATTTTGAAGTAAAAATAACCTCGCTATATGATTCTCCTCATCAATACGATTACGGTAAGACCAAACATGTCCAGTTTTTTTTATGATTTTAGTGGTGAAGAAAAGAATCGTAAGTTTAAAAAAAATTTTGGGTTTGTGTCACCATTTTCTGAGACCCATAACATTTTAGTTTTCGACCGATGGAGCTGGGAAAAGGCTTATTTTTTGTGGGGTGAGACGACGTTTTTATTAGTACTATTTTGGGATAGATGTGATTTTTTGATCGCTTATTAGAGCCTTTTTTGTGGAATTGCGGAAACCAAAAAAAACGTAGTTTTGTTCTTGAATTTTTTCCATTTACGGTGTTTACTGATCAGGTTAATTGTTTTTGCATTTTAATAGATTGGACTTTTCTGAAATACCATATTTTTTGGATTGTTAGACACACTGTTTTTACCTAAAATTTTTTGGGGGATGGGTGTGCATCTTATAATCCAAATGTAGCTTTCTGGGGGGCTGGCGGCTGCAGTGCAGAGGGGTCGCTGCTGGAGGAAGCTGGAGACAGGAGTGGGGAGATGCTGAGGGCCCCAGGCTGGGAGGAGGGGATGTTCAGCGGTGCAAGGCTGCATCGAGCTCCAGGCTTTCAGAAAATGTTGGGAGTACTCTAACTACCCATCCTTTTCACTGCGGTTTACTTTGCAAAAATGTCCGACGGAGGCGGCATATGCACAGATTGAGATCTTGGTCATTGGCTGAGCCCCGGCTGTCATGAGACAATGCATCAGTGACCCGTGATAACGTCACGGGCACGCTGATGGACGGAGAAAATGATGCTTGCATGCATGTCGGCGAGAGTTAAATGCCGCTGTATTGACAGCAGCATTTAACAGGTTAACTATTGCAGGATGAGCACTGCTCCACCCACGATTGTTAGCTTCAGGTCCTGGCTGAGATACACAGCCATCACTTGCCGGTATGGGTCGGCTCGCTGCGGAAGCACGCTCCATATTCCCACTTCTAACATGTGTCATACATGTACAGCGGATGTTGTGAAGGGGTTATTTTGTCCATGTGGGCAACTTTCCTTGTTGGCATTAATGTCTGTGAGCTTTCTTCATGGAACCCTACCATCACTAATTATTTATTATTAATATATATACCATACATCTGACATCACAGCGTAGAGCGGAGGAGCCGTATGGCCGTGTATTAGGAAGTCATGGCAGTGGTGCAAATATAAGGCTGGATAAGCCCAGGTATTATTCTGCTTTCTCTTATAATGTATTCCTGGCTGTAATTATGAGGCAATTATGTTAAAATGAGTATGGTTGAAGCTCTGTCCAGTCAGTACATCAGTTAGGTTACACTTTAGTCCCGAAGCCGTGATGATTATCATAAAAAAGACTAAACGAGGTTTGTTACGTGTCACTGATCATCTATCATCTCAGTCTACTCTTAAATCTGTATTGTAGACGCACAGCCGGTGTTATCCTACATAGCGCCATCACATTATCAGCCATATATAATCTGTATTTTATCTGAATGGGGGAATCTACGGCCCAAAAAACTGAAAACACATAAAACTTCTATGCCAGAACTGTCCGGTGAATGAGGAGAATGTGACTCTTCTCTTATTTATTTAGTGGTGACTCCTCATCAGGACGGTTACCTGTAAGAACTTCCTCTTTGCACCGCCACTCATCTCCCCGCACATCACTTTCTCCTTTCTCCATTATGGATTGTGGATTATTCATCAGATTTTTCCCTGGATTTCAAAACTGTGAAAATAATAATATATAATAAAGTCACAGACAGAAGGAAAACTCACGTGGAATGTTCTAGATGGACGATTTACTACAAGCTCGTGAGCTGCTAACATCACCACCTCCTATATCACCAGTGCCGCCCTCAGAGTCAGTATAGCGGGGCCAGTGATGGAAGCCGGGGCGCTGGAGCCGGGTCCAGTGATTTCCTTCATTATTGTGTCACATTTCGGATGCCCTGACATTTTTATTTTTCCATCATACAAGAATTATTTTGCTCTGAAATTTAGTTTTTTGGGGTACATTTTTTTTGTGGGGTCGGAAGCAATTTTGCAATTTGTTTTCTTTTTCTATAGTGTTCACTTGTGATATACGGTAAATGTGATGTTAGAGGAATCATCCGGTCATTTTTTATAATTACATGCAGCTCAGTAGGCCTAATCCAGTGTTTCCCGAACTCCGGCCCCCACGGGTCATGTTTTCAGGCTTTCCATAGTATTGCATAGGTGAGAGAATTCCTGATGACTTGATACTTCCACCATCTGTGAAATACTAAGAAAATCCTGAAAACATGACCCGTGGGGCCGCGAGGACTGGCGTTTTGGAAATATTGGTCAAAAGCGGTAGGTAGATGAACATGTTCTATCTGCCTGTATTCCTCTTATATGTGAGGCCACTGTCATGTCCGCACTCGCTGATGCTAGAATAATGTGTGGAGGTGAACAGGGGTATCCACCGCAAGACCACCCAGACTGTCTAATATCATTACAATCTCACGAATAAACACCGAAAGCTGCCTCCACTAAAGATTGTGATGATACTGATATAGTCCCAAGATAAAGAGGTCACATGCAGCAAATCATTAAGACCCCAACATGACAAGTCTGACTAAAGGGTATGCCACACTAAGTGAGATCGCTAGCGAGATCGCTAATGAGATCGCACCTGCGTCACCATTTATGACGCAGTAGTGATCTCGTTAGCGACTTAGCTGTGTGTGACATGTAGCAGCGATGTGGCCCCTGCTGAGATGTCGTTGATCGCTCATGAACGTTCTGAGACGTTTTTTGGTCGTTGGTGTCCCGCTGGTGAGCCTGAATCGCTGAGTGTGACACCCTTTATGAACGACTTTACCAGCATCGCAGGTGGGACTAGGTTTTCCCAACGACCGCAGAGGTTGTTATACAGATCGCTGATGTGATGAGATGTGTTTGGAATCACACAGCTAAGTCGCTAGCGATCTCGCTTAGTGTGGCATACCCTTAAGACCAAACGTAAATGAAAAAATAAACAACTGAATGATTTTTTATCAATTCAGTATATATCCCTCTTTATTTGTTCCCATTCAAATTCTTTTTTACCTATTTATCTAAACATTTTTAATACACATTTTATTTTTCATATTATTTTTATTTTCATATTTATCTTCATTTTTATTTCTTTTTTCTTACTACATCTTTGTTCACTGACACTATATACAGAGTTCCTGTGTTAAATGGCACTTATGGTAATTTTAGTATTGTTTTTTTTATTAATGATCTGTCAATTTTCCTTTTTTTCATGTTTTATATATAAAAGATAAATATATATGTTTTGGATAAAATACAAAGGAAATGTGTAATCTTTAATTTTAGTCTTTTTAAAGATCATTTCATAACTTTCTTACAGCCTTCTGCTTTGTGAGCCTCCACCTTTTTCAGAGTGCTGGGCAGCTGCTTAGGGGATGTCCCCACAGTCAGTAAGGCCTCTTTCACACATCCGTTGTGCGCCTGACGGCGCCACCGGCATTTTGCCGCAGCGCCGTATCCGGCAGTAGTAGTAGTAGTAGTAGACCTCGATTTCCAGAATCCGGATCAGACTTTTGCCGGATTGCACAAAAGTCTGATCCGGTTCCATTGAATTCTATTGTTTGCGGCCGCCTGATGCGCCGCTTCAGGCACATCAGGCAGCTCCGGCAAAAAAAAAACGTTACATGCTGCGTTGTGTCCGGCCGCTGGAATGTACATTTCCGCCGGATCCGGACAAAAACGCATACAACGCACTGACATGCGCGCCATCCGGCGCTAATGAAAGTCAACGCAAAAAAAAAAACGCATCCGGCATTACATTTCGCCAGATGCGGTTGGACAAAAAATGCCGGAGGGCGCCGTCAGGCACACAACGGATGTGTGAAAGAGGCCTAACCGGCGCTTTGGACACAGGTGATTCCGCATGTGTTTATTGAACCGTGTGGAATCACCACGTCCTAACATTGCACTGGTGATTCTTATCTTGTGTTGATATAGGAAAGATGTGTATCTTCGTACCGTGTTAACCAGTAGATAGAAACTCAAGTCTAAATATTTTTCTTATCTTGTGGAGACTCACAGACTATAGAGGGCCAAGAAATTCTTCCCGCCTGTCTCTCTTCCATGCTGTCTCTCTTCCCTCCTGTCTCTCTTCCATGCTGTCTCTCTTACCTCCTCTCTCTCGTCTTCAGTCTCTCTTGTTCCTTCTTCCTGGTTGACTCTGGCTCCGCCCCTCCCTGTAGCCCCGCCCCTACCACGTGACCCCACAGGCTTAGAGGGGAGGGAGCAGCTGTGAGTGTCCTGTCTCCACTGCTGACTGCAGTCTGTGGTGATTCCTGCTACACTGTGTCAGGACTGCAGCGCCGAGCGCTATCTGTCAGGGGTCTGCACAGCGCTGAGTGCTATCTGTCAGGGGTCTGCACAGCGCCGAGCGCTATCTGTCAGGGGTCTGCACAGTGCGAGGCTATCTGTCAGGGGTCTGCACAGCGCCGAGCGCTATCTGTCAGGGGTCTGCACAGCGCCGAGCGCTATCTGTCAGGGGTCTGCACAGCGCCGAGCGCTATCTGTCGGGGTCTGCACAGCGCCGAGCGTATCTGTCGGGGGTCTGCACAGCGCCGAGCGCTATCTGTCAGGGTCTGCACAGGCCGAGCGCTATCTGTCAGGGGTCTGCACAGCGCCGAGCGCTATCTGTCAGGGGTCTGCACAGCGCCGAGCGCTATCTGTCAGGGGTCTGCACAGCGCCGAGCGCTATCTGTCAGGGGGTCTGCACAGCGCCGAGCGCTATCTGTCAGGGGTCTGCACAGCGCCGAGCGCTATCTGTCAGGGGTCTGCACAGCGCCGAGCGCTATCTGTCGGGGTCTGCACAGCGCCGAGCGCTATCTGTCAGGGTCTGCACAGCGCCGAGCGCTATCTGTCAGGGGTCTGCACAGCGCCGAGCGCTATCTGTCGGGGTCTGCACAGCGCCGAGCGCTATCTGTCAGGGGTCTGCACAGCACGAGCGCTATCTGTCAGGGGTCTGCACAGCGCCGAGCGTATCTGTCGGGGGTCTGCACAGCGCCGAGCGCTATCTGTCAGGGGTCTGCACAGCGCCGACGCTATCTGTCAGGGGTCTGCACAGCGCCTGAGGCTATCTGTCAGGGGTCTGCACAGCGCTGAGTGCTATCTGTCAGGGTCTGCACAGCGCCGAGCGCTATCTGTCAGGGGTCTGCACAGCGCCGAGTCGCTATCGCAGGGGTCTGCACAGCGCCGAGCGCTATCTGTCAGGGGTCTGCACAGCGCCGAGCCCTATCTGTCAGGGGTCTGCACAGCGCCGAGCCCTATCTGTCAGGGGTCTGCACAGCGCCGGGCGCTATCTGTCAGGGGTCTGCACAGCGCCGAGCCCTATCTGTCGGGAGTCTGCACAGCGCCGAGCGTTATCTGTCGGGGGTCTGCACAGCGCCGAGCGCTATCTGTCAGGGGTCTGCACAGCGCCGAGCGCTATCTGTCAGGGGTCTGCACAGTGCCGAGCGCTATCTGTCGGGGGTCTGCACAGCACCGAGTGCTGTCTGTTGGGGGGCTGCACAGAGCTCCTGCTGCTGAAGGATTGTCCCGCCCACTGAGAGGCACCTTGAAGCACTGATGGCAGAAGTGCCCCCTGTCCACTTCGGCTATTTTAAGACACTGCCATATGGTGAATTGTTTCCCTGTTCTGCACTCTCACTTATTATCCTACCTCCTGTCTCTCTCTTCCCTCCTGTCTCTCTCTTCCCTCCTGTCTCTCTCCCTCCTGTCTCTCTCTTCCCTCCTGTCTCTTTCTTTCCTCCTGTCTCTCTCTTCGCTCCTGTCTCTCTCTCTTCCCTCCTGTCTTTCTTTCCTCCTGTCTCTCTCTCTTCCCTCCTGTCTCTTTCTTTCCTCCTGTCTCTCTTCCCTCCTGTCTCTCTCTTCCCTCCGGTCTCTTTCTTTGCTCCTGTCTCTCTCTCTTCCCTCCGGTCTCTTTTTCCCTCCTGTCTCTCTCTGTCTGCTGTGTTGATAATTTCATAATAATCACAATTGTAAGTCAAAATGTGCAAACTGCGATGGGACTCCAAGAAGCTTCCAAACTGCAATCAGAACTTCGGTGAGGACTGTTTATGTGCACATGAGTGCTAAGATTTGATGAACCGAAGGGCAGAGACGCTGCCTGGTGATCAGAAGGAACAAACCTACAGCGACGTTTTGGGGAACCTTGCCAGAGAAGAGTGGCCAACACAGAACAGCTGAGACAATTCAGGAGGGAAAGCTCCAGGAGATCAATTGAACTGATTAACCCTTGCTATGTCTGAGCAAGGAAAAACCCTGTACAGTTTAATAGGATGGTGAAGCAGTTCTAATCAGTGCAGTACTTCGTGCAACCAGACGACGCAACCTTCCGTCCGTTCTCTGGCAGGATATGTTCCTCTGACCATGGTTATGTACAGTACAGACCACAGGTTTGGACACACCTTCTCATTTAGATTTTTCTGTATTTTCATGACTATGAAAATTGTAAATCACACTGAAGGCATCAAAACTATGAATTACACATTGAATTACACTTAACAAAAAAGTGTGAAACAACTGAAAATATGTCTTATATTCTAGGTTCTTCAAAGTAGCCACCTTTTGCTTTGATGACTGCTTTGCACACCCTTGGCATTTTCTTGATGAGCTTCAACCGCTCACAACCTACCAATCCATGGAGGGGGCGGCTGCTTGGTATATTGATGCACAATGAAGACTTGTATCCAGCGCTGTTCACATTATGGCAATGCACAGCATCCAGTTAAACAGCCTAGTATTTACACCCTTCTATTAGATCAGGCGGGCTGCCCAGCGCTATTAAGATGCATCCCATGTGAACAGACACCACAGTTTACAAGACCAAATGGGCCCACCTGCACCCTGTAAAATAAAGTGCAAAAACACATAAAAAAATGTCTTTTTGTGCTATTGCTGTTTAGTGTAGTTACTTGTAAGCGTGAGGATCCGTGAAGTGGATTACAAGCTTACGTACTTTGGCCTAAATACCAACTAATACCTCACATTTTTTTGTGTTTTTTGCACTTTATTTTACAGGGTGCAGGTGGGCCCATTTGGTCTTGTAAACTGTGGTGTCTGTTCACATGGGATGTATCTTAATAGCGCTGGGCAGCCCGCCTGATCTAATAGAAGAGTGTAAATACTAGGATTTTTAACTGGATGCTGTGCATACAAGTCTTCATTGTGCATCAATATACCAGTCGCCCCCTCCATGTATTGGTAGGTTGTGAGCGGTTGTCTCATCGGTATTCTTGCACCTGTTTTGCCATCATCTTAAAGACGTGGGTCCACTGCATCCTGATAGTGCATTTGGTTGAAGGCCTGGGCAGGTGAGCATCTCTGCCTTTTTGTTGTATTTTTTATGCAGTAAGGCAGCAGAGCCAAGCTAGATAGGATAATGTATCTAATCATATCATGTGTACTACTACTCAATTGTGCATTATTATTGATTCCATTGTGCTGTACATGAGAAGAGGTTACATACAAAATATAAATTACAGTGAACCAACTAGCAATGACAGACTGGTACAGAGGGGAGAGGGTCCTGCCCTTTTGGGCTTATATTCTACAGGATAATGTGGAAAGAGACGGTATGTTAGAGGGTTTGCGGCTCTTCCAGGGTTAGTGAGGTGACAGTGGGGTCATTGCAGGCTGTTTATTCAACCACAAAACTCTGAAGCCCAATCATAAGCCCTGTGCAGCCATGACATGTGACTAACTGAAATCAAATCATGAGATGTAGCCCAGACATCCAGCCAAACTTTGGCCTCAAGGTTCAAGGCCTAGCTTCCACCTGAAGCCAAACTTCAACACGTGAGGACCGAAGCTTAGCTTCAGCATAAAGGCATGAGGCAAGTGTGAACCCAGAGTCCTAGTTCTTCAAGACATTTACACCATGCACTTACCTGTGCTGCCTGTACTTACCGTTAGAGGAACGGGGAACATGGTAATGGCGAGAGCCCATCATGGATGGAAGAAGTGTCACAACCAGGATTGCTGCATTATAGCAGATGTGCACTGGCTGGTTTTTGGCTGAGGTACCTCTAACCAGAGAGGTGTTGGCCCCGGACTGCTTGACAGGGTAAAGGGAAAGCACACTCCACCTGATCCCCGAAACTGTACTCTGATGCTCCACCTAATAAGATATCTTGACTCTAGGACCAACCTCATGCAACTATCCTCTGTGGGGACAGGGAAAACACTGAAGGGTGGAGGTGGGTGAGGCCTTTTAACCTCTCTGTAATTCTGTTCTGTCATAGGTCAAGGACGGACTACCTCCTGGCCTACTGTCCAGAGAGGCTTACTGGAAAATAAGCTTTGTAAATTGCCCTAACAATGAAAGCTTGCTGTTAAACTTTTAACCCTTCTGACAAAATAAAAGGACATTTGAAGAATTACGGTGGCATAATAACACAGAAGGTAAATGTTAGTCACTTTTTTGTGTAGTATAACTATTTGGCTTACGAGTATGACCTAAGTTTGAATATTGCTCATTTTTCATGTTTTGTTTATTTTCTTACCTTTTAATAAATAACAACAAAAGATATTGAATTAAATTTATTACAGACATAAACTATAATGTGTCAGGAAATAACATTCCAGGTAACTAATATAAGTTGATAAATGCCATTGTAATTATAACAAAGTGACATGTCAGATTTGAAAACTTGGGCTTGGTTACAAAAAGGTTAAAATGGCTTCTTCCCAGTGTGACGTCTCTGATGTCTAACAAGATGTGATTTCCTAGTAAAACATTTCCCACATTCTGAACATGAGAATGGCTTCTCTCCGGTGTGAATTCTCTCATGTGTAATAAGATGAGTTTTGTTATTAAAACATTTTTCACATTCTGAACATGAGAATGGCTTCTCTCCAGTGTGAATTCTCTCATGTCTATTAAGATGAGATTTGTTAGTAAAACATTTCCCACATTCTGAACATGAAAATTGCGCCGTTCCGGTGTGAATTCTCTTATGCCTGGCAAGATGACATTTCTCAGTAAAACATTCCCCACATTCTGAACATAAAAATGGCTTCTCTTGTTTGTGACATCTCTCATGTTCAGCAAGATTTGATTTATTAGAAAACCATTTCCAACATTGTGAGCAAGAAAACGGCTTCTCTCCTGTGTGAACTCTTTGATGTGTCACAAGTCTTGATTTTTCTGTGAAACATTTTCCACATTCTGAGCATGAATATGGCTTCTCTCCTGTGTGAATTCGCTCATGTATAATAAGATGAGATTTCTTATTACAACGTTTCCCACATACTGAACATGAAAATTCCTTCTCTCCTGTATGAGATCTCTCATGTGTAACAAGAATTGATTTATCTGAAAAACATTTCCCACATTCTGAACATGAAAATGGCTTCACTCCTGTGTGAATTCTCTCATGTCTAACAAGTTGTGATTTCTTAGTAAAACATTTCCCACATTCTGTGCACGAATATGGCTTCTCTCCTGTGTGATTTCTCTGATGTCCGAGAAGGGTTGCTTTTTCTGTAAAACATTTTCCACATTCTGAACATGAGAATGGCTTCTCTCCTGTGTGACGTCTCTCATGCGCAACAAGATTTGATTTCTGAGCAAAATATTTTCCACATTCTGCACATGAGAATGGCTTCTCTCCTGTGTGAAGTCTCTCATGTACAACAAGGTTTGATTTCTGAGTAAAACATTTCCCACATTCTGAGCATGAAATTGGCTTCTTTCTTGTAGACGCTCTTTTATTTTCCACACTTTTATTTTTCTTAACAGTCTGTGATGAATTAGGAGATAGTTCTTTGCTAGGAAGGGCTGAGGGTATATCTGAGATGTCGTCATGCTCTTCATATGTTTCTTCTTTGACGCTATCAACTTCCACTTTAATATACGAAGATATCAGATGTCCTTCGGAGCTGCTATTATACTCATCTGCCAAGAATAAAAGTAATTTGATTCTTGAGCAAAACCTTAAAAATCATATTAATCTAAATATGAAAATTACAAATTTAAGACAAAGTTAAAAATATCCTACAAAATTATGTAGCAATTTTTCATTATCAACTGACTAAAGTGTCACGTATATGATGTGATGATTGCAAAGAATCAAATGTATTAATGTTCCTTCTCAGCCAGATCATTGCCTTGTGCAAGCATCAAAGAATAAAAGGTTTGATATATTTGTCGGCACCGCATCCCTTGTGTACATAGAAAATATTTTGCAATAATAAAAATACATGAGAGAACGGAAACAAACCATCATTGCTCCGTCACAATGAAAGCCAATAAGCCCCAATCAACTTCCTATATAATCAGTTGTATTCTCCTTGCAACTGATCGCTT
Organism: Oophaga sylvatica; assembly: GCA_033576555.1. NCBI lineage: Eukaryota > Metazoa > Chordata > Amphibia > Anura > Dendrobatidae > Oophaga > Oophaga sylvatica. The sequence goes on along the minus strand of JARQOD010000007.1, from coordinate 110,771,269 downwards.
TCACTCTTCAGGAAAGTAGACGGTTGTAGCAGTCATCTATTTCTGAGTAGGGACTGATACATCTCCCTTTACCACCTCAATGACTGGAAGAAAGCGGCTACAGAGAAAATATAACTACATTTTCTCCCAGCAGCCGCTCTTTCAGTTAAAATACCTAACATGGTTTACCTACAGATTATCACTATATCTTTATAAAGGCAGATAATGGTCTGTAACGAGCACTGATGGATCATATGGGAACATTTTTCTTCTCTCTGTGCATAGAGAACAGATGAACACCTGGTCAAACGTTCATCTTTACAGAAGGTTCGAAAGAGACATCAGATTCAGGGATAATTGTGTGTCTATACTAACATCACTAATTACATGTCTGTGGCCTGGACTTCTCTTGAATAATGAAGAATAATTGACTTCCATATATTGCATACCTCGGTGTGTGCTATGGAACTTTTGTCTATAGCTCAGGTACTACCTAAAGTAGATAACTAGCACCCCAACATTCATGTGACAAAGCCCAGGACACACTCATATTGTACCACTCGTCTCACGGGAAATGCTCAGGAGTCAATGTTAATAGGTGGAGTACATCTCACATGCTACATACACAGCGAAGAGCGGAGGAGCCGTATGGTCGTGTATTAGGAAGTCATGGCACTGGTGAAAATATAAGGCTGGATAAGGCATTATTCTGCTTTCTCTTATAATCTACTCCTGGCTGTAACTAGGAGGCAATTATCTGAAAATAAGTATGTTTGAAGCTCTGCTCAGTTCAGTATATTAGGTTACATATTAATCCCAAAGCCGTGATGATTATCATTAAAAAAGACTAAATGAGGTATGTTTCGTGTCACTGATGATCTATCATTTCAGTCTATTCTTAAATCCATATTTCAGACGAACAACCGGTGTTATCCTATATAGCACCATCACATTGTCAACCATATATAAACTGTATGTTAGATGAATGGAGGAATCTACTGCCCCAAAACAACATAAAACTTCTATCACAGAACTGTCCGGTCCGGTGAATGAGGAGAATGTGATATTTATTTCGTGGTGACTCCTCATCTACTTACTTCTTACCTGTAAGAACTTCCTCTTTGCACCGCCACTCATCTCCCCGCACATCACTTTCTCCTTTCTCCATTATGGATTGTGGATTATTCAGCAGATTTTTGCCTGGATTTCAAAACTGTGAAAATAATATAATAGTCACAGACAGAAGGAAAACTCACGTGAAATGTTTTCGATGGACGCTTTTACTACAAGCTCGTGTGACCCCTGAGCCGCCAACCGACGCCGACATCACCACCTCCTATATCACCAGTGCCGCCCTCAGAGTCAGTATAGCGGGGCCAGTGATGGAAGCCGGGGGCGCTGGAGTGATTTTCATCATTATTTTGTCTTCACATTTCGGATGCCCTGACATCTTTATTTTGTGTTTGGGGTACATATTTTTTTTTAGTTTGGTCAGAAGCAATTTTGCAGTTTATTTTTTTTAATGGTGTTCACTTGTGATGTACAGTGGGTACGGAAAGTATTCAGACCCCTTTAAATTTTTCACCTTTTGTTTCTGTTTTTTCCAGTCAAGATGGGGTGCAGAGTGTATAGTAATGAACTTTTGCTGAAGGGGATGAAAACTAAAGTGGAGGAACTGGGAGAAGGGGACAGGCACAGCTAAACTTGTTAACTGCGCAGGCGCCAGATTCTCAGCCCCGCAGTGTGAATACATGATAACACACTGCAGGGAGGGATCTGGTGCCTGAAAAAGACGCAGGCGCAATAGCCTTCTGTCAGTTCCCGGGCAGCGCGCACTGCGCATGCCCGAGGACTGTTCCAAGAGCGCAGGCGCCAGACAGCTGGTTACTCAAAGAAAAACAACTCAGGAAGAGGGGCTGTGACGCTGAAGGGGTTGATGGGCGGATGGGAGGAGGATTACAGGGAGACAGACGCCGACCCATGGGACGCAATTAAGGTATGGGAACCAATTTTTAAAACTCTATATTTCAGCGTTACAGGGGACCAGAAAAAAAAGAGCCACCTTCACAGACTGCAGCCTTAGTGCTGCTGAAGGTGGCTCTTTTACTTAAAAACGCCAGGGGGGTGACAGGTTCCCTTTAACAAGAGTAATGGAATGATTGTTTTGCCTGATTACCAATCTCATGTCTGGCCTTATGCATAAATAACATCCAGCCTGCACATCTTCCTTTGCTAACTGTCACTGAATGGAAACATTGATTCCTGAGGCTGAACACTTTCCAGGAGAGATTTGTGCACCTTCAACTGATGAGAACCAAATCTCTACTAAAACAGAGCAATAAGATCGAGGTAACAGGTGCTCTGTGCTGGAAAAAGTCTGCATTACTCGCTCTATATCCATTTGTCCAATAGTCTTTAGTCCTTGGCCAGATCCTCACACACTCGTTTCCTATTCAAGATAACAACCCTGCACCTTTACCTGAGTCAGAAGATCTTCTCTTTAGTCTTTCTTACACTATTTAACTTGTTATCCTCCACCTATTTCTTGTTTCACAATGTTTATTCCTTTTCTAATATACCACCATCTACCCAGATTACTCTCCTGGTAAATGTTCTAATTTATCCCCTATTTGTGGACTCATCCTGAATTCTAATCTCACTTCTGCACTTATCATTTTACTACTTTATTTTCAACACTTTGTTTCATCTATTTATACACTGCTCAAAAAAATAAAGGGAACACTCAAATAACACATCCTAGATCTAAATGAATGAAATATTCTCAATGAATACTTTGTTGTGTACAAAGTTGAATGTACTGTCAACATAATCACACAAAACTCATCAATGGAAATCAAATTTTTAGAACCAATGGAGGCCTGGAGTTGGAGAGACCCCCAAAATGAAAGTCAAAAGAAAACAAAATTAAAGTGGAAACAAGTCAAAATGATGCTCAGTATTGTGTGTGGTCTCCACGTGCCTGTATGACCTCCCTACAACACCTGGGCATGCTCCTGATGAGGTTGCAGATGTTCTCCTGAGGGATCTCCTCCCAGACCTGGACTAAAGCATCCGTCAACTCCTGGACAGTCTGTGGTGCAACGTGACGTTGGTGGATGGAGGAGACATGATGTCCCAGATGTGCTCAATCGGATTCAGGTCTGGGGAACGGGCGGGCCAGTCCATAGCTTCAATGCCTTCATCTTGCAGGAACTGCTGACACTCTCCAGCCACATGAGGTCTGGCATTGTCCTGCATTAGGAGGAACCCAGGGCCAACCGCACCAGCATATGGTTTCACAAGGGGTCTGAGGATATCATTTCGGTACCTAATGGCAGTCAGGCTACCTCTGGCGAGCACATGGAGGGTTGTGTGGCCCTCCAAAGAAATGCCACCCCACACCATTACTGACCCACTGCCAAACCGGTCATGCTGAAGGATGTTTCAGGCAGCAGATCGCTCTCCACGGCATCTCCAGACTCTCACGTCGTGCTCAGTGTGAACCTAATTATATTGACAGCACATTCAACTTTGTACACAACAAAGTATTCAATGAGAATGTTTCATTCATTTAGATCTAGGATGTGTTATTTGAGTGTTCCCTTTATTTTTTTGAGCAGTGTATTTTATCATTCATATGTATAGTTCCCTTTCCCTTATCTATCGAGGTGGCTCCTCCATTAACCCCTTAGTGACAGAGCCATTTTGCAGCTTAATGACCGGGCCAATTTTTACAATTCTGACCACTGTCACTTTTTTTAGCCAGCTATTTTTTATTTTCCCAAGGGTAACAGGAGAAATTAGAACCCCAAAATTGGTGTGCAATTTGTCCTGAGTATGCTGATACCCCATATGTTGGGGTAAACCACTGTTTGGGCGCACGGCAGGGCTCGGAAGGGAGGGAGCGACATTTGACTTTTTGAAAGCCACGTCGTGTTTGGAGACCCCCTGATGTGTCTAAACAGTGGAAACCCCCCACAAGTGACCCCATTTTGGAAACTAGACCCCTTAAGGAACTTATCTAGATGTGTGGTGAGCACTTTGAACCCCCAAGTGTTTCACAGAAATTTATAAACGCAGAGCTGTGAAAATAAAAAATCATTTTTTTTCTCAAAAATGATTTTTTTAGCCAGCTATTTTTTATTTTCCCAAGGGTAACAGGAGAAATTAGAACCCCAAAATTGGTGTGCAATTTGTCCTGAGTACGCTGATACCCCATATGTTGGGGTAAACCACTGTTTGGGCGCACGGCAGGGCTCGGAAGGGAGGGAGCGCCATTTGACTTTTTGAACGCCATGTCGTGTTTGGAGACCCCCTGATGTGCCTAAATAGTGGAAATCCCTCAATTCTAGCTCCAACCCTAACCCCAACACACCCCTAACCCTAATCCCAACCCTAATCCTAACCTAAATCCCAACCCTAATTCCAACCCTAACCTTAATTGTAACCCTAACCCTAATTTTAAACCCTAACCCTAATTGTAACCTTAACCCTAATTATAACCCTAATTATAACCCTAACCCTAAGGCTAGGTTCATTTGCGTTTTACCAGCCCGTTCAACACATAGCGTTGACGGGCTGGTAACGGTATAGCATAACACGATCGCGTTATGCTATACCCGCTAGCGCAGAGGAATCAGCAGATGATTCATCTGCGCTAGCGGTGACGGAGCCCAGACGCTGCAGCCCGCGTCCGAGGCTCCGTCACTGAATGATGGCACGTCGCAAACGCATCCCGCTTTACGGCATGCGTCGCGATGCGCCCTCAAATGGGGGTGAATGGCAGCGTTAACGGACTGCGTTACACCGCGTTATACCGCGGTGTAACGCAGTCCGTCTAACGGACTGCCATAACGCAGTATGAACCCAGCTTAACCCTAACGCTAATTATAACCCTAACCCTAATGCTAACCCTAACCCTAATGCTAACCCTAACCCTAATTATAACCCTAACCCTAACAGAAAAATGAAAATAAATATAATTTCTATTTTTTATTATATGTCCCTAACTAAGGGGTGATAAATGGGGGGGTTATGTACTGTTTTTTTTATTTTGATCACTGTGATAGTTTATCACAGTGATCAAAATGCACTTTTATGAGAATGAATGAAATCATGTTTGAATCTGCCGCCAAGCAGATCGGCGGGCGCACTGCGCATGCGCCCGCCATTTTTTTTTTTGCAGGAAGAAGACGCCGGGATCCTGGGCCTGCGGGAGGACGGAGGACACCGGTAAGCATACGGGGGGCGATCGGGGGACCCTCATTTTCTCCCCTCTGATGTGCGATCACATCAGAGGGGAGAGAAATCTTTTTTTTTTTTTGCGATCGCATCTATGCTTGCATAGATGCGATCGCAACACCGGGATCGGTGAATACCGACCCGGATCATGTTCTCTGGGGTCTCGGCTACCCCCGGTAGCCGAGACCCCAGAGAATATTTGCCCATCCCCCCCAGGACACAGCGGCACATAGCGGCGGGCGCACTGAGCATGCGCCCGCCATTTTCTTCATCGCGCCGGCCCCGGGGACACCGGAGGGCCCTGGGGCCACATACAGGACATCGGGGGCCACATGGGGGTCCCGGGGACCCTTTTTCTCTGTCCTCTGATGTCCGATGACATCAGGGGACAAAGAAATTAAATGACACAACTTTTTTTTTTTTAGTTGCGGTCGCCGTTATAGGGTTAATAACGGCGATCGCAACATCGGTGTCGGTAAAAACCGACCCGATTCATGTTCTCTGGGGTCTTGGCTACCCCCGGTAGCCGAGACCCCGGAGAAAATGCGCCTCTGGGGGGCGCTATTCACTTTTTCCACAGCGCCGTTAATTAACGGCGCTGTGGTTTAAGTACCCTTAATGACCGCCGTTAAAAGGCGTATCGGCGGTCGTTAAGGGGTTAAATGTTCCCCTTCTGGTCGCTATTCACTGCCCCATCCCGAGTTCTAATCCCACTTCTCCTACACTCCAATCATTTCTCCTCAACACTTTCTCATCTATTTGCATTTTATCATCACTAAGTTTGGTTTCCTTTTTTTTCTCTAACTTTAATCATTTAGAAATTGCCGGTTGAACTTCCCTATCTCCCTTATTCATGAATAAGACATCGGCTCCATTTTGTTTTACTCTGATGCCGCCGCATTTCAAAGAAAACATACATTGAAAGTAAGTCTGGGTCCATGTGACCAGGATGACAACTCCAAGAGGCTGGACCCCTGCGGCTTCTCCCTGCTCTGCTCTCCCTGACTCACAGGTTCCCCTGCGCTTGTATTTCTGCACATTGACCGCCGAATCCTAAAGGTGTGTAATATAAGCAATGGTAGGAGTCCGCTCCGCTTGCGAGATCGAGTGGTTGTCACAGGATTGCCCACGTGTGACTGGCCGACTTGTGATCAGGTCCCGCCTGACGTCTCCTCCTGTTTCTCTCAATTGAAAACTAGACCAATGTGAGAAGCGGGAGGAGACGTCATTTGTCAAAAGATCACAAGTCTGCAAATCACATGTGAGCGATCATGTGACGACTGCTCGATCTGGCAAGCAGAGCAAAATCCTACCACCGGTTATATTACACACCTTTAGGACCCGGCCTATCAGTGCAGAATTACAAACAAGTAAAGTACACCTATCCACACATACACCCTATACATGACATAGATAGGTATATACACAGTGGCATGTACAATTTGAGCACTCCTAAGTCAAAATGACTGTTATTGTGAACAGTTAAGTAAGTTGAAGAAGAAATGATCTCTAAAAGGCCTAAAGTTACAGATGACACATCTCCTTGTATCTTAGGCAAAAATATATAAATTCATCCCTTACATTTTAAAAATTACAAAAAGGGAAATTGGCTAATGCAAACGTTTAGGCACCCTTGCTGACTAAATGTATCTGATGTCCCGCAATGCAATTCTATTGAGAGAAGCCAAGGACGTCTAGTCGGTATATAGCTGAACAGATATACAACACAGTGATAACTCCAAGTATAGATAATGTAGTGGATGTCACCTGCAGTCCCATGTAACACCACAGATAACACAGTGATTATATGTAAGGAGGAAGACCGAGCTGCGGGTACCTGCATTGAGCTGGGTCAGGAACTATTGAGGCTGCGTCCCATGTGGCCCGGGGAAAGGAATAGAGGACCGTACAGGCCCCATAACCCGGGAAGAGGGGACGAGTTTAAGCTGGAAACAGAGCTGAAAAAGCGCAAAGCAGCAGTTTCCCGCTGTCAGGGAGAGTGCAGGAGGGTGTGCAGCGCGCTCCGCACCCCGAGCAGCAGCACCGCAAAGTACTGCGGCCGACATCTCCTGAGCACTCCAGGGGACAGTGATAGTGGAGAGCACCGTGCGCCCGGCTAATCACAGGACAGCGAGAGTGCAGAGAAGCGTGGGCCGGTTACAGGACTCTGAGGTGTGTACTCCTTTGCTGATAGGAGCGCATCAGTCCACGCTCCATACAGGGACTCTGGCAGCATTAAACCACATTGCTCTGCAATCCCTGCGTACTGCATTCCCGCACCAGCTTACATATACACAGCAACAGAACCAAACCTAAGTGCAAAAAGACGATCAACATGTTGAAAAAAAACTGATGTTCACATAATTCTGCATTGTGTGGTCAAAAATCATAACTGTAATAGATGTGACATCCAGAGCACAATCCCACCGACATTCAGAGATTTACCTCCTGTCTCTCTCTCTCCTCCTGTCTCTCTCTTTCCTCCTGTCTCTCTCTCTCCTCCTGTCTCTCTCTCTTCCCTCCTGTCTCTCTCTCTCCTCCTGTCTCTCTCTCTTCCCTCCTGTCTCTCTCTTTCCTCCTGTCTCTCTCTTTCCTCCTGTCTCTCTCTTTCCTCCTGTCTCTCTCTTTCCTCCTGTCTCTCTCTTTCCTCCTGTCTCTTCTCCTCCCGTCTCTCTCTCCTCTGTCTCCCCTTTCCTCCTCTCGCTCTCTTTCCCTCCGTCTCGCTCTCTCTTCCTCCTGTCTCCTTCCTCTGTCTCTCTCTTTCCTCCTGCTCTCTCTTTCCTCCTGTCTCTCTCTTTCCTCCTGTCTCTCTCTTTCCTCCTGTCTCCTCTCTCTCTCCTCCTGTCTCTCTCTTCCCTCCGTCTCCTCTCTCTTCCCTCCTGTCTCTCTCTTCCCTCCGTCTCTCTCTCTCTTCCCTCCGCTCTCTCTCTTCCCTCCTGTCTCTCTCCTCTTTCTCTCCATCCGTCCTCTCTCTTCCTCCTGTCTCTCTTCTCCATCCTGTCCTCTCTCTTCCTCCTGTCTCTCTCTCTTCCTCCTTCTTCCTTCCTCTTCTTTCCTTCTTCTTCCTTCTTCTTCCCTTCTTTCCTGGTTGCCTCTGGCTCCGCCCCTCACTGTAGCCCCGCCCCTACCATGTGACCCCACAGGCTGACAGCTGTGAGGGTGTAGAGGGGAGGGAGCAGCTGTGAGGGTCCTGTCTCCACTGCTGACTGCAGGCTGTGATGATTCCTGCTACACTGCACCAAATACTCAGCAGTGAAGGACTCTCACTTCAGGAGACTCCGATCTCTTCCCGGATTTCAGCTCCATGAAGAAGGAAGAGAAAACAGAGATCCTGCTGGGGAAGAAGAAAGTGCAGTGGAGTTAGCAGCGCAGTATGTGAGCACATGCTATAAGCTGCGAGAAAGACGATGATATGCCATGGATTTCCTTACCCCCCCACCCTGTGACCCATCCATCGTTCCTACAGTCCCTTAAAATCCTGAAGAAACCAATAAAGCTTTTTTTTAAATGAGTCCCTCCCTGTGTGAGGACTGCATCATTGAGCGCTGTCATAGGTCTGCACAGCGCCGAGCGCTATCTGTCAGGGGTCTGGACAGTGCCGAGCGCTATCTGTCAGGGTCTGCACAGCGCCGAGCGCTATCTGTCGGGTCTGCACAGCGCCGAGCGTTATCTGTCAGGGTCTGCACAGCGCCGAGCGTTATCTGTCAGGAGTCTGCACAGCACAGAGCGCTATCTGTCAGGGGTCTGCACAGCGCCGAGCATTGTCATAGGTCTGCACAGCGCCGAGCGCTATCTGTCAGGGGTCTGCACAGTGCCGAGCGCTATCTGTCAGGGGTCTGCACAGCGCCGAGCGCTATCTGTCAGGTATCTACACAGCGCCGAGCGCTATCTGTCAGGGGTCTGCACAGCGCCGAGCGCTATCTGTCAGGGGTCTGCACAGCGCCGAGCGCTATCTGTCAGGGGTCTGCACAGCGCCGAGTGCTATCTGTCAGGGGTCTGCACAGCGCTGAGTGCTATCTGTCAGGGGTCTGCACAGCGCCGAGCGCTATCTGTCAGGGGTCTGCACAGCGCCGAGCACTATCTGTCAGGGTCTGCACAGCGCCGAGCTCTATCTGTCAGGGGTCTGCACAGCGCCGAGCGCTATCTGTCAGGGGTCTGCACAGCGCCGAGCGCTATCTGTCAGGGGTCTGCACAGCGCCGAGCACTATCTGTCAGGGGTCTGCACAGCGCCGAGCAATGTCATAGGTCTGCACAGCGCCGGGGCATTGTCATAGGTCTGCACAGCGCCGAGCACTATCTGTCAGGGGTCTGCACAGCGCCGAGCGCTATCTGTCAAGAGTCTGCACAGCGCCGAGCTCTATCTGTCAGGGGTCTGCACAGCGCCGAGCGCTATCTGTCAGGGGTCTGCACAGCGCCGAGCGCTATCTGTCATGGGTCTGCACAGCGCCGAGCGCTATCTGTCAGGGGTCTGCACAGCGCCGAGCGCTATCTGTCAAGGGTCTGCACAGCGCCGAGCATTGTCATAGGTCTGCACAGCGCCGAACGCTATCTGTCAGGGGTCTGCACAGCGCCGAGCGCTATCTGTCAGGGTTCTGCACAGCGCAGAGCGCTATCTGTCAGGGGTCTGGACAGCGCCGAGCGCTATCTGTCAGGAGTCTGCACAGCGCCGAGCGCTATCTGTCAGGGATCTGCACAGCTCCGAGCGCTATCTGTCAGGGGTCTGCACAGCGCCGAGCGTTATCTGTCAGGGGTCTGCACAGCGCCGAGCGTTATCTGTCAGGGGTCTGCACAGCGCCGAGCGTTATCTGTCAGGGGTCTGCACAGCGCTGAGTGCTATCTGTCAGGGGTCTGCACAGCGCCGAGCGCTATCTGTCGGGTCTGCACAGCGCCGAGCACTATCTGTCAGGGGTCTGCACAGCGCCGAGCTCTATCTGTCAGGGGTCTGCACAGCGCCGAGCGCTATCTGTCATGGGTCTGCACAGCGCCGAGCGCTATCTGTCAGGGTCTGCACAGCGCCGAGCACTATCTGTCAGGGGTCTGCACAGCGCCGAGCATTGTCATAGGTCTGCACAGCGCCGAGCATTGTCATAGGTCTGCACAGCGCCGAGCGCTATCTGTCAGGGGTCTGCACAGCGCCGAGCGCTATCTGTCAGGAGTCTGCACAGCGCCGAGCGCTATCTGTCAGGGGTCTGCACAGCACCGAGCGCTCTGTCAGGGGTCTGCACAGCGCCGAGCGCTATCTGTCAGGGGTCTGCACAGCACAGAGCGCTATCTGTCAAGAGTCTGCACAGCGCCGAGCTCTATCTGTCAGGGGTCTGCACAGCGCCGAGCGCTATCTGTCAGGGGTCTGCACAGCGCCGAGCGCTATCTGTCAGGTTTCTGCACAGCGCCGAGCGCTATCTGTCAGGGGTCTGCACAGCGCCGAGCGCTATCTGTCAGGGGTCTGCACAGCGCCGAGCATTGTCATAGGTCTGCACAGCGCCGAACGCTATCTGTCAGGGGTCTGCACAGCGCAGAGCGCTATCTGTCAGGGTTCTGCACAGCGCAGAGCGCTATCTGTCCGGGGTCTGCACAGCGCCGAGCTCTATCTGTCAGGGGTCTGCACAGCGCCGAGCGCTATCTGTCAGGGGTCTGCACAGCGCCGAGGGATATCTGTCAGGGGTCTGCACAGCGCCGAGCGCTATCTGTCAGCAGACTGCACAGCGCCGAGCGCTATCTGTCAGGAGTCTGCACAGCGCCAAGCTCTATCTGTCAGGGGTCTGCACAGCGCCGAGCGCTATCTGTCAGGGGTCTGCACAGCGCCGAGCGCTATCTGTCAGGGGTCTGCACAGCGCCGAGCGCTATCTGTCGAGGATCTACACAGCGCCGAGCGCTATCTGTCAGGGATCTGCACAGCGCCAAACGCTATCTGTCAGGGTCTCCACAGCGCCGAGCTCTATCTGTCAGGGGTCTGCACAGCGCCGAGCGATATCTGTCAGGGGTCTGCACAGCGCCGAGCGCTATCTGTCGGGTCTGCACAGCGCCGAGCGCTATCTGTCAGGGGTCTGCACAGCGCCAAGCTCTATCTGTCAGGGGTCTGCACAGTGCCGAGCGCTATCTGTCAGGGGTCTGCACAGCGCCGAGCGCTATCTGTCGGGTCTGCACAGCGCCGAGCGTTATCTGTCAGGGGTCTGCACAGCGCCGAGCGTTATCTGTCAGGAGTCTGCACAGCACAGAGCGCTATCTGTCAGGGGTCTGCACAGCGCCGAGCATTGTCATAGGTCTGCACAGCGCCGAGCGCTATCTGTCAGGGGTCTGCACAGTGCCGAGCGCTATCTGTCAGGTATCTACACAGCGCCGAGCGCTATCTGTCAGGGGTCTGCACAGCGCCGAGCGTATCTGTCAGGGTCTGCACAGCGCCGAGCGCTATCTGTCGGGTCTGCACAGCGCCGAGCGCTATCTGTCGGGTCTGCACAGCGCCAAGCTCTATCTGTCAGGGTCTGCACAGTGCCGAGCGCTATCTGTCAGGGGTCTGCACAGCGCCGAGCGCTATCTGTCGGGTCTGCACAGCGCCGAGCGTTATCTGTCAGGGTCTGCACAGCGCCGAGCGTTATCTGTCAGGAGTCTGCACAGCACAGAGCGCTATCTGTCAGGGGTCTGCAAAGTGCCGAGCGCTATCTGTCAGGGGTCTGCACAGCGCCGAGCATTGTCATAGGTCTGCACAGCGCCGAGCGCTATCTGTCAGGGGTCTGCACAGTGCCGAGCGCTATCTGTCAGGGGTCTGCACAGCGCCGAGCGCTATCTGTCAGGGGTCTGCACAGCGCCGAGGGATATCTGTCAGGGGTCTGCACAGCGCCGAGCGCTATCTGTCAGCAGTCTGCACAGCGCCGAGCGCTATCTGTCAGGGGTCTGCACAGCGCCAAGCTCTATCTGTCAGGGGTCTGCACAGCGCCGAGCGCTATCTGTCAGGGTCTGCACAGCGCCGAGCGCTATCTGTCAGGGGTCTGCACAGCGCCGAGCGCTATCTGTCAGGGATCTACACAGCGCCGAGCGCTATCTGTCAGGGTCTGCACAGCGCCGAGCTCTATCTGTCAGGGGTCTGCACAGCGCCGAGCGATATCTGTCAGGGGTCTGCACAGCGCCGAGCGCTATCTGTCAGGGGTCTGCACAGCGCCGAGCGCTATCTGTCAGGGGTCTGCACAGCGCCGAGCGCTATCTGTCAGGGGTCTGCACAGCGCCAAACTCTATCTGTCAGGGGTCTGAACAGCGCCGAGCATTGTCATAGGTCTGCACAGCGCCGAGCGCTATCTGTCAGGGGTCTGCACAGTGCCGAGCGCTATCTGTCAGGGGTCTGCACAGCGCCGAGCATTGTCATAGGTCTGCACAGCGCCGAGCGCTATCTGTCAGGGGTCTGCACAGTGCCGAGCGCTATCTGTCGGGGGTCTGCACAGCGCCGAGCGCTATCTGTCAGGGGTCTGCACAGCGCCGAGCGCTGTCAGGGGTCTGCACAGCGCCGAGCTCTATCTGTCAGGGGTCTGCACAGCGCCGAGCGCTATCTGTCAGGAGTCTGCACAGCGCCGAGTGCTATCTGTCGGGGGCTGCAGAGCGCCAAGCGCTATCTGTTAGGTGGCTGTGTTATGTGCGCTCCCCCTCACCGATTTAATATAAGGAAAAAAAATGTTTTTGTTACTTGACTCACTGACGATCCCCTGAAGACGTAGCTCCGCTTCTTGAGTCCTCATACATGGTGGCATGTACGCAATGACGTCCTTGCATATTGTGCCGTCAACTGACCAAACGTCCAGAGAAGGAGAAGTGAGATGGAGCTGTGCAGCCGTTCAGCTTAGACCACTGTGGAGCTCGGGGAAAGCTCCTTGGAAGCCCCCAGCGCCGGGGTGTGCGTCGTGCACAGCACTTTATTGCACGATGAGGCCCGGTGAGCAGAAGCACAGTAATATGGGCCCGGACAGGACCCATACAGCAGTAAGGGCAGTAATGCCCTGATGGTGGCCTGTGTCTGAGGTAGTCGATGCAGGCATCGGTTTTGGGGGGGGTGATTGTCCTTTTCAGCGCTCTCTCTGATTTTTGTTGCAGATTTGATGATTTTAGCTGTGTTTTTCTTCTTTGAGGTGTGAATTTTCTTTCTGCAGCCTTTGGAGTGACTGTTGCTTTTCACACAGGTTTGTTTTCACCCTTGATATTTGCTCCCTCAGTTGGTCATTTGCATTTTTTGCACCTTGGCTTCTTTGAATTAAGGTACTCTGCACCACTACTCGATCCAGCTAGCGATCTCGTTAGCGTTGCATACTAATGAGATCGCTAGCGGGATTGTTTCTATATCGCTAAATGCTGCCGCATTTAGCGATATAGTTAACGACGCTATCGCCGTTAGCGATCTTCTTAACGACTTTAGCGGTACAAAGTACCGCTAAATCGCTAAGAAAAGGTGCCACACAGCGATTAGATACTTACCCAGCGGGAGCGCCAGCGATGAAATAGGGTCCGGAACGATTCCAGCGACGAGCGAGATCACAGCAGGAAGCTCGTCGCTGGAAGCTGCCGCACTGAACAACATCGCTAACGGGATCGCTAAATAGTGACGTTTTTTTAGCGATCCCGTTAGCGATATTGTTTAGTGTGGCATACCCTTTAGATAAACTCCCTTTCTATTTGGCAGAGGCAGACTCTGAGTGTATCCATGGGGGGCTGTGATGTAGATGGGGCTGGGGAACAGCTGGGGACCCTACCTGCTGTGATCTGATCAAGAGTGCTGGTCCTTCCTCTCTGCCTCAGGGTTATAACTTGGTTCTTAATGTTTCAGAATTGTTGAAATTCCTCTATTTTGGGTTCCGTTCCTTGTACCAGGATAGTTCCATTGTTAGAAATGTTTCTGGAGAGATTAAAAGTCTCGAGTTCCTCCTCATCCAGTACTCTAATTTATTTGCCCCTGCTAATGCCCCGCGTTTTGACTTTCTTGTAATGTTTGCTGAGAGTTTGGTTGGGCTCAGCTTTCGTGGTGCCCCAAGTAGAATAACACATTTTTATTTTTCCCCTCGTTCGTTAAGGTCTATCATGACGGTCTCTGGACTATTCCTCATGGTGTCCATTTTAGTGGCTTTTCTTGCTTCTATGGATCTGGCATTCTCCATGAAGGTTCATTAATGTATGGGGCCCCCTGCTGGCTCCGCCTGCTGTGTTTCTCTCTTTCTCCCTCTCTTTTCTTCATTGCATTATCTGCAATGTTCCTTTGACATGTAGATTTATCCCATTGGTCAATATGTTTAATCTCACAAACATGTAATCCTTTATATCTTCATATATATATACTATATTGTATTTTTATTTTAGATATTCTGCGACCTTTACCAAGCCCTAGGTTGGGTCAAAGGTCTCTTTATTTTGTCACTTATGTACCCCATCTGATTCACCTTATGTATATATGCTAATCAATAAAATAACCTTGCAAAGTATCAGCTTCTGAGAGTGCGGTGGATTTTCCTTCCTGTGTATATTGGAAGCACGACCCACTCCTCCAGAACTTCTCCTTTAAATTTTTAAGTGCAGACCATTTTTTCTATATTGGTTTTATGTAGTAAGGCAGCAGAACCAAGCTAGATAAGACAATATATCTAATCATATCATGTGTACTACTACTCAGCTGTGTATTGTTGCTATTAATATTTATTTTAGAACACCATTGATTCCATTGTGCTGTACTTGAGAAGGGGTTACATACAGAATATAAATTACAGTGAACAAACTAACAATGATCGACTGGTACAAAGGGGAGAGGGTCCTGCTCTCGTGGGTTTACATTATACAGGATAATGGGAGAGAGACAATAGGTTAGGGGGTTTGCGGCACTTTGGGGGGTGGTGAGGTGACAGTGGGGTCATTGCAGGTTGTAAGAACAGATGGGCTTTTTCATGTTCAGTCTGAACGTTCGGAATGTGGTGGAATCTTACGGGTTGGTTCACAGAATTCCAGAGAATAGGGGGTAGTCGGGAGAAGTTTTGCAGGTGATTGGATGAGGAACGAATAAGTGTGGAGGAGTGAAGCGATCTTTGGAATACCGGACATTACATGTTGGAAGATATTGGGAGATCAGTGGAGGAGATAGATTAGAGACGGCTTTTTAGTTCAATGTTAGTGGATTGATCTGTATACATTGGGGAATAGGGAGCCAATGAAGAGTTGCAGAGGGGATAAACAAGAGGAGAGAGGTGGCTTAGTCAGTTAAGAACGACCTGGAGAGGTGCGAGACTGTTTGCCAGGAGGCCACAAAGGAGGATATTGCAGTAGTTGAAGCCTGATGAGGAACATATGGTTGATAGACACTCTAGGATTCTGGACAGCAGAAAATGGACATCAGGGCCAGAGAGGTAGATCTCAGTGTATAGATGGTACTAGATGCCATGGGACTTTATGAATTGTCCTAGGCCAAAAATATAGATTGAAAAGAGCAGGGGTCCAAGGACAGAGCCTTGAGGAACACCAACAGAGAGCAGAATGAGGAGATAATATGGGAGTGGGAGACACTAAATGTGAGGCTAGAAATGTATGAGGATACCCAAGAGAGGTCAAGGGAAGAGGATTTGTAGGGTACTATACTGAGGGACTCCTGGAAACTGAGTTACCAGTAGGTCTAAGGCTATGTGCACACGTTGCGGAATTGCCATGGAAATTTCCGCGGCAATTCCGCACCTCCCTGCCGCGGGAAATCCGCATATTATAGGTATGCGTATTCCCGCTAAACACTAGCGTTTTGCAAGCGGAATTAGCTTGCAGAACGCTAGCGTTTTACAAGCTATCTGACAGGGTGGTCACACGAGTCAAACAAGTGTTTGACTCGTGTGACCAACTTTTTACTATTGATGCCGCCTATGTCGCATCAATAGTAAAAAGATCTAATGTTAAAATAATAAAAAAAATAATAAATAATGATATTCTCACCTTCCGGCGTCCCCGCAGCTTTCCCGCCTCTCAGCGACGCTCCCGGCAAGTTTCGTTCCCAGGAGTCCTTTGCGGCAATCATCCCGATGACGTAGCATCTCGCGAGACCGCTACGTCATCTGGGTGATCTCGCAATGCACTCCTGAGAACGCGATTGGCGGGAGCGTCGCTGAGAGGCGGGAAAGCTGCGTGGGACGCCGGAAGGTGAGAATATCATTATTTTTTATTTTAATTATTATTTTTACATGGATATGGTACCCAGGGCTTGGAGGAGAGTCTCCTCTCCTTCAGACCCTGAGTACCATCCGCACATGAACCGCTTACTTTCCGCATGGTGGGCACAGCCACATGCAGAAAGTAAGCGGTTCAATGCATTCCTATGGCGACGGAATCGCCGCGGTTCCGCAAAAAAGAATGAGCATGCTGCGGATTCTCCCGCGATGCGATTCCGCCGCGGAAAAACCCGTAGCGTGTGCACAGCATTGCGGAATCTCATAGGCCTTAATGAGTTGTATTGTGTAAGCGGTTTTGCCGCGGTTTCGCGGCGTTTCCGCGCGAAAAACCGCGGCAAGACCGCTAAAAAACCGCAACGTGTGCACATAGCCTAAGTCCCTCTTTCCAGTATGTCCCTCAGAACAGCACACCAGAGAAATAGCACCAGGGTCGGTACAGAAAGCCTGAAGGACCGAAGAACTAGGCTAGGTATAGAAACTATCTGTAAGATCAAAAGAAAAGATAGAGAACCATAGAAATCTGTAAAGATAAATCACCGTAGTGTCTGATATATGTCTATAAGGTCCAAACATTCAGTATAAATGTGGTAAAAAAATTATACAATAGAAATGGAGACAGTGAGACCCTGCCCTGTTGTATTCCAACACCAATGAACCCTAGTGATTGTTGGATAGATTATACTTATAAACACCGCAGCCATAGAATAGACCTTAAACACCTCTTGTTGTACAGCAAAAGTATGGTGATAGCCACTGCCACCAACACCATGAGGACTGATGCAGACCAATAATAACCTTGCATGTGCCTAATAACACAGGAGGACTGTTCTTTCTCGGGTCCTCCTTTATTCAGACTAAACCTTGGTTACAGACCAGCTTACCATAGCACATGGAGTCCTGCAGGACAGAAAGGTGAGGACCCTTTTCAATGCGCACGCTCGGTAAACCCGACGTGAACGCAGTCTAAAGATTAAAAAAGTGCGTAGTGCAAGACAGGAGGGGAGTGGAGAAGCGGAATAAGCCCCGCCGAGCGAACCTAAACGCAGCGATTTGAATACATCTAGAGGCACTTTACAAAGGTGTTTTTGCATCAACGCTGGGGTGTCAGGGGCTATGAAAGGTACTACTAGATTACTTATGGGACGCACTATTGAGTGAGATCTTTATCTCATATCACAAAAAAAGGGGTGACAGATTCCCTTTAAGATCGCATCCATCTGAATTCAGGATAAACCTCAGTACTCTGATGCTCCACAGGATAAGATATCTTGACTCTAGGAGCAACTTCTCATATGACAGTCCCCTGTGGAGGCCTTTTAACCTCTCTGTGATTCTGTCCTCTCATAGGACAAGGACAGACTACCTCCTGATGTGCTGTCCAGAGAGACGTACTAGAATATAAATTTTCTAAATTGCCCTAAAATAATGAAAACTGGCTGTTAAACTTTTAACCCTTCTGAGAAAATAAAAGGACATTTGAAGAAATATGGTGACATAATAAAAGAGAAGGTAAATTTTATTAACTTTATAAAGAATAACTATTTGGTTTATGGGTGTAAACAAAGTTTGAATATTACAAATGTTTCAGATTTTTTTGCCAAATTTCTTACATTTTAATACATTTTGCTTTTATTACGAACAAAAAATACAGTAAGTCAGAAAAAAATGCTTTACAGGTAAACTGGGATAAGTTGAAAAATGCCATTGTTATTCACAAAATAAAGTGACATGTCAGATATGAAAAATTGGTTTTGGTTACAAAGATTAATATGGCTTATTCCCAGTGTGAATTCTCTGATGTCTAACAAGATGCGATTTTGTGGTAAAACATGTCGCACATTCTGAACATGAGAATGGCTTCTCTCCGGTGTGAATTCTCTCATGTGTAACAAGATGAGATTTGTTATTAAAACATTTCCCACATTCTGAACATGAGAATGGCTTCTCTCCGGTGTGAATTCTCTTGTGCCTAATAAGATGACATTTATTAGTAAAACATTTCCCACATTCTAAACATGAAAATGGCTTCTCACCAGTGTGAATTCTCTTGTGCCTAATAAGATAATATTTATTAGAATAACATTTCCCACATTGTGAGCAAGAAAATGGCTTCTCTCCTGTGTGAGATCTCTGATGTGTAACAAGTTTTGATTTTTCTGGGAAACATTTTCCACATTCTGGACATGAAAATGGCTTCTCTCCTGTGTGAGTTCTTTCATGTACAACAAGACTTGATTTTTGAATAAAACATTTCCCACATTCTGGCAACAAAATCTCTTCACTGCTATGTGAGTTGTCCAATGTTTAGTAAATTTTGATTTATCGGTGAAACATTTCCCACATTCTGGGCACGAAATTGGCTTCTTTCTTGTGGACGCGCTTTTATTTTCCACAATTCTTTTATTTTGCTTAACAGGCTGTGATGAATTATGAGATAGTTCTTTGCTAGGAAGGGCTGAGGGAATATCTGAGATGTTCTCATGCTCTTCATATGTTTCTTGTTTGAAGCTATCATCTTCTACTTTAAAATACGAAGATATCAGGTGTCCTTCGGAGCCGCTATTATACTCATCTGCCAAGAATAAAAGTGATTTGATTTTTTTTACAAAACCTTAAAAATTATATTCATCTAAATACAAAAATTACAAATTTAAAAAGATAAAACTTCCATATCGTAAGGTATGTAGTAATGCCTTATTATTAACTGACTAAAGTGCCATTTACATGATGTGATGATTGTACAAAGAATAAATTGTACTAATGTTCCTTCTGAATCACTGCCCAGTGCAAACATCAAACAGTAAACATTTGTGTCAATGATCCTGGCAATTCCAGGAAAACAGCCGAACACGATTGAAATACTATTTACCTGCAGATTATCACTATATCTTTACAAAGGCAGATAATGGCCTGTAACAAGCACTGATGGATCATATGGGAGCATTTTTCTTCTCTCTCTCTATAGAGAACTGATGAACAATTGGTTGCACGTTCATTTCTAAAGAGGATTCGAGAGACATCGGACAGCAGACTCAGGTATAAGTGTATGTCTATACTAACATCACTAATTACATGTCTGTGGCCTGGACTGTTCTTGAATAATGAAGAATAATTGGGTTCCATATATTGCATACCCCGATGTGTGCTGTGAATGTTATATCTATTGCTCAGTGACTACCTCAAGTTGACCACTAGCACATCAACGTCCATGTGACGTAGGGCAGGACAAGCTCACATTGTACCATTCCTGTTTTTGGAAATGCTCAGTAGTCAGTGCTATGAGGTGGAGTACATCTCACATGCTCCCCGACAGCTACATCCCGAGCGGAGGAGCCGTATGGCCGTGTATTAGGAAGTCATGGCAGTGGCGCAAATATAAGGCTGGATAAGCCCAGGCATTATTCTGCTTTCTCTTATAATCACTCCTGGCTGTAACTAGGAGGTAATTATCTGAAAATGAGTATGGTTGAAGCTCTGCTCAGTTCAGTACATCAAATGGGTTACATTTTAATCCCGAAACCGTGATGGATATCATAAAAAACACTAAACGAGGTTTGTTACGTGTCACTGATGATCTATCATCGTCTATTCTTAAATCCTTAATGTAGATACACAGCCGGTGTTATCCTACATAGCGCCATCACATTGTCAGCCATATATAAAACTACACTATAGCTAATGGGGGAATCTGTTGCCCAAAACTTCTATCCCAGAACTGTCCGGTCCGGTGAATGAGGAGAATGTGACTCTTCTCTTATTTATCTCGTGGTGACTCCTCATCAGGACGGTTACCTGTAAGAACTTCCTCTTTGCACCGCCACTCATCTCCCCGCACATCACTTTCTCCTTTCTCCATTGTGGATTGTGGATTATTCATCAGATTTTTGCCTGGATTTCAAGAAAGTGAAAATAATAATATATAATAAAGTCACAGACAGAAGGAAAACTCGTGGAATGTTCTAGATGGACGCTTTTACTACAAGCTCGTGAGCCGCTAACCGACGCCGACATCACCACCTCCTATATCACCAGTGCCGCCCTCAGAGTCAGTATAGTGATGGAAGCCGGGGGCGCGGGAGCAGGGTCCAGTGATTTCCTTCATTATTTTGTTTTCACATTTCGGATGCGAGGACTGGAGTTTGGGACAAACTGGTCTAAACTAAAGAGGTGGGTAGATGAACATGTTCTATCTGCCAGTATTCCTCTCATATGTACAAGGTTACTGTCATGTCCGCACTCGCCGATGCTGGCATAATGTGTGAATGTGACCGGGGGTATCCACTGCGAGACCACCCAGACTGTCTAATGTGTAACTGAAGCTCACAAATAACCACCCAACAACGCCATCACTAAGGATTGTGATGATACCGATATAGTCCCACGTATAAATAAAGGTCACATGAGGCATGTGATAAAGACCCCAACATGAGATGAATGCTAACACCATGCATAAATACAAGAGTGAACAATAGATACAACCCATGGAAAATATACAGGACAAGGAAGCCATACAAGGTCAAGAACCCGAGAAGAGGAAAAGTGAGCAGGACGGTAAGATGCCCCAAGGGAGGCACAATGCAGATGGGCATGTATGGAGCAATGAGGAGATGAATGAAGTATAGATAAAAAGCGTAAAGGTACTGCCACACTTAGTGATCTCGTTAGCGATCTCAATAACGACGCAAGCTAATGAGATCGTTTTTGTGATCGTTTTAATGTCGCTAGTAGCTGCCACACTTAGTGATCTCGTTAACGACTCAAAAGCGGTTAGCGATCTTATTAACGACTTTAACGGTCATTGCGATGTAAAAAACAGCGCACATCGCTCACAAAAGGTGCCAGACACAGCGATATAGGCTCACCAGCGGGACGCCAACGATCTAAATACGGTCCAGAACTCTAGTGAACGATCAGCGAGATCACAGCAGGGGCCACGTCGTTGCTACATGCCACACACGTTAGCGTCACGAACGAGATCGCTAAATAGTGACGTATTTTAGCGATCTCGTTAGCGACGCTGTTTAGTGTGGCATACCCTTAACTCACACTCTCCTACTCTCCCTCCATAGGGTATCACCCTATTGTGCGCTCTGTTTCCCACTTCTACACTTATTCATGAATCAGACATCGGCTCCATCATGTTTTACACTGATGCCGCCGCATTTCAAAGAAAACATACACTGAAAATAAGTCTCAGTACATGTGACCAGGATGATTAAGCCCCCGTCTCACACAGCGATCATCGCTAGCGAGATCGCTGCTGAGTCACTAGTTTTGTGACGCAGCAGCGAGCTCACCAGCGATATCGCTGTGTGTGACATTCAGCGACGATCAGCCCCCCTGCTGGGTATCGCTGATCGTCGCTGAATGTCCTGAACATTTTTTTGATCGCTGGTCTTCCGCTGCAGGCACGCATCGCTGCGTGTGACAGGCGGGAGACCAGCGATCCGCTGGTAACCAAGGTACACAGCGGGTTTCCAGGCGCGGGGCTGTGCCTGGAAACCCATGTGTACCTTGGACACCAGCGCCCTGATGCAGGGAGCTGGTAACCAAGGTACACAGCGGGTTTCCAGGCAGCGCGCAGCGCCTGGAAACCCGATGTGTACCTTGGTTACCAGCTCCCTGCATCAGGGCGCTGATATCCAACGTACACTGCAGGTAACTAGGCGACGTTACCCGCAGTGTCGCTGTGCTGATCGCTGCCTGAGCTGCCTGTTTGGCAGCTCAGCAGCGGTCATGTAGCAACACACCAGCGATCCTGATTGTTGTCGGGATCGCTGGTGTATCGCTATGTGAGACCCGGGCTTTACTCCAAGAGGCCGGACCCCTGCGGCTTCTCCCTGCTCTGCTCTCCCAGACTCACAGGTTCCCCTGCGCTTGTATTTCTGCACATTGACAGGCCGAAGACTGCAAATCACACGTGAGCGATCATGTGACGACCGCTCGATCCGGCAAGAAGAGCAAAATCCTACTATTGGTTATATTACACACCTTTAGGACTCGACCTGTCAGTGCAGAATTACAGACAAGTAAATGACACCTATATATTACACACAATACACCCTATACATGAAACATATATACCGTATTTTTGGGATTATAAGACGCACTTTTTCCCCCGAAATTTGGGGGCAAAATGGGAGTGCGTCTTATAATGCGGATATACCTTACCGTCCGCGGTGGAGCAGGGTCGTGGCTGGAGGAAAGAGTGGAGTGTTGCAGCAGGCCGCAGGTTGGGATGAGGGGTGTTTTGGATGAGCGGCGTGCTGCTGCGGTAGTGTCCGCTGCTGCGGGGGCTCTGCCGACATTTTGTGAAAGGCCAGAGCCCTGGCAGTTCCATGGTTTCCTGTGCGGTGGACTCAGGGAACATGGCAGCGGGGGACGGCGCATACGCAGATGGAGATCTCGGCACCAAGATCTTGGGAGATGAGATCTCAGCAGTCCCGCAGCACTGCGCCGCACATCCGAACACCCCCTCATCACAGTCTGCGGCCTGCAGCAACACTCCACTCCTGCCTCCTCCAGCAGCGACCCAGAGACCCGCTTCACTGCAGCCACCACCCCCACTAAGCAATAAGACGCACGGATTATAAGCACCACCATTTTATTAAAAAAAAGTTTTTGACTATTTTTCTCCTCAAAATTTGGCATGCGTCTTATAATCTGGAGCATCTTATAATCTGAAAAATACAGTATATATTATGCAATTTGCACACTTGTGGTCTCGTGCTGACTAAAGCCCCCGTCTCACATAGCGAGATCGCTGCTGACTCACAAGTTTTGTGACGCAACGGTGATCTCCCCAGCGATATCGCTGTGTGTGACACTTATCAGCGACGATCAGCCCCCCCGGGTATCGCTGATCGTGCTCGAATGCCATGGACATTTTTTTGATCATTGGTGTCCCTCTGGCCAGCGCGCGTCGCTGTGTGTGACAGGCAGGAGACCAGCGATCAGCAAGCTGGTAACCAAGGTACACAGCGGGTTTCTAAGCAGTGTCGCTGTCCTGATCGCTGCTAAGATCTGTCTGTTTGGCAGCTCAGCAGCGATCATGTAGCGACACACCAGTGATCCTGACAAGTTCATATCGTTGTCGGGATCGCTGGTGAGTCGCTATGTGTGACGGGGCCCTAAATGTATCTAACGTCTCTCCATGCAATTCTAGTGAGAGAAGCCAAGAGACCGCACAGAAAGAAAACACAGTGATAACTCTCTGAGTACAGATAATGTAGAGGATGTCACCTGCAGTCCCATGTAACACCACAGATAACACAGTGATTATACACAGCAACACAACTAAACCTAAGTGCAAAGAGACGATCAACATGTTGGAAAAAACTGCTGTTCACACAATGTCTCTCTCTTCCCTCCTGTCTCTCTCTTCCCTCCTGTCTCTCTCTTCCCTCCTGTCTCTCTCTTTCCTCCTGTCTCTCTCTCTTCCCTCTTGTCTCTCTCTCTCCCCTCCTGTCTCTCTCTTCCCTCCTGTCTCTCTCTTCCCTCCTGTCTCTCTCTTTCCTCCTGTCTCTCTCTCTTCCCTCTTGTCTCTCTCTTCCCTCCTGTCTCTCTCTCTCCCCTCCTGTCCTCTCTTCCCTCCTGTCTCTCTCTTCCCTCTTCTCTCTCTCCCCTCCTGTCTCTCTCTTTCCTCCTGTCTCTTGTCCATCCTGTCTCTCTCTTCCCTCCTGTCTCTCTCTTCCCTCCTGTCTCTCTCTCTTTCCCCGTCTCTTTCTTTCCTCCTGTCTCTCTTCCCTCCTGACTCTCTCTTCCTTCCTGACTCTCTCTTCCCTCCTGTCTCTCTTTCTTTCCAACCGTCTCTCTTCCCTCCTGTCTCTCTTTCCCCGTCTCTCTCTTTCCTCCTGTCTCTCTCTTTCCTCTAGTCTCTCTCTTTCCTCTAGTCTCTCTCTTTCCTCCTGTCTCTCTCTCTCTTTCCTCCAGTCTCTTTCCTCCTGTCTCTCTCTCTCTTTCCTCCTGTCTCTCTCTTTCCTCCTGTCTCTCTTCCCTGTCCTCCCTTCCTCTGTCTCTCTCTTTCCTCCTGTCTCTCTCTTTCCTCCTGTCTATCTTTCTTTCCTCCAGTCTCTCTCTTTCCTCCTGTCTTCTCTTCCCTGTTCTTCTTCTCCTGTCTCTCTCTTTCCTCCTGTCTATCTTTCTTTCCTCCGTCTCTCTCTTTCCTCCTGTCTCTCTCTCTCTTCTCCTCCTGTCTCTCTCTTTCCTCCTGTTCTCTTCTCTCTCTTCCTCCAGTCTCTCTCTTTCCTCCTGTCTCTCTCTCTTTCCTCCTCTCTCTTCCCTCCTGTCTCTCTCTTCCCTCCTGTCTCTCTCTCTTTCCTCCAGTCTCTCTCTTCTCTCCTGTCTCTCTCTCTCTTGCCTCCTGTCTCCCTCTCTCTCCTCCAGTCTCTCCCTCCTGTCTCTCTCTCTCTTCCCTTCTGTCTCTTTCTTTCCCCCTGTCTCTCTCTCTTCCCTCCAGTCTCTCTCTTTCCTCCAGTCTCTCTCTTCTCTCGTCTCTCTCTCTCTTGCCCCCTGTCTCCCTCTCTCCTCCAGTCTCTCCCTCCTGTCTCTCTCTCTCTTCCCTTCTGTCTCTTTCTTTCCCCCTGTCTCTCTCTCTTCCCTCCTGTCTCTCTTCCATGCTGTCTCTCTCTTACCTCCTCTCTCTCGTCTTCAGTCCCTCT
The DNA here is from genome assembly GCA_033576555.1 of Oophaga sylvatica. Classification (NCBI taxonomy): domain Eukaryota; kingdom Metazoa; phylum Chordata; class Amphibia; order Anura; family Dendrobatidae; genus Oophaga; species Oophaga sylvatica. The sequence continues at coordinate 110,746,224 of JARQOD010000007.1, read as the reverse complement.
TTCTTCCTGGTTGACTCTGGCTCCGCCCCTCCCTGTAGCCCCGCCCCTATCACGTGACCACACAGGCTGCTGGCTGTAGAGGGGAGGGAGCAGCTGTGAGGGTCCTGTCTCCACTGCTGACTGCAGGCTGTGGTGATTCCTGCTACACTGTGTCAGGACTGCAGCACTGAGCGCTATCTGTCGGGTGAGGGGGCTGCACAGAGCTTCTGTTACTGAGGGATTGTGCTGTACCCTGAAAGACACCTCACAGCACCAATAGCAAAAGCGTCTCCGTCCCCTCCCCTCCACACCTCCCCCACACCGTCCCCTCCAGCTTCTTAGGCCTCTTTTACACTTCAGTCGTGCGACGTCAGTCAAAATCCGTCAAAATGTGAAAAAAACGGATCCGCCATTTTTTTTTGGCGGATCCGTTTTTTTCCCATAGACTTGCATTAGTGACGGATTTTGACGGATGGTCGTCCGTTAGGTCCGTTTTTTGGACGGATCCGCCAAAAAATTGGCGTCCGTCATTTAAAAAAAACGTCCAATGCAACGGTTTTTTTGACCGGCAAAATGGCGGACAACGGCGGATCCGCCGCATCCGCCATTTTGTACAATGGAGCATCCGTTTTTGACGGAATCCGCCTGCGGATCCGTCGCCTCTATTGAAAACCATAGTAAAATGCAGAAAACAGTGTCCGGGGTCTCTGTCTCTCTCTCTCTCTCTCTCTCCGGATCCGTCAGAAAACTGACGAATTTTGCATCCGTTTTTTTACTTTTCTGACGGATCCACCATTTTTACGGATGGGCGGACGTCACACAACGGAAGTGTGAAAGAGGTCTTACAGGCGCTGCCCCATGCTGCTTGGTTTTCCCCGTCTCCTCACTTTTTGCAGCAGGGAAGCATGGAGAGCGCTGCTGGGAGCCTCTGCTCTGTCTGTGATGAATTAGATCTTACTTTGTTTAATTTTATTTACAAATTGCCTAAGGGCCTGTGCACACGTTGCGGATTTTTCCGCGCCGAAACCGCACCTCTTGGCAGAAAACGCAGGCGCGGTTTTGACGCGGTTTTTCATGCTTTTTATCATGTGTTTTTGTATGCGGTTTTGACAGCTAAATAAAGATATGTTGTTTAACAAAAAAAAAAGATTTGTGATGTCATTTCTTGTCCAACCTCCTCTTTTACATTTGTCCAACCCACACTCCATTACACACACAGATAGAGATAATAGATACTGATAGATAGAAAATAGATAGATGGATAATAGTTAGAAATATATATAGAAAGATAGATATATAGACAGAAAGATATATAGGTAGATGGATGATAGATAGAATGGTACATAAATAGTTAAAGACACACACGCGCACACACACAAAATCTTAACGCAATAGTTAATAAAAAAAAAAAAATAGGAAAAAAAAATGGCGTGGGCTCCGAGCAATTTTTTGCGCCAGAGGGGGAATGCCGACAGCCGGGGCCAATATTTCTAGCCTGGGAAGGGGTTAATACCCATGGATCTTCTTAGCCCGCAGCTAGCCTTTACTGGCTATTAAAATAGGGGGACCCCCCCCAAAAAAAATGACGTGTGGTCCCCCTATAATTTATAGCCAGAAAGGCTAGGCAGACAGCTGCGGGCTGATATTCATAGCTTAGGAAGGGGCCATGGATATTGGCGCCCCCCCTGGCTAAAAATACCAGCACCCAGCCCCCCAGAATTGGTGCATCTGTACTATGTGCCAATTCCGGCACTTAGCCCCTTTCCTCCCACTCCCCTGTAGCGGTGGGATATGGGGTAATAAGGGGTTAATATCACCTTGCTATTGTAAGGTGATATTAAGCCCGGTTAATAATAGAGAGGCGTCAATAAGACGCCTAGCCATTATTAATCTTATATTAATAAAGGGTTAAAAAACAACACACGCATAAGAATAAATTATTTTAATGAAATAAAACACAACACGGTTTTCATATCTTTATTATACGCTCAGATCCAAGCGAAGCCCAAGATCTCCTGTAATAAAACGTAAAAAAATAAAACAACCGTATACTCCCTGTCTGACGCAGTCCAATTAATAACGATTGTCCCACGACGGTCTCCCCTATAGAACAGTGACATCAGGTGATGGCACTGCTCTGTAGGGCCTCCCAGTGATGCAGTGGCGTAGCAACTGTTTGTGGCGCCCGGGGCGGCAAATTTTAGGCCACACCCCTAGCCACACCCATTTCACTGGTCACACCCATATCCACGCCCTGATCACACCCACTTAGCACTGCTGATCACACTGTTTCATAAACAATAATTATAAACACATACCTCTCAACCATCCCGGTTTCAGCGGGACAGTCCCGATTTCGGGACCCTGTCCGCTGTCCCGGCCAGGCGGTTTACTTTCCGCATTAGAATCGTACATACGGAAACCCCGGGGACCTCCCACACATTCTAGCAGCCACAAGTCACGTTCCATCGCTGACTTCATTTCCCCAGGATGTGGGGATCTCACCATCTATGAGGCGCTCCATTCAATACCCGGCTCTCACTGAGCGAGACAGGCAGGATCTGGGGATCTCTTCATCTGTTGAACAGATCCCATGTTGAGATCCCCACATCCTGCTTGTCTCGCTCAGTGAGAGTCGGATATTGTATGCAGCGGTCCGTACAATACCCGGCTCTCACTCCAACAGATCCAGCGGCTTGATGCGTCGCCGTTCTGAAGACTCTCCCGAGAACGAGTTACAGTACCTGCTGCTGTAAGCTGACCGCCGGAAATGAGGTCAGCGGTCATTTCCAGCGTTCAGCTGACTTACAGCACGTCACCTCCGGTGGAACGTGACATGTGGCTGCCAGAACGTGTGGGAGGTCCCCGGGTTTCCGCATGTACGATTCTAATGCGGGAAAGTAAACCTCCCGGCCAGGACAGCGGGACAGGGACCCAGCCCTACACAGATAACAGCATTCGCTCCGTCCCCACGCAGACCCATGCACATAATGGCACCCCTCCTTCCCCCCTGTAGCCCCCAAGCACACAGATCCCGCAAGTAACAGGACCCTTGTACATGCGCGGCTCCGCTCTTTGTGGCCCTGTACACACACGGCTCCGCTCCACACACCTCACACGCACAAGGCTCCGCTCTGTACACCTCGTACACACACGGCTTAGCTCCGTACACCTCGTACACACACGGCTCCGCTCCGTACACCTCGTACACACGGCTCCGCTCCGTACACCTCCGCTCCGTACACCTCGTACACACGGCTCCGCTCCGTACACCTCATACACACACGGCTTTGCTCCGTACACCTCGTACACACACGGCTCTGCTCCGTACACCTCGTACACACGGCTCCGCTCCGTACACCTCGTACACACGGCTCCGCTCCATACACCTCGTATACAACATGCTCCGCTCCGTACACCTCGTACACACACGGCTCCGCTCCGTACACCTCGTACACACGGCTCCGCTCCGTACACCTCGTATACACACGGTTCCGTTCCGTACACCTCGTACACACGGCTCCGCTCCGTACACCTCGTATATACACGGCTCCGCTCCGTACACCTCGTACACACGGCTCCGCTCCGTACACCTCGTACACACGGCTCCGCTCCGTACACCTCGTATACACAAGGCTCCGCTCCGTACACCTCGTACACACACGGCTCTGCTCCGTACAACTCGTACACACATGGCTTTGCTCCGTAGACCTCGTACACACACGGCTCCGCTCAGTACACCTCGTACACACGGCTCCGCTCCGTACACCTCATGCACACACAGCTCAGCTACATCCACACTGTAAACCCCTTATGATCCCACATATAAACTTACCATCATCCAGCACCATGACGACCAGTACAGCAGCTTCTTCCTGCACACAGGGGCCTGATCATGTGACACCTAACTCCTCCCCTCCTGTGACCTCATCACAGGTCCTGCTAGCACCTTTACAAACGACAGCACAGCAATGGTAAATGCTGGCTGTGCAAGTTGGGAGGGCAAGGAAGGGGTGCATGGGGGGCGTGCGACTTCTCACTGCAGGACACATAGTGTCACACACACGCACGCACGCACGCACGCACCACACACACACACACACACGCGGACCCCCCCCCCCCCGCTACGCCACTGCAGTGATGCACTGACAGGAGACAATGGCTCCTGCACTGCATCACTGAGTTCATTCTCTCACTTTATGGCAATGCTGCGTGGGAATTTTCTCACCCAGCATTGCCGTAAGAGAATGAACTGTAGTGACGTCATTCTCTCACGGCGGCAGAACGGTGCACAGATCAATGGCGTCGGGGAATAGGCTATGAAAGGTACTACTAGATTACTTATGGGATGCACTATTGAGTGATATCTTTATCTCATATCACAAAAAAGGGGTGACAGATTCCCTTTAACCCCTTAACCCCCAAGGGTGGTTTGCAATTTTTACAATTCTGATCACTGTCTCTTTATGAGGCTATAACTCTGGAACGCTTCAACGGATCTTCGCGATTCTGAGATTGTTTTCTCGTGACATATTGTAATTCACGTTAGTGGTAAAATTTCTTCGATATAACTTGCGGTTATTTTTGAAAAAATGCAAATATGGCGAAAATTTTGAAAATTTTTCAATTTGCAAACTTTGAATTTTTATTCCCTTAAAACAGAGAAATATGTCACACGAAATAGTTAAGAAATAACATTTCCCACATGTCTACTTTACATCAGCACAATTTTGGAAACAAAATTTTTTTTTGTTAGGAAATTATAAGGGTTAAAAGTTGACCAGCGATTTCTCATTTTTACAACAAAATTTAGAAAGCCATTTTTTTTAGGGACCACCTCACATTTGAAGTCACTTTGAGGGGTCTATATGGCAGAAAATACCCAAAAGTGACACCATTTTAAAAACTGCACCCTCAAGGTACTCAAAACCACATTCAGGAAGTTTATTAACCCTTCAGGTGCTTCACAGGAGCTGAAGCAACGTGGAAAGAAAAATTGATTATTTAACTTTTTAGTCACAAAAATGATCTCTTACAAACTTGTTTTTATTTTCATAAGGGTTAAAAGGAGAAAATGGACAGATAAAGTTGTTGTGCAATTTCTCCTGAGTACGCCAATACCCCATATGTGGGGGAAAACCACTGTTTGGGCACACGGCAGAGCTCATAAGGGAAGGAGCGCCGTTTGTCTTTTTCAAACCAAAATTGGCTGGAATTGAGACTGGATGCCATGTCGCGTTTGGAGAGCCTCTGATGCGCCTAAACAGTGGAAACCCCCACAAGTGACACCATTTTGGAAACTAGACCCCCTATGGAACTTATCTAGATCTGTTGTGAGCACTTTGAACCCCCAAGTGTTTCACAAAGTTTATAATGCCTGGGTGTGAAAAAAAACAAAACAATTTTCCACAAAAATGATTTTTTAGTCCCAAATTTTTGATTTTTCCCAAGGAAATTGGACTTCAAAAGTTGTCCAATTTGTCCTGAGTACGCTGATACCCTATATGTGGGGGGTGGGAAACTGTTTGGGCGCACGGCAGGGCTTGGAAAGGAAGTAATAATGTTTTGGAATGCAGACATTGATGGGGGTCATGTTCCGTTTGCAGTGCCCCAGATGAGCCTAAACAGTGGAAACCCCCACAAGTGACCCCATTTTGGAAACTAGACCCCTAAGGAGCTTATCTAGATCTGTGGTGAGCACTTTGAACCTCCAAGTGCTTCACACAAGTTTATAATGCCCGGGCATGAAAATAAAAAATCCTATTTTTTTCCCACAAAAATTATCTTTTAGTCACCAATTTTTTATTTTCCCAAGGGTAACAGGAGAAATTGGACCACAAAAGTTGTTGACCAATTTGTCCTGAGTACGCTGATACCCCATATGTGGGGGGAACCACTGTTTGTGCGCACGGCAGAGCTCGAAATGGAAGGAGCACCATTTGACTTTTTCCAACCAAAATTGGCTGGAATTAAGATTGGACGCCATGTTGCATTTGGAGAGCCCCTGATGTGCCTAAATAGTGGAAACCCCCACAAGTGACCCCATTTTGGAAACTAGAACCCCTAAGGAACTTATCTAGATCTGTGGTGAGCAATTTGAACCCCCAAGTGCTTCACACAAGTTTATAACGTAGAGCCGTAAAATTAAAAAATCATATTTTTTCCACAAAAATGATCTTTTCACCCCAATTTTTATTTTCCCAAGGGTAACAAGACTCCAAAAGTTATTGTGCAAATTGTCCTGAGTACGCTGATACCCCATATGTGGTGGTAAACCAATGTTTGGGTGCATGGCAGAGCTTGGAAGGGAAGGAGCGCCGTTTGACTTTTTCAACGCAGAATTGGCTGGACGCCATGTCGTGTTTGGAGAGCTCCTGATCTGCCTAAACAGTGGAAACACCTGACAAATGACACCATTTTGGAAACTAGACCCCTCAAGGAACTTTTCTAGATGTGTGGTGAGAACTTTGAACCCCAGGTGTTTCACTAAAGTTTATAACGCCTGAGCATGAAAATAAAAAAAATCATATTTTTTCCACAAACATGATCTTTTAGTCCCCAACTTTTTATTTTCCCAAGGGTAATAGGAGAAATTGGACCCCAAAAGTTGTTGTCCAACTTGTCCTCAGTACGCTGATACCCAATATGTGGGAGAAAACTACGTATGGGCACACGTCGGTGCTCGGAAGGGAAGTAGTGACGTTTTGGATTGCAGACTTTGATGGAATGGTCTGCGGGCGTCATGTCGCATTTGGAGAGCCCCTGATGTGCCTAAACAGTGGAAACCCCCAAGTGACCCATTTTGGAAAATAGACCCCACTAGGAACTTATCTAGATGTGTAGTGAGCACTTTGAACCCCAAAGCGCTTCACAGAAGTTTATAACGTACAGCCGTAAAAATAAAAAATATATTTTTTTTTTTTTACAAAAATGATTTTTTCGCCCCCAATATTTTATTTTCACAAGGGTAACAGGAGAAATTGGACCCCAAAAGTTGTTGTCCAATTTGTCCTTAGTACGCTGATACCCAATATGTGGGAGAAAACTACTGTATGGGCACTCGTCGGGGCTCGGAAGGGAAGTAGTGACGTTTTGGATTGCAGACTTTGATGGAATGGTCTGCGGGCGTCATGTCGCATTTGGAGAGCCCCTGATGTGCCTAAACAGTGGAAACCCCCCACAAGTGACCCCATTTTGGAAAATAGACCCCATAGGAACTTATCTAGATGTGTAGTGAGCACTTTGAACTCCAAAGTGCTTCACAGAAGTTTATAACGTACAGCCGTAAAAATAAAAAATTTTTTTTTTACAAAAATGATTTTTTTAGCCCCCAATATTTTATTTTCACAAGGGTAACAGGAGAAATTGGACCCCAAAAGTTGTTGTCCAATTTGTCCTGAGTACGCTGATATCCAATATGTGGGAGAAAACTACTGTATGGGCACACGTCGGGGCTCGGAAGGGAAGTGGTGACGTTTTGGATTGCAGACTTTGATGGAATGGTCTGCGGGCGTCATGTCGCATTTGGAGAGCCCCAGATGTGCCTAAACAGTGGAAACCCCCACAAGTGACCCCATTTTGGAAAATAGACCCCCACAAGGAACTTATCTAGATGAATGGTGAGCGCTATGAAGCCCCAAGTGCTTCACAGAAGTTTATAACGTACAGCCGTAAAAAGACGGATTTTGGTAAGAACTTACCTGTAAAATCCTTTTCAGCGAAGAAGGAAGGGAGACACACTAGACATTACTAGTGGGTAGGCGGAGCCCAGACGAGATAGACACCTCAGATTAAAAAGAGTGTTGACCGGCCCCTCCAGCTCGGGCTCCTCCTACTCAGCTCTCCAGTTGTACCAAGCTTAAGGAAGAGCAATATCACCAGCGGAGCAACATAACCCCTTCTGAAGGACTTCAGAGAATAAAACACAAAAATACAGGTTATGCATGCATGTAGACAAAAAACACACAGTTCCAGGTACTACTCACTGGACCTGACCACTGCGATGAGCTGGCGATGCTGGAACAGAGCCTTAGCGCGTCGACCTCAGCCCAGATAATCGCTATCAGAGAAGGATCACGCCGCATCTGAAAAAAACAACAACACACTTCTGCCATGGGAGGGATGTGTGTCTCCCTTCCTTCTTCGCTGAAAAGGATTTTACAGGTAAGTTCTTACCAAAATCCGTCTTTCAGCTGCAGATGAAGGAAGGGAGACACAATAGACATTACTAGTGGGACGTCCCAAAGCAGTCCAAAAATTAAGGGTGGGAAAAAACCAAAATAGGCAGAATCCCAACAACCTTGATAAATGCGCAACAGGCGCCAAATACAAGTTAACTAGAACTTTAAACTACAGCCGCCTGCAGGACCCTACGTCCTAAGGCCGCATCAGCGAAAGCACTGACGTCCACCTTATAAAACTTTATAAACGTGTGGACAGAACGCCAGGTCGCCGCTCAGCAGAGCTGAGCTGCCGAGGTCCCTTGATGAAAGGCCCACTAGGAAGCCACAGCCCTCGTGGAGTGAGCTCGAATCTTAATCGGGCAAAGTTCGCTTTTAAGTCGGTAAGCCTCCAAAAAGGCCGACCGAATCCAACGAGCTATAGAGTCCTTGGAAGCTCGTTTACCACATCAATGACCTGCTGGAATCACAAACAGAGAGTTTGACTTCCGAAAACCTTGAGTAACAGTCAAATAGAACTTCAAAGCCCGCACCAAATCCAATGCATGCAAGGCCCGTTCCTTCGCATTCCTTGGCCTCGGACAAAGAGAGGGCAACACAATATCCTGGTTAACATGAAATTGCGACACCACCTTAGGTAGGAAGTCGCTCCGTGTGCGTAGCACTACACGATCCGGGTGAAAACTCCAGGAAGGGAGGCGAGCAAGAAAGAGCCGCCAACTCAGAAACCCTTCTCAAAAAGGTGACCGCCACTAGGAAAGCAACCTTCCAAGAGAGCAAAGAAAGACTAACAGAGTCCATAGGCTCAAAAGGCCCATGTTGAAGAGCCTCCAAAACAAGGTTGAGACGCCAAGGAGACACAGACGCCTTCCGCGGTGGAAACTGGCGGGTTACTCCGCGAAAAAAGGAATGCACGTCCTTACGCGAGGCTATAGCCTTTCGGAACAGCAAGGACAGAGCAGAAACCTGACCCCTCAGGGAGCTCACTGCCAAACCCTTGTCCAGCCCGAATTGCAGGAAGGCCAACAAATTGGGAATGGAAAAAATCCTCGGGTTCCTTAAAGAACCCGAACACCACGAAAAGAAGGCTTCCCAAGTCTTGTAGCAAATTCTAGTAGTAGCTGGACCTCTGGCCGCTCGCAAAGTGGCAATGACTTCGGCTGAAAAACCTCGACGAGTCAATATTTCGGTCTCAAGAGCCACGCCTTCAAACGCAGAGACATCAGGTCCGGATGACGAACGGGCCCTTGGGTTAACAGGTCCGAGCAAAGAGGAAGTGGAAATGGCGGTGCCGCCAGGAGTGACACCAGTGTCGAGAACCACGTTCTCCTTGGCCAATCTGGGGCTATCACTATAGCCGAGATTCTCTCTAGTCTGATCCGACGAAGTACCAGAGGTAGCAAAGAAATCGGCGGGAACACAAATATTAGTGTGAATCGGTCCAACGGAGCCACTAGAGCATCCACCGCTACAGCCTTCGGATCCTTGTACCTGGACATGAATGTCGGTAACTTGGCACTGAACCTGGATGCCATCAGATCACTTGAGGAGTTCCCCAACGGGAGCACAGTAGTGCAAAAATTTTCAGATGAAGACTCCATTCTCCGGGATCCAACTTCTCGCGACTTAAAAAGTCCGCCGTGATATTCTGAACTCCTGGAATGTGGATCGCAGAGAAGGCTGAAACTCTGGTCTCTGCCTATATCAGGATCCGAGATACCTCCACCATGAGTTTGGAACTCCTTGTCCCGCCTTGGTAATTGATATATGCGACCGCCGTCGCATTGTCTGTCTGCACTCGGACAGGCAGACCGCTTAAAGGGACCGTCCAGTGTTGGAGGCAAAGGAAAACCACCCTCAATTCGAGGATGTTGATCGGCAAGACAGACTCTTCCGACGACCATACTCCCTGAGTCCAGAGATCGTTCCAGACACCCCCCCCAGCCTGTCAGGCTGGCATCGGTGGTTATGACCGACCACTTCGGAGGGAGGAAGGACTTTCCCAGGGATAACTCTTTCGGACGTATCCACCATCCTAGAGACTCTCGTACCCTGTGGGGGATGATGACACTGTAATCCAGTGAAACCTGCGATCGATCCCAACGGCTCAGAATGAACCTTTGGAGGGCCCTGGAATGAAACCGGGCAAATGGAAGTGCTTCCATGGACGCCACCATCAACCCCAGAAGACGCATACAGTTTCGCAGGGACGTTGCTGTCGAAGACTTCATAACCCGTGCATGTCGAAGGAGACATGCTTGCTTGTCTGGAGGCAGGGACACCACTGCTCGCACCGTGTCGAAATGCATCCCCAAAAACAGGATTGACTGCGACCGTTCCAGAGACGACTTCTCCCAATTGACCAGCCACCCGAAGTCCTCCAGGAGCTGAAGGGATAGATTGCGAGCAGTTACCGCCTCCTCCTTCGAAGACGCCACAATCAGAAGGTCGTCCAGGTAGGGAAGAATCGTAACCCCCTGCCTTCGAAGAATCGCCATGAGAAACGCCAGAATTTTTGTAAACTCTGGGCGCAGAGGCCAACCCGAATAGCAGAGCCACAAACTGGTAATGGTCCTGACTTATGGCAAAACGAAGGAAGCATTGGTGGGCCCTTCCGATTGGGAAGTGCAAATAAGCGTCGCGAATGTCGTTGACACCAAAAAAGCGTTCTGCGACAGGGCCGCCTGTCACGCTGTCTAATGATATGTATACAATGTCAGTAAACTATTAATACAGGAACAACACTCTATACAACAACTAGTATAGCAACATCAGCATGTAAGTATAGAATAGATTTACCTGACACGATATCTGCTGAACCCAGGGTAAATCTTGAGGACTTGATGAGCTGAAACAGGAAAGAGGTGGACCGGGATCTAACCTGACCCTAAACTGGGGTCCTAACTAATCCCTCACCTTGGAGGTACTGATAATGGTTCAGAGGTCCAAGTCACCAACCTAACCCTGTCTCCTATCAGACCCTGAACCCTGTAATCAGTCCTAAGAAGGATCCTGACTACCACCAAAGGGATATGGGCTGATCTTAGCTAAATACACAGATTAGACATATAAGACAGACAGGATAACACTCGCTTGCATACACACTCAAACACCAAAGGAAAATAAATGGTCTGGGAAATAAACTCTAACCAAGTTGAGCTTAGAACAACTAAGGAGCTCACAACTAAAGTCTATACAGATTCATTCCTATCTGTGGTCTGCATGAAGGTTTCACTGGCAACTCCCCAAGCAGACAACCAGGAATTTAAAGGAAACCAATCAACAAATAATCAATTGCAGCCGGAGAAACTGCACCCATTCCCAGCACCGAGCACAGACAGAATTAACTCCCTAGCTGCCAAACACAAAGAAACAGCAGCTCAGCTGTGAGAAGTCAAAATGTGCAACCGCGACGATCTTCGTGGCAATGCACACATGACAGTACCCCCCCTTCTACGAGGGGCCTCCGGACCCTCAGGGCCAGGCCTGCCCGGGTGAGTTCTGTGGAAGGTCCGAACCAAACGATCTGCGTTAACATCAGACGCAGGGACCCACGTCCTCTCCTCTGGACCATACCCTTCCAATGCACCAAGTACTGAAGGGACCGGCGATTCAGACGTGAGTCAATGATCTTTGATACTTGAAATTCCAAGTTACCATTGACCAACACAGGAGGAGGAGGTAGAGGTGACGGTATGACTGGTGCCACATACCTTTTAAGTAATGACTTGTGGAACACATTATGAATTTTAAAGTAGGAGGGAGGTCCAGACGAAATGCCACAGGATTAATTATGGAACTGATCCTGTACGGCCCGATGAATCTGGGACCCAGTTTCCAGGAGGGCACTTTAAGTTTTATATTCCTGGTAGACAACCATACCAGATCGTTCACATTCAGATCTGGACCAGAAACTCTCCTCCTATCAGCCATACGTTTGTAACGGTTCCCCATCGCACTCAGATTATTCAATACACCTCTCCACACAGAAGCAAGTGACGACGAGAAACGCTCCTCCTCAGGAACCCCAGAAGGGCCCCCCCCATTGAAAGTACAAAACTGAGGATGAAAACCATATGCCCCAAAAAACGGGGACTTACCAGTGGACTCGCTCCGCCTGTTGTTAAGAGCGAACTCTGCCAGAGGCAAGAAAGAAGACCAGTCCTCTTGGTTCTCTGAGACAAAACACCGGAGATATGTCTCTAAGCTCTGATTCAGACGCTCTGTCTGACCATTGGTCTGCGGATGAAAAGCCGAGGAAAATGACAATTGCATCCCCGACGTAAACAAAATGCCCTCCAAAATTTGGACACAAACTGAGACCCCCTATCTGACACCACATCAGAAGGCAACCCATGAAGTCTAACGATCTCCCTAATGAACACCTGCGCCAGAGTTTTAGCATTAGGGAGTGCAGGAAGAGCAACGAAATGTGCCATCTTACTGAACCTGTCAACAACCACCAGTATGACAGTATTCCCTGACGACGGAGGAAGGTCCGTAATGAAGTCCATAGATAAATGAGTCCATGGACGCTCCGGAAGTTTCAAGGGTAAAAGGGTCCCAGACGGACGGGTATGAGGGGTTTTAGAGCGAGCACACACCCCACATGACGCGACAAAAGTTATAACATCTTTATTAGCATTAGGCCACCAAAACCGGCGAGAAAGGAGATCTAAAGTAGCCTTACTCCCTGGATGTCCTGCTAGAGCAGAATTATGATGTGCCTCAATAACCTTTTGTCTCAACAGATTTGGGACAAACAGTCTCCCTGGAGGTCCTGCAGGGGCGTCCCCTGAGCCTCTAACACCTCCTCCTCAAGCTCAGAAAATACAGCCGACACTACCACCCCCTCCTGAAGGATAGGACTCGGGTCATCCGTTTTCCCGGCCCCTGGGAAACTGCGAGACAAGGCATCAGCCTTTACATTCTTAGACCCCGGGCGATAAGTGACGACAAAATTAAACCTGGTGAAAAACAACGACCATCGAGCTTGTCTGGAATTCAGACGCTTAGCGGATTCCAAATACAACAGGTTCTTGTGATCAGTAATAACGGTAACCGGGTGGACTGCCCCCTCCAAAAAGTGACGCCATTCTTCAAAAGCTAACTTAATGGCCAAAAGTTCCCTATTGCCGATATCATAATTCCTTTCGGCGGACGACAATTTCTTAGAAAAGAAAGCGCACGGATGCCATTTACCAGGGGACGGACCCTGGGACAATATAGCACCCACCCCTACGTCAGACGCATCCACCTCCACAATGAACGGCTGAGATGCATCTGGTTGGATGAGAACGGGTGCCGAAGCAAAACATCTCTTCAAAGAGGAAAAGGCTTGACAAGCTTTGTCCGACCATTTAGAAAAATCCGTCCCTTTTCTTGTCATGTCAGTGAGAGGTTTGACGACAGACGAGAAATTACAAATAAATTTCCGGTAGTAGTTAGCAAACCCCAAAAAACGCTGCAGAGCCTTAAGATCCCCTGGCTGATCCCATTCAAGCACTGCTCTCACCTTTTCAGGGTCCATACGGAAACCGGAGGCTGACACCAAAAAACCCAAAAACTGAAGTTCCTGTACGGCAAATACACACTTCTCCAGTTTGGCGTATAATTTATTGTCTCGCAAGATCTGCAACACCTGTCTCACATGCTCCTGATGAGACACAAGATCTGGCGAGTAAATTAAAATGTCGTCCAAATATACAACCACAAACAGCCCCACAAGGTGACGAAAAATGTCATTAACAAATGTTGGAATACTGCTGGTGCAGTAGTCAGACCAAAAGGCATGACTAGGTTCTCATAATGTCCCTCCGGCGTGTTAAACGCCGTTTTCCACTCATCCCCTATTTTATCCTAATCAGATTATACGCCCCCCTGAGATCCAATTTAGAAAACCATTTGGCGCCAACAATTTGATTGAAGAGATCAGGAATAAGAGGGAGTGGATACGGATCTCGAACAGTAATCCGATTAAGTTCGCGGAAATCCAAGCAAGGGCGTAGGCCTCCATCTTTCTTCTTCACAAAGAAGAACCCCGCGGCTACTGGGGAAGATGAAGGTCTAATATGCCCTTTGGCCAGACTTTCAGAAATATAATCTTTCATAGCCTGCCTCTCAGGACCAGAAAGATTATACAACCTAGCTTTAGGCAACTTAGCATCAGGAAGGAGATTAATAGAGCAGTCATACACGCGATGAGGAGGCAACTCCTGACACCCCTCCTCAGAGAAACATCCCCAAAATCCTCCAAAAAAGGAGGCAATGTACTAGGCACGACCGCACTAATGACTGTGTTCATGCAGTTGCTTTTGCAAAACTCACCCATTGGCTTATTTCTCTGGACTGCCAATTAATCACAGGGTTATGTTTAACCAACCAAGGAAGTCCCAACACAATGGGAGTAGGTAGACCCTCCAACACATAACAAGATAATTGTTCCCTATGTATTGCCCCTACCCGAAGGTCAATGTTATGAACCTCATGAACAAAGCTACCTTGGCCGAGAGGCCTGGCGTCAATGGAGAATATAGGGATCGGTTTGACCAATACACTCAGATGCATACCTTGAGCCTGAGCAAACTGAGCGTCAACCAGATTAGCCCCGGAACCACTATCAAGAAGAACAGACAATCTCTCCACTCTCGTACCAACTACCACCTCCACTGGTACAAGGAACTGAGAAGAACTGGCGGATGAAATACATACTCCCAGGTTGTCGTCCACCACACAACCTGGGATTAACAGTTTTCCGGCGACTTTTGGCTCAACAAGGCACGGGATGGACATTCTCCAACAAAATGTCCCTCTTTCCCGCAGAAAAAACATCTTCTAGTCCTGCGGCGTACCGCCAATCCCCTCCTACGAAATGATGTCCCTCCCAACTGCATAGGCTCATCCGAACAGACAAGGGGAACCTCAACATAAGGGACTTTAGTGGTAGGAGGAGAAACAACAGGGAGTGGGGTTACCTCACCCCTCTCCCGAAGCCGTCTATCAGTACGGATAGCTAAGGCCATAGCAGCCTCCAGAGAAGGAGGAGACTCATACTGAGCCAAAACGTCTTTTAATTTATCAGAAAGCCCATGACAAAACTGGCTCCTAAGAGCTGGGTCATTCCACTGAGTATCTGTGGCCCATCTACGAAACTCAGAAGCAAATTCCTCTGCCGGACGATCTCCCTGCTGTATCTTACGTAATTTTGTCTCAGCAAGAGAGACCCGATCTGGGTCATCATATACCAATCCCAGGGCAGTAAAAAATTGATCTACAGACAGTAGAGCCGGGGATCCCGGAGGAAGGGAAAATGCCCAGGATTGAGGGTCCCCTTGCAGAAGTGATATAACAATTCCCACTCTCTGCTCCTCACTCCCTGATGATCGAGGCCGAAGCCGAAAATACAATTTACATGCCTCCCGGAAGGTGAAAAATTTGTCTCGCCCACCAGTGAACCTGTCCGGGAGAGCAACCTTAGGTTCAACTCTGGTTTGCTCCAGGGGAGACAAAACTTTGGACTTAATGTCCGTCAGCTCCATGGATAATCCCTGCAACTGCAGAGCCAGCTGGGCTACTGGATCCATGGTAACTGGAGATAATTTTTAGGGCCAGTGAAAATGTCACGCTGTCTAATGATATGTATACAATGTCAGTAAACTATTAATACAGGAACAACACTCTATACAACAACTAGTATAGCAACATCAGCATGTAAGTATAGAATAGATTTACCTGACACGATATCTGCTGAACCCAGGGTAAATCTTGAGGACTTGATGAGCTGAAACAGGAAAGAGGTGGACCGGGATCTAACCTGACCCTAAACTGGGGTCCTAACTAATCCCTCACCTTGGAGGTACTGATAATGGTTCAGAGGTCCAAGTCACCAACCTAACCCTGTCTCCTATCAGACCCTGAACCCTGTAATCAGTCCTAAGAAGGATCCTGACTACCACCAAAGGGATATGGGCTGATCTCTGCTAAATACACAGATTAGACATATAAGACAGACAGGATAATACTCGCTTGCATACACACTCAAACACCAAAGGAAAATAAATGGTCTGGGAAATAAACTCTAACCAAGTTGAGCTTAGAACAACTAAGGAGCTCACAACTAAAGTCTATACAGATTCATTCCTATCTGTGGTCTGCATGAAGGTTTCACTGGCAACTCCCCAAGCAGACAACCAGGAATTTAAAGGAAACCAATCAACAAATAATCAATTGCAGCCGGGAGAAACTGCACCCAGTCCCAGCATCGAGCACAGACAGAATTAACTCCCTAGCTGCCAAACACAAAGAAACAGCAGCTCAGCTGTGAGAAGTCAAAATGTGCAACCGCGACGATCTTCGTGGCAATGCACACATGACACCGCCAAAACGGAGCGAAGCGACTCCATGCGGAATTTCCTGGCGTGGACATGCCGATTCAATCTTTTGAGATCCAGAATGGGCCGAAATTTGTCCTCTTTTTTTGGGGACCACAAAGAGGTTAGAATAAAACCCTCTTCCCCGGCCCTCCGGCGGAACCGGCACCACCACACCTTTCTGCAGAAGGGAATCTACCTCCCACAGCAGAGCGGCAAAAAGCTCGGGCTCTGACGGAACGCGAGGTTGACAAAAAAACTGTCTGGGGGTCAGAGAAATAGACTTCTATGAAGTAGCCTGCCAACACAACCCGTGTCACCCAGGCGTCCGACATGCGGGAAGCCCAAGTCGGTTTGAATAGGAATAGACGACCCCCCACTCGAGAGCGCTCGAGTGAGACCCAGGCGTCAGTCCGCCTTAGCGGGCTTTTTGCCAGCTTCCCGCTTGTCTGAACGGAAGTTCTGTTTCCAGGGTATGCGGAATTTCTGAGAATTCCCCCTTTATTTTCATTTTTTTTTTTTTAAAAAGAGAGGGACGACCCGAACCCCAGAGGGCTGACTGGATCATCCCCTGGACCGAAAGGACCGCCGACAACTACCGGCACAAGTCCTGCCAGACGCAGAAGTCACAGCTCTGCGCTGCGGTAAAGCTGTTTCTTTTGCCTTTACCTTGGCAATCAGCTCCGTGAGGTCAGGTCCAAATAGCTGACCACCTTGCAAGCTAGCAAACCACTGTTTGGAAACTGCGTCCACTGTCTAAGGCACAGTGCTCTTCTGACTGTGACTGCTGAGGATTGCGCCCTGGATAGCAGTGATGCAGTATCCTCCAAAAACTGGAAAAGCCCATCTACCTCGATAGAGGAGATCCACCTTGCCACGCCGTCCGTAGACGGTCCAACCGGCACAGGGAAACTTTACAAGCACACATGGATTCTTAATACTGAATCCATGATCCGCGGCCTCGCAGATGGATTTTTCTGCCATCTACGTTTTTTGTCCAGCGGGTCCTGCAGACTCGCCTACCCCTTAACAGGAGGATTTTGCTAAGCTGGGATAAAGGGACATCCACTTCAGGAGAAGGATCCAATTATCATTAACTCCGTAGAACACGGAAAACGGTGCCTCAATTTTCTGGACACAGGCGCTCCTTCTCCACTGCCCCATTAAGCTCATCCAGTGATGGTAAAGCTTGATTGTGATTGAAAACATCCGGGCCGCCTTACCAGGACGTCCAGATACCTCCTCCGGTAACTGTAACGCCTCCAATAAAAACCTCTTTACGGCCCAAAAGGGAGGCAGAGTGTCCCTGCCGATCCTCCTAGTCCGAATCGGACATTTTCGTTACGCGGGAAGGAAGGCACCGGCTTGAGTAGCTTCCTGACATGAGAGGATCTAGCTGACACTCAATATAGAAAATCAGACAGGCCATCAATAGAAACTAGCGAGGGACCGCTGCGCTTGACGTCGTCCAGGTCTGCGCGTCCGATACGCGAGACTGATCCTGTAGCGGATCTGGGAGACGGATGCACAGTATATGGCAGGTTAACACTGTCAGTAACTAGAAAGTGTGGTTTCTTAAAGAAAAAAACAAAACGCTGAAGGGTTAAAGCTCCTAAGGAGAGAGCTACCCCAGCTGTCCCCCATTAAGAGTTAACCGCCTAAGAAGGGGTTAAAGTCGCAGACTCCCCACAACCTTAATAATGAAAAGGGTGTGCGAGCCCCAAGTGTCTCTTATAAGGCAGCAGCTATAGGACAGCTATGCCACACTTAACAAGAAAAAACGTTCACAATATCGCTAAAAAATTGCGCTGTTTGTAAATCGCAATGACCGCCAAAGTCATTAAGGAGATCGCTAACCGCCTATGCGTTGTTAATGAGATCGCCCAGATTGGCAGCTACTAGTGACATTAAAAATGATCACACAAACGATCGCATAGTATGCGTCGTCGTTAGCAGGAACGTATAGTGGCAGTATTACTGTCGCAGATTCCCCACAACCTCTTATATTGAAAAGGTGTGCGAGCTTTGAGATAACAGCTGCAGGCAGCGCAGTCTGCCACCCATTTGTGCCTCAGAAAGGCGCCCGCGCTGTGGGGGTGAAGGGGTTAAGCTTCTGCCCTAGACGGGTAGAAGCGACTCACCCAGCTGGTTGCGGTGCAGCGCTGTCGAGAGGGGGGAGAGCGATGTCCGAGGGAGCTTTCAGCCTGTCAGCATTACTCGGCTAATGGCCGCCGCGCTGTGCCTCCGTGTGCTTCATGAGGGAAGCCGGAAAAGGAGACTGCCGTAAAGCGCGCGCTCAGAGCGGCGCGAAAATTCAAATAAAAAAGGCGCGCAGCTTCTCTCTCCCCCGTTCCTATGTCCTGCAGGCATCCACCTGCGGACAAAAAACACACAGTCACCGCATGTATATTATAACAGCGACTGCCGCAGCAGTCGCTGAAAACACTCAAACACATATTAAATGTGGAGTACTCACCAGCCGAAAGCGCCACAGGGACCCCCAGGGGTTTCTGGCGCGTGCCCATGCTTCCCTCCAGGGCGGGGAACGCAGTGACCCCTGCAGCGCGGTTTGCATCCCCGCGAGGGAAGCCATCCTCATCCCCCCGGGCCGGCAGGGTTCTGCAGGGACCACCATATAGGGTAATACAGATCCGCCAAGGGAGAGGTTGGGGTTCAGCAGCGCTGAGACCCCTGAGACCTCTAGATCACATTTGGTGATCCAAGTCTCTTGTCCGATAAAAAATAATAAAATCTTCTGAGGAGCTGCTTCCAGCAACGACTATCTTCTCTGACTTCAAATTGAAAACTGGAGAGCTGAGTAGGAGGAGCCTGAGCTGGAGGGGCCGGTCAACACTCTTTTTAATCTGAGGTGTCTATCTCGTCTGGGCTCCGCCTACCCACTAGTAATGTCTAGTGTGTCTCCTTTCCTTCATCTGCAGCTGAAACAAAAAAATCATTTTTTTTTACAAAAATATTTTCGCTCCCAATTTTTCATTTTCCCAAGGGTAACAGAAGAAATTGGACCCCAAGAGTTATTGTGCAATTTGTCCTGAGTACGCTGATACCCCATATGTGGGGGTAAACTACTGTTTGGGCGCATGGCAGAGCTCAGAAGTGAAGTAGCACCGTTTGACTTTTTCAACGTAGAATTGGCTGGAATTGAGATCAGACACCATGTCACATTTGGAGAGCCCCTGATGTGCCTAAACAGCGGAAACCCCCCAATTCTAACTCCAACCCTAACCCCAACACACCCCTAACCTTAGTCCCAACCCTAACCATAACCCTAACCACAAACCCAACCCTAGCACACCCCTAACTGTTATGATTTGGTAGCTGAGCAGAGCAGGCAAAAATGGCAATACACCAGAGAGGTTGGAATCTACTGGATTGCAGTACCCTGACTAACCACCACAACTAAAGGCAGCCGTGGAGCGTACCTACGTTGGTCCTAGACGCCTCGTCACAGCCTGAGAGGCTAACTACACCTAAAGATAGAAAGAGGAAAGCTATCTGCCCCGGAGCAGATCGCCAAAGAACATAGGAAGCCCCCGAACATGTAATGGCGGTTAGACAAGAGGAAATACAGACACAGACAGAAAATAGTATGAGCAAACGTTGGGGCCCAATCTTCCTAGAAAGAAAAGGATAGGAAGGACACTTACTGCAATCCAAAAAACCCTAAAAAATACCAACTCTACTAATTGCAAAAACACCTGAGATCACATGACCTCTACCACCAAAATTAGTTCTCTGGTGTAACAAAACTAAGCCACAGCCACTGAAAAAACTGGAAAAGGTAAATGAACAAATAACAGTGGCTCAGATAAACTGAGAGGAGCACAAGCCCCCGGAGGGGACCTGGCTGACCTCCACAGAAGTGCAGGAAAAAATGCAAAAAGCAAGCACAAAAATAAAAGCAGAAAATATCTTATCTGTTAGCAGAAGATGCAGGCAAGACTCAGCAAGCTTCCAAGTGAACCAGGAACCAAAGTTGAGACAAGAACAATTGATCACCGGCAACCCTGATGGGAGGGAACCTCCCTTATATAAGACCAGTCTGTAACTCCTGATTGCCAATCTTCACAATCTACATTGAATGGTTCAGTACTGTTTGTAACCACCAGAGGGAGCTTCTGCTCAGAATTCATTTCTAACACATTCACAACAGTACCCCACCCCTTGAGGAGGGGTCACCGAACCCTCATTTGGGTAACCAGGTCGCTCAGGATGAGCTCTGTGATACGCACGGATCAGTCTCCTAGCATGGATGTCCGAAGCAAACACCCAAGAATTGTCCTCCTGACCATAACCTCTCCACTTAACCAAATACTGGAGTTTCCGTCTAGAAAAACGAGAATCCAATATTTTCTCAACCACATACTCCAGATTGCCTTTAACCAAAACAGGGTCAGGAGGCGCAGCCATAGGAACCACTGGCTCGACAAACCTCTTCAATAAGGACTTGTGGAACACGTTATGGATCTTAAATGTCCCTGGAAGAAGTAAACGAAAGGAAACAGGATTAAGAATCTCCATGATCTTATAAGGTCCAATGAACCTAGGCTTAGGTTCAGCAGACACAAAGCATCTCAGATAAGTCTCCAATGTCTGGTTTGTTCTCTCAGTTTATCCATTGGTCTGAGGATGAAAAGCCGAGGAGAAAGACAATTGAACACCAAGTTTAGAACAAAAAGTCCTCCAAAATCTGGAAACAAACTGGACTCCTCTGTCAGACACAATGTTCTCAGGAATGCCGTGTAACCGAACCACGTGCTGAAGGAACAAAGGCACCAATTCGGAGGAGGAAGGCAACTTAGGTAATGGCACAAGATGTATCATTTTGGAAAACCTATCACAAATCACCCAGATAACGGTCATTCTCTGAGAAACAGGGAGGTCGGAAATGAAATCCATAGAGATATGGGTCCATGGTCTCTTGGTCACAGGCAATGGCATCAACAAACCACTAGAGCGAGAGCAAGGCTTGGAGCGAGAGCAAGTCCCGCAGGACTGCACAAATTCCCTGACGTCACGAGACAAAGTAGGCCACCAAAAGGACCGACTAACCAAGTCTCTGGTACCAAAAATTCCGGGATGACCGGCCAACGCGGAACAATGAATCTCAGACATCACACTCTTTTTCCACCGGTCTGGGACAAACAATTTCCCAATAGGGCAGCGCTCGGGTTTATCCTCCTGACACCCTTCCAGAGCCAGTCTCAAATTGGGCGAGATGGCGGAAAGAACTACACCCTCTTTCAAAATAACAGAGGATCAGATACTCAGGAGAGTCCGCAAGGAAACTCCTCGAGAGGGCATCCGCCTTAACATTCTTAGTGCCAGGAAGAAAGGAAACCACAAAATTAAAACGTGTGAAAAACAAGGCCCACCTGGCCTGTCTAGGATTAAGTCGCTTGGCTGATTCCAGATAAACCAGATTCTTATGGTCCGTGAGGACCACCACCTGATGTTTGGCTCCCTCCAGCCAAAGTCTCCACTCGTCAAAAGCCCACTTCATGGCCAATAACTCCCTTCTACCCACGTCATAATTACGTTCAGTTGGAGAAAATTTTCGAGAGAAAAAGGCACAAGGGTTACTTTTAGAGGTCTCTGGATCTCTTTGGGACAAAATGGCACCTGCCCCAATTTCAGAGGCATCAACCTCCACCTGAAATGGCAGAGAAACATCAGGCTGCCGTAGAACAGGAGCAGAAGTGAATCTCTGCTTAAGTTCCTGAAACGCAGAGACTGCCTCAGGAGGCCAATTCACCACATCAGAACCCTTTTTGGTCAAATCAGTCAATGGTTTAACAATAACAGAGAAATTACCAATAAATTTACGATAAAAATTGGCAAAACCCAAGAATCTCTGAAGAGCCTTTAATGAAGTAGGTTGGACCCAATCACAGATGGCCTGAACCTTGACCGGGTCCATTTCAATAACAGATGGGGACAAAATGAATCCCAGAAATGAGATCCTCTGTACGCCAAAAAGACACTTTGATCCCTTCACATACAGAGCATTCTCTCTCAAAATCTGGAACACAGTCCGAACATGTTTCACATGAGAGTCCCAGTCATTGGAAAAAATCAAGATATCATCCAAATAAACAATCAGAAATTTATCCACAAAATCCCTGAAAATGTCATTCATGAAGGACTGGAAGACGAAAGGAGCATTAGTGAGCCCAAAGGGCATCACTAGGTACTCAAAATGCCCCTCTGGGGTATTAAATGCCGTCTTCCATTCATCCCCGTGCTTAATGCGAATAAGGTTATACGCCCCCCTGAGGTCAAGCTTGGTAAACCAAGTAGCACTTTTCACCCTGGAAAACAGGTCAGAAATCAAGGGTAACGGATATTGATATTTCACAGTGATATTGTTCAAGAGACGATAATCAATACACGGCCTTAATGAACCATCCTTTTTGGCCACAAAGAAAAAACCGGCACCCAAGGGTGAAGAGGATGGTCTGATATGACCCTTCTCCAATGACTCCTTGATATAAGACCGCATAGCGTCATGTTCAGGTACAGACAAGTTAAAAAGGCGACCTTTAGGGAATTTACTACCAGGCACTAATTCAATAGCGCAGTCATAGCTCCTATGGGGGGGCAAGGATGCAGATTTACTTTCGCTAAATACATCAGAAAAATCAGTCAAAAAGTCAGGAACATCCTGAGCCTGGGGAGAGGCAGAAAAAACAGGAGTGTTGGCATTAACACATTGGCAGCCCCAACTGGTTACAGACACAGATTTCCAATCCAAAACAGGATTATGAGACTGTAACCAAGGGAAACCTAGTACAATAATGTCATGCAGATTATACAGCACCAAAAATTTGCAACTCTCCTGATGATCAGGTTCAACCCTCATTATCACCTGAGTAGAGAACTGGGGTTTATTCTCAGCCAAAGGGGTAGAATCAATCCCCAGTAGGGGAATAGACTTCTGTAGGGGTATCAAGGGAAACCCACAACGTTTAGCAAAATCAAAATCCATCAGGTTAATAGCTGCTCCCGAATCAACAAAAGCCTGAGCAGAAAATGTGGACAGGGAGCAAATCAGGGTAACAGTCAACAGAAATTTAGTCTGAACACTACCCAAGACAACTGAGCGTGCAAAACGTCTTCCCCGCTTAGGGCAGACTGAAATAGCATGACAGACGTCACCACAGTAGAAACATAACCCATTGCGTTTTCGAAACTCATGACGCTGTGCCCCAGAAGCCACTCTATCACACTGCATGGGTTCAGAAGCTGGTTCACAAGGCAACACTATTCCACGCATACCTCTACGCTCACGCAAACGTCTGTCAATTTGAATCGCTAATGACATAGAATCATTGAGACCAGAGGGAGCAGGGAAACCCACCATAACATCTTTTACATTCTCTGACAGACCCTTCCGAAAAAGGGCTGCCAAAGCATCATCATTCCATTTGGTCAGGACTGCCCACTTTCGGAATTTCTGACAGTATAACTTAGCGTCCTCAAGCCTCTGATTTAATGCCAACAAGGTTTTTTCAGCTTGATCAGTGACATTAGGTTCATCGTACAATAACCCCAGAGCCAGAAAAAATGCATCAACATTACTCAAAACAGGGTCCCCAGGTGTCAGGGAAAAAGCCCAATCCTGAGGATCGCCGCGCAGGAGAGAGATGACAATTTGAACCTCTGTGCTGCGTTCCCTGAGGACTTAGGTTTTAAGGCAAAAAACAACTTACAGTTATTTTTGAAATTCAGAAATTTAGCTCGATCCCCTTAAAACAAATCTGGCATGGGGATCCTAGGTTCTACAACCGGCAACCCTGCAAGATAGGTAGCAATACTCCGAACTTCAGTGGCAAGCTGATCCACACGGCCAGACAACTGTGCAAACTCAATTGAGAGAAAAAAAATCCTCAGCACCCAGAGAAAAAGAGGGAAAAAAAAAATGCAACAAACAGAAAAAAAAATAAATAAAAAAAAATCTGACAACTCTGACAACTTTTTTTTTTCACACTATTTTTCCCTTCTGTGAGTACCATATAATTTTCAGTTTGGCCGGTGATACTGTTATGATTTGGTAGCGGAGGAGAGCAGGCAAAAACGACAATACACTAGAGAGGTTGGAATCTACTGGATTGCAGTACCCTGACTAACCACCACAACTAAAGGCAGCCGTGGAGCGTACCTACGTTGGTCCTAGACGCCTCGTCACACGCCCCCAGACCATTCCATCAAAGTCTGCAATCCAAAACGTCACTACTTCCCTTCCGAGCCCCGACGTGTGCCCATACAGTAGTTTTCTCCCACATATTGGGTATCAGCGTACTCAGGACAAATTGGACAACAACTTTTGGGGTCCAATTTCTCCTGTTACCCTTGTGAAAACCAAATATTGGGGGCGAAAAAAATCATTTTTGTAAATAAAAAAAGGATTTTTTATTTTTACGGCTGTACGTTATAAACTTCTGTGAAGCACTTCGGGGTTCAAAGTGCTCACCACACATCTAGATAAGTTCCTTGTGGGGTCTATTTTCCAAAATAAGGGGTCACATGTGGGGGGTTTCCACTGTTTAGGCGCATCAGGGCTCTCCAAATGCGACATGACTCCCCCAGACCATTCCATCAAAGTCTGCAATCCAAAACGTCACTACTTCCCTTCCGAGCCCCGACGTGCGCCCATACAGTAGTTTACTCCCACATATTGGGTATCAGCATACTCAGGACAAATTGGACAACAACTTTTGGGGTCCAATTTCTCCTGTTACCCTTGTGAAAATAAAATATTGGGGGCTAAAAAATCATTTTTGTAAAAAAAAAAAAGAATTTTTTTATTTTACGGCTGTACGTTATAAACTTCTGTGAAGCACTTTGGGGTTCAAAGTGCTCACCACACATCTAGATAAGTTCCTTGAGGGGTCTAGTTTCCAAAATGGTGTCATTTGTGGGGGGTTTCCACTGTTTAGGCAGATCAGGAGCTCTCCAAACACGACATGGCATCCAGCCAATTCTGCGTTGAAAAAGTCAAACGGCGCTCCTTCCCTTCCAAACTCTGCCATGCACCCAAACAGTGGTTTACCCCCACATATGGGGTAACAGCGCACTCAGGACAAATTGCACAATAACTTTTGGAGTCTTGTTTCCCTTGGGAAAATAAAAATTGGGGTGAAAAGATCAATTTTGTGGAAAAAATATAATTTTTTAATTTTACGGCTCTACGTTATAAACTTGTGTGAAGCACTTGGGGGTTCAAATTGCTCACCAAAGATCTAGATAAGTTCCTTAGGGGGTCTAGTTTCCCAAATGGGGTCACTTGTGGGGGGTTTCCCTGTTTAGGCACATCAGGGGCTCTCCAAATGCAACATGGCGTCCAATCTCAATTCCAGCCAATTTTGGTTGGAAAAAGTCAAATAGTGCTCCTTCCATTCCGAGCTCTGCCATGCGCCCAAACAGTGGTTCCCCCCACATATGGGGTATCAGCGTACTCAGGACAAATTGGACAACAAATTTTGTGGTCCAATTTCTCCTGTTACCTATGGGAAAATAAAAATTAGTGACTAAGAGATAATTTTTGTGGGAAAAAAATAGGATTTTTTATTTTCATGCCCGGGCATTATAAACTTGTGTGAAGCACTTGGGGGTTCAAAGTGCTCACCAAAGATCTAGATAAGTTCCTTAGGGGGTCTAGCTTCCAAAATGGGGTCACTTGTGGGGGGTTTCCACTGTTTAGGCTCATCTGGGGCCCTACAAACGGAACATGACCCCCATCAATGTTTGCATTCCAAAACGTTACTGCTTCTTTTCCAAGCCCTGCCGTGCGCCCAAACAGTTTCCCCCCCCACATATGGGGTATCAGCGTACTCAGGACAAATTGGACAACAAGTTTTGGGGTCCAATTTCCTTGGGAAAAATCAAAAATTTGGGACTAAAAAATCATTTTTGTGGAAAATTGTTTTTTTTTTTTTTCACACCCAGGCATTATAAACTTTTGTGAAACACTTTGGGGTTCAAAGTGCTCACAACAGATCTAGATAAGTTCCTTAGGGGGTCTAGTTTCCAAAATGGTGTCACTTGTGGGGGGTTTCCACTGTTTAGGCGCATCAGTGGCTCTCCAAACACGACATGGCGTCCAATCTCAATTCCAGCCAATTTTAGTTTGAAAAAGTCAAACGGCGCTCCTTCCCTTACGAGCTCTGCCGTGTGCCCAAACAGTGGTTTTCCCCCACATATGGGGTATTGGCGTACTCAGGAGAAATTGCACAACAACTTTATCTGTCCATTTTCTCCTTTTACCCTTGTGAAAATAAAAAAAAGTTTGTAAAAGATCATTTTTGTGGCTAAAAAGTTAAATATTAATTTTTTCCATCCACGTTGCTTCAGCTCCTGTGAAGCACCTGAAGGGTTAATAAACTTCTTGAATGTAGTTTTGAGTACCTTGAGGGGTGCAGTTTTTATAATGGTGTCACTTTTGGGTATTTTCTGCCATATAGACCCGTCAAAGTGACTTCAAATGTGAGGTGGTCCCTAAAAAAATGGCTTTGTAAATTTTGTTGTAAAAATGAGAAATCACTGGTCAACTTTTAACCCTTCTAATTTCCTAACAAAGAAAAATTTTGTTCCAAAATTGTGCTGATGTAAAGTAGACATGTGGGAAATGTTATTTCTTAACTATTTTGTGTGACATATTTCTCTGTTTTAAGGGAAAAAAAAATTCAAAGTTTGAAAATTGCAAAATTTTTAAAATTTGCCATATTTGCGTTTTTTTCAAAAATAAACGCAAGTTATATCGAAGAAATTTTACCACTAACATGAAGTACAATATGTCACGAGAAAACAATCTCAGAATCGCGAAGATCCGTTGAAGCGTTCCAGAGTTATAACCTCATAAAGAGACAGTGGTCAGAATTGTAAAAATTGGCCCGGTCATTAACGTGCAAACCACCCTTGGGGGTGAAGGGGTTAAAATTATGTTTACCAAATACCCTTATTATTATTATTACAACTTCATGCATGTTTTGCAATTATATTTTTTATTTTGTTTTATTTTAGGATATTTGTTTCTTGTTTTTTGTTTTCTCTGTTAGCAGAAGATGCAGGCAAAACTCAGCAAGCTTCCAAGTGAACCAGGAACCAAAGTTGAGACAAGAACAATTGATCACCGGCAACCCTGATGGGAAGGAACCTCCCTTATATAAGACCAGTCTGTAACTCCTGATTGCCAATCTTCACAATCTACATTGAATGGTTCAGTACTGTTTGTAACCACCAGAGGAAGCTTCTACTCAGAATTCATTTCTAACACATTCACAACACCTAACCCTAATCCCAACCCTAACCCTAACTTTAGCCGCAACCCTAACCCTAATGGGAAAATGGAAAAAAAATATTTTTTTTTAATTTAATTATTTTTCCCTAAGGGGGTGATAAAGGGGGGTTTGATTTACTATTTATAGCGGGTTTTTATGATTGGCAGCTGTCACGCTAAAAGACGCTTTTTATTGCATCACCACATTTTGAGAGCTATAATTTTTGCATATTTTGGCCCACAGAGTCATGTGAGGTCTTATTTTTTGCGGGACGAGTTGACGTTTTTATTGGTACCATTTTTGAGCATGTGATATTTTTTGATCGCTTTTTATTTCGATTTTTGGGAGGTTAGAATGAACAAAAATCTGTAATTCATGAATTTCTTTTGGGGGAGGCGTTTATACCGTTCCGCATGTGGTAAAATTGATAAAGCAGTTTTATTCTTCGGGTTAGTACGATTACGGTGATACCTCATTTATATAATTTTTTTATGTTTTGACGCTTTTATACAATAAAAACAATTTTATATAAAAAATAATTATTTTTGCATCGCTTTATTCTGCGAGCTATAACTTTTTTATTTTTTCGCTGATGATGCTGTATGGCGGCTCGTTTTTTGCGGGACAAGATGACGTTTTCAGCGGTACCATGTTTATTTATATAGGTCTTTTTGATCGCGTGTTATTCCACTTTTTGTTCAGGGTATGATGGTAAAGCATTGATTTTTTGCTTTTTTTTTAAGGGGTTCACTAAAGGGGTTAACTAGTGGGACAGTTTTATAGGGGGGGGTTGTTACGGACGCGGCGATACCAAATATGTGTACTTTTATTGTTTTGGTTTTTTTTTTATCTCACAGGCACTGCTGCAGACTTCCTCAGCGCCTGCTCTCAGCAGGCGCTGAGGAAGCCGCCTCCCTTCAGGACCCGGCGGCCATCTTGGATCCGGGGTCCTGCAGGGAGGAAAGCCTCAGGGGAGCGCGCAGGGAGCCCCCTCCCTGCGCGATGCTCCCGTGCCCCGGTACACCGTGATCATGTTTGTGGCGGGAGTGCAGCTGATCGCCTTGGACGTACTATCCCATCCCTGGGAATTAAGTCCCAGGTCACATGGACGGGATAGTACGTCCGATGACAGAAAGGGGTTAAGACCGCATCCATCTGAATTCAGGATAAACCTCAGTACTCTGATGCTCCACAGGATAAGATATCTTGACTCTAGGAGCAACTGTGGAGGCCTTTTAACCTCTCTGTGATTCTGTCCTCTCATAGGACAAGGACAGACTACCTCCTGATGTGCTGTCCAGAGAGACGTACTAGAATATAAATTTTCTAAATTGCCCTAAAATAATGAAAACTGGCTGTTAAACTTTTAACCCTTCTGAGAAAATAAAAGGACATTTGAAGAAATATGGTGACATAATAAAAGAGAAGGTACATTTTATTAACTTTATGTAGAATAACTATGGGTGTAAACAAAGTTTGGATATTACAAATGTTTCAGATTTTTTTGCCAAATTTCTTACATTTTAATACATTTTGCTTTTATTACAACAAAAAAATACGTAAGTCAAAAAAAATGCTTTACAGGTAACTGGGATTAAATTAAAAAAAAAGCATTGTTATTCACACATAAGGACATGTCGATATGAAAAAATTGGTCTTGGTTACAAAGATTAAATGGTTATTCCCCGTGTGAATTTTCTGATTCTAACAAGATGCGATTTTGTGGTAAAAAAAATTTGACATTTGAATGAAAGGGGTTTTCCGGTGTGAATTCTTCATGTGTAAAAGATGAGATTTTTTATTAAAAAAATTTCCCATTTAAAATGAGAATGGCTTCTCTCCGGTTGAATTTCTTGTGCCTTAGATGACATTTATTAGTAAAACTTTCCACTTCTAAAAAATGAATGGCTTCCACCAGGTGAATTTTCTTGTGCCTATAAATAATATTTTTAAATAACTTTTCCCACATTGTGAGCAAGAAAATGGCTTCTCTCCTGTGGAGTTTTGATGGTAACAAATTTTGATTTTCTGTGAACATTTTCCCATTCAAAACATGAATTGGTTTTTTCCCTGTGTAATTCTCCATGTTTAAATAAGAAAATTCCCCATTAAATGTTTCCAATACAACATGAGTATGGTTTTTTCCCCCGTTGGGATCTCAATGTATAACAAGAAATTTTTTATTTTTTAAAAACACTTCCCACAACCGAACATGAAAAAGGCTTCACCCTGGTGATTTCTCTGATGATAATAATTGAGATTTCTTAGTATAAAATTCCACATTCTGAGCATGAATACGGCTTTTCTCTGTGTGATTTTTTTTTGATGTACAAAAGATTGATTATCTGTAAACTTTCCCACATTTGAACATGAAAATGCTTCTCTCCTGGTGATTTTCTGATGTCAACAAAATTTTATTTATCTGTAAACATTTT
>JARQOD010000007.1:110618635-110715864 GCA_033576555.1 Oophaga sylvatica | reverse complement strand
CCCGGGTTGTAATTCTCCCCCCACTGCTCCATGTCCCACCATCAATGCCAGCTTACGATGCCCGGTTTTTGCGGGCTCTCCTGGCGCCCGCCAGCCTGGCGCGCTCACCGGCGGAAGAGCCGGCTCGGGAAAATGACGGTCGGGGCTCCGGGAAAAGGCAGGTATGCTCGGGTCCGCGCGGCCTCCCCATAGGACGGGTGTCGTTCTTCCCCTCACGACGGGGGCAGCGGGGATCGGGTACTGGTCGGCTTTTTCTCGGGAACGGTGCCTCCCTGTGAACTGGAAACCCGGGTTCAGATTGCAAGGGCTAGATGCCCGCAGGGCCTTCTTACGGAAGGTGCCTCCATGAAAACGGAACCGGTTCAGTTTGCGGGGCTGGATGCCCGCACGGCCCTTCTGTACTGGAACGGGGCCTCCATGAGATCTGGCAACCTTTCAGATTGCAAGGGGGGGGAAATTGCCCGCACGGCCTTTTAAAAGGAACGTGCCCCACGAGATACGGAAACCCGGGTTTTCGATTGCAAGGGCGGGGATGCCCCACGCCTTCTGTACTGGAACGGGTCCCTCCACTGAGATACGGGAACCGGGTTCAGATTGAAAGGGGGCGGGGATGCCCGCAGGGCCTCCTCTACGGAAGGGGTCCCCTCCCTTCCGGTACGACATTTTTTCAGGGGGTAAAGGGAGGCGCCGCCCAATTGTAGTTTTGGGCCCCCGCTCCTTCCATCCGGGCGACCTCCTCCCGGTCCGGCCCCGGTCCTCAGGGTTTTGTTATTTCGGTAGCTGAGGAGTGCGGGAAAAAAAAAAAGGCAATACACCGAGCTTGGAATCATGGATTGCAGTACCCTGATAACCACCACAACTAGGCAGCCGTGGGCTTTCCTACGTTGGTCCTAGCCCCCTCGTCACGCCGGGAAAATAACTACACCTAAAGATAAAAATAGAAAGCTACTCCCCCGGAGCAGAACCCCAAAGATAAAAAAGCCCCCAAAAAAGTAATGGCTTAGACAAGAGGAAATACTGACACGAAAAAAAAGTATGAGCAAAAGCGGGGCCCAAAACCCAAAAAGAAAAAGGACAGGAAGGGTACTTTCGCAACCCAGAAAACCCGAAAAACACACTCTACTAATTTCAAAAACCCTGAGATCACACACCTCTACCACCTAAATTAGTTCTTGGTGTAACAAAACAAAACGCAGCCACTGAAAAAATGGAAAAAGCAAAAGAACAAAACCCCGTGGCTGAACTAAACTAAAGGGAGAAGCCCCGGAGGGACCCAGAAGGCCCCCCAAAAAATGCAAGCAAAAAATGCAAAAATAAGCATAAACAAAAGAAGAAAAATTTATTGGGACAGGAGATGCAGACAACACAGCGGCTACAAGGGAAAAGAATGAAGGATTTAACCAGAACAATTTACACCGGCAACCCTGATGGGAAAAAGACTCCCCAATAAACCATCAGTAACACTGATTTCCCCGTCCTCACAATCTTCACTAGTACCGCTTGTAACCACCAGAGGGGGCCTCTCCAGAACTCATCTCAAACCCATTTAAACAGTACCCCCCCCGAGGAGGGGGCACCGAACCCTATTTGAGCAAACCCGGTCGGTCGGATAGTTCTATTTACGCACGGGAAAAAAATCCCTAGCATGGAGTCCGAGCAAACACCCAAGAATTGTCTTCCTGACCATAACCTCTCCATTTAACCAAATACTGGAGTTTCCGTCTAGAAAAACGAGAATCCAATATTTTCTCAACCACATACTCCAGATTGCCCTCAACCAAAACAGGGTCAGGAGGCACAGCAGCAGGAACCACTGGCTCAACAAACCTCTTCAACAAGGACTTGTGGAACACGTTATGGATCTTAAATGTCCCTGGAAGAAGCAAACGAAAAGAAACAGGATTAATAATCTCCATGATCTTATAAGGTCCAATGAACCTAGGCTTAAATTTAGGAGATGCTACTCTCATAGGAATATTCTTTGAGGACAACCAGACCAAGTCCCCCACTTTAAACCGAGGACCATCAGTCCTATGCCGGTTAGCAAACCGCTGGGCCTTCTCCTGAGAGAGGGACAACCTCTCCACTACCTGGTCCCAAATCTGTTGCATACGCTCCACAACAGAGTCAACACCTGGACAGACAGAAGCCTCCGTCTGTCCTGAAGAAAATCGAGGGTGAAACCCAGAATTACAGAAAAACGGAGACATCAAAGTGGCAGAGCTAGCCCTATTATTAAGAGCAAACTCAGCCAAAGGCAAAAAAGAGACCCAGTCATCCTGATCAGCAGACACAAAGCATCATAAGTCTCCAATGTCTGGTTTGTTCTCTCAGTTTGACCATTGGTCTGAGGATGAAATGCCGAGGAGAAAGACAATTGAACACCCAGTTTAGAACAAAAAGTCCTTCAAAATTTGGAAACAAACTGGACTCCTCTGTCAGACACAATGTTCTCAGGAATGCCGTGTAAACGAACCACGTGCTGAAGGAACAACGGCACCAATTCAGAGGAGGAAGGCAACTTAGGTAATGGCACAAGATGTATCATTTTGGAAAACCTATCACAAATTACCCAGATGGTGGTCATTCTCTGAGAAACAGGAAGATCGGAAATGAAATCCATAGAGATATGGGTCCATGGTCTCTTGGGCACAGGCAATGGCATCAACAAACCACTAGAGCGAGAGCAAGGCTTGGAGCGAGAGTAAGTCCCGCAGGACTGCACAAATTCCCTGACATCACGAGACAAGGTAGGCCACCAAAAGGACCGACTAACCAAGTCTCTGGTACCAAAAATTCCGGGATGCCCAGCCAATGCGGAACAATGAATCTCAGACATCACACTCTTTTTCCATTGGTCCGGGACAAACAATTTTCCAACAGGGCAGCGCTCGGGCCTATCCTCCTGACACCCCTCCAGAGCAAGTCTCAAATTGGGCGAGATGGCGGAAAGAACTACACCCTCTTTCAAAATAACAGAAGGATCAGATAACTCAGGAGAGTCCGCAAGGAAACTCCTCGAGAGGGCATCCGCCTTAACATTCTTAGTGCCAGGAAGAAAGGAAACCACAAAATTAAAACGTGTGAAAAACAAGGCCCACCTGGCCTGTCTAGGATTGAGTCGCTTGGCAGATTCCAGATAGACCAGATTCTTATGGTCCGTAAGGACCACCACCTGATGTTTGGCTCCCTCCAGCCAATGTCTCCACTCTTCAAAAGCCCACTTCATGGCCAATAACTCCCGATTACCCACGTCATAATTACGTTCAGTAGGAGAAAATTTTCGAGAGAAAAAGGCACAAGGGTTACTTTTAGAGGTCTCTGGATCTTTTTGGGACAAAACGGCACCTGCCCCAATTTCAGAGGCATCAACCTCCACCTGAAATGGCAGAGAAACATCAGGCTGCCGTAGAACAGGAGCAGAAGTGAATCTCTGCTTAAGTTCCTGAAATGCAGAGACTGCCTCAGGAGGCCAATTCACCACATCAGAACCCTTTCTGGTCAAATCAGTTAATGGTTTAACAATAACCGAGAAATTACCAATAAATTTACGATAAAAATTGGCAAAACCCAAAAATCTCTGAAGAGCCTTTAATAAAGTAGGTTGGACCCAATCACAGATGGCCTGAACCTTGACCGGGTCCATTTCAATAACAGATGGGGACAAAATGAATCCCAGAAATGAGATCCTCTGTACGCCAAAAAGACACTTTGATCCCTTCACATACAGAGCATTCTCTCTCAAAATCTGGAACACAGTTCGAACATGTTTCACATGAGAGTCCCAGTCATTAGAAAAAATCAAGATATCATCCAAATAAACAATCAGAAATTTGTCCACAAAATCCCTGAAAATGTCATTCATGAAGGACTGGAAGACGGAAGGAGCATTAGTGAGCCCAAAGGGCATCACTAGGTACTCAAAATGCCCTTCAGGGGTATTGAATGTCGTCTTCCATTCATCCCCGTGCTTAATGCGAATAAGGTTATACGCCCCCCTGAGGTCAAGCTTGGTAAACCAAGTAGCGTTTTTCACCCTGGAAAACAGGTTAGAAATCAAGGGTAACGGGTATTGATATTTCACAGTAATATTGTTCAAGAGACGATAATCAATACACGGCCTTAATGAACCATCTTTTTGGCCACAAAGAAAAAACCGGCACCTAAGGGTGAAGAGGATGGTCTGATATGACCCTTCTCAAAAGATTCCTTGATATAAGACCGCATAGCGTCATGTTCAGGTACAGACAAGTTAAAAAGGCGACCTTTAGGGAATTTACTACCCGGCACTAATTCAATAGCGCAGTCATAGCTCCTATGGGGAGGCAAGGATGCAGATTTACTTTCGCTAAACACATCAGAAAAATCAAACAAAAAGTCAGGAACATCCTGAGCCTGGGGGGAGGCAGAAAAAACAGGAGTGTTGGTATTAACACATTGGCAGCCCCAACTGGCCACAGACACAGACTTCCAATCCAAAACAGGATTATGAGACTGCAACCAAGGGAAACCCAGCACTATAATGTCATGCAGATTATATAGAACCAAAAATTTGCAGCACTCCTGGTGATCAGGTTCAACCCTCATTATCACCTGAGTTGAAAACTGGGGTTTATTCTCAGCCAAAGGGGTAGAATCGATCCCCAGTAAAGGAATAGACTTCTGTAGGGGTATCAAGGGAAACCCACAACGTTTAGCAAAATCATAATCCATCAGGTTAATAGCTGCTCCAGAATCAACGAAAGCCTGAGCAGAAAATGAGGACAGAGAGCATATCAGAGTGACAGTTAATAAAAACTTAGTCTGAACACTACCCAAGACAACTGAGCGTGCAAAACGTCTTCCCCGCTTAGGGCAGACTGAAATAGCATGAGAGGCATCACCACAGTAGAAACATAACCCATTGCGCTTTCGAAACTCATGACGCTGTGCCCCAGACACCACTCTATCACACTGCATGGTTTCAGGAGCTGGTTCATAAGGCAACACCACTCCACGCATACTTCTCCGCTCACGCAAACGTCTGTCAATTTGAATCGCTAATGACATAGAATCATTGAGACCAGAGGGGACAGGGAATCCCACCATAACATCCTTTACATTATCTGACAGACCCTTCCGGAAAAGGGCCGCCAAAGCGTCGTCATTCCATTTGGTCAGGACTGCCCACCTACGGAATCTCTGACAGTATAACTCAGCGTCATCAAGCCCCTGATTTAATGCCAACAAGGCTTTTTCAGCTTGATCAGTGACATTAGGCTCATCGTACAATAACCCCAAAGCCAGAAAAAACGCATCAACATCACTCAAAACAGGATCCCCAGGTATCAGGGAAAAAGCCCAATCCTGAGGATCGCCGCGCAGGAGAGAGATGATAATTTGAACCTGCTGCGCTGCGTTTCCTGAGGACTTAGATTTTAAGGCAAAAAACAATTTACAATTATTTTTGAAATTCTGAAACTTAGCTCGATCCCCTAAAAACAAATCTGGCATGGGGATCCTAGGTTCCACAACAGGCAACCCAGCAAGATAGATAGCAATACTCCGAACCTCAGTGGCAAGCTGATCCACACGGCCAGACAACTGTGCAAACTCCATTGGGAGAAAAGATCCTCCCCAGCACCCAGAGATACAGAGGGAAAAAAAAAAATGCAACAAACAGAAAAATATCTCTGACAACTCTGACAACCTTTTTTTTTTATCACAATATTTTTTCCCTTCTGTGAGTACCATACAATTTTCTATTGGCCGGTGATACTGTTATGTTTCGGTAGCTGAGGAGTGCAGGTAAAAAAAAAGGCAATACACCAGAGCAGTTGGAATCTATGGGATTGCAGTACCCTGACTAACCACCACAACTAGAGGCAGCCGTGGAGCGTTCCTACGTTGGTCCTAGACGCCTCGTCACAGCCTGAGAAACTAACTACACCTAAAGATAGAAATAGGAAAGCTATCTGCCCCGGAGCAGAACCCCAAAGATAATAGAAAGCCCCCAAACATGTAATGGCAGTTAGACAAGAGGAAATACTGACACAGAAAGAAAATAGTATGAGCAAACGCTGGGGCCCAAACTATCTAAAAAGAAAAGGACAGGAAGGGTACTTACTGCAATCCCAGAAAACCCTGAAAAACACCAACTCTACTAATTTCAAAATCACCTGAGATCACACGACCTCTACCACCTAAATTAGTTCTCTGGTGTAACAAAATCAAAACAGCAGCCACTGAAAAAACTGGAAAAAGCAAAAGAACAAAACTCAGTGGCTGAACTAAACTGAGAAGGCAGAAGCCCCCGGAGGGGACCCAGAAGGCCCCCAAAGAAGTGCAAGACAAAAATGCAAAAATATAGCAATAACACAAAAGAAGAAAAAATCTTATCTGGTAGCAGGAGATGCAGACACGACACAGCAGGCTACAAGGGAAACTGTAATGAAGGATTCAAACCAGAACAATTGATCACCGGCAACCCTGATGGGAAAATGACTCCCTTATATAAGACCAGTCAGTAACACCTGATTCCCAGTCCTCACAATCTTCACTAGTACCGCTTGTAACCACCAGAGGGAGCCTCTGCTCAGAACTCATCTCAAACCCATTCACAACAGGGTATCCTCCGCTTCTTCCAGCGTAGGAGGGTTTCGAGGCCGGGTGCCAAACGGTGGCTCCGTGGCGATCGGGTCGCTTCCGTGGGGGGAGAGCTCTGACTCCTCCATCCCTTCGCCATCTCAGCAAAGTCACATGTGTCATTAGCATCAGGAGAGGCGACATCTTTTGTAGGGAGGCGGGACCTTCGCGTTCGTTTCCGCCCACTGAGGAGGATGAGGAGGCGGAACTCCAGAGCTGTGGGGCACGATCTTACATTGCAGTAACATTTAGAGTGTGCGGACATCGTTTTCGCGCCACGGAGTGAGTGTACGCCCACGAGAGCACCCCCTTATTCTTCACCTGTGCCTCGTGGCGCAGATATGACGGAAAAATGGCAAATACAGTCTATGATGATTTTTGCAATTCTCAAGCAAAAAAACAGTTCAATTAAGGCACACAGGACTCTCTTATAGCGAGCTTCTGAATCCTGTTCGCTGGGTGCGATGCAACATCTCTGTGGCGACTGGACCCTCGGGTGCTTCTGTCTTTTCACAAATGCCGGCTTTACCCGGCAATTGAATCAGAGGCTATTTTACTATGTAGAAGTGTAAAAACTATAAATATATGTATACATATATATGTCACAATGACATGTATATACATATATATGTATTCTATGTGTGTATATTTTGTGTTTACAAGGAAAGAAAGTGTTTTTTTAGTTGCGATATTTTGTTCCCATAGACTTACATGGGACTTCCGGTATCGGAATCGGATATCGACGATATTTAGTGATATCGGCGATACCATTCCGATCCGATATTTTTAGATATCGAGCATATCGCTCAACACTATCAGTGACTACATCAAGTAGATGACTAGCACCTCAACTTTCACGTGACAGAGCCCAGGACACACATACTGTACCACTTGTCTCATTGGAAATGCTCAAGAGTCAGTGCTATCAGGTGGAGTACATCTCACATGCTCCATGACAGCTACATGCACAGCGAAGTGCGGAGGAGCCGTATGGTCGTGTATTAGAAAGTCATGGTGATGGCGCAAATATAAGGCTGGATAAGCCCAGGCATTGTTCTGCTTTCTCTTATAATCTATTCCTGGCTGTAATTATGAGGCAATTATCTTAAAATGAGTATATTTGAAGGTCCGGTGAATGAGGAGAATGTGATATTTATTTCGTGGTGACTCCTCATCAGGACGGTTACCTGTAAGAACTTCCTCTTTGCACCGCCACTCATCTCTTTCTCCTTTCTCCATTATGGATTGTGGATTATTCAGCAGATTTTTGACTGGATTTCAAAACTGTGAAAATAATAATATATAATAAAGTCACAGACAGAAGGAAAACTCGTGGAATGTTCTAGATGGACGCTTTTACTACAAGCTCGTGAGCCGCTAACCGACGTCGACATCACCACCTCCTATATCACCAGTGCGCCCTCAGAGTCAGTATAGGCATGGGAAGCCGGGGCGCGGGAGCAGGGTCCAGTGATTTCCTTCATTATTTTGTCTTCACATTTCGGATGCCCTGACATTTTTATTTTTCCATCATATTAGAATTATTTTACTTGGAAATTTTGCATTTTTGGGGTACATATATTTTTAGTGGGATCGTAAGCAATTTTGCAATTTTTTTTATGGTGTTCACATGAGATATAAATGTAATGTTTTTATATTTACATGCTGCTCAATATGGTCTAAACCAGTGTTTCCTAAACTCCAGTCCTCATGGCTCCCACGGGTGATGTTTTCAGGATTTCTATACTAAGGAAATGTTGAAAACCTGAGCCGTGGAGACCGTGAGGACTGGATTTGGGGAAACACTAGTCTAAAGTAAAGAGGTGGGTAGATGAACATGTTCTTCTGCCCGTACTACTCTCTTATATGCAACGCCATTATCATGTCCGCACTCGCTGATGCCGGCATAATGTGTGTATCCAATACAAGACCACCCAGTCTGTCTAATATCATTACAACTCTATAGTGTAACTCCCGCTCACGAATAACCACCCAAAGCCGCCACCACTAAGGCAGTTACCGATATAACTGATAAGTGATACAAATATAGTCCCAAATATAAGCAAATTTCACATGCAGAATATCATAAAGACCCTCACTTGAGAAGCATGACTAAGCAGTAGAGGATGGTGAGATAAGGAGCCTGAAAGTCAAAGGTTCACAATTGTTACTCTTTTGCTCATCACTTACATAAAAGGGTGACTGGAATCACACACAGCAGAGAAAAGCACCCAAAATAAAATTTAATTTAACCTGACACGTGTTTCACACACCGTGCTTCATCAGGGGTTGGTATATACATTGAATGCATGTCCTTTTATACGTCTAAACCAATAGGATTAAAACTTACATCATAAAATTGCTCCATAAAAAAGGGTCCAAGATGGTGCTGGATGCCAGAAGGTGGGTCTACTGGTGGTCACATGTGACATCATGACTAGTGAGAGGAAGGGGCATGAACGAGGAGTCCGGTCACATGAAGTCATGTGATCACGGGATGCAGTTTAATGCTGATGAAACTGCATAAATTATCGGCGAGAAGGTGCGGACCGGCACAGTGACACCCAGCCAGAGCGTCATGTGACAGACCAAGCGCATCACACCGGTGCATAAAAAATGGACTACAGTCTTAAATAATACCAGCAGAGGGCGTTATATTAGTAAACTAATGAAGCAAAGTGCAAGAAAAACAAACAATGATAAACCCACAAAGGGTGATGAAAGGGAGTGGAAAAAATACTTGAATAGATGAAAGAAAGGAAGTGTGAACAAAAGCGTAGTAAGGAAAAATAAATAAAAATGAATATAAAAATAATTAAAAAAATAATTATGAAAAAATAAAATAAAAAATAATAAAAAGAAAAATGAAATGGGGTATTAAAAATGTATAAATAGGTAAAAAAGAATATGAGTAGGTAAAAATAAAGAGGGATATATATTGAAATGATAAAAAATAAAAACAAGGAAAATTATACGTGTGTGTGCCAAAACTGCAAAACAGAACGGAAAATACATATACAGCTCTTATGTAGTTCAGCATAAAAGGTGTGAATACAAATACAATATACATACACACATACATAGAAGGAAAGTCACCGACAGACAAGGCCACGGAGATAATCACATGATGGAGGATAACCGTTACGTTCAGTCTATGGGGTGTCGGGTGTTGAGTTTGACAATCCAGTTTCTACCCAATTTAGCCCACAATATTTTGCCATAATTTCCATTATCATTAACATCTCCCCATTTTGTACCAAGACCCTAAATTATCCAGCATAGTTAATTATACAGATATACGTTTTGTGGCTATAGGCTCTTCATCTCTCAGCCTTTTTTGGAAAGATACCAATCAATCTACTGATACACGGCTTACAAGTACGGTAAGTTTTTCTGGATGTGGTCCTTCAAGATGTGTTTCTTCTGAACATGCGCTTAAAAAGTACAAGCCTTTTTCCATATATCATGGGTCAGAGTTATAACATAAAAAGCTTCATAAACTGCAATACTGCGGGAGTTGTCTATGTAATTCCATATACGACATGAAGGTAGGACGCAATATCATCTCCAATATCTGCAATGTCTTATATGTTATGACATTTGTCCGGATTATGTGTGTCCTCAGGGGCGGCAGAATGTGCACATTTCCCCTATTGGCTGCTGACCAGACGGGATTTTCTACATACACTATTTAATGATGGGATTTTCAGTAATACTTGAAGCATGATGAAGGTTTTGTTGCTGAAACGCGCAGGTTTGTTCCCATGATGGAGACACCGATATTTTTTTAAATGCAGAAATAAATCTGAAGTTTTAAATCCACAACTTGTGTCATCGCTGGAGGATTCACTTTCTTTCCCTGCAGATTGCTGGACCTGGGCGGCTCCGGGCGATGTATACACTGTGCACACCGCTACAGCCTTGTTGGTGAGATGACGCTCCTAGTTCTTTTTGGGCCAATTGATACAAATAATGTAGATATCACCTGCAGTCCCATGTAACACCACAGATAACACAGTGATTATACACAGCAACACAACTAAACCTAAGTGCAAAGAGACGATCAACATGTTGGAAAAAACTGCTGTTCACATAATTCTTCATCATGGGGTGAAAAATCATAAATGTAATAGATGAGATATCACAGAGCACAATCCACCGACATTCAGAGATTTACCTCCTGTCTCTCTCTCTTCCCTCCTGTCTCTCTCTTTCCTCCTCTCTCTCTCTTCCCTCCTGTCTCTCTTCCCTCCTGTCTCTCTCTTTCCTCCGGTTTCTCTCTCTTCCCTCCTGTCTCTTCCCTCTGTCTCTCTTCTCTCCTGTCTCTCTCTTCCCTCCTGTCTCTCTCTTACCTCCTGTCTCTCTTACCTCCTGTCTCTCTTACCTCCTGTCTCTCTCTTTCCTCATGTATCTCTCTTCCCTGTCTCTCTTCCCTCCTGTCTCTCTCTCTTCCCTGTCTCTCTTCCCTCCTGTCTCTCTCTTCATCCTGTCTCTCTCTTTCATCCTGTCTCTCTCTTTCATCCTGTCTCTCTTCCCTGTCTCTCTTCTCTCCTGTCTCTCTCTTTCATCCTGTCTCTCTTCCCTGTCTCTCTTCTCTCCTGTCTCTCTCTTCATCCTGTCTCTCTTCCCTCCTGTCTCTCTTCCCTCCTGTCTCTCTCCTCCTGTCTCTTTCCTCCTGTCTCTCTCTTCCCTCCTGTCTCTCTCTTCCCTCCTGTCTCTCTCACCTCCTGTCTCTCTCTTCCCTCCTGTCTCTCTCTCTTCCCTCCTGTCTCTCTCCTCTCCTGTCTCTCTCTCTTTCCTCCTGTCTCTCTCTCACCGCCTCTCTCTCTTCCCTCCTGTCTCTCTTCCCTCCTGTCTCTCTCCTTCCTACTGTCTCTCTCACCTCCTGTCTCTCTCTCTTTCCTCCTGTCTCTCTCTTCCTCCTGTCTCTCTCTTTCCTCCTGTCTCTCTCTTTCCTCCTGTCTGTCTCTCACCTCCTCTCTCTTCTCCCTCTGTCTCCTCTTCTCTCCTGTCTCTTTCTTCCTCCTGTCTCTCTCTTCTCTCCTGTCTCTCTCTTTCCTCCTGTCTGTCTCTCTCTTCCCTCCTGTCTTTCTTTCATCCTGTCTCTCTCTTTCATCCTGTCTCTCTCTTCCCTCCTGTCTCCTCTCTTCCCTCCTGTCTCTCTCCCTCCTGTCTCTCTCTCTTACCTCCTCTCTCTTCTTCCTTCTTTTCTTTCTTCCTGGTTGACTCTGGCCCCGCCCCTCCTGTAGCCCCGCCCCTACCATGTGACCACACAGGCTGATGGCTGTGAGGCTGTAGAGGGGAGGGAGCAGCTGTGAGGGTCCTGTCTCCACTGCTGACTGCAGGCTGTGGTGATTCCTGCTACACTGTGTCAGGACTGCAGCGCTGAGCGCTGTCAGGGGTCTGCACAGCGCCAAGCGCTGTCAGGGGCAGCGTTGGACGGGAGCACCTTGGGCCTTCCGGAGAAAATCATTGTTGGGGCCCACTATGTAGCTACATAGAAATAAATACAAGACCACCAATTGTGTGGTAAAACACGCTAATATCAGGGTATAATATAAGGTAGTACACGTCTCAAATATGTAGCACAGTTTGGGGTAGCCCCTTCATAGAATGTAAAGTAGCCCCCCTCATAGAATATAATGCAGCCCCCTCATAGGGTATAATACAGCATCCCACAAAATATAATGCAACCCCCTCATAAGTTATAATGCAACCCCCCATAGAATATAATGTAGCACCCTCATATGGCATAATGCAGCCCCCACACAGAATATAATGCAGCCCCCCACAGAATATAATATAGCTCCCTCATAGGGTATAATGCAGTCCCCCTCCCCATTGTCCTCACCACCACCTCCATCATTGCCTTCTCCCCCACTACCATTGTCCTTTCCACCACTACCATCATTGTCCTTTACACCACAACCATCATTGCTTTCTCCCCAACACCCCCATCATTGCCCATTCCAACACCTCCATCATTGCCTCCCCCCACCACCATCATTGCCTCCCCCACCACCATCATTTCCTCCTCACCACCATCATCATTGCCTCCCCGACCATCATCATTGCCTCCTCACCACCATCATTGCCTCCCCACCACCATCATTGCCTCCTCCCGTCATCATTTCCTCCCCCACCGCTATCATCACGCCTCCTCACCACCACATCATCGCCTCCTCACCACCATCATCATTGCCTTCCCCACCATCATTTCCTCCCCATCATCATCATTGCCTCCCCATCATCATCATCATTGCCTCCCCCACCACCATCATTGTCTCCTCACCACCATCATCATTACCTCACCACCATCATTGCCTCCTCACCACCATTATCATTGCCCCCTCACCATCATCATTGCCTCCTCACCACCATTATCATTTCCTCACAACCATCATCATTGCTTTCTCACCATCATCATTGCCTTCCCCACCACCATCATCATCGCCTCCTCACCACCATCATCGCCTCCCCATCATCATCATCATTGCCTCCCCCACCACCATTGCCTCCTCACCACCATCATTGCCTCCCCCACCACCATCATCACCTCCTCACCACCATCATTGCCTCCCCTCCCCCCACCAACATTCTCGCCTCCTCACCACAATCATTGCCTGCCCCCACCACCATCATTGCCTCCCCATCATCATCATTGCCTCCTCATCATCATTGCCTCCCCATCATCATTGCCTCCCCCAACATCATCATTGCCTCCTCACCACAATCATTGCCTCCCCCACCACCATCACTGCCTCCCCCACCACCATCATTACCATCATCATTGCCTCCCCCCACCACCATCACACATACAGCACCACACATAGACAGCACGGCACCACTCTCTCACATACGACATACACAGGCAGACACACATGCAGGCAGACAGACACACCTATCCGCACCGTGCCCCGCAGCACATCCCAGCAGCTTCCTCTCTGAAACAGCTGCGCTGAATGATGACATCATTCAGCCACGCTGTGTCAGACAGGAAATGCCGGACAGGCAAGCAGGAAGGAGGACAGCGTCGGCAGGGGCTGGCTGGCACTTTTCAGCCTGGGGGGCAATCACAAGGCAGTGGCCCTCGAGTTGCGGAGGCCTTCCTTTTCCCTGCTTATCTCTGGCCATTGCATTAAAGCAGCAGAGATAACAGGCTTTTAAAATAGGCTGGTACATAGATATGGGAACAGAAAGGAGCTTTCTGCATAGATATGGGAGCAGAACCAAGCTTATTACAGAAATATGGGAGCATAACAGAGCTTACTCTAGAGATAT
Source organism: Oophaga sylvatica (assembly GCA_033576555.1). Taxonomy (NCBI): domain Eukaryota; kingdom Metazoa; phylum Chordata; class Amphibia; order Anura; family Dendrobatidae; genus Oophaga; species Oophaga sylvatica. Next base: position 110,701,959 of record JARQOD010000007.1, on the reverse strand, counting down.
GGGAGCAGAACATAGCTTACTACAGAGATATGGGAGCAGAGCAGAGCTTACTACAGAGATATGGGAGCAGAACATAGCTTACTACAGAGATATGGGAGCAGAATGGAGCTTTCTGCATAGATATGGGAGCAGAACCGAGCTTACTACAGAGATATGGGAGCATAACAGAGCTTACTCCAGAGACATGGGAGCAGGACATAGCTTACTACAGAGATATGGGAGCATAACAGAGCTAACTCCAGAGATATGGGAGCAGAACATAGCTTACTACAGAGATATGGGAGCAGAGCAGAGCTTAATACAGAGATATGGGAGCAGAACATAGCTTACTACAGAGATATGGGAGCAGAACGGAGCTTACTCCAGAGATATGGGAGCAGAGCAGAGCTTACTACAGAGATATGGGAGCAGAGCAGAGCTTACTACAGAGATATGGGAGCAGAATGGAGCTTACTACAGAGATACGGGAGCAGAATGGAGCTTAGTACAGAGATATGGGAGCAGAACAGAGCTTACTCCAGAGATATGGGAGCAGAATGGAGCTTACTACAGAGATATGGGTGCAAAACCGAGCTTACTCCAGAGATATGGGAGCAGAACCAAGCTTACTACAGAGATATAGGAGCAGAACAGAGCTTACTCCAGAGATATGGGAGCAGAATGGAGCCTACTACAGAGATATGGGAGCAGAATGGAGCTTACTACAGAAATATGGGAGCAGAACAGAGCTTACTAGAGAGATATAGGAGCAGAACAGAGCTTACTCCAGAGATATGGGAGCAGAATGGAGCCTACTACCGAGATATGGGAGCAGAATGGAGCTTACTACAGAGATATGGGCGCAAAACCGAGCTTACTACAGAGCTATGAGAGCAGAACCACGCTTACTATGAAGATAAGGTAGCAGAACCGAGATTACTACAGAGATTTGGAGCAGAACTGAGCTTACTCCTGAAATATGGGAGCAGAATAGAGCTTACCACAGAGAAATGGGAGCAGAACCGAGCTTACTATTGAGATATGGGATATATATAGTGCGATGGCCCCAGTTCCCACAATAAATATAGTGCGATGGCCCCAGTTGCCCATATATATAGTATGATGGCCTCAGTTCTCCCCACATATCTAGAATGATGGCCCCAGTTCTCACATATATATAGTATGATGGCCCCAGTTCTCACATATATATAGTATAATAGCCCCAGTTCTCCCATATATAGTATGATGGCCCCAGTTCGCCATATTAAAAATAATGAAGTTTATACTCACCTCATCCTGATTACTGGCACTGCAGCCTCCATTGTCTCTTCTGGTCCGCAGAGCAGCATGAGACAATAATGTCATCACGCCTCCTGCGTGAGCACACTGAAGTCTCAGTAAGCTGCGTTCTGCAGCTTATGAGACAGACCAGGGCTTCCACTAGGAATTTCGGGGCCCCATACTGGCAAAATTTTCAGGTTCTCTTGAGACTCCACCCAGGTTCCACACCAGCTCCGCCTCCACCGTCCCACCGCCCACTCTTGGAAAAACTCAACTTCACCACCACATCCTCACCAATCAGATATTAACAGTTCCCATCAAACACCAGATCACATTCATAACCAGCAGCTTTTGTTCTGGCCAAAATAATTTTTAAGCTGATACCACGACACGGTAGACTCTTTCGGCCGGGCCCTACTCTACTTCAAACTATTAAAAATAAATGTATTTTTCTTTAAGGGAATGAGTCACATACATTTACATTTTTTTTAAACAACCATTAATACCACATACAAGGGACAAATATCGTCACACCATGACCAAACCACATATTACCACCACATAGTGACCGAATAATACCACATACAAGGAACAAATACCGCCAACACCTTGGCCAGACCACATATTACCACCACATAGTGACCGAATAATATCACATACAAGGAACAAATACCGCTACACCTTGGCCAGACCACATATTACCACCACAGTGATCATCACTTGCTCTCCGCACCCCCCCACCCTCAATTCATCATTTGCTCTCCTCACCCCACACATTCAATTAAATTGCTGTGCCCCGTCACTCACACTGAATTCATCATTTGCAGTCTCCCATCTCCCCCACTTCATCATTTGCAGTCCCCATACTTTAATTTGAAGTCCCCTTACTTCATCCATTGCTGTCCCCTATCACCCCCTCACTTCATCTGCAGTGCCCCTTCATCATTTCCAGCCCCCTATCACCCTTCCATTTCATCATGTGGAGTCCCCCTTACCTCCACTTCATCATGTGCAGCCCCACTCCCCCCTTCATCATGTGCAGCCCCACTCCCCCCTTCATCATGTGCAGCCCCACTTGACCCCCCTTCATCATGTGCAGCCCCACTCACCCCCTTCATCATGTGCAGTCCCACTCACCCCCTTCATCATGAGCAGCACCACTCACCCCCCTTCATCATGTGCAGCCCCACTCACCCATTCATCATGTGCAGCCCCACTCACCCCCACTTCATCATATACAGCCCCACTCATCTCCTTCATCATATACAGCCCCACTCATCCCCCTTCATCATATACAGCCCCACTCACCCCCTTCATCATATACAGCCCCACTCACCCCCTTCATCATATACAGCCCCACTCCCCCACTTCATCTTGTGCAGCCCCACTCACCCCCTTCATCATATACAGCCCCACTCCCCTACTTCATCTTGTGCAGCCTCACTCACCCCCCTTCATCATACACAGCCCCACTCCCCCCTTCATCATGTGCAGCCCCACTCACCCCTTCATCATGTGCAGCCCCACTCACCCCCCTTCATCAAGTGCAGCCCCACTCACCCCATTCATCATGTGCAGCCCCACTCACCCCCCTTCATCATGTGCAGCCCCACTCATCCCCCTTCATCATGTGCAGCCCCACTCACCCCCTTCATCATATACAGCCCCACTTCATCTTGTGCAGCCCCACTCACCCCCTTCATCATATACAGCCCCACTCCCCTACTTCATCTTGTGCAGCCCCACTCACCCCCCTTCATCATACACAGCCCCACTCCCCCCTTCATCATGTGCAGCCCCACTCACCCCTTCATCATGTGCAGCCCCACTCACCCCCCTTCATCCTGTGCAGCCCCACTCACCCCCCTTCATCATGTGCAGTCCCACTCACCCCCTTCATCATGAGCAGCCCCACTCACCCCCCTTCATCATGTGCAGCCCCACTCACCCCATTCATCATGTGCAGCCCCACTCACCCCCACTTCATCATATACAGCCCCACTCATCCCCTTCATCATATACAGCCCCACTCATCCCCCTTCATCATATACAGCCCCACTCACCCCCTTCATCATATACAGCCCCACTCACCCCCTTCATCATATACAGCCCCACTCACCCCACTTCATCTTGTGCAGCCTGTTGTGAATGTGTTAGAAATGAATTCTGAGCAGAAGCTCCCTCTGGTGGTTACAAACAGTACTGAACCATTCAATGAAGATTGGCAATCAGGAGTTACAGACTGGTCTTATATAAGGGAGGTTCCCTCCCATCATGGTTGCCGGTGATCAATTGTTCTTGTCTAAACTGTGGTTCCTGGTTCACTTGGAAGCTTGCTGAGTCTTGCCTGCATCTTCTGCTATCAGATAAGATATTTTCTGCTTTTATTTTTGTGCTTGCTTTTTGCATTGTTCCCTGCATTTCTGTGGAGGTCAGCCAGGTCCCCTCCGGGGGCTTGTGCTCCTCTCAGTTTATCTGAGCCACTGTTATTTGTTCATTTGCCTTTTCCAGTTTTTTCAGTGGCTGCGGCTTAGTTTTGTGACACCAGAGAACTAATTTAGGTGGTAGAGGTCGTGTGATCTCAGGTGTTTTTGCAATTAGTAGAGTTGGTATTTTTTAGGGTTTTTTGGATTGCAGTAAGTGTCCTTCCTATCCTTTTCTGTCGAGGTAGATTGGGCCCCAACGTTTGCTCATACTATTTTCTGTCTGTGTCTGTATTTACTTTTGTCTAACCGCCATTACATGTTTGAGGGCTTCCTATGTTCTTTGGGGATCTGCTCCGGGGCAGATAGCTTTCCTCTTTCTATCTTTAGGTGTAGTTAACCTCTCAGGCTGTGACGAGGCGTCTAGGACCAACGTAGGAACGCTCCACGGCTGCCTTTAGTTGTGGTGGTTAGTCAGGGTACTGCAATCCAGTAGATTCCAACCTCTCTGGTGTATTGCCGTTTTTGCCTGCTCCCCTCAGCTACCAAATCATAACAGTATCACCGGCCAAACTGAAAATTATATGGTACTCAACAGAAGGTAAAAATAGTAAAAGAAAAAAGAAAGTTGTCAGAATTTTTTTTTTCTCTGTTTGTTGCATTTTTTCCCTCTTTTTCTCTGGGTGCTGAGGAGGATTTTTTTTTCTCTCAATGGACTTTGCACAGTTGTCTGGCCGTGTGGATCAGCTTGCCACTGAAGTTCAGAGTATTGCTTCCTATCTTGCTAGGTTGCCGGTCGTGGAACCTAGGATCCGCATGCCAGATTTATTTTTGGGGGATCGAGCTAAATTTCTGAATTTCAAAAATAACTGTAAGTTGTTTTTTGCCTTAAAACCTAAGTCCTCAGGGAACGCAGCGCAGCAGGTTCAAATTGTCATCTCTCCCCTGCGCGGCGATCCTCAGGATTGGGCTTTTTCCCTGACACCTGGGGACCCTGTTTTGAGTAATGTTGATGCATTTTTTCTGGCTCTGGGGTTATTGTACGATGAACCTAATGTCACTGATCAAGCTGAAAAAACCTTGTTGGCATTAAATCAGGGGCTTGAGGACGCTGAGTTGTACTGTCAGAAATTCCGAAAGTGGGCAGTCCTGACCAAATGGAATGATGATGCTTTGGCAGCCCTTTTTCGAAGGGTCTGTCAGAGAATGTAAAGGATGTTATGGTGGGTTTCCCTGCTCCCTCTGGTCTCAATGATTCTATGTCATTAGCGATTCAAATTGACAGACGTTTGCGTGAGCGTAGAGGTATGCATGGAATAGTGTTGCCTTGTGAACCAGCTTCTGAACCCATGCAGTGTGATAGAGTGGCTTCTGGGGCACAGCGTCATGAGTTTCGAAAACGCAATGGGTTATGTTTTACTGTGGTGACGCCTCTCATGCTATTTCAGTCTGCCCTAAGCGGGGAAGACGTTTTGCACGCTCAGTTGTCTTGGGTAGTGTTCAGACTAAATTTCTGTTGACTGTTACCCTGATTTGCTCCCTGTCCACATTTCTGCTCAGGCTTTTGTTGATTCGGGAGCAGCTATTAACCTGATGGATTTTGATTTTGCTAAACGTTGTGGGTTTCCCTTGATTCCCCTACAGAAGTCTATTCCCCTACTGGGGATTGATTCTACCCCTTTGGCTGAGAATAAACCCCAGTTCTCTACTCAGGTGATAATGAGGGTTGAACCTGATCATCAGGAGAGTTGCAAATTTTTGGTGCTGTATAATCTGCATGACATTATTGTACTGGGTTTCCCTTGGTTACAGTCTCATAATCCTGTTTTGGATTGGAAATCTGTGTCTGTGACCAGTTGGGGCTGCCAATGTGTTAATGCCAACACTCCTGCTTTTTCTGCCTCTCCCCAGGCTCAGGATGTTCCTGACTTTTTGACTGATTTTTCTGATGTGTTTAGCGAAAGTAAATCTGCATCCTTGCCCCCCCATAGGAGCTATGACTGCGCTATTGAATTAGTGCCTGGTAGTAAATTCCCTAAAGGTCGCCTTTTTAACTTGTCTGTACCTGAACATGACGCTATGCGGTCTTATATCAAGGAGTCATTGGAGAAGGGTCATATCAGACCATCCTCTTCACCCTTGGGTGCTGTTTTTTTCTTTGTGGCCAAAAAGGATGGTTCATTAAGGCAGTGTATTGATTATTGTCTCTTGAACAATATCACTGTGAAATAACAATATCCGTTACCCTTGATTTCTGACCTGTTTTCCAGGGTGAAAAGTGCTACTTGGTTTACCAAGCTTGACCTCAGGGGGGCGTATAACCTTATTCGCATTAAGCACGGGGATGAATGGAAGACGGCGTTTAATACCCCAGAGGGGCATTTTGAGTACCTAGTGATGCCCTTTGGGCTCACTAATGCTCCTTCCGTCTTCCAGTCCTTCATGAATGACATTTTCAGGGATTTTGTGGATAAATTTCTGATTGTTTATTTGGATGATATCTTGATTTTTTCCAATGACTGGGACTCTCATGTGAAACATGTTCGGACTGTGTTCCAGATTTTGAGAGAGAATGCTCTGTATGTGAAGGGATCAAAGCGTCTTTTTGGCGTACAGAGGATCTCATTTCTGGGATTCATTTTGTCGCCGTCTGTTATTGAAATGGACCCGGTCAAGGTTCAGGCCATTTGTGATTGGGTCCAACCTACTTCATTAAAGGCTCTTCAGAGATTCTTGGGTTTTGCCAATTTTTATCGTAAATTTATTGGTAATTTCTCTGTTATTGTTAAACCATTCACTGATTTGACCAAAAAGGGTTCTGATGTGGTGAATTAGCCTCCTGAGGCAGTCTCTGCGTTTCAGGAACTTAAGCAGAGATTCACTTCTGCTCCTGTTCTACGGCAGCCTGATGTTTCTCTGCCATTTCAGGTGGAGGTTGATGCCTCTGAAATTGGGGCAGGTGCCGTTTTGTCCCAAAGAGATCCAGAGACCTCTAAAAGTAACCCTTGTGCCTTTTTCTCTCGAAAATTTTCTCCAACTGAACATAATTATGACGTGGGTAATCGGGAGTTATTGGCCATGAAGTGGGCTTTTGAAGAGTGGAGACATTGGCTGGAGGGAGCCAAACATCAGGTGGTGGTCCTCACGGACCATAAGAATCTGGTTTATCTGGAATCAGCCAAGCGACTTAATCCTAGACAGGCCAGGTGGGCCTTGTTTTTCACAAGTTTTAATTTTGTGGTTTCCTTTCTTCCTGGCACTAAGAATGTTAAGGCGGATGCCCTCTCGAGGAGTTTCCTTGCGGACTCTCCTGAGTTATCTGATCCTGCTGTTATTTTGAAAGAGGGTGTAGTTCTTTCCGCCATCTTGCCCAATTTGAGACTGGCTCTGGAAGGGTGTCAGGAGGATAAACCCCAGCGCTGCCCTATTGGGAAATTGTTTGTCCCAGACCGTTGGAAAAAGAGTGTGATGTCTGAGATTCATTGTTCCGCGTTGGCCGGTCATCCCGGAATTTTTGGTACCAGAGACTTGGTTAGTCGGTCCTTTTGGTGGCCTACTTTGTCTCGTGACATCAGGGAATTTGTGCAGTCCTGCGGGACTTGCTCTCGCTCCAAGCCTTGCTCTCGCTCTAGTGGTTTGTTGATGCCATTGCCTGTGCCCAAGAGACCATGGACCCATATCTCTATGGATTTCATTTCCGACCTCCCTGTTTCTCAGAGAATGACCGTTATCTGGGTGATTTGTGATAGGTTTTCCAAAATGATACTGTAAGGAAAGGGACGTCGCCATTTTGTATAGGGCCTATACCAGCCTCCATTTTGTCGGTTCACAGAGCCACAAACTGCTAACTACATAGGGCCTGTTAGCATATCCAGTACGACCGGTTTTGATGTCCACTATGAATCAAAAGGGCTTTAACATGCTAATTAGTTTAGGCCAGTGTCTGAATAAGATGGTCAGTCGTATGCTAAATAGCTCAAACTCAAGCCAGTATTTCCTGCTCCATATGAATTGCAGGCCAGTTAATATGCGTGCTTCAAAGCAAAGGGGAAGGACCTAGCAGTTTTAAGAACGGTAGCCATGAACAGGGGGGTGCATTCCATTTTCTCACAGCAACAAGAAGCACAAGACTCAGATTTGATTTGCCTTGCCAAGTGGAGCAGCAGCACATGCTGTGGGGACTGTCCAGCAACTGAAGACTTACCTGGGGATGGCAGAGCTCCCACCTCCCCATGACCATACTACCCGGTAATATTGATCTATAGCTTATACCTTTAAGCCTTGTACATTATCGTTGTATTTTTATTCTGACTGCAAATCCATTGTAATTACGTTGTATAGCTTTACTGTATATTTCTGTAATTATCTAGTGCGCCCTTAAGGTGATTAAACCATAAAATTAATCTTGGGCTGATGCTTTTACTCTGATCACGAATCTTAGAATACCCAGTGGGTAACAGGACAACCTCCCCGGCGGCCATTTGCTCTAGGTGCAGTTCCCTTACTGACCTGAGAGACAAAGGGGGGGCCGGAGAGCTGTACCTGTGGAGTTACGTCCCATTGGTGACGTGGGAGGAAAGGGGTCGTCCTTCACATTTGGTAGCGGCGGTGGGATCAGAAGCTGTGATACCCGGGCTACCGTGTGGCGGTCGGCTTAGTTCCTCACAATTGGTGGCAGCGGTGGGATCAGAGTAATAGTGTGCGTGGGACCCCTACTCCCAGACACTAGAGACTACCAGCGGTACTTTCACTGCTGGGGTCTTAAGGTCAGCCCAGCACTAGACGGTCAGAGTGTAAATATAACAAGTTGTGTGCAAGGTCAGGGTTGCAGCTGTGTCAGTAACCAAAGGTTCCCAAGATGGCGGAAAGCACCAGGAGTAAGGCAAAGGGGGAGGCCAATGCTATGGTCTATGATGGGTTCGATACCGACGGAGGCGAGGGGGAGCTCAGCCAGGGCTCCCCAAGGAGCCCGACCCCGTGCTCAGTCTCACAGTGGACTGTCCACCCCCTGCCCGTCCCAGCCTGTCCAGATCGGAGGCCCTTTTCCAAGTGGCTATGGCACAGCTCGAGGCTGGTAATGACGCCTCCTATGACAGACTCCTGGTGGCGGCAGAGAAAGCAGCAGAGCAAGAGCGTACAGAACGCCGTGAAGCAGCAGAGCGGGAGCATACAGAACGTGTGTTGCAGGCTACAGAACGCCGTGAAGCTGCGGAGCGCCGGCATCGACTGGAGATGGCTCAGCACGGGCCCCCGCTGGACGCACCAGGCCCACCGGAGACAAGGGCTTCCAAGGTCCGGGCGGAGGACTTTCCCTTGCTTGAAAAGGATGGAGACCTGGATTCCTTTCTGCTGGCCTTTGAGAGGACCTGCCTCCAACATCATGTAGCCCTGGATCAGTGGGCAAGGTACCTGACCCCCCGTTTGAGGGGTAAGTCCCTAGAAGTTTTGGGGGACTTACCTGCCGGGAAGGAGCATGACTACAACAGCATCAAGCGGGCCCTGATCCAGCACTACAACCTCACCCCGGAGTCGTACCGCAGGAAGTTCAGGAGCCTGCAGCGGGGTTCAAAGGACACCTGGACCGACCACATGCGGGCCCTGCTGAGAGCCGCAGAGCACTGGACCTCGGGTCTAGAGCTCACTACCCGCCAGGAGGTCCAGGAACTGTTTGTCATGGAGCAATTCTTGTGGAACTGCCCAGAGGACCTCCAGCAGTTCCTCTGTGACCGGAAACCAAAGGGGGCTTCTGCTACAGCCGCCCTAGCAGACGATGAAGGCCAACAACAGGGCGCCGGAACCAAAGAAGCCTGCCAGCAGCACCTGGAGAGGGGGTAAGCCCAATCCTGCCCCAGCCCCATATCCAGCCCCCAGAGTGCAAGGGGTGTACCCCCCGGCTGCCCTCTCCAGGCCAGGAAAGAACCCAGACGTTGTCAGAATTGCAATCAGCCAGGACACTTTAAGGCTGCGTGTCCCCAGCGCCAGAAGGCCCCATCCCTGTCCCAGAAACCGACCACTGTTTTGTGTGTGGGAGGGGGTGGTGGGAGGTCCCTAGACAATTACCAACCCGTCACCATCGGCCGCTCAGCGGTCATGGGACTGCGGGACACAGGCGCTGAACGAACCCTGGTACGCCCTGAGGTGGTGTCCCCTCAAGACTTGGTACCTGGGAAAACCCTTTCCGTCTCCGGAATTGGAGGCGTTGAACCGGCGCTGCCCGTTGCCAAGGTGTATTTGGACTGGGGCGCCGGGAGGGGGATGCGGGGGTGGGAGTAACGCCAAATATTCCTGCAAATGTGTTGCTTGGGACCGATTTGGGGCGGCTAGTGTCCCAGTATGTGGCCACTGAACCCCCAAGTTCGGCTCCCCAAGAATGTCATGACTCTACTGTGAATGCTAATGTTAATGTATTGAATGTGCCTCCAACAGTGGAGGAGGGAGTGAAACCTGATGGTAAGCCATGCACTGACACTACACACACAGGGCTCACAGTGAGGACAGGTGAGGAGGCTGCACGGGAGAGCTCAGAGGTGGGGGGAGGGGCTGCTATGGGCAGTGTAGGGCCCCTAAGTGAACTCAGCCTGCTGAGTCTAGGGCCCCTGCAGGAAGAGGAACAGGCCATGGGGGAAAGGTGCGTCCCGGGAGAGGAGCCACCAGGTAAGACCCCAGGGCAGGAGTTCCCCACATCCGGGATGTCAGGAAGTCAGGGAAGTCTGCCTGACCCGGCGACTCGGTCAGGGGACGAGGGAAAGCAGGCGCTACCCGTGGTCTCAGCGGTCGTGGCCGCTGTTACCAGGAGTGGGAGCGCTGAAGCCCAAGGAGCCTCGCGGAGGTCCGACGGTTTCCCCCTCTCCGACCAAGTGGCTGCCGAGTCAGACAGTAGCCAGGAGACAGATCCCGGGGAACTGACAGAGGACATGGCAGTTTCATCAATTCTTGCCACATCAAGTCAGGGATTTCAGGCAGCGTTGGAAGCTGACCCTAGCCTGAAGACTCTCAAGGAGCAGGCGGCACAGCCTCCCCTGGAGTCCGACCGCGAGCAAGTGGTCTGGGACCAGGGACGGCTGTACCGGGTGACGGTCCAGCAGGGTTCACCGGAGGCGTGGCCCAGGGACCGACAGTTAGTGGTACCCCATCCGTTCAGGGCGGAATTGTTGCGGATCGCACACGAGATTCCAATGGCCGGACACCTAGGGATCACTAAAACCAGGGCCAGGCTAGCTCAGCATTTCTACTGGCCTGGAATGAGGACCGAGGTGATAGCCTACTGCCGTTCGTGTGACACCTGTCAGAGAAGTGGGGAAGGCGGGGCGGCGCCCCAAAGCTCCACTGGTAACTCTGCCCATCATCGAAGAGCCTTTCTCGAGGGTGGCTGTGGATCTCATTGGACCTCTGTCCACCCCAGCCGCTCCGGGAAATGCTTCATACTAACGGTAGTGGACTATGCCACCCGGTACCGGAGGCGGTAGCTTTGTCGTCCATTCGGGCCGACAAAGTGGCCACTGCCTTACTGGAGATTTTCTTCAGAGTGGGGTTTCCCAAGGAAATGCTCACCGACCGAGGGACCCAGTTCATGTCGCAGCTGATGGAGTCTCTCTGTAAGCAGGTACAGGTGCAACATCTGGTGGCCAGCCCGTATCACCCACAGACCAATGGCTTGTGTGAGCGGTTCAATGGCACCTTAAAGCAGATGCTGAAGATGTTGGTCGACTCCCACGGGAGAGACTGGGAGCGGTATCTCCCACACCTGCTGTTTGCCTACCGGGAGGTCCCACAGGCCTCAACGGGGTTCTCCCCCTTTGAGCTCCTGTACGGGCGACGTGTACGGGGGCCCCTTGCTCTGGTGAAGGAAGCATGGGAAGGGGATTTAGCCACCCCTGGAGTGTCGGTCATTGAGTATGTCGTGCGCTTCCGGGACCGAATGATGGCCTTGACGCGGCTGGTGCATGATAATATGGCCCAAGCTCAGGCTGACCAGAAGCGATGGTACAACCAGAATGCTTGTGAGCGGACCTACCAGGTGGGTCAAAAGGTGTGGGTACTGGTCCCCGTACCACAAAACAAGCTTCAGGCGGCCTGGGAGGGTCCATACCTCGTGCACGAGCAGCTCAACGCCGTCACCTACCTGGTCACCCTGGACCACGCCCGTGGAAGGAGGAAGGCCTTCCATGTGAACATGATGAAGGCCCACCATGAGCGGGAGGCTTATGCCCAACCAGTGTGCAACCTTTCAGAGGACAGAGAGTCAGAAATTCTCCTGGATCTGCCACCCTAGCCAAAGAGAGGGTGCGGTAGAGCGCACGGGGGAACACAGGGATGTGATACCCCCTAGCGCCCTCAAAAGCAGGGAGGTGTAAGGAAAGGGATGTCGCCATTTTGTATAGGGCCTATACCAGCCTCCATTTTGTCGGTTCACAGAGCCACAAACTGCTAACTACATAGGGCCTGTTAGCATATCCAGTACGACCGGTTTTGATGTCCACTATGAATCAAAAGGGCTTTAACATGCTAATTAGTTTAGGCCAGTGTCTGAATAAGATGGTCAGTCGTATGCTAAATAGCTCAAACTCAAGCCAGTATTTCCTGCTCCATATGAATTGCAGGCCAGTTAATATGCGTGCTTCAAAGCAAAGGGGAAGGACCTAGCAGTTTTAAGAACGGTAGCCATGAACAGGGGGGTGCATTCCATTTTCTCACAGCAACAAGAAGCACAAGACTCAGATTTGATTTGCCTTGCCAAGTGGAGCAGCAGCACATGCTGTGGGGACTGTCCAGCAACTGAAGACTTACCTGGGGATGGCAGAGCTCCCGCCTCCCCATGACCATACTACCCGGTAATATTGATCTATAGCTTATACCTTTAAGCCTTGTACATTATCGTTGTATTTTTATTCTGACTGCAAATCCATTGTAATTACGTTGTATAGCTTTACTGTATATTTCTGTAATTATCTAGTGCGCCCTTAAGGTGATTAAACCATAAAATTAATCTTGGGCTGATGCTTTTACTCTGATCACGAATCTTAGAATATCCAGTGGGTAACAGGACAACCTCCCCGGCGGCCATTTGCTCTAGGTGCAGTTCCCTTACTGACCTGAGAGACAAAGGGGGGGCCGGAGAGCTGTACCTGTGGAGTTACGTCCCATTGGTGACGTGGGAGGAAAGGGGTCGTCCTTCACATTTGGTAGCGGCGGTGGGATCAGAAGCTGTGATACCCGGGCTACCGTGTGGCGGTCGGCTTAGTTCCTCACAGATACATCTTGTGCCATTACCTAAGTTGCCTTCCTCCTCCGAATTGGTGCCTTTGTTCCTTCAGCACGTGGTTCGGTTACACGGCATTCCTGAGAACATTGTATCTGACAGAGGAGTCCAGTTTGTTTCCAGATTTTGGAGGAATTTTTGTTCTAAACTTGGTGTTCAATTGTCTTTCTCCTCGGCTTTTCATCCTCAGACCAATGGACAAACTGAGAGAACAAACCAGACATTGGAGACTTATCTGAGATGCTTTGTGTCTGCTGATCAAGATGACTGGGTCTCTTTTTTGCCTTTGGCTGAGTTTGCTCTTAATAATAGGGCTAGCTCTGCCACTTTGATGTCTCCATTTTTCTGCAATTTTGGGTTTCACCCTCGATTTTCTTCGGGACAGACGGAGGCTTCTGTCTGTCCAAGTGTTGACTCTGTTGTGGAGCGTATGCAGCAGATTTGGGACCAGGTAGTGGAGAGGTTGTCCCTCTCTCAGGAGAGGGCCCAGCGGTTTGCCAACCGGCATAGGACTGATGGTCCTCGGTTTGAAGTGGGGGACTTGGTCTGGTTGTCCTCAAGAAATATCCCTATGAGAGTTGCATCTCCTAAGTTTAAGCCTAGGTTCATTGGACCTTATAAGATCTTGGAGATTCTTAATCCTGTTTCCTTCCGTTTGCTTCTTCCAGGGACATTTAAGATCCATAACGTGTTCCACAAGTCCTCATTGAAGAGGTTTGTCGAGCCAGTGGTTCCTATGGCTGCGCCTCCTGACCCTGTTTTGGTTGAGGGCAATCTGGAGTATGTGGTTGAGAATATATTGGATTCTCGTTTTTCTAGACGGAAACTCCAGTATTTGGTTAAGTGGAGAGGTTATGGTCAGGAGGACAATTCTTGGGTGTTTGCTTCGGACATCCATGCTAGGAGACTGATCCGTGCGTATCACAGAGCTCATCCTGACCGACCTGGTTGCCCAAATGATGGTTCGGTGACCCTCCTCAAGGGGGGGTACTGTTGTGAATGTGTTAGAAATGAATTCTGAGCAGAAGCTCCCTCTGGTGGTTACAAACAGTACTGAACCATTCAATGAAGATTGGCAATCAGGAGTTACAGACTGGTCTTATATAAGGGAGGTTCCCTCCCATCATGGTTGCCGGTGATCAATTGTTCTTGTCTAAACTGTGGTTCCTGGTTCACTTGGAAGCTTGCTGTGTTTTGCCTGCATCTTCTGCTATCAGATAAGATTTTTTTCTGCTTGTATTTTTGTGCTTGCTTTTTGCATTGTTCCCTGCACTTCTGTGGAGGTCAGCCAGGTCCCCTCCGGGGGCTTGTGCTCCTCTCAGTTTATCTGAGCCACTGTTATTTGTTCATTTGCCTTTTCCAGTTTTTTCAGTGGCTGCGGCTTAGTTTTGTGAAACCAGAGAACTAATTTAGGTGGTAGAGGTCGTGTGATCTCAGGTCTTTTTGCAATTAGTAGAGTTGGTATTTTTTAGGGTTTTTTGGATTGCAGTAAGTGTCCTTCCTATCCTTTTCTGTCCAGGTAGATTGGGCCCCAACGTTTGCTCATACTATTTTCTGTCTGTGTCTGTATTTCCTCTTGTCTAACCGCCATTACATGTTTGGGGGCTTCCTATGTTCTTTGGGGATCTGCTCCGGGGCAGATAGCTTTCCTCTTTCTATCTTTAGGTGTAGTTAACCTCTCAGGCTGTGACGAGGCGTCTAGGACCAACGTAGGAACGCTCCACGGCTGCCTTTAGTTGTGGTGGTTAGTCAGGGTACTGCAATCCAGTGTTATGATCTGCTACAAGCACTAAGGAAAGACGGGAACTCTGTCCCTACAATAGAACTAAGCTGGACCCCTACGATGTAACGGGGAACCTGATCCTGCGACCAGACCCGCTAAAGTCCTCAGCTAGTCTGAACGAAGACCTATAGTTGCGAGGAGGAATCCCTACAAGATCTAGGACTGGGTGAAAAGGTGGACACCTCCTAACAGAAAGTGTAGCAGGGAAAATAAACAGAAAACAAATTACTGAAGAGATCTAAGATCAAGCAAAACTGACAGAGTAAGGCACCTAAGCACCCGGCTAGCTTAAGAAAGAGTAGTAATACAATGAAGTCCAGCAAAGGCAGAAGGGCGGAGCCAGACTAAATAGGGTAAAAAGGTCATGTGACCAGCAAACTGAAAAACCTAACAAGAGGGTTGTAATAGTACCTCCCTTCTAAGAGGATCCTCCGGATCCCCTATGACTTAGGCTTATCCGGAAACCTCTTGTGAAACGTTCTGACAAGTCTAGATGCAGAAACATCATCCGCCTCACCATGAGTTATCCTCGGGTCCATAACCCTTCCAAGCGACGAGGTACTGCAACCCCCTCTATTACCGTCTAGATTTTGGATGCGGGAAATCTCATATTGCCCGTCCTCCACCACCAGGGGAACATTGGCCGACACGTTCCCTCTGAGACTCAGCTTTTTTCAAGAGAGAAACATGAAACACCGGATTAATCTTCCAGGAGGTAGGAAGCTCCAACTTAACAGCAGATTGGTTAATAACCTGAAGCACCTTAAAGGGCCCTACAAACTTGGGACCCAATTTCTTAGACGGAATCCTCAAGCGCAGATTCTTAGAGGACAACCAACCATGTCACCAATAGCAAACAAAACTCTTGTCGTTTCTATCAAAATCACTTTGGATCTTTTGTTAGCCTCCTGAAGATTACACGCACATCAGTCCAAACTCTCTCCAAAACACCAGAAAAATTCTCCTCTTCGGTACAGCGATCCCAACTTGGAAAATGACCCAAATGACGGATGTCTCCCAGTACAACAAAAAAGGCGAAAACCAGCAGAAGCGGATGTATGGTTCTTAAGAGCAAACTCAGCAAGTGGCAGAAACTCAGACCACCCTCTTGATTATCAGTCACAAACAACGCAAGAATGCTCAACATCCTGTGTTTTTCCTTTCTGTCTGACCATTAGACTCAGGATGATATCCGGATGAAAACGACAAATGAACTCCCAACCTGTCACAAAAGGCACGCCAAAAACGAGCCACGAACTGAGGTCCCCTATCAGAAACAATGTCAGTAGGAACGCCATGTAGTCTGACAATTTCCTTGACAAAGGCCTTAGCGAGAGTCTTAGTGCAGGACAGTTTGATGAAAGGAACCAAGTGACACATCTTGCTAAAACGGTCCACTACCACCCAGATGACAGTGAAACCCTCAGAGGGGGAAGGTCAGTAATAAAGTCCATAGCCAAATGTGTCCAAGGAGCACTAGGAACCTCCAGAGGGCAAAGCAACCCCGCAGCAGGAGTATGAGAAGACTTAGATCTAGCACACACCGTGCATTGACGCACCCACTTAATGACTTCCTTCTGCCATCCAGGCCACCAAAAGCTGCGACCCACAAGTCTCTTGGTCTCAGAGATTCCAGGATGACCTGCCAACCGAGAGTCATGACATTCAGCAAACAAATCTCTCCTCAGGGTACCAGGCACAAACAACCTCCCATGCGGTGTGTTAGATGGGGCATTCTCCTGTGCTTTAAGAATCTCATCTTCCAACACGGAGTCCAAAACAGCAATATCAACCCCCTCTTGCAAAATGTTTTCCTCCTCCTCCTCAGTACCCACCATAGGAGAAAAGCTGCGAGACAAAGCATCAGCTTTAACATTTTTAGTACCTGGGATGTAAGTAACGGTAAAATTAAACCGTAAGAAAAACAGTGCCCACCTAGCCTGACGGGCATTCAAACGTTTGGCAGCATCAAGGTAGATCAGATTTTTATGATTGGTGAATACTTGAACGGGAAATTCCGCTCCCTCCAAAAAATGACGCCAGTGTTCAAATGCGAGTTTAATTGCCAACAATTCCCGATTACCGATATCATAATTTAGTTCAGACTCAGAAAATTTCTTTGAAAAAAAGGCACAAGGATGTACTCCATCCGTCTTTGCCTGAGACAACACCGCGCCGACCCCCACAGAAGAAGCATCAACCTCAACCAAAAATGGTTTAGTCACATCAGGCTGCGTAAGGATGGGAGCAGAGCTGAACCTCTCCTTTAGCAACACAAAAGCCTCAATGGCTGTCACGCTGTCTAATGATATGTATACAATGTCAGTAAACTATTAATACAGGAACAACACTCTATACAACAACTAGTATAGCAACATCAGCATGTAAGTATAGAATAGATTTACCTGACACGATATCTGCTGAACTCAGGGTTAATCTTGAGGACTTGATGAGCTGAAACAGGAAAGAGGTGGACCGGGATCTAACCTGACCCTAAACTGGGGTCCTAACTAATCCCTCACCTTGGAGGTACTGATAATGGTTCAGAGGTCCAAGTCTCCAACCTAACCCTGTCTCCTATCAGACCCTGAACCCTGTAATCAGTCCTAAGAAGGATCCTGACTACCACCAAAGGGATATGGGCTGATCTCAGCTAAATACACAGATTAGACATATAAGACAGACAGGATAGCACTCTCTTGCATACACACTCATACACCAAAGGAACATAAATGGTCTGGGAAATAAACTCTAACCAAGTTGAGCTTAGAACAACTAAGGAGCTCACAACTAAAGTCTATACAGATTCATTCCTATCTGTGGTCTGCATGAAGGTTTCACTGGCAACTCCCCAAGCAGACAACCAGGAATTTAAAGGAAACCAATCAACAAATAATCAATTGCAGCCGAGAGAAAGTGCACCCAGTCCCAGCACCGAGCACAGACAGAATTAACTCCCTAGCTGCCAAACACAAAGAAACAGCAGATCAGCTGTGAGAAGTCAAAATGTGCAACCGCGACGATCTTCGTGGCAATGCACACATGACAGTACCCCCCCTTCTACGAGGGGCCTCCGGACCCTCAGGGCCAGGCCTGCCCGGGTGAGTTCTGTGGAGGTTCGAACCAAACGATCTGCGTTAACATCAGATGCAGGGACCCACGTCCTCTCCTCTGGACCATACCCCTTCCAATGCACCAAGTACTGAAGGGACCGGCGATTCAGACGTGAGTCAATGATCTTTGATACTTGAAATTCCAAGTTACCATTGACCAACACAGGAGGAGGAGGTAGAGGTGACGGTATGACTGGTGCCACATACCTTTTAAGTAATGACTTGTGGAACACATTATGAATTTTAAACGTAGGAGGGAGGTCCAGACGAAATGCCACAGGATTAATTATGGAACTGATCCTGTACGGCCCGATGAATCTGGGACCCAGTTTCCAGGAGGGCACCTTAAGTTTTATATTCCTGGTAGACAACCATACCAGATCGTTCACATTCAGATCTGGACCAGAAACTCTCCTCCTATCAGCCATACGTTTGTAACGGTTCCCCATCGCACTCAGATTATTCAATACACCTCTCCACACAGAAGCAAGTGACGACGAGAAACGCTCCTCCTCAGGAACCCCAGAAGGGCCCCCCCCATTGAAAGTACAAAACTGGGGATGGAAACCATATGCCCCAAAAAACGGGGACTTACCAGTGGACTCGCTCCGCCTGTTGTTAAGGGCGAACTCTGCCAGAGGCAAGAAAGAAGACCAGTCCTCTTGGTTCTCTGAAACAAAACACCGGAGATATGTCTCTAAGCTCTGATTCAGACGCTCTGTCTGACCATTGGTCTGCGGATGAAAAGCCGAGGAAAATGACAATTGCATCCCCGACGTAAACAAAATGCCCTCCAAAATTTGGACACAAACTGAGACCCCCTATCTGACACCACATCAGAAGGCAACCCATGAAGTCTAACGATCTCCCTAATGAACACCTGCGCCAGAGTTTTAGCATTAGGGAGTGCAGGAAGAGCAACGAAATGTGCCATCTTACTGAACCTGTCAACAACCACCAGTATGACAGTATTCCCTGACGACGGAGGAAGGTCCGTAATGAAGTCCATAGATAAATGAGTCCATGGACGCTCCGGAAGTTTCAAGGGTAAAAGGGTCCCAGACGGACGGGTATGAGGGGTTTTAGAGCAAGCACACACCCCACATGACGCGACAAAAGTTATAACATCTTTATTAGCATTAGGCCACCAAAACCGGCGAGAAAGGAGATCTAAAGTAGCCTTACTCCCTGGATGTCCTGCTAGAGCAGAATTATGATGTGCCTCAATAACCTTTTGTCTCAACAGATTTGGGACAAACAGTCTCCCTGGAGGTCCTGCAGGGGCGTCCCCCTGAGCCTCTAACACCTCCTCCTCAAGCTCAAAAAATACAGCCGACACTACCACCCCCTCCTGAAGGATAGGACTCGGGTCATCCGTTTTCCCGGCCCCTGGGAAACTGCGAGACAAGGCATCAGCCTTTACATTCTTAGACCCCGGGCGATAAGTGACGACAAAATTAAACCTGGTAAAAAACAACGACCATCGAGCTTGTCTGGAATTCAGACGCTTAGCGGATTCCAAATACAACAGGTTCTTGTGATCAGTAATAACGGTAACCGGGTGGACTGCCCCCTCCAAAAAGTGACGCCATTCTTCAAAAGCTAACTTAATGGCCAAAAGTTCCCTATTGCCGATATCATAATTCCTTTCGGCGGACGACAATTTCTTAGAAAAGAAAGCGCACGGATGCCATTTACCAGGGGACGGACCCTGGGACAATATAGCACCCACCCCTACGTCAGACGCATCCACCTCCACAATGAACGGCTGAGATGCATCTGGTTGGATGAGAACGGGTGCCGAAGCAAAACATTTCTTCAAAGAGGAAAAGGCTTGGCAAGCTTTGTCCGACCATTTAGAAAAATCCGTCCCTTTTCTTGTCATGTCAGTGAGAGGTTTGACGATAGATGAGAAATTACAAATAAATTTCCGGTAGTAGTTAGCAAACCCCAAAAAACGCTGCAGAGCCTTAAGATCCCCTGGCTGATCCCAATCAAGCACTGCTCTCACCTTTTCAGGGTCCATACGGAAACCGGAGGCTGACACCAAAAAACCCAAAAACTGAAGTTCCTGTACGGCAAATACACACTTCTCCAGTTTGGCTATAGTTTATTGTCTCGCAAGATCTGCAACACCTGTCTCACATGCTCCTGATGAGACACAAGATCTGGCGAGTAAATTAAAATGTCGTCCAAATATACAACCACAAACAGCCCCACAAGGTGACGAAAAATGTCATTAACAAAATGTTGGAATACTGCTGGTGCAGTAGTCAGACCAAAAGGCATGACAAGGTTCTCATAATGTCCCTCCGGCGTGTTAAATGCCGTTTTCCACTCATCCCCCTCTTTTATCCTAATCAGATTATACGCCCCCCTGAGATCCAATTTAGAGAACCATTTGGCGCCAACAATTTGATTGAAGAGATCAGGAATAAGAGGGAGTGGATACGGATCTCGAACAGTAATCCGATTAAGTTCGCGGAAATCCAAGCAAGGGCGTAGGCCTCCATCTTTCTTCTTCACAAAGAAGAACCCCGCGGCTACTGGGGAAGATGAAGGTCTAATATGCCCTTTGGCCAGACTTTCAGAAATATAATCTTTCATAGCCTGCCTCTCAGGACCAGAAAGATTATACAACCTAGCTTTAGGCAATTTAGCATCAGGAAGGAGATTAATAGAGCAGTCATACACGCGATGAGGAGGCAATTCCTGACACCCCTCCTCAGAGAAAACATCCCCAAAATCCTCCAAAAAAGGAGGCAATGTACTAGGCACGACCGCACTGATGACTGTGTTCATGCAGTTGCTTTTGCAAAACTCACCCCATTGGCTTATTTCTCTGGACTGCCAATTAATCACAGGGTTATGTTTAACCAACCAAGGAAGTCCCAACACAATGGGAGTAGGTAGACCCTCCAACACATAACAAGATAATTGTTCCCTATGTATTGCCCCTACCCGAAGGTCAATGTTATGAACCTCATGAACAAAGCTACCTTGGCCGAGAGGCCTGGCGTCAATGGAGAATATAGGGATCGGTTTGACCAATACACTCAGATGCATACCTGGAGCCTGAGCAAACTGAGCGTCAACCAGATTAGCCCCGGAACCACTATCAAGAAGAACAGACAATCTCTCCACTCTCGTACCAACCACCACCTCCACTGGTACAAGGAACTGAGAAGAACTGGCGGATGAAATACATACTCCCAGGTTGTCGTCCACCACACAACCTGGGATTAACAGTTTTCCGGCGACTTTTGGCTCAACAAGGCACGGGATGGACATTCTCCAACAAAATGTCCCTCTTTCCCGCAGAAAAAACATCTTCTAGTCCTGCGGCGTACCGCCAATCCCCTCCTACGAAATGATGTCCCTCCCAACTGCATAGGCTCATCCGAACAGACAAGGGGAACCTCAACATAAGGGACTTTAGTGGTAGGTGGAGAAACAACAGGGAGTGGTGTTACCTCACCCCTCTCCCGAAGCCGTCTATCAGTACGGATAGCTAAGGCCATAGCAGCCTCCAGTGAATGAGGAGACTCATACTGAGCCAAAACATCTTTTAATTTATCAGAAAGCCCATGACAAAACTGGCTCCTAAGAGCTGGGTCATTCCACTGAGTATCTGTGGCCCATCTACGAAACTCAGAAGCAAATTCCTCTGCAGGACGATCTCCCTGCTGTATCTTACGTAATTTTGTCTCAGCAAGAGAGACCCGATCTGGGTCATCATATACCAATCCCAGGGCAGTAAAAAATTGATCTACAGACAGTAGAGCCGGGGATCCCGGAGGAAGGGAAAATGCCCAGGATTGAGGGTCCCCTTGCAGAAGTGAGATAACAATTCCCACTCTCTGCTCATCACTCCCTGATGATCGAGGCCGAAGCCGAAAATACAATTTACATGCCTCCCGGAAGGTGAAAAATTTGTCTCGCCCACCAGTGAACCTGTCCTGGGAGAGCTACTTTAGGTTCAACTCTGGTTTGCTCCAGGGGAGACAAAACTTTGGACTTAATGTCCGTCAGCTCCATGGATAATCCCTGCAACTGCAGAGCCAGCTGGGCTACTGGATCCATGGTAACTGGAGATAATTTTTATGGCCAGTGAAAATGTCACGCTGTCTAATGATATGTATACAATGTCAGTAAACTATTAATACAGGAACAACACTCTATACAACAACTAGTATAGCAACATCAGCATGTAAGTATAGAATAGATTTACCTGACACGATATCTGCTGAACTCAGGGTTAATCTTGAGGACTTGATGAGCTGAAACAGGAAAGAGGTGGACCGGGATCTAACCTGACCCTAAACTGGGGTCCTAACTAATCCCTCACCTTGGAGGTACTGATAATGGTTCAGAGGTCCAAGTCTCCAACCTAACCCTGTCTCCTATCAGACCCTGAACCCTGTAATCAGTCCTAAGAAGGATCCTGACTACCACCAAAGGGATATGGGCTGATCTCAGCTAAATACACAGATTAGACATATAAGACAGACAGGATAGCACTCTCTTGCATACACACTCATACACCAAAGGAACATAAATGGTCTGGGAAATAAACTCTAACCAAGTTGAGCTTAGAACAACTAAGGAGCTCACAACTAAAGTCTATACAGATTCATTCCTATCTGTGGTCTGCATGAAGGTTTCACTGGCAACTCCCCAAGCAGACAACCAGGAATTTAAAGGAAACCAATCAACAAATAATCAATTGCAGCCGGGAGAAACTGCACCCAGTCCCAGCACCGAGCACAGACAGAATTAACTCCCTAGCTGCCAAACACAAAGAAACAGCAGATCAGCTGTGAGAAGTCAAAATGTGCAACCGCGACGATCTTCGTGGCAATGCACACATGACAATGGCCTCAGTAGTCCACTGAACCGCATCAGCACCTTTCCTGGTGAGATCGGTCAGAGGTTTGGCAATCACAGAAACATTTTTAATGAATTTTCTATAATAATTGGCGAACCCCAAAAACCTCTGTATTGATTTCACACCAATAGGTCTAGGCCAATCCTGCACAGCTTGCACTTTCACCGGGTCCATCTCAAAACCTTCACTGGAGACAATGTAGCCCAAAAAACTAAGTCTCTGTACTGCGAACTCACATTTTTCTAGTTTGGCAAAAAGTGAATTATCACTCAATAACTGTAATACTTCACGCACACTCCTCCAATGAGACTCCAAATCCGGTGAATAAATCAAAATGTCATCCAAATACACAACCACACTTCTGCCAATCAAAGGTCTAAGGATGTCATTAATAAGATTCTGAAAAAATGCCGGAGCACTGGAAAGCCTAAAAGGCATGACCAGATTCTCAAAATGACCCAGTGGAGTTAAACGCAGTCTTCCATTCATCCCCCTCCTTCATGCGCAACAAATTGTATGCCCTCGAAGATCAATTTTCGAGAACCACTTGGCCCCCACTAACTGGTTAAACAAATGAGGAATCAATGGCAGTGGGTAAGGATTGCGTACAGTAATTTTATTAATCTCACGAAAGTCTAGACAAGGCCGTAAACCGCCGTCCTTTTTTTTTAACAAAAAAAAAATCCAACCGCCACAGGAGACTTAGAAGGTCTAATGTGACCGGCGGCCAAGCTTGTCTGTATGAATTCCTCCAAAGCCTTTCTCTCAGGAATAGTAAGATTAAATAAACGACTTTTAGGAAGAGTCGCTCCAGGGACAAATTCAATTGCACAATCATATTCTCTATGAGGAGGCAATACCTGCGATTCCTTATCAGAAAAAACTTTCCAAAAATCCTGAATAGGTACAGGTAACTCCCCCCTAACTACAGCAGCAATACGCCCGTTACAACACTTGTCATAACAATTAGGACTCCAGGACTTAATTTCATTGGTAGACCAATCCAGTACCGGATTGTGCAATTTTAACCAAGGTAACCCCAAAATCACCGGAGAAGGTAAATTATTCAAAACTACCAAATCCAAATTCTCCTGATGAACACCATTAATAGTGAGAGGAAATTCACAGATATGGTGAGTAACATTTTTCAAGGGAGAGCCATCAACAGAAACCACATTAATAGGGGAAGACAGAAGTTTGGGTTTTAATTTTAGTTTTTCCAAAAATTTCCCATCAATTACATTGAGAGTTGAACCACAATCAACAAATACCCGAAACTCCATTAATTCCTCCTCACCAGCAGTGGTAGCAGAAAGAAAGACACCTTTATTGTTTAAACAAGCTATGCGGGCGACACTGACCTCATTTTTTTTTCTCTCTTTATTCATTCGAAGCGCACAGTTCTTAATGAAATGGTCAGATTTGCCACAATAGAAACACAAACCTTTAGCAAATCTACGTTCTTTTTCCCGAGAGTGAGGTGCCATTGCTCCAATTTCCATCGGCTCTGCAATGTCAGTACAGTCCGTCTCCAGAGTTGGAGCTGACAAGGCAGATTTACTCTCATTAACTCTTGCACGGTCTCCTATCCACCCGTATGGCTAATTGCATAGCCTCTTGCAAGTTACCAGGTATAGGATAAGCAATCAGCAAATCTTTAACCCTTTCACTTAACCCTGCAAGAAATAAACTTTTCAAAGCTGAATCGTTCCACCCCACCTGAGTGGACCACCTTCGGAAGTGAGTACAACATTTTTCCACATTACCTGATCCCTGTCTCAAACGTCTCAATTCTGTCTCAGCTGATGAAACACGATCAGGATCGTCATACAATAACCCCAAAGCAGAAAAAAAACTATCCACTGATCTAAAGCATGGATCACTAGGCTGCAGAGAAAAGGCCCAGTCCTGAGGTTCTTTGCGCAAAAGTGACATTATGAACCCTATGCGCTGTGATTCATCACCAGAGGATCTGGGTCTCAAACGTAAATACAACAAGCAAGCATTTTTAAAAGAAAAAAAATCTTGTTGTTCACCAAAAAATAAATCAGGCAAACGTACCTTTGGCTCCACGAAATGTGCTCCAGAACAACTACTCACGTGTTGCTGGATTTCAGCCACCTCCAGAGAGAGACCCTGCAGGCGTTGAACCAAATCCTGAACCGACACCATGATGGAAACAGAAAATCTTTCCTTAGAGATTTTTTTTTTTTTTGGGCTGGACTTACTGTTATGATCTGCTACAAGCACTAAGGAAAGACGGGAACTCTGTCCCTACAATAGAACTAAGCTGGATCTCTACGATGTAACGGGGAACCTGATCCTGCGACCAGACCCGCTAAAGTCCTCAGCTAGTCTGTACAAAGACCTATAGTTGCGAGGGAGGAATCCCTACAAGATCTAGGGACTGGGTGAAAAGGTGGACACCTCCTAACAGAAAGTGTAGCAGGGAAAATAAAACAGAAAACAAATTACTAAGAGATCCTAAGATCAAGCAAAACTGACAGAGTAAGGCACCTAAGCACCTGGCTAGCTTAAGAGTAGATAATACAATGAAGTCCAGCAAAGGCAGAAGGGCGGAGCCAGACTAAATAGGGAAAAAAGGTCATGTGACCAGCAAACTGAAACAAAACCTAACAAGAGGGTTGTAACATCCAGTAGATTCCAACCTCTCTGGTGTATTGCCGTTTTTGCCTGCTCTCCTCAGCTACCAAATCATAACAGCAGCCCCACTCGCTCCCCTTCATCCTATACAGCCCCACTCATCCCCCTTCATCATATACAGCCTTACTCACCACACTTCATCTTGTGCAGCCCCTCACCCCCTTTATCTTATACAGCCCCACTCATCCCCCTTCATCATATACAGCCCCACTCATCCCCCTTCATCATATACAGACCCACTCCCCCCACTTCATCTTGTGCAGCCCCACTCGCCCCCTTCATCATATACAGCCCCACTCACCCCTTTATCATATACAGCCCCACTCATCCCCTTCATTATATACAGACCCACTCCCCACTTCATCTTGTGCAGCCCCACTCACCCCCCTTTATCATACACAGCCCCTCACCCCACTTCATCTTGTGCAGCCCCACTCACCCCTCTTCATTATATACAGCCCCACTCACCCCACTCCATCATATACAGCCCCACTCATCCCCTTCATCATATACAGCTCCACTACCCCACTTCATCTTGTGCAGCCCCACTCACCCCCCTTTATCAGACACAGCCCCACTCACCCCACTTCATCTTGTGCAGCCCCACTCACCCCCCTTCATTATATACAGCCCCACTCATCCCCTTTATCATATACAGCCCCACTCATCCCCTTCATCATATACAGCCCCACTCACCCCTTCATCATATACAGACCCACTCACCCACTTTATCTTGTGCAGCCGCTCACCCCCTTCATCATATACAGCCCCTCACCCCCTTCATCAAATACAGCCCCACTCACCCCTTCATCAAATACAGCCCCACTCACCCCTTCATCATATACAGCCCCACTCACCCACTTTATCTTGTGCAGCCCCACTCACCCCCCTACCTATTGATTTAATTTTATAAAGGAAAAAAAAAGTTTCCCATACTTACCTCACTCGCTCCCCAGCAGCGCATCTCTTCTTGCAGGGTCCAGTACATGGCATCGAGCGCGATGTCCTCATCGCGCACGCCCGACACCTGACCCGGAAGTACAGAGGGAAGGAGCGGGAGCTGCATAGCCATCAAGGTGACGGCCATGCACAACTCCCGGCCCGGCGTGATGCACTGTGACGCGGGCGGCTGTGTCTTTTGCCGGCCGCGTCACAGTACAGCGGGCAAGGCCGCGCACAATTTGCTGTGCAGCCGGCCCTGTACAGGTGCTTGGGGAGCGGCCCGGGGGGCATTTGCCTCTCTGCCACCCGGCCCTGAGCGTCGGATCCCTGCAGTTCTGCTCCGGTCCCAAGCTGCAGGGATCGCAATTAGGGTTCGCCCCCCCTTTAAGGGCCCACCTCTGGGGCCCCGATTCAGCAGCCCCAGCGGCCAGTGTTAGCCGCAACTTGTGGCTAACGCTGCCCACTATTAAAGAGAAATGGTATTCACTCTTCTCCACGCCCATGGGAAAGTGGTGAAGCGTAAATATTCATTTCTCTTTAGCAGCGGGGACAGGTTCTTGTCTCCAGCTGCTGCTCCTGGCACCCGGAGAGCCCCCTTGACTCAGCGGCCCCATAGCAGCTGGGTGTGCCGCTATTAGCGACACGGCACTGGCTGGGGGCCCTAGGCAGCTGCTGGCCAATATGTCAGCAGGTGTCAGAGCCTGGGCCCAACGGAGAATCCTCCGGTTCTCCGGTGGACCAGTCCGATCCTGGTCAGCACTATCTGTCAGGGATCTGCACAGCGCCAAGCGCTCTCTGTCAGTTGTCTGCACAGCGCCGAGCGCCATTTGTCAGGGATCTGCACAGCGCCGAGCGTTATCTGTCAGGGGTCTGCACAGCGCCGAGCGCTGTCAGTTGTCTGCGCAGCACTAAGCGCTCTCTGTCAGGTGTCTGCACAGCTCCGAGCGCTATCTGTCAGGGATCTGCACAGTGCCAAGCGCTCTCTGTCAGTTGTCTGCACAGCACTAAGCGCTCTCTGTCAGGGTTCTGCACAGCGCCGAGCGCTATCTGTCGGGAGTCTGCAAAAATTTCTAAATTTTTTTCCCCGTCAAGATGGGATGCAGACTTTACATTAATGAGAAAAAAATAGAAACTTTTTTGAATTTACCAAATGGCTGCAATGAAACAAAGAGTGAAAAATGTAAAGTAGTCTGAATGCTTTCCGTACCCACTGTATGCGATATGGTGTTCGAAGGAAACTGTTAATGAGTGATTGATGAGGATGTGGTGCAGAAGTGGAGGTTTTTGAAGAATGGGCAATGGGACTGCCGAGGAGGATCTGGGGTGAAACCTGGGCGAAGTCTCTAGGTGCGGAAAAATGTTGCCAGTATGGGGCTCTGAAATTTCTGGTGGCAGTCCTGCATATGGCTGTTCTTTCACCAGTCCTCCTGGGCTCAGACTAAACCTTGGTTACAGGCCAACTAACCGTAGCACAAAGACAACTGGCAAGACAGAGGCCCTGGATTGTTGGAAGATCAAACCAATAAACTTTAATATATGGATAAATGGGCTCAGCATTGGGTGCTTATACATTACATACAAGGGAGCCTACGGACGTCTATTCTGAATCCTTAGATCACTAGCTCTTAAATATAGGGCTGGACACTATGAAACTAAGGAAATATGCAGTCTGGCAGGTTCCATCCCCTGCCATTACCAATGCTGGGTTCATCATCAGACCACCTGATAGAGAAGCGTGGATCATCACTCCTGTGGTGCCAATGTTAATGACACAGAGAGTCTGGAATTGCCAAAAGTGGACTAAACAAACACAGTTACCATCGTTCGTTCCATATACATATATATAGGAAGAAAATCATTAACTGATTTGTTATATCCGCAGCTGGCTCCTAACACAGAACCTTGGTAAGGATTGGTAAGAACCCTTCCCCACCAGAGATAGACTCCCGGTCTGTAGTATGTTGTGCTATAGGATGACCTCGATAGATAGATGTCTCCCTTCATCTATAACTATGAAAGAGTCCTGATTCTACCACTTAAGGCCTGAAAATGCCATTTAATGTCTGAAAACTTCCGAATAGATAGAACATGGACAGTAGCGGAATTTAGACTCCTGTTCCGAAACAGAAGAAATACTAGGTCAATCCGAGCATAGTTGCTCCTTTGGCTAAGCCAAGTTGCCGGGTTTTTGGGTTTAAACAAAGTTTGAACATTGCAAATTTTTCATATTTTTTGCAATTTTTTTTTATTTTAATAAATAAAAGCAAAATATATTGATTTAAGTTTATTACTAAAATAGAATACAAAGTGTCAGGAACAAAAAAAAACCTCTCTCAGGTAACTGAGATAAATTGAAAAATTCCATTGTTATTACCACAAAGATTTGAAAAATTGGGTTGGTTACTAAAAGGTTAAAATTGCTTAGTCCCAGTGTGATTTCTCTTCTGATGTCTAACAACATCATATTTATTAGTAAAACATTTCCCACATTCGAAACATGAAAATGGCTTCTCTTCTGTGTGACGTCTCTCATGTGCAACAAGAATTGATTTCTGAGACAAACCTTTGCCACATTCTGAACATGAAAATGGCTTTTTTCCTGTGTGAATTATCTCATGTCTAACCAGTCGTGATTTATTAGTAAAACATTTCCCACATTCTGAGCAGGAATACGGCTTCTCTCCTGTGTGATTTCTCTGATGTACAACAAGAGTTGATTTTTCTGTAAAACATTTTCCACATTCTGAACATGAAAATGGCTTCACTCCTGTGTGATGTCTCTCATGTGCAAGAAGATTTGTTTTCTGAGAAAAACATTTGCCACATTCTGAACATGAATATGGCTTCACTCCTGTGTGAATTCTCTCATGTACAACAAGTTGGCCTTTCTTAGTAAAACATTTGCCACATTCTGAACATGAATATGGCTTCTCTCCTGTGTGAATTCTCTCATGTACAACAAGTTGGCATTTCTGAGCAAAACATTTCCCACATTCTGAGCATGAAATTGGCTTCTTTTTTGTGGACGCTCTTTTATTTTCCACACTTTTATTTTTCTTAACAGTCTGTGATGAATTAGGAGATAATTCTTTGCTAGGAAGGGCTGAGGGTATATCTGAGATGTCGCCATGCTTTTCATACGTTTCTTGTTTGAAGCTATCAACTTCTACTTTAATATACGAAGATATCAGATGTCCTTCGGAGCTGCTATTATACTCATCTGCCAAGAATAAAAGTGATTTGATTTTTGAACAAAACCTTAAAAATCATATTCATCTAAATACAAGAATTACAAATTTAAGAAAAACGTTAAAACTTTCATACATATTCTAAGGTATGTAGTAACGCTTTATCATTAACTGACTAAAGTGTCATTGACATGATGTGAGTAATGCACAAAGAATCAATTGTACTAATGTTCCTTCATGATCATTGAAGTGCAGGGGTCACATAGGTGTTTTTGCCAGGACTCTGGTAGTTTGACGCTACAGATAGCACATTTTTTGATCTTTCCAGACTTCTTGCTATGCTTCATTGTGGTTGCCAAGACACGTGTTCCCACCTAGAATACACAGAGTATGTGCCATGTGCTTCTAAGTGGAGGGTAAGGGCTAAAGGTAGTTGTTTGCTTTTGTAAGCTTACTTGCATGCCACTGGTTTTGATCCAAGCCACTGTCTATCTTAGCAGGATCCTCCATGTCAGAACTACTGGTATGCAGTCCCAGCTTACAGTAGGGCAGCCCACACACACACAGGGACCCTATTTATATGATACCAGTCCAGGCGCCGGATCCTCTTCCTGAATTCCATCGTGGAACACACGCTGGAATGCATCCTTCAGGCCACGAACCGGAAGTGCCCCGGCCGGTCTGCAGAGATGAAGCAGCCATAAGCGTGCCCGCAGGGCTTACAGCACGCCGGAGGCAAATGTCTGAGCAGAGAGCCCCCAGGCAGGGGGAAGCGGCTCATAACCCAGGAGCAGCACTACACTGAGGTGGGGTGGTGTCGGCCGCAGATCTCTTGGCGGCAGGAAGGGAAAGGCTGGGTCACCAGATCCATGCTGATCTGCTCGGTATGGTCAGGGATAGGAGCTTCCTCTCGTCCTTCCTATCCTCAGTGGGACAGGAAAAACACTGAAGCGTGGAGATAGGAGGGTCCTTTAAACCTCGCGTTGTTTCCTGTCCCAATGAGGATAAGAAGGACGTCCTCCATGGTGCTGTCAGGATTGGTGAACTGGAAATATAACTTCATTTTCTCCCAGTAGCTGTTCTTCCAGTAAAAAGCCGAACATGATTTAAATACTATTTACCTGCAGATTATCACTATATCTTTACAAAGGCAGATAATGGCCTGTAACAAGCGCTGATGATCATGTGGGAGCATTTTTCTTTTCTGTCTCCATAAAGAACAGATGAACGCCTGGTCGAACGTTCAGCTCTACAGAGGATTCGAGAGAGACATCAGACAGCAGACTTGGGTATAATTGTGTGTCTATACTAACATCACTATTTACATGTGTGGCCTGGACTGTTCTTGAATAATGAAAAATATTCCACATATTGCATATCTCAGTGTGTGCTGTGGAACTTTTGTATATTGCTCACTGACTACCTCAAGTAGATCACTAGCACCCCAATTTTCATGTGACAGAGCCCAGGACACACTCATACTGTACTACTTGTCTCAGGGGAAATGCTCAGGAGTTTGTGCAAACAGGTGGAGTACATCTCACATGCTCCATGACCGCTACGTGCACAGCGTAGAGTGTTATGTTTTGGTAGATGAGGAGAGCAGGCAAAAACGGCAATACACCAGAGAGGTTGGAATCTACTGGATTGCAGTACCCTGACTAACCACCACAACTAAAGGCAGCCGTGGAGCGTACCTACGTTGGTCCTAGACGCCTCGTCACAGCCTGAGAGGTTAACTACACCTAAAGATAGAAAGAGGAAAACTATCTGCCCCGGAGCAGATCCCCAAAGAATATAGGAAGCCCCCAAACATGTAATGGCAGTTAGACAAGAGGAAATACAGATACAGACAGAAAATAGTATGAGCAAACGTTGGGGCCCAATCTTCCTAGAAAGAAAAGGATAGGAAGGACACTTACTGCAATCCCAAAAAACCCTAAAAAGTACCAACTCTACTAATTACAAAAACACCTGAGATCACACGACCTCTACCACCTAAATTAGTTCTCTGGTGTAACAAAACTAAGCCGCAGCCACTGAAAAAACTGGAAAAGGCAAATGAACAAATAACAGAGGCTCAGATAAACTGAGAGGAGCACAAGCCCCGGAGGGGACCTGGCTGACCTCCACAAGAGTGCAGGAAACAATGCAAAAAGCAAGCACAAAAATACAAGCAGAAAAAAATCTTATCTGATAGCAGAAGATGCAGGCAAAACACAGCAAGCTTCCAAGTGAACCAGGAACCAAAGTTGAGACAAGAACAATTGATCACCGGCAACCCTGATGGGAGGGAACCTCCCTTATATAAGACCAGTCTGTAACTCCTGATCGCCAATCTTCACAATCTTCATTGAATGGTCAGTACTGTTTGTAACCACCAGAGGGAGCTCCCGCGCAGAATTCATTTCTAACACATTCACAACAGTACCCTCCCCTTGAGGAGGGGTCACTGAACCCTCACTTGGGCAACCAGGTCGGTCAGGATGAGCTCTGTGATACACACGGATCAGTCTCCTAGCATGGATGTCCAAAGCAAACACCCAAGAATTGTTCTCCTGACAATAACCTCTCCACTTAACCAAATACTGGAGTTCCCGTCTAGAAAAACAAGAATCCAATATTTTCTCAACCACATACTCCAGATTGCCCTCAACCAAAACAGGGTCAGGAGGCGCAGCCATAGGAACCACTGGCTCGACAAACCTCTTCAATGAGGACTTGTGGAACACGTTATGGATCTTAAATGTCCCTGGAAGAAGTAAACAAAAGGAAACAGGATTAAGAATCTCCATGATCTTATAAGGTCCAATGAATCTAGGCTTAAACTTAGGAGATGCAACTCTCATAGGGATATTTCTTGAGGACAACCAGACCAAGTCCCCCACTTCAAACCGAGGACCATCAGTCCTATGCCGGTTGGCAAACCGCTGGGCCCTTTCCTGAGAGAGGGACAACCTCTCCACTACCTGGTCCCAAATCTGCTGCATACGCTCCACAACAGAGTCAACACCCGGACAGACAGTAGCCTCCGTCTGTCCCGAAGAAAATCGAGGGTGAAACCCAAAATTGCATAAAAATGGAGACATCAAAGTGGCAGAGCTAGCCCTATTATTAAGAGCAAACTCAGCCAAAGGCAAAAAGAGACCCACTCATCCTGATCAGCAGACACAAAGCATCTCAGATAAGTCTCCAATGTCTGGTTTGTTCTCTCAGTTTGTCCATTGGTCTGAGGATAAAAAGCCGAGGAGAAAGACAATTGAACACCAAGTTTAGAGCAAAAAGTCCTCCAAAATCTGGAAACAAACTGGACTCCTCTGTCAGACACAATGTTCTCAGGAATGCCGTGTAGCCGAACCACGTGCTGAAGGAACAAAGGCACCAATTCAGAGGAGGAAGGCAACTTAGGTAATGGCACAAGATGTATCATTTTGGAAAACCTATCACAAATCACCCAGATAACGGTCATTCTCTGAGAAACAGGGAGGTCGGAAATGAAATCCATAGAGATATGGGTCCATGGTCTCTTGGGCACAGGCAATGGCATCAACAAACCACTAGAGCGAGAGCAAGGCTTGGAGCGAGAGCAAGTCCCGCAGGACTGCACAAATTCCCTGATGTCACGAGACAAAGTAGGCCACCAAAAGGACCGACTAACCAAGTCTCTGGTACCAAAATTCGGGATGACCGGCCAACGCGGAACAATGAATCTCAGACATCACACTCTTTTTCCACCGGTCTGGGACAAACAATTTCCCAATAGGGCAGCGCTCGGGTTTATCCTACTGACACCCTTCCAGAGCCAGTCTCAAATTGGGCGAGATGGCGGAAAGAACTACACCCTCTTTCAAAATAACAGCAGGATCAGATAACTCAGGAGAGTCCGCAAGGAAACTCCTCGATAGGGCATCCGCCTTAACATTCTAAAGGTACTGCCACACTAAGCTATCCCGCTAGCGATCTCGTTAGCGTTGCATACTAATGAGATCGCTAGCGGGATTGTTTCTATATCGCTAAATGCGGCCACATTTAGCGATATAGTTAACGACGCTATCGCCGTTAGCGATCTTCTTAACGACTTTAGCGTACAAAAGTACCGCTAAATCGCTAAGAAAAGGTGCCACACAGCGATTAGATACTTACCCAGCGGGAGCGCCAGCGATGAAATAGGGTCCGGAACGATTCCAGCGACGAGCGAGATCACAGCAGGAAGCTCGTCGCTGGAAGCTGCCGCACTGAACAATATCGCTAACGGGATCGCTAAATAGTGACGTTTTTTAGCAATCCCGTTAGCGATATTGTTTAGTGTGGCATACCCTTTAGTGCCAGGAAGAAAGTAAACCACAAAATTAAAACGTGTGAAAAACAAGGCCCACCTGGCCTGTCTAGGATTAAGTCGCTTGGCTGATTCCAGATAAACTAGATTCTTATGGTCCGTGAGGACCACCACCTGATGTTTGGCTCCCTCCAGCCAATGTCTCCACTCTTCAAAAGCCCACTTCATGGCCAATAACTCCCGATTACCCACGTCATAATTACGTTCAGTTGGAGAAAATTTTCGAGAGAAAAAGGCACAAGGGTTACTTTTAGAGGTCTCTGGATCTCTTTGGGACAAAACGGCACCTGCCCCAATTTCAGAGGCATCAACCTCCACCTGAAATGGCAGAGAAACATCAGGCTGCCGTAGAACAGGAGCAGAAGTGAATCTCTGCTTAAGTTCCTGAAACGCAGAGACTGCCTCAGGAGGCCAATTCACCACATCAGAACCCTTTTTGGTCAAATCAGTCAATGGTTTAACAATAACAGAGAAATTACCAATAAATTTACGATAAAAATTGGCAAAACCCAAGAATCTCTGAAGAGCCTTTAATGAAGTAGGTTGGACCCAATCACAGATGGTCTGAACCTTGACTTGACCGGGTCCATTTCAATAACAGATGGGGACAAAATGAATCCCAGAAATGAGATCCTCTGTACGCCAAAAAGACACTTTGATCCCTTCACATACAGAGCATTCTCTCTCAAAAACTGGAACACAGTCCGAACATGTTTCACATGAGAGTCACAGTCATTGGAAAAAAATCAAGATATCATCCAAATAAACAATCAGAAATTTATCCACAAAATCCCTGAAAATGTCATTCATGAAGGACTGGAAGACAGAAGGAGCATTAGTGAGCCCAAAGGGCATCACTAGGTACTCAAAATGCCCCTCTGGGGTATTGAATGCCGTCTTCCATTCATCCCCATGCTTAATGTGAATAAGGTTATACGCCCCCCTGAGGTCAAGCTTGGTAAACCAAGTAGCACTTTTCACCCTGGAAAACAGGTCAGAAATCAAGGGTAACGGATATTGATATTTCACAGTGATATTGTTCAAGAGACGATAATCAATGCACGGCCTTAATGAACCATCCTTTTTGGCCACAAAGAAAAAAACAGCACCCAAGGGTGAAGAGGATGGTCTGATATGACCCTTCTCCAATGACTCCTTGATATAAGACCGCATAGAGTCATGTTCAGGTACAGACAAGTTAAAAAGGCGACCTTTAGGGAATTTACTACCAGGCACTAATTCAATAGCGCAGTCATAGCTCCTATGGGGGGGCAAGGATGCAGATTTACTTTCGCTAAACACATCAGAAAAATCAGTCAAAAAGTCAGGAACATCCTGAGCCTGGGGAGAGGCAGAAAAAACAGGAGTGTTGGCATTAACACATTGGCAGCCCCAACTGGTTACAGACACAGATTTCCAATCCAAAACAGGATTATGAGACTGTAACCAAGGGAAACCTAGTACAATTATGTCATGCAGATTATACAGCACCAAAAATTTGCAACTCTCCTGATGATCAGGTTCAGCCCTCATTATCACCTGAGTAGAGAACTGGGGTTTATTCTCAGCCAAAGGGGTAGAATCAATCCCCAGTAGGGGAATAGACTTCCGTAGGGGTATCAAGGGAAACCCACAATGTTTAGCAAAATCAAAATCCATCAGGTTAATAGCTGCTCCCGAATCAACAAAAGCCTGAGCAGAAAATGTGGACAGGGAGCAAATCAGGGTAACAGTCAACAGAAATTTAGTCTGAACACTACCCAACACAACTGAGCGTGCAAAACGTCTTCCCCGCTTAGGGCAGACTGAAATAGCATGAGAGGCGTCACCACAGTAGAAACATAACCCATTGCGTTTTCGAAACTCATGACGCTGTGCCCCAGAATCCACTCTATCACACTGCATGGGTTCAGAAGCTGGTTCACAAGGCAACACTATTAGATGCATACCTCTACGCTCACGCAAACGTCTGTCAATTTGAATCGCTAATGACATAGAATCATTGAGACCAGAGGGAGCAGGGAAACCCACCATAACATCTTTTACATTCTCTGACAGACCCTTCCGAAAAGGGCTGCCAAAGCATCATCATTCCATTTGGTCAGGACTGCCCACTTACGAAATTTCTGACAGTATAACTCAGCGTCCTCAAGCCCCTGATTTAATGCCAACAAGGTTTTTTCAGCTTGATCAGTGACATTAGGTTCATCGTACAATAACCCCAGAGCCAGAAAAAATGCATCGACATTACTCAAAATAGGGTCCCCAGGTGTCAGGGAAAAAGCCCAATCCTGAGGATCGCCGCGCAGGAGAGAGATGACAATTTGAACCTGCTGCGCTGCGTTCCCTGAGGACTTAGGTTTAAGGCAAAAAACAACTTACAGTTATTTTTGAAATTCAGAAATTTAGCTCGATCCCCTAAAAACAAATCTGGCATGGGAATCCTAGGTTCCACAACAGGCAACCCTGCAAGATAGAAGCAATACTCGAACTTCAGTGGCAAGCTGATCCACACGGCCAGACAACTGTGCAAGCTCCATTGAGAGAAAAAAAAATCCTCCTCAGCACTCAGAGAAACAGAGGGAAAAAAAAAAAAAATCTCTGACAACTCTGACAATCCCTTTTTTTTTCCACACTATTTTTCCCTTCTGTGAGTACCATATAATTTTCAGTTTGGCCGGTGATACTGTTATGTTTTGGTAGCTGAGGAGAGCAGGCAAAAACGGCAATACACCAGAGAGGTTGGAATCTACTGGATTGCAGTACCCTGACTAACCACCACAACTAAAGGCAGCCGTGGAGCGTACCTACGTTGGTCCTAGACGCCTCGTCACAGCCTGAGAAGCTAACTACACCTAAAGATAGAAAGAGGAAAACTATCTGCCCCGAAGCAGATCCCCAAAGAACATAGGAAGCCCCCAAACATGTAATGGCGGTTAGACAAGAGGAAATACAGACACAAACAGAAAATAGTATGAGCAAACGTTGGGGCCCAATCTTCCTAGAAAGAAAAGGATAGGAAGGACACTTACTGCAATCCCAAAAAACCCTAAAAAGTACCAACTCTACTAATTACAAAAACACCTGAGATCACACGACCTCTACCACCTAAATTAGTTCTCTGGTGTAACAAAACTAAGCCGCAGCCACTGAAAAAACTGGAAAAGGCAAATGAACAAATAACAGAGGCTCAGATAAACTGAGAGGAGCACAAGCCCCCGGAGGGGACCTGGCTGACCTCCACAAGAGTGCAGGAAACAATGCAAAAAGCAAGCACAAAAATACAAGCAGAAAATGTCTTATCTGATAGCAGAAGATGCAGGCAAAACACAGCAAGCTTCCAAGTGAACCAGGAACCAAAGTTGAGACACGAACAATTGATCACCGGCAACCCTGATGGGAGGGAACCTCCCTTATATAAGACCAGTCTGTAACTCCTGATCGCCAATCATCACAATCTTCATTGAATGGTTCAGTACTGTTTGTAACCACCAGAGGGAGCTCCCGCTCAGAATTCATTTCTAACACATTCACAACAGTAGAGGGCAGGAGCCGTATGGTTGTGTAAGTCATGGCAATGGCGCAAATATAAAGCTGGATAAGCCCAGGCATTATTCTGCTTTCTCTTATAATCTACTTCTGACTGTAACTATGAGGCAATTATCTTAAAAAGAGTGTGTTTGAAGCTCTGCCCAGTTTATTATATTAATTAGGTCGGTGAATGAGGAGCATGTGACTCTTCTCTTATCTATTTCGTGGTGACTCCTCATCAGGACGGTTACCTGTAAGAACTTCCTCTTTGCACCGCCACTCATCTCCCCGCACATCACTTTCTCCTTTCTCCATTATGGATTGTGGATTATTCAGCAGATTTTTGCCTAGATTTCAAAACTGTGAAAATAATAATATATAATAAAGTCACAGACAGAAGGAAAACTCATGTGGAATGTTCTAGATCAGACCTGGGCAAAATGCGGCCCACGGGCCAAATCCATCCCTCTGGCTGGGGCTGGAAACCAGAGGTCCACGGGCCGGTGCTCGCTGTCTCCATCTGCGCTGAGCGATGACTTCTTTGGTGGTGGTGGGACCTCTGGACACTTCCTCCACCAAACAGCTGATGCGATGACGTAATTTCACCCCATCAGCTGTGTACTGCAGAGAGTCAGCTCACCAGAGGCAAGGAGAGAAGCAGAGCGCCAGGGTACGGGACAAGGTGAGCATGTGTTCATTTTTTTCTTTCATGTGTATGGGTTTGGGTGGGCATGGGGTTTGACATGGTACTGCCCACGGGGGGTGACATGGTTCTGCACATGGGGGGGTGACATGGTTCTGCACATGGGGTGTGGACATGGTGCTGCACATGGGGGTGACATGGTGCTGCACAAGGGGGTGACATGGTGC
Organism: Oophaga sylvatica; assembly: GCA_033576555.1. Taxonomy (NCBI): domain Eukaryota; kingdom Metazoa; phylum Chordata; class Amphibia; order Anura; family Dendrobatidae; genus Oophaga; species Oophaga sylvatica. The sequence continues at coordinate 110,663,702 of JARQOD010000007.1, read as the reverse complement.
TGCACAAGGGGGGGTGACATGGTGTTGCACAAGGGGGGGTAACATGGAACTGCACAAGGGAGGTGCACATGGGGGTGACATGGTGCTGCACATGAAAGCGCTCCCAGTGAGGGGGGATATATATCACCAGTCCAGGCTGGGGATATACAGTATATATAAACCTCCCGGCCGTCACTGTTGGGAGTTCTTCACTAACACAGTATGGTATGCTGCCACCAGTTCCTCGTTCGATATACAGCCCCATCCGACACCAGGCTTAGACCAGGTCAGAAACCAACCCTGGGGTAGCATATAATATAACCTACTGTGCGCGCGGACATGGGGATTCGTGTATCGAGATAAAAGAGCAGCCCAAGATTATTTTTATAATTAATCAACGCAAAGACGCACTCGAAAGATGCAGATATATATATATACAAAAGCAAATATATACAGTCAGGAGTGTAGTACAAAGGTGGGGTACAGACAGACTGCAATTACCGTGTTAAGTAGCATGCGACCACAGGGAGGCGCTGATGGATCACAGGTCCAAATCTTAGTTACGGGCTTTCCTGGCCGCGTCAGGTAACGGTCCTCCTGCCAGTAGAAAAACTGAGCTCAAACTGAGGAGCTGCCTCTTATCTCCTAGGCTTCGCCCTCCCACACTCTGTGCCCACCCCTGGGCTGGGCCACCTCCCTCCTCCCATATCTGAGTATGGTTTTCCAGGCCAGAACCGTGAATGTCCATAACTTTCCGCCCGAAGCTCTAAGTAAGCCAGCACCGGCGCCACTGGTTTCTGCTGGATTTTATCTGTGCATAGAGACTAAATACAGCTACTGTATTTAAACCCTGGTAGCTATGCTTTGTAACTCAATAATGCAGAGTGCTAGGGGTGCCTGGATGTTATGGGCTCGTGGGGGAAAGAATGCAGATTCCGATAATGTGCTTGGCTAGGCTCAGAGATATGGCATTCTGTTATTATAGGTCATTTTCCAGATTCAATATCTCAGAGCCTAGCACTGGTTAGCTTGGGATCTGTTGTGCCATGATGTCAGCCTGAATGAACAAAGGGAGCCAGCTGGCTATAGCTGCACAAGAGTTCACACCCTTGTTATAATTGCTGGGGACACAGCTTCAAAGGGCTTGTTCCTGGAGTTAATTAAAGGAAAACATTAGATGGTCTTTATGGCCTGGTGGAAGGCAAGTGTGGGGCACATTTCAGGAGAGGAGGGAGATCTCCTTCATACCTCACAGGTTTCTAAAAACAACAATAAATAAGAGCAGCCACATGGGGTTTTACTCAAATGTTCTCGCAGCTTCCTCTCATGAGGCCGCAGTCTACTGGCATTACTGTTTGTTGAGAAGAGTTGGTCTCCTCGGCCTTCACAGGTGAGGGTGGAGTATAAGGTCCTGACGGAGAGTGCAGGGTAGAGCAAAGTCAGCCACGCTACTTGTCCCACTCCCATCTTTCGTTTTCTTTAGATTGGTGTGCCACTACCTTTGGGAATGGTCTGTCATTAATATGATTACTTATTGATCACTAATCACATGTCCATCTCATACTTACCCTTTTAGTACAGTTTTTTTTAACTTGGGGTCTTTTTATGCATGTACGTGTGTGTTTATATGCATATTTATATGTACTTAAACTCTTCTCATTCTTATTTTATTGATATTTATTGTATGTATTCTATATTACTGTACATTGTATTTCTATTATTATTTTTCAATGCCTATGTATATGTGACGTGGACAAGCCGTGAGGTTGGGTAGTCAAAAGGACCAGGATCAGATACCAAAAGGACTCGTCATAAATGGAGGGGTAAGGCAAAGGCGTAGTAATGTCACAGTCCGAGGTCAGAATTCTGGGAAGGTAGCGGATCAAGGCAAAAGGGCAAGGCAAATGGACGCTCAAACGCAAAGTCCCAGGTCGAGCAACAAAGATCAAATACAGGAACACAGAGTACAGAGCAAGCGCACACCACTTGAGCTAAGCTACAACTGACACTATTTGGAGGCAGAGAGCCAGCAAAATAGCCAGGTAATGACTCAAATAGCAGACACATGGAGGAAGCACCGGCACGCCCCAGCCATGATGGAAGGCTCAGCGCTGAGATCTCATCTCATGAGATCTTGGTGCTGAGATCTCCATCTGCATATGCCCCGGCAGCTATTTTCTCCGAAGTCCACTGCACAGTATGTAACGGGGGCCAGGTGGGTGGTCATGGTTGAGGGTGGTAATACTGGCACACCCTGGCCCTCCGTCACATAAATACACTGTCCCTTCTGTTGTGGATTGGGGGTTCAGTTACTTGCACATCAGAGACCACATCGGTCTGCTAGGGTCCTTTTCCTTCAAGTACCACGCAATGACAGTCAGAATCCAGATCTATTTCCAACAAAACAACTTTACTCAGTACTTTACACAGCGCGTCCAGTTTTATCACAGAAACAGCACAAGATTCTTCACAGAGTATAACCCCTCACCCTTCCAGGAATATAGCACCCACCCCTGGGCTTGTGCAGCCTCTCTCCTCCCATCTCTGAGAGTATGATTTCCAGTCCAGAACCGTGAATGGCCCACAACTTTCCGCCCAAAGCTCTGAATGGAATGGCAGCACGTCACTGGATTTGGCTGGATTTTGGCTGCGCATCAAGTACAAATATGCCTACTGTATGTAATTCCGGGTGGCTAAGCTTTATAGCTCCATAGCACAGAGTGCTACAATTGGCTGCTGGTCACGGGCGTATGGGGGAAGGAACGCTGATTCGGATGATGTGCTCAGCTAGGCTCAGAGATATTGCATTCTGTTATTATAGGTCATGTTCCAGATTCAATACCTCATAGCCTTGCTGTGATTTGTGGTATGAATAGGTATATACATGTGTTTCAAGTCACACAAAAGGGCCAGCTGGCTTGCAGCTGCAGAAGTTTTCACACCTTGGTGTTATGAGCTTCAAAGACTTGTTCTTGGTTTTTAATTAAAGATAAACACTGCCTGGCTTTTAATGGCCTTGGGGAATGCAAGGGAGGGGACACATTTCAGGAGGGGAGAGACCTGCACTTCGTCCCTCACATAAGCGTTATTCATAAAAGCAATAACACAGGGTGTTGTATCTGATATACAGGTGTGTGTGTTAAATTTTTTGTGTTTGAAAGTCTAGTTAAATGGACAGAGCTAGTCAAGGATTTCTGCGGAATTCATAAACTTCTGCATGAGTCAATTTATGACTCGTTATTTTTCCAATTAAAATATCTTCTCGGGGTAGTGTCGGCCATTTATAAGGATCTAATGCAAACTTTTTTAAATAATTATCCTATGAAATTGTCTTAAAAGTGTGGGGGGATCTTCTTATACGCCGGGTCTCATCTTATACGCCGGGTACGGAACATATGGTGGGGGGAGTGGGAGTCTCAGAGGCAAGGCGTTTACCTCATCATATCAGCGAGGGTCTAGGCGCTGGGGGGCGGCGTTGGCGGCTCCTTTTTGTGCAGCCTGGGGGGGGCTCTGTGCTGGGGGACGGCGGCGGCTCCTCTTGTGCAGCTCCCCCCAGGCTCTGTGCTGGGGGACGGCGGCGGCTCCTCTTGTGCAGCTCCCCCCAGGCTCTGTGCTGGGGGACGGCGGCGGCTCCTCTTGTGCAGCCCCCCCAGGCTCTGTGCTGTGGGACAGAGGCAGTGGTTCTTTCGGCAAGTCTTGGCTCTGCAGGCATTTTCTCAATCCCCGGAGGCCCCGGCAGCTTCATTGTTGCGATGCGGTTGCCTCCAGGAAAATGGCCGCTGCATGCTCAGCTTCAGAGCTCGTCTCAAGATCTCGGGAGACGAGATCTGAAACTGAGCATGCGCCGCCCTCAGCGGCCATTTTCCCGGAGGCCACCGCATCGCAGCAATGAAGCTGCCGGGGCCTGAGCCAGGGGGGGCTGCACAAAGAGGAGCCGCCGCAGTCCCCCAGCACAGAGCCCCCCAGGCTGCACAAAGAGGAGCCACTGCCGTCCCCCAGCACAGAGCCCCCCAGGCTGCACAAAGAGGAGCCGCCACCGTCCCCCAGCACAGAGCCCCCCAGGCTGCACAAAAAGGAGCTGCCGACGCCGCCCCCCAGCGCCTAGACCCTTGCTGATATGATGAGGTAAACGCCTTGCCTCTGAGACTCCCACTCCTCCCACCATATGTTCCGTACCCGGCGTATAAGATGACACCCGGCGTACAAGAAGACCCCCAACACTTTTAAGACAATTTCATATTTTGACTGTAAAAGTTGGGGGGTCGTCTTATACGCCCAGTCGTCTTATAAGCCGGAAAATACGGTATATCTTTTCTCTCTGACCACTTCCTCCACCAATCAGCGTGTGAAACAGCTGACACGATGACATCATTTCATCGCGTCGTGTCAACTTTGTACCGCCAGAGAGTCAGAACACCGGAGGCAGAGAGAGGAGCAGAGCGCCAGGGAACGGGAGCGAGGTGAGTTTGTGGTGTTTTTTTTCATGTGTATGAACATGGGGTTCTATGGGGGTGACAGACAGCACATGGGGATTCTATAGGGGTGACATGGTGCACATGGGGATTCTATGGTGGTGACATGCTGCACATGGTGAGGCTATGGGGCCTCATGCAGTTTATGGGGAGGCTGTGTTGGGCCCCATGCAGTATACAGAGAGGCTGTATGGGGCTCCTGCTGTATATGGGGAGGCTATGGGGCCTCAAGCAGTATACAGAGAGAGGCTGTGTGGGGCTCATGCAGTATATGGGGAGACTGTGTGAGGCTCATGCTGTATATAAGGGGCTGTGGGGGGTTCACACGATATACAGAAGGAGCTGTACTTTGGTTCAAAGATATATAGGGGGTGTCAGCATACTTAATTGTGCTGAAATATTAGGTGATACAATTAATATTAATAAATATTGAGTAGAATTAATTTCAAGCTATTGGTTCGGCCCTCCACAGCAGTCATAGTCTCTCATGTGGCCCCTTGGGAAAATTAATTGCCCACCCCTGAGATAGATATATAATACCAATGCCGATGTTAAGCAATGAATATAATAAAATCATTGCAATTACCGTGTTATGTAGCATGTGACCACAGGGAGGCGCTGATGGATCACAGGTCCAAATCTTAGTAGTATGATTCTCTGGCACAGCCTCCTGTCAGTAGAAAAGGCTGAGCCACAATGAGGAGCTGCCTAATATCTCCTAGGCTGCTCCCTCCCACACGCTGCGCCACCCCTGGGCTGGCCCGCCTCCCTCCTCCCATATTTGAGAGTATGGTTTTCCAGGCAGAACTGCGGCGGTCCATAACTTGCCGCCCGAAGGTCCAATTAAGACGGCAGCGGCGCCACTGGCTTCTGCTGGATTTTATTTGGTCTCTATTTGCATAGAGATCAAATACGGCTACTGTATTTAATTCCTGGTAGCTAAGCTTTGTAACTCAATAACGCAGAGTGCTAGGGGTGGCTGGATGTTATGGGCTCGTGGGGGAAGGAATGCAGATTCCGATAATGTGCTCAGCTAGGCTCAGAGATATTGCATTCTGTTATTAAAGGTCATTTTCCACATTCAGTATCTCAGAGCCTTGCTGTGACCTGTGGTGCTTGAGTTAGACAATGAAATCCAGTTTGGCTGGTCCTGCTTGAGAGTCCACACCCCTGTGATAACTGCTGGGGACACAGTGTCTATGCCTCTCCCTCCCCCCTGGAGTGAACATCAAAGGGCTTGTTCCTTGAGTTAATTAAAGGAAACAATGATCTGTGTCCAAGGAAGTGCATTCATGGGATAATGAGGTCCCTTTGACTGAGGTGCATTTCATTCCCCTTTATGGCCAGGGGGAATGCAAGGGTGAGGGCTGAGTTTGGAGCAAGTATTTTGGGCCAAACTTTATCTGATGGAGAAGAAATAAAATTTATATAAATTGTATTACATAAACCATACAAAAATAACAAAAGAATATTTAGATCAGGACAAACATATGCTTGGGACGATAGAAATGTGGCTAACCAGCAGTACAAAACTCCACAAGACGAATCCACATATAGACAATAATAAATAACATCAATCTTCAATATTCACAGTTAGTTGGATAAGTCTAGGAGCAGACACCCAAAAGTAAAGATGTACACAGGTTGAATAATAATATATAGTGTGGCTACAATATGATGAAGACAAATGGCATCACAAAAAATCATGTAATACTGCGCTAATGGATGTAAAATACATCTACAATAGTGCAGAAAAAAAGTTTAAATGCCCGTCTCTACATTTCAAAAAGGGCCATAATAACAATAAAAATAATATATAAAGAGGCCTCAAATGAATGTTCAATTAATAAAGCCGCAAGCAAGATAATCACGTGAATTTACTGTACCTGCCGTCATTATGGGGTCAAATGACTAAGAGGTGAATAATGTTCTATGAAGGGTTCAATACCTATATTTGTGAGGAATCCAATATTCTTTATCTGATGGAGAAGTCTGTCAGATAGAAAACTGATATCAAGTAGATATCACATTCCCATATCTCACGGGGCCCCACACTAGTCCCCAAACCGTATAATAGCCCTCGCAGTATCTGCCACACTGTAAAATGGCCCCCACAATTTGAGAGCCACCAATAGCTCCTACAATAGCTGCCATGCTGTATAATGGACCCCACAGTAGCCCCTACAATGAGTGACCCTTCACCCCACAGTCACACCACAGGTTTTAATGTATTAATCGGATTATAAGACGCACCTTAAATTTTGAGGAGAAAATTAGGATTTTTTTTTTTTTTTTTAATAAAATGGTGCTTCTTATAATCCATGCATCTTATTGCTTACCGGGTGTGGTGGCTGCAGTGAAGCGGGGTCCTAGGGTCACTGCTGGAGGAGGCAGGAGTGGGGTGTCGCTGCAGGTCGCAGGCTGGGATGAGGGGGTGTCCGATGTGCAGTGCACCTGCGGGTCTCCAGTGCTGCAGGGGGCTCTGCCAACATCTTGTGTAAGGCCAGAACCCCCCGCAGTTCCGTGGTTTCCTGTGCGGTGGACTCCGGGAAAGTAGCCGCCGGGGAGTTGCGCATGCGCAGATGGAGATCTTGGCATCAAGATCTCGGGTGATGAGATTTCAGCGCTGAAATCTCAAATGTAGATGTCACCTGCAGTCCTATGTAACACCACAGATGGCACAGTGATAACTCTCTGAGTACATATTACATTGCAGATGTCACCTGGTGTTTTTAAGAAGTGACTCTGTACCACTGATCTCACCCCATCATTACATAGATAGTGATACTCTGCATCAAGGGGGCAAAAAGGACATTTTGATGCCAGTGCTGATGCCCAAAACCCATTTGGCCCAGGCTGGAATGACCTGAATTAGACGTGGGGCATCACTATCTGTGTGTCTGCATTGTGAGATCAGTGGCCCAAAGTAATTTAACCCTTTCAATTTGTAATTTATCATTGTGATTTTAAGTCATTAAATCTGTAAAAAGTAGAAAATAAAAAGCAGAATAAGAAACCAACTTCAGCATTGTCTCTCTCTTCCCTCCTGTCTCTCTCTTCCCTCCTGTCTCTCTCTTCACAGTCTCTCTCTTCCCTCCTGTCTCTCCTCCTCTCTCTCTTCCCTCCTGTCTCTCTCTCTCTTCCCTCCTGTCTCTCCTCCTCTCTTTCTCTTTCCTCCTGTCTCTCTCTCTTCACAGTCTCTCTCTCTTCCCTCCTGTCTCTCTCTTCACAGTCTTCTCCCCTGTCTCTCTCTTCCCCGTCTCTCTTCCCTCCTGTCTCTCTCTTCCCTCCTGTCTCTCTCTCCCTCCTGTCTCTCTTCCTCCTGTCTCTCTCCTCCTGTCTCTCTCTTCCCTCCTGTCTCTCTCTTCCTCCTGTCTCTCTTCCTCCTGTCTCTCTCTTCCCTCCTTCTCTCTCTTCCCTCCTGTCTCTCTCTTCCTCCTGTTCTCTCTCACAGTCTCTCTTCCTCCTGTCTCTCTCTTCCTCCTGTCTCTCTTCCTCCTGTCTCTCTCTTCACGTCTCTCTCTCTCCTCCTGTCTCTCTTCCCTCCTGTCTCTCTCTTCCCTCCTGTCTCTCTCTTCCCTCCTTCTTCTACCTCTGTCTCTCTCTCTACCTCCTGTCTCTCTCTCTTCCTCCTGTCTCTCTCTTTCCTCCTGTCTCTTCTTCTCTCTCCCTCCTGCTCTCTTCCTCTGTCTCTCTTCCTCCTGTCTCTCTCTCTGTCTCTCTCCTCCTGTCTCTCTCTCTTCCTCCTGTTCTCTCGTCCTCTTCCCTCCTGTCTCTCTTCCCTCCTGTCTCTCTCTCTGTCTCTCTTCCTCCTGTCTCTCTTCCCTCCTGTCTCTCTCTTACCTCCTGTCTCTCTCTCTTTCCTCCTGTCTCTCTGTCTCTCTTCCCTCCTGTCTCTCTTCCCTCCTGTCTCTCTCTCTGTCTCTCTTCCCTCCTGTCTCTCTCTCTGTCTCTCTTCCCTCCTGTCTCTCCTCTGTCTCTCTTCCCTCCTGTCTCTCTCTTCCCTCCTGTCTCTCTCTCTGTCTCTCTTCCCTCCTGTCTCTCTCTCTGTCTCTCTTCCCTCCTGTCTCTCTTCCCTCCTGTCTCTCTCTTCCCTCCTGTCTCTCTCTCTGTCTCTCTTCCCTCCTGTCTCTCTCTCTGTCTCTCTTCCCTCCTGTCTCTCTCTCTGTCTCTCTTCCCTCCTGTCTCTCTTCCTCCTGTCTCTCTCTCTGTCTCTCTTCCCTCCTGTCTCTCTCTTACCTCCTGTCTCTCTCTCTTACCTCCTGTCTCTCTCTGTCTCTCTTCCCTCCTGTCTCTCTTCCCTCCTGTCTCTCTCTCTGTCTCTCTTCCCTCCTGTCTCTCTCTTCCCTCCTGTCTCTCTTCTCTGTCTCTCTTCCCTCCTGTCTCTCTCTCTGTCTCTCTTCCCTCCTGTCTCTCTCTCTTTCCTCCTGTCTCTCTCTGTCTCTCTTCCCTCCTGTCTCTCTTCCCTCCTGTCTCTCTCTCCCTCCTGTCTCTCTCTCTGTCTCTCTTCCTCCTGTCTCTCTCTTTCCTCCTGTCTCTCTCTTCCCTCCTGTCTCTCTCTCTGCTCTCTTCCTCCTTCTCTCTTCCCTCCTGTCTCTCTCTTCCCTCCTGTCTCTCTCTCTGTCTCTCTTCCCTCCTGTCTCTCTCTCTGTCTCTCTTCCCTCCTGTCTCTCTCTCTGTCTCTCTTCCCTCCTGTCTCTCTCTTCCCTCCTGTCTCTCTCTGTCTCTCTCTTTTCCCTCCTGTCTCTCTTCCCTCCTGTCTCTCTCTCTGTCTCTCTTCCCTCCTGTCTCTCTCTTCCCTCCTGTCTCTCCTCTCTGTCTCTCTTCCCTCCTGTCTCTCTCTCTTTTCCTCCTGTCTCTCTCTTGTCTCTCCCTCTGTCTCTCTTCCCTCCTGTCTCTCTCTTTCCTCCTGTCCTCTCTCTGTCTCTCTTCCCTCCTGTCTCTCTCTCTGTCTGCTCTTCCCTCCTGTCTCTCTCTCTTTCCTCCTGTCTCTCTCTGTCTCTCTCTTCCCTCCTGTCTCTCTTCCCTCCTGTCTCTCTCTCTGTCTCTCTTCCCTCCTGTCTCTCTCTTCCCTCCTGTCTCTCTCTCTGTCTCTCTTCCCTCCTGTCTCTCTCTTCCCTCCTGTCTCTCTCTCTGTCTCTCTTCCCGCCTGTCTCTCTTCCCTCCTGTCTCTCTCTTACTCCTGTCTCTCTTGTTCCTTCTTCTTTCTTCTCTCTTTTCTTTCTTTCCTTCTTCCTGGTAGTGAATGTGATGTGTCCTTCTGAAGGATCCAAGAGGAAGAGCCGGTTCTTTGATGTGAATTATGGGGGCCGGCTCACCACTGGGACCGGAGCCTTGAGCCAAATTTTTCTTCCCTGCTACTTTAGCTGCTTCTTGCCTGACTGGGGCTGAGAAGAGTGGAGACGAAGGAGTAGTGTGTACAAGTGGGGAATGATTGGCAATGCTGTCCTGTGACTGGGCTCCTCCTCCCACATGAACTCATACAATACTGTGATTGGCTGCTCAGTGTAGTGAGTGCACAGATGATCTGTGATTGGCTGGTCAGTGTAGTGAGTGCACAGATGATCTGTGATTGGCTGGTCAGTGTAGTGAGTGCACACATGATCTGTGATTGGCTGCTCAGTGTAGTGCACGCACACATGATCTGTGATTGGCTGCTCAGTGTAGTGCACGCACACATGATCTGTGATTGGCTGCTCAGTGTAGTGCACGCACCAGAGGCGTAGCTAGGGTTTCGGTTTGGGGGGGCGAAACATCTGAGTGGGCCCCTAACCAGAGAACCTCAGCAAATGACCGCGCTGTTGCCAAAATTAATCTATATATAAAAAGACCAATATTGATATCACCGCCATATGATCAGTGGTAAATAACACCAGTCCTACAGAACATATAAGAGATCATAGCAGAGTTACAGATAATGACTTACCGCTGACGTTCTTTCTGATGGAATCGTTCACTTTTCATGTCTTTTCCATCTGGCCCAGACCGACATAACGACTCCTCCAGCCAGGACTCAACTACAGAGAATACAACAAAGACACGTTTCACTTCTCATATTGTCAGCACCGTCACAGTCACCAATTGGACTATTCTCAACCTGCACAAACTCCTCATCCTGCTGATACCCCAATACTGAGCCGCTGCTGTCATATGTGTCCCTATTACTACACCTGATACTCCAATACTGAGCTGCTGCTGTCGTATGTGCCCCTATTATACACCTGATACTCCAATACTGAGCCTCTGCTGCCGTATGTGTCCCTATTACTACACCTGATACTCCAATACTGAGCCGCTGCTGTCGTATGTGTCCCTATTACTACACCTGATACTCCAATACTGAGCCGCTGCTGCCGTATGTGTCCCTATTACTACACCTGATACTCCAATACTGAGCTGCTGCTGCCATGTGTGTCCCTATTACTACACCTGATACTCCAATACTGAGCCGCTGCTGCAGTATGTGTCCCTATTACTACACCTGATACTCCAATACTGAGCCGCTGCTGCCATGTGTGTCCCTATTACTACACCTGATACTCCAATACTGAGCCGCTGCTGTCGTATGTGTCCCTATTACTACACCTGATACTCCAATACTGAGCTGCTGCTGCCATGTGTGTCCCTATTACTACACCTGATACTCCAATACTGAGCAGTGCCCCGTACTACTAGGCAGTATTGTGTCCCTATTACTACACCTGATACTCCAATACTGAGCCGCTGCTGCCATTGTGTCCCTATTACTACACCTGATACTCCAATACTGAGCCGCTGCTGTCGTATGTGTCCCTATTATACACTTACCAACTACTGGATTACCCTCAATACTGAGCCCTGCGTGTCGTATGTGTCCCTATTACTACACCTGATACTCCAATACTGAGCTGCTGCTGTCGTATGTGTCCCTATTACTACACCTGATACTCCAATACTGAGCGCTGCTGTCGATGTGTCCCTATTACTACACCTGATACTCCAATACTGAGCCGCTGCTGCCGTATGTGTCCCTATTACTACACCTGATACTCCAATACTGAGCTGCTGTGCCATGTGTGTCCCTATTACTACACCTGATACTCCAATACTGAGCCGCTGCTGCAGTATGTGTCCCTATTACTACACCTGATACTCCAATACTGAGCCGCTGCTGCCTGTGTGTCCCTATTACTACACCTGATACTCCAATACTGAGCCGCTGCTGTCGTATGTGTCCCTATTACTACACCTGATACTCCAATACTGAGCTGCTGCTGTCGTATGTGTCCCTATTACTACACCTGATACTCCAATACTGAGCTGCTGCTGCCATGTGTGTCCCTATTACTACACCTGATACTCCAATACTGAGCCGCTGCTGCGTATGTGTCCCTATTACTACACCTGATACTCCAATACTGAGCCGCTGCTGCCATGTGTGTCCCTATTACTCACCTGATACCCAATACTGAGCCGCTGCTGCAGTATGTGTCCCTATTACTACACCTGATACTCCAATACTGAGCCGCTGCTGCCATGTGTGTCCCTATTACTGCTCCTGATACCCCAATACTGAGCCGCTGCTGCCGTATGTGTCCCTATTACTACACCTGATACTCCAATACTGAGCCGCTGCTGCCATGTATGTGTCCCTATTACTCACCTGATACCCAATACTGAGCCGCTGCTGTCATATGTGTCCCTATTACTACACCTGATACTCCAATACTGAGCTGCTGCTGCCATATGTGTCCCTATTACTACACCTGATACTCCAATACTGAGCCGCTGCTGCCTATGTGTCCCTATTACTACACCTGATACTCCAATACTGAGCTGCTGCTGCCGATGTGTCCCTATTACTACACCTGATACTCCAATACTGAGCCGCTGCTGCCGTATGTGTCCCTATTACTACACCTGATACTCCAATACTGAGCTGCTGCTGCCGTATGTGTCCCTATTACTACACCTGATACTCCAATACTGAGCCGCTGCTGCGTATGTGTCCCTATTACTACACCTGATACTCCAATACTGAGCGCTGCTGTCGTATGTGTCCCTATTACTACACCTGATACCCCAATACTGAGCCGCTGCTGCGTATGTGTCCCTATTACTACACCTGATACCCAATACTGAGCCGCTGCTGTCGTATGTGTCCCTATTACTACACCTGATACTCCAATACTGAGCCGCTGCTGCGATATGTGTCCCTATTACTGCACCTGATACCGCAATACTGAGCGCTGCTGCCTATGTGTCCCTATTACTACACCTGATACTCCAATACTGAGCCGCTGCTGCCATATGTGTCCCTATTACTACACCTGATACTCCAATACTGAGCCGCTGCTGTCATATGTGTCCCTATTACTACACCTGATACTCCAATACTGAGCTGCTGCTGTCATATGTGTCCCTATTACTACACCTGATACTCCAATACTGAGCCGCTGCTGTCATATGTGTCCCTATTACTACACCTGATACTCCAATACTGAGCTGCTGCTGCGTATGTGTCCCTATTACTACACCTGATACTCCAATACTGAGCCGCTTCTGTCGTATGTGTCCCTATTACTACACCTGATACTCCAATACTGAGCCGCTGCTGTCGTATGTGTCCCTATTACTGCACCTGATACTCCAATACTGAGCCGCTGCTGTCGTATGTGTCCCTATTACTACACCTGATACTCCAATACTGAGCCGCTGCTGTCGTATGTGTCCCTATTACTACACCTGATACTCCAATATTGAGCCGCTGCTGTCGTATGTGTCCCTATTACTCACCTCATACTCCAATACTGAGCCGCTGCTGCCGTATGTGTCCCTATTACTACACCTGATACTCCAATACTGAGCCGCTGCTGCGTATGTGTCCCTATTACTACACCTGATACTCCAATACTGAGCCGCTGCTGTCGTATGTGTCCCTATTACTACACCTGATACTCCAATACTGAGCCGCTGCTGTCGTATGTGTCCCTATTACTACACCTGATACTCAATACTGAGCTGCTGCTGCCGTATGTGCCCTATTACTACACCTGATACTCCAATACTGAGCCGCTGCTGCATATGTGTCCCTATTACTACACCTGATACCCAAATACTGAGCCGCTGCTGCTGTATGTGTCCCTATTACTACACCTGATACTCCAATACTGAGCCGCTGCTGTCGTATGTGTCCCTATTACTACACCTGATACTCCAATACTGAGCCGCTGCTGTCGTATGTGCCCCTATTACTACACCTGATACTCCAATACTGAGCCGCTGCTGTCATATGTGTCCCTATTACTACACCTGATACTCCAATACTGAGCTGCTGCTGTCGTATGTGTCCCTATTACTACACCTGATACTCCAATACTGAGCCGCTGCTGTCGTATGTGTCCCTATTACTACACCTGATACTCCAATACTGAGCTGCTGCTGTCGTATGTGTCCCTATTACTACACCTGATACTAAAATACTGAGCCGCTGCTGCAGTATGTGCCCCTATTACTACACTTGGTACCCCAATACTGAGCCGCTGCTGCGTATGTGCCCTATTACTACACCTGATACTCCAATACTGAGCCGCTGCTGCGTATGTGCCCTATTACTACACCTGATACTCCAATACTGAGCCGCTGCTGTCATATGTGTCCCTATTACTACACCTGATACTCCAATACTGAGCTGCTGCTGTCGTATGTGTCCCTATTACTACACCTGATACTCCAATACTGAGCCGCTGCTGTCCGTATGTGTCCCTATTACTACACCTGATACTCCAATACTGAGCGCTGCTGTCGTATGTGTCCCTATTACTACACCTGATACTCCAATACTGAGCCGCTGCTGTCGTATGTGTCCCTATTACTACACCTGATACTCCAATACTGAGCCGCTGCTGTCGTATGTGTCCCTATTACTACACCTGATACTCCAATACTGAGCCGCTGCTGTCGTATGTGTCCCTATTACTACACCTGATACTCCAATACTGAGCTGCTGCTGTCGTATGTGTCCCTATTACTACACCTGATACTCCAATACTGAGCCGCTGCTGCCATATGTGTCCCTATTACTACACCTGATACTAAAATACTGAGCCGCTGCTGCAGTATGTGCCCTATTACTACACCTGATACTCCAATACTGAGCCGCTGCTGTCGTATGTGTCCCTATTACTACACTGATACCCAATACTGAGCCCTGCTGCTGTATGTGCCCCTATTACTACACCTGATACTCCAATACTGAGCCGCTGCTGTCGTATGTGTCCCTATTACTACACCTGATACTCCAATACTGAGCCGCTGCTGCGTATGTGCCCCTATTACTACACCTGATACTCCAATACTGAGCCGCTGCTGCTGTATGTGCCCTATTACTACACTGATACCCCAATACTGAGCCGCTGCTGTCGTATGTGTCCCTATTACTACACCTGATACTCCAATACTGAGCCGCTGCTGCAGTATGTGCCCCTATTGCTACACTGATACCCAATACTGAGCCGCTGCTGTCGTATGTGTCCCTATTACTACATGATACTCCAATACTGAGCCGCTGCTGCAGTATGTGTCCCTATTACTACACCTGATACTCCAATACTGAGCCGCTGCTGTCGTATGTGTCCCTATTACTACACCTGATACTCCAATACTGAGCCGCTGCTGTCGTATGTGTCCCTATTACTACACCTGATACTCCAATACTGAGCCGCTGCTGTCGTATGTGTCCCTATTACTACACCTGATACTCCAATACTGAGCTGCTGCTGTCGTATGTGTCCCTATTACTACACCTGATACTCCAATACTGAGCCGCTGCTGCCATATGTGTCCCTATTACTACACCTGATACTAAAATACTGAGCCGCTGCTGCAGTATGTGCCCCTATTACTACACCTGATACTCCAATACTGAGCCGCTGCTGTCGTATGTGTCCCTATTACTACACCTGATACCCCAATACTGAGCCTCTGCTGCTGTATGTGCCCCTATTACTACACCTGATACTCCAATACTGAGCCGCTGCTGTCGTATGGTCCCTATTACTACACCTGATACTCCAATACTGAGCCGCTGCTGCAGTATGTGCCCCTATTACTACACCTGATACTCCAATACTGAGCCGCTGCTGCTGTATGTGCCCCTATTACTACACTTGGTACCCCAATACTGAGCCGCTGCTGTCGTATGTGTCCCTATTACTACACCTGATACTCCAATACTGAGCCGCTGCTGCAGTATGTGCCCCTATTGCTACACTTGGTACCCCAATACTGAGCCGCTGCTGTCGTATGTGTCCCTATTACTACATATGATACTCCAATACTGAGCCGCTGCTGCAGTATGTGCCCCTATTACTACACCTGGTACCCCAATACTGAGCCGCTGCTGCCCTATGTGTCCCTATTACTGCACCTACTGTGTGGTTCTGTGTGACCTCTAAATTCTAAATCACCCTCTATAATATAGTAATGCCAGGTGCATGGGCCCTAGAAAACAGTGCCCACATGTTGTCCCCTGTGTGTGCCCTTTGACAGTCACAGTAACCAGAGTTCCCCTATAACAATAAGTACCCACTTTACACTTAATGTCCCGAGTCTCCCCCCTGTAGAGCTCCCCTATACACAGTATGATGCCCCCTCACTGGATATATACTGACCCCTTAATATCCCCAAACTATTTAATGGCTCCAACACTGTATGATGGCCCCGCCACTATAATCCCCACACTGTATGATGGCCCCTAGATAGCCTTCATATAGCATAATACACCAGATAGTCCTCAATATAGTATAATTGTCATGTGTGCATCGCCACGAAGATCGTCGCGGTTGCACATTCTGACTTCTCACAGCTGAGTTGCTGTTTCTTTGTGTTTGGCAGTTAGGGAGTTAATTCTGTCTGTGCTCAGTTCTGGGACTGGGTGCAGTTTCTTCCGGCTGCAATTAATTATTTGTTGATTGGTTTCCTTTAAATCTCTGGTTGTCTGTGTTGGGAGTTGCCAGTGAAATTCTTCATGCAGACCACAGATAGGATTGTATCTGTATAGACTTAAGTTAAAGAGCTCCTTAGTTGTTTTAAGCTCACCTTGCTTAGAGTTTAATATCCCAAAAATTTTGGGCCTTTCCTTGTTTGGGGGGAACCTTTGGGAATGTTTTTGAAGGGGTTTTAGAAGTTCCCCCTTCCCCTTTTTGGGGGAAAATAAAACCTTTTTTCTATTAATTTAAAAAACTTATCGGGGATTCCTTAAAATAACCCTAAGGGAGGTTTATTAACCCCCCTTTTGGGCCCGGGGGAACCCCCCGGCCTTTTTTAAAAAGATTATAATTCAAATTCCCCAAAGGGATATTAAAAAAACCTTTCAATTTTCCCGGGTGGGCTTCTTTTTGTTAATAAAAAAAGGGAAAAGGCCACGCCCTTGGGAAACCGGGGGGGGAACTTTAAAATCGGAATTTCCCCTTTTTTCCCAGGTTTCCGTACCCCCCCTCTTGAATTTCCTGGACTCCTTAAGCCCAAATTTTGTTTGGCCCAATTTCCTAAATTTAAACTTTCCAGGGGGGGGGAAAAATTTTTAAAAATTAAAAGGAAGATTGAAAAGGGCCCGTTTAAAAAACCCCGAAGGGGAATTTTATTGCCCTGGGTAAATTGGGCCTTTTCCCTTGCCCCCGGCCCCCCGGCCTTAAGCCAGGACTTTTTTTTTAAACCCCCCTTTTGGTAAGAACCCTTCGGGTCCTTTTCCGGGAAAAAAAATTAGAAAACAGGGGGAGGTGGCCGGGGGAAATTTTCCCACCGGGAAGGGCCCGGTACACAGGGAAACCCCAGTTTTTAACCCTTTTGGTCAGGGTTTTGAAAAAAACTTTTGGTCAGGGGCCCCCCTTTTCCCCTCCACAGGAAAAGGCGTTTCCCGGTAACAAAAGGCCCCCAAGGGCGGGGAAAAAGTTTTTTACCCCCAAATCAAGGCCCATTTTGGTTTCCCCCGGGGGGACCCTTGGGGTTTTGGGGAAAAAATTTTTCAGGGGGGGGGGTCCCCCCCGAAGGCAAAAAGGGGGTTTTCCTTCCCGGGGGGAAAAGGGGGCATTTTTTGGGGGGGGGGAAAAATGGGGCTCCCCCCCCAAACCGGCCTTTTGAAAAAAAAGGGGCGCCAAAATGTTAATCCCAGGGGGGGCCAAAACCCGGGGTGGCCCGAGTTTTATTTTTGAAAGGAAGGGGGGGTTGGGAGGTAAATTTTTCCTTTCTTCTTTTTGGTTGGGGGGCTTTGGGCCCCCCCCTTTTTGCCCCCTAAGGGTAGTAAGATTAAACCTTAATTTTTAGAAAAGGGCCAAGGACGTGTCAATTTAAAAACTTTAAAAGGGGGGGAATCGGGGAAATTTCAGGTGATCATACCCAAGGGGCCCAAAAAACCCCGGGAAAATTTTGGGCAGCCAAAAAAGGAAATAGTTTTGCAAAGTTCCCTTTGCCAAGATCTCTCGAGATACCCCTTTTTGGAACCGGGGGTTTTCCCTTTTGATTTCCCCTTCCATCCTTAATGCTGCTCTTTAATTTTTTTTCCTAAATTCCCAATTTTCCCAAAAACCCATAAAACCCTTTTCCCTGGGGGAGCATTGAAAGATTTTTTTAAAAGCTCCAAAAGGCCTTTAAATTATTTTAAGGGGGGGGTTTCGTAAAAAAATCCATTGCTACCCCAACTTTCCCTTCCCCTGTTAACCGACCACTCCCCTGTTCCCTGATCCCTTCTCCTTGGGGGGAAAAGGTTTTCAAATTGGGCTACAATAACGATTTGGATGGGGGGGATGGGGTGGGGCGCAACCCCGGGGGAAATTTTGGCCTTTATTTTTCCCATTTTGCCCCCGGGGTATTTCCCTTTTTTTCCTTTAAGCCCCATCCTCCCCGGGCCGGGTTTTTCCAAAAAGGGCCAGATACTGTAAGGGAGGGGGTTCCAAAAAGAGGGTTTGAAAGGGGAAAAAACCAGGGGGCGGGGGCCACCTGACAAACGGGGGGAAAAAAAATCCGGCCTGGATAAAGAGGGGGTTTTTCGGTACAACGAGAAACGGGCCAATTTCCCAAAAACTTTTTTGAAAATAGGGGAAACCTTTTGAAAAAGGCGGGGCCCAATAATCCGCGGGTGGGGGGGGGGGGGGCCCTGGCCCCTTACCCTTAAAACTTCGGGTTCCCTGGTTAGCGGGGAATTTCACCACAAATGCCAGAGGGGAAAGAGCTGTTTGGCCAGGGGACAAGAGGAAACGGGTTTTTTCGACCCTGACTACTCCCCCCCTTTTCCGGGAAGGCCCTCTGACATCCCCGGACGGTTTATCCGGGTACCTCTGATAAAAGGGGCTCTTGTTAGTCTGGGAGAAAGGACGTTCCCCCCCGGGTTTCCCATGTTTTTTTCCTCTGGTCCAAACCCTTTCCCCCACTGCACCAGATACTGCGTTTACCCTAAATTTTTGGGGGAGTCCAAATCTTATCCACAATGTATTCTTTTTCACCACGGACCCTTTCGGGGGGGGAGGTGGCTGAATTTTTTTCCCCGGGAAAGGGGTTTTTTCAAAAAGGGTTTGAGCAAGGTTTATTAAAAACACGGGATGAATCTTTAAAATTTTGGGGAAATTTTTAAAGGGAAAAGGGAAAACCGGGTTTAAATTTTTTGGCAGAAATTTAAAAAGGGCCCAATGAATTTCTAAACCCAAATTTGGAGGATGGCACAGGGTCTTAAGGTTTTAGGGGACAGCCAAATTTTGTCTCCAACCTGAAGCCCCGGGGGGGCACTCCCCCCGATTTTTAATTTTCCCTGCCCCCTTAAATTCTTCCTGGGTCTTGAGCAATATCTCTATAATTCCTTCGGGGTTTCCCCTGAATTTTTTTGTAAGCCTGTCATTAACACAAAAAGGGAGTGTTCATGGCAATTAGGGATAAATACTGGGGGGTACCCAAATTAAAAAAAAAATGGGGTTTGAGATGTAGCGCTAGTATGGAGTTGTTGGGGGGCAAACTCTTTTTGGTTGGGAAAAATAGTCCACCCACCCCTTCCTAAATTTTGGAAATGAAGCAACGGAGGTTTGGGGCTCCAAAGGGGGGTTCGTTCTCTCCCCCCGGGCCCTTTTGGAAAAACGGAAAAGGTAAAGCTAAAAAAAATTTCACCGTGCCCCCAAAAAGGCTGTACAGAAACTTTAAAAATTTTTTTTGATGTAAACGAACGCCTCTGTCAAACCCCCCGCGTGGGGAATTCCATGTAACCTGAACCCCTTTTGGGGAAAAAAATTTTCCCCCGTTTTTTTTTTTTCAGCAGGGGGAATTCCCCCTTCTTTTGGAAAAAAGGGGGCCTTTTTTTGTGAGGGTCCACTGGGGAAAAGGATGAAGGTCATCTTTTTAAAAAAGGGGGTATTTCCCAAAACAATAAAAACCAGGGAAATAGCCCCCCGGCCTGGGGGGAACTGGGATGGTTGTAAGATCCTAAGGAGACGATGGGGGGTCTTGTTTCGTGCGCGGGGTTAAACGGGTTAAACTTTTTTCCCTCACTCCTTCCTACAATTAGGCCCCAAAAAAAGAAACAATATAAGTTTTTTTTTTTTTAAAACCCCCAATTTTCCCGGGGCCCTTTTTAAAATCAGGGAAAAATTTTGAGGACTTCAAGGCAAAATTCAGGTACATAAATTTGGGGTGTTTTTTGCTTCCAAAACCCTCTTTAATGAAAGATCCCCCTTTTTTCCCAAGGGGATTTTTAAGGGAAAAAAGAGTCCTCTTGATATCCTTTTTTAATTTTTTTACATAGTCCTCAAAAGTAAAATTTCCCCAAAAAAAAATTTTTAGGCCTAAATTTTAAAAAAAAACATTACAAAAACCTCTCCTGGTTTCCGAACACCCCCCTGGACAGGGCGTCACCTTTTGCCATTTCTTAACCCCGGCCGGGGTAAAATTTAAAAAAATTGAATTTTGGGGGAAAAAAAAGGCCCATCGTTTTTGTCTTCAGACAATCTTTTTGCTAAAACGGGGAATTAAAAGATTCTTGGGGCCCCGTGAGAACATCAGGGGTTGTTTGGGAAAACCTTTCCCCCAGAAATGTCTCCACTGGGGAAAAGGGAAAATTTTTAAGGCTACATTTTTTTTTTTAACCAAGTCGTTTTTTCCTTTCGGGCAGATGACATGGTGGGGAAAAAAAACGCACAGGTTTTGAATTTCCCCTCTTGTCCCCAATTCGCTGAACAAAAGGGGCCCCACTGCAAGTCCTAGCGTCCACTTAAAAGTAAATGGAATTTCCCCGGTTTGGGGTTGTACTAAATGGAGGGGGATTTTTAAAAAAAGAGTTTTTCAACTTCCCCAAAACCCCCTCTGTCCCCGGGGAACCAAAAAATTTTGTTTGGGGTTTTTTTTGTTAGTGTAGTAATTGGGGGGAATGATCCAAAAAAATTTCTTTAAAATTTTTTGGGAAAAAATTTTTTGCAAATCCTATGAAACCGGGCCCCTTTTTTTAAATTTTGGGAAAAACAGGCCATCTACTACAGTTTTAAATTTTGCGGGATCCCATGCTCAGCCTTTCTGGGGAGATGATATATCCCAAAAAATTGGAAACGGGGGTTTTTTCAAACTCCCCTTTTTAAAATTTTAAGGGGGGAAAATGGTTCTCCGGGGGGTCGTTCCAAGACTAACTGGAGGGCCCGCGTTTCTTTCCCCAAGGGGTTTGGGAAAAAATTTTAAAGTTTATCGGAAAGCCCCCAAAAAATTTTTCCAAAATTTTTCGAAATACATCATTAAAAAAATTTTAAAAAGGGGGCCGGGGAAAAGCAAGGGAAAAGGGGCATAACAAAAGATTCAAAATGTCCATATCTCTTTTTGAAGGGGGGTCTTCCACTCATCTCCTGGGCAAAAACCGTATGGGTTGAAAAACCCCCTAAGATCCACTTCGTAAAGTTTTTTCAGAACGGACCCCCTCAAATAGTTTCAGGAAATCAAGGGTAGCGGGTACGGGTTCTTGACAGTGATAAAATTTATCTTCTGTATAAAAACCCCTGCCCCCAAGTGGAGTCTTTCTTTTCAACAAAGAAAGGGGTGCCCCAGCTGGAAGGGGGAAGGGGCGAATAAACCCCTTTTCAAAAATTTTTATCCAGGAATTTTTTTAAAAACCTTAAAATTCCCGGGGTTTGGAAAGTTGGGAAAAACCGCCAAATGGAAGGTTGCTCCCGGGGGAAAATTAAAAGGACAGTCGTAAGGAGGTTTTGGGGGGGTAATTGATCTGCTTCTTCTTACTGCAGACATCAGAGAACTGCTGATTTTGGGGGGTGGTATTTTTTTTTCCTTCTCATGCGAAATCTCAAGATTTGGACTTTTGGGGGAACGGGGGGGTTCCTTTAAAAAAATTAAAATTTTTACAGTAGTCGGGGGGAAAGGTTTTTGGTCCTTGATGCCCTTGATAGAAGGGTTTTTGGACTAAAACCAGGGATCCCTAGAATTACCGGAAATTTCGGAGATGAAATAAGGTGGAAACTGACAGCTTCATGTTTTACCCCCGGGCGATACAAATTCCATTTTGATTGTCTCTGCGTAAAAAGGTCAAAAACAAAGGTAAAACCCCACATTTTTTCCCTTTAAATTGGGGGTGGTTTGGGCCCCCACTGAAAAATTATTATCACGTGAAATTTTAAGGGGCCAAAAATTTTTTCCCCCTGCCCCAAAAACCCAAAAGGGCAGGCATTGTTTTTTTTTTGGGGCCCCTTTTTTAAACCCAATTTTGGGTTAAAAAAAATGAAAAGTTTTTGGGGGATGTTTTTTTGTCAAAATTTTTGGCTTTTCTGTTTTTATAGTCTGCAAGATGGAATCCGACTGCTGAGAAAGGTCCGTTTTGGGGGCAGACCTTTTTGTTTGGGAAAGGTATAGCCCTTTTTTTAAACCCCTTATGGCATAGTGTCCGGGGCCCCCCCCAAAAGGCAGAGATGTTCTGAAAAGTCCCCCTCCTTCTCCTTTTGCAAGAGGGCTTGGGGTGCCCCTGGGGCTGAAAACGGTTCAGACACAATTTTTCTCTTTTTTTGGTTTTCTGATGCTGAAAATAGAAGCCAGGGCTTTTCCCCCAAGTGCTCGCAGTCCCCCCCCTTTTCCCCCTTTCATTAAGTCTCGGGCCCCAATCCGGATCAAGTTGAATAAAGTCCTCCAACGGCCCCGGGGCCAACCCCCGGCAATTTTCGTCTTTCACGGTTTTTCAAAAAGCCCTCGTCGAAATTGACTTCTCTGGGCCGGGGATTCCAGGGGGGGGTCGGCCCCCAGCGACGGAAACCGATGTAAATTTTCCGCAACAGAGAAAAGCCTTTTGGCGCAAATTATGTTTTTGGTTTTTCTCCCGGGGGCCGGGGGTTTGGGGGTCAAAAAACTTATTCATCCCCTGCGGAAAAGGTTTTTCCAGGTCATTAAGGGGGCCCCATATCCTTTTCTAAAAAAGGTGAAGCCCAAGAAAGAGTTCCCCATCCCCCAGGATTTTTTAATCATGAAAAAAACTTTCTTCCTCCACTGGAAAGGGGACAGGTTGCATCTGGAATTTTTTTGGGGAAATTGTTTGGGGGAACCCGGGGTACTGCTTGCTTTTCCCCAAAAAAAAACCCCTTAAAAGGCACGGCAGCCGCGCGTTTTTTTGGAAAACCCTTTTAATTGCGCACGTCCAGAATTTTTTTTTTGTACTCTTTAAAATTTTCCTTTTAAAATCGCCGTGAAATCAGTTTGTAACTTGGCATTTTTCCTTGAGTTTTCAGTAAAAAAATTTTTGAAGCCCCTTTTAACTTGCCGTCTCAGGGGTGTTCACGGGGGACCCCTTTTTGGCGCGAATTTTTTTTTTTAAAAAACCCCCGGGTTTTGGAGCCGATGTTTTTTCAAACACTAGGGAAATCGGGGGCAGGTGGGGGTAGTCAGGGGGAAACCCAGGTCGGTACACGAAAGCGGGGGTTTTGTAAAATGGATCAGGGGGAAAAACGTACCCCAGGGGGAAAAGCCGGGATTCGGTCCCCCGGGAAGGGCATTGGGGTTAACGGGGGGAGGGGGCAGAAAAAAAAATCGAAGGCGGCCCCGAGGGGGTTCAGGGGAAGGCTTTTGTTTGTAGCAATGGAAAAAGGGGGAGAGCGAGTAAAAGGGGTGCAGGCCGAGGTCTTCAGGGGGAGAGCAGTTTTTGAAATTTTATCGGGGGGAAACGCTTGAAAAAAGGCTTGGACTCAATAATCTCCAATGCAACCCCCCGGGGCCAGGTTTATAGGGGTTTTGAAATTTGGGAAAAACAGAGGCCCAATCAAGAGCACGGGGTGTACCAAAAATGGGGAAAACAGAAAGGGGTATCGGTTAAAAGAAGGGGAATTTTTGCAGCCAGCGAAAACTCAGATGGTAGAGCCCCCGGGCCCAGGGACAAGAGGTAGGGGGTTCGACTCCTGACAGACATTTTTCGTCATCTGGGGGGTTTTTGTGGTAAATTTTGGAAAACATTTTAATTTCCACCAATCTTGTCCCCTCACCAGGAAATTAGACGGGGTTTTCAATCTTGCGAGACAAAAAACTATACCCAAATTTTTTTTGGGAAAAATGTGTATTCGCCGTAAAGGAACTTCATTTTTTTTGGTTTTTTTTGGTTCAGCCCCGGGGTTTTCCGTTTGGCCCCCAAAAGGGGGAAGCAGTGCTTGAAGGGGGTCAGCCAGAGGATTTAAGGGGCCCGCAGCTTTTTCGGGGTTTTTCAAAAAACTCCCCGAAATTTTTTTGTAATTTCCCCACGGGTTTTCAAACCTCTCACTGACATAAAAAAAAAAGGGAGGTTTTTTTTTAAAGGGGGCGGCCCCAAAACTTGCCAAGTTTTTCCCCCCTTTTTTTAAAAAATTTTTTTGCTTGGGGCCCCCTTCCATCCAACCAATGCATCACACCTTCCCCTTGTGGGGGTGGACGCTCTGACGTAGGGGGGGTGCAATTTTTGCCCCGGGGGCCGTCCCCTGGTAAATGGCATCCGGGGTTTTTTTTTTCAAAAATTTTTCTTCCCTGAAAGGAATTATGATATGGGGAAAAAAGGGGGTTTTTTTGGCCTTTTTAATTGGGGTTTTGAAGAATGGGCCCCCTTTTTTTGGGGGGGGCAGTCCCCCCCGGGCCCCCCGTAATTTCTGATCACAAAAACCTGCTGTTTTGGAAATTTTTGCTAAGCGTCGGGGAAATTTCCCGACAAGCCAAAAATCGTTTTTTTTTTTACCTTTTTTAAATTTTTTTTTCCCCTTTTTCGCCCTGGACCCCCGAAGTTTAAGGGGGATGCCTTTTCTCGAAAATTTCCCAGGGGCCGGGAAAATGGATACCCGATTCCTATCCTTCAGGGGGGGGGGGTTTTGTTTTCGGCTGTATTTCTGGGGCTTGGGGAGGGGGTTTTTAAAAAGGGCCCCCGGGGGAAAAGCCCTTGCGGGGGGCCCCAGGGGGAGGGGTTTTTGGGGGCCCAAAACGGGGGTTTAAAAAACAAAAGGGGGATTGGGGGGGCCCCCAAAACATAAAAATTTTCTTTAGAAAAAAATCCAAAAGGGTAAGGAAAACCCCTTTGGGTCTCCTTTCCCCCGGGGTTTGGGGGCCTAACGTTTAAAAAAAAAATTTTTTAAAATTTTGGGGCGCCCCGGGGGGGTTTGGGGGCTCCTCTAAGACCCCTCTACCCGCCCCCTCGGGGCCCCTTACCCTTGAAACTTCCGGAGCGTCCTTTTGGGCTCATTTTTCCCAGGGGTTTTTATCAGGGGGCCTTTTTCCCCCTTTCGTCAGGGAAGACTGTCATTTTTGGGGTTTTTTGACATTTTCGTAAGATGGCACATTTCATTGCTCTTCCTGCCCCCCTAATGCAAAACTCGGGGGCGGGTTTTTTCCAATTGGGGGGGAGATTGTGAGACTTCGGGGGTTCCCCCTTCCTAAGTGGTCCCCAGAGGGGGGTCTCATTTTGGGGGTCTAATTTTGGGGGGGTTTTTTGTTTACGTCGGGATGCAATTGTCATTTTCCTGGGTTTTTTTCATCCGCAGCCAAAAGGGCCCCCAACAGAGCGTCTAAAAAAAAAAGCCTAAGACTTCCCCTTCGGTTTTTGTCTCAGAGAACCGGAGGACGGGCCCCTTCTTTCTTGCCTCTGGCAGTTTTCGCTCTTAACAACGGGGGACAGTCCACGGTTAACCCCCCCTTTTTTTTGGGGCGGGTTTTTTTCCCCCCCTTTTTTTGTACTTTAAAATGGGGGGCCCCTTTTTGGGGGGCCCCCAAAAAGGGGGGGAGCGTTTCTCGTCGTCATTTTTTTAAAAGTGGGAAAAGGTTATTGAAAAATCTGGTTTTTGGGGGGAAACCCTTTTATAAACAAAAGGCTGATAGGGGGAAATTTTTTCTGGCCCAGCCCCTTAATGAAAAACGATCTGGTAGGTTTTGTCTCCCGGGGAATAAAAACTTAAAGTTCCCTCCGGGGAAGCTGGGCCCCATTTTCAGGGGGCCTACGGGATCTTTTTCCAAAAAATTAATCCGGGGGGCTTTTTCCGTCGGACCCCCCCCAAAAACTTTAAAAAAATTCAAAATTTTTTTTCCCCACAACCCCAATTACTTAAGAGGTACGGGCACCAAAAACCATACCCCCCCCTCCTCCTCCATTGGTGGTAAAGGGGGTAATTGGGGTTTTTTTCAATGTCAAAGATTTTTGACTCACGTCGAATCGCCGGCCCTTTTCAGTACTTGGTGCATTGGAAGGGGTATGGTCCCAGGGAAGGAAACGGGGTTTTCCCTGCGTCTGACTTTAAACCCCCGATCTTTGTGCGGACCTTCCACAGAACCACCCGGGCAAACCGGGCCCCGGGGAGGCCCAAAACCCCTAAAAAAAGGGGGGGGGTAGGGGTCATGTGGGTGTGTACCCCTGGTTTTGGGGCCCCCCAAAAGCCCCCCTGGGAATGTGTGGAGAGAAAGCCGTTTATGCTAAAAAACCCATTCACTCAACTTACACTAGACATCCCTTTTAGGGAGTGTAGTCACTTGTGGGAGTGGTCGGGGGGTATTGTTTGAGTGATTGGGGGATCTTTCCTGTCTTAAAACAAGAGCAGACGTGTGGAGTCTAGCTGGGTTTTTTGGGGGAGGAAGCAGTCCCCTTTTGGCTCTACCAGTTTTTCAGAAAGGGGGGAGGCCGAAGGGGGCGAGATATAGATCACCTCAGCCTGGTCAGAGCTGTACCTCACTTAAAAAAAGGGGTAAAAAAAAAAAGAGCTTAGTACAGAATTACTTCAGCCCCTTTTCAAAAGGCAGGGGAAAGGCAGAGACTTTTCCCCTCCCAAAGGGGTAACTGAAGTCGGAAAATAACTCAAAAAGGGAAAAAAAAAGGGAAAGGGTTTATGACTTTTTGAAGGGGTTAGTTTTTATGCAAACCCGCGAGGACAAGGCGAAGGCACAGTGGAAAAAAATTTAAAAGTGTTTTTTGGTTTTTTGAAGCCCAAAAATTGCTCCCCGGGCACGGGGGGCCGAAGGATCACTATTAGCTTCAAGCATAGTGGTAAAAAACCAAGATTTTCCGGGGCCTTGGGCCCCGGGGAAACACCCCCCAAAAAGTCAGTACGTAACGGGGGCCCGGGGGGGTGGGACCTGATCTCGCGGGGAAAGGGGCGGGGATTAAAACTCCTCACGGGGAAACTCCTACCCAAAATTGCCCCGGGCATTTCAGCTAGGGGGAAAACGGATTTTTAGGGGGAACTACGCTTCGGGGGGGTTTACTCATCGGGGTTGAAAGTAAAGGAGGCCCCTAATTTTTTCCACGCTTTTCAAAATACTTTTTCCCCTTGGGGGTCAGCCTCCCTGGGACCGGGGCCCAACATCTTACAAGTAAAGGTTTTGGGAAAACGCTGACCGTGTGAAAACTGGTTATTTATTTTGCCCCCGGGTTAAAATAACTTCATAGCCCCTTGGGGGGACCATCCCCCTTTTTGGGGCCTTTTCATCTAGCTGCATCACCATCCCCTCAGAGATCTACAGCAGCGCTGGTAAAAATTAAAACCCAAAAAAAACAGGGGCGTCACGAACTTTATATAAATCTACCCCCCTAAATTTCCCCCAAAAATATCCAACCGCCGGGGGCCCAAAACCAGCCCGCTACCTGGACAAACCCCTTTTGATTCCAAAAGGGGTCGGCCTAAACCCCCCCTTCCCTGGAAAACCCCCAATTGTGGTGGCGGGGCCCCAAACAAATTGGCGTAAAAAAAGAACAATGCAAAAACCCAAAATTTTCGACCCCCGGGGGCCTATGGAGTTTTTTTTTTAAAAAAAGGGGCTTTTTGCATTTTTTGGGGCCCCCAAAAAAACGCCATTTTGGGCCCCCCAAAATTCCCCCGCCCTCGGGGGCGGGGGAAAAGGGGGCGTCCTTTTGTGGGCGTGTACCCCCCAGTGGCGCGAAAAAAATCCCCGCCCTTTTCAAAGTGCTATTACAACATGCGATCCGCCCTCCCCGCAAAGGAGGTCCCCCTCCTCTTCCCTTCCCCCGCAAGAGGGGGAAGCCCAAAACCCCCCTCCACGGGAAAAACCGACGCCCCTGAGGGGAAAAAGAAAGAACTTCTGGAAAACAGGGGAAAAAAGGATTTTTGCACCCCCAGCGGGAAGGGGGGGGAAGGCGGGCCCCCGGGCCCCCGCCAAGCTGCCCCCAGCACCGGACCCCCTCCGGGGCCCCCCCACCTCAGCAGGGGTTCTAAAATTAAGGGGAAGAAAATCCCCCGCCTGAAGAAAAAGGTCCAGCCCCAACCGGGTTTTTAAAAAGATCGAAAAGACGCCGGCGTCCCCCGGAGCGGGGGCGGCGGGGGGAGGGGGTTGACCCCCCCCCCTTTTTCGATCCCCCCCAAACGTGGGGGGAGTTCCCAAAAAATTCCCCCTGCCCAAAGGGGCAAAGGAGCAACCGGGGCCCCCCCCAAAGTCCCAAAATCCTGATCCCACCGGTGAAGCGGTGAGGAAAAGGAGGTTGAGGAGGTCCCCCCTTTCCGGAAAAACGCCCTCCCGGCCAGGACCCCCGCAGCAGATGATCGATCCCCGGGGGGGAAAAACCGTCGGGGAAAACTCCCCCGTCAAGGATGGAGCAAAAACAGCAGGGGGTTAGTGCGTCCCCAAAATGGACCCTTTTTTGCGCACACCTGCTTCCTGCTCTGCTCACACCAAAAATTTCAGGGGCATCGCCCCCGCTAACCCCGAATCAAAAACGGTGATCTACTCCCCCAATTTCGCAATCGGCGCCCAAAATCAAAAACGCAAAGTCTGATGCGATCTCAATTGACCACTACAAAAGCCGCTTTTTTCCTTTTTCCTTATGCGCAGCAGCCCCCCCCAGAGGAGGACGGGCCCCTCGGCCTAGGGGCCCCCGAAAAAACCGGCCCTGCGGGAAAACCAGCGATGATGCCCCCTGCTGGAACCCCCGACCCCCCCCCGGGGGGGGGGGGGGGGCCCGGGTTCCCCGCCCAGGGGCCCCGGGGGGGGGGGAGGGGATTCGGGGGTGGGGGCCCCGGGGCCCAAAGGGGGGGAAGGGCCCCTGGGGACATGGGGCATTTGTTCCAGCCCCCGGGTGGAAAAGCCTTAAGTCAAGAGAATGGGGAAGGGGGGGGCCCCGACGGGTTTCCCCGAATTTTAAGGGGATGTAAAAATTTTTGGTTTTTTGGGTGAAGTGGGTTTTTTAAGTTTTTTATATAATTTTTTTAAAAAATATTCCAAAAAATAAATCCCGGGGCTGGGTAATCAAAAAATTTTTTCCCACTTTAAAATTATTATAATGTGATATAATGTCCCCTTCGTTTACAATGGCCCCTTTGGGGGGTTGAGGACTGTCCCCCCCCCAAACTTATCTGTATAAAGTTGCGCTTCGGTTTTTTTTTTTTTAAAAATAAAACCAGCACAACTACCTCTAAAAAAAAAACCCCCCGGGGTGTGGCACTTTTTGGGGGTCTGCATTCGGTTCCCCCGCAGCCCCCCCAGGCCCCCCCGTTGAAGGTTTGGTTTTTGGGGCCCTTTTCAAGAATACTGTTTTAAAATTTTTGAATGTTTTTTTTTGCCTTTAATACTTTTTTAAAATTTCCCCCATATTTAAAATTTTTGTTTTTTTAACGTTCAAGACATCCTCACCTCCCGGGGGGGGGGGCAAAAAAGTTTAATGTGATGTTTTCAAAACATAAAAAAAAAATGTCTCTTTGTATTTTTTAGCCCGGGGGGGCTGTCGTTTACATGGGGGAATGTGTAGCCCTGGTGTTAGGCACACGCATACCCGGAGAAAAATGTGGGGGGGAAAAACATTTTTAACTCAATACCCATTCACTCAACTACACAGACACACCCCCTTTTTTTTAGTGTATTTTCTTGTGAGGGGGGGGGTCAGGGTGTAAAATTTTTGATTTTTTAGAGTAGTCAGTATCCCCCTCTTCGGACAGAGCAGACTTTGGGGGCTAGCCCCGGGGCTTGGGGGAGGAAGCAGTCCCCCCCCGGGGCTACCAGCAGTTCAGCAAAAGGAGGCCAGTAAGGGGGGGATATGATCACCCCCCGCCTGGTCCAAGCTGTACCTCACTTGAAACACTGGGGAAAAAAAAAAGCTTTTTACCCCAAAATTCTTCATCCCCCCTTTTAAAGGACAGGGGAAAGGTTCAGAGACGTGTTTTTCCGCCTAGTGGATAAAAAGAGAGTCCCCGGGAAATAACTCTAAAGGGGAAAGAAGAAGGAAGTGTTAAAGACTTTTTGCAAGTGGGGAGTTGGTTTTTTCTACCACGAGGACCAAAAGGGAAAGGCACAGTGGAAAGATTATTTTTTAAAAATGCTTTTTTTGGTTTTAAAAAGTCCTGCACATTTTTTACCGTCACTGGGGACCGAAGGGGCACTATTTTCTTCAAGCATAGTGGTAAGAAAAAACCCCCCAAAAAATTTTCCCGGCCCCCTTGGTCGCGGGGGAAAAAGCCCCCCAAAAAGTCATTTTGTAACTGGGTCAGGGGGATTGAGGACCTTTTGTCTCTGCAGGGGAAGACAGGAATTTTCCTCCCCCAGGAAGGGGCCCACCACAAAACTGACTGGGCAGGGGCAGCTATGGAATAGCTGGGGTTTTTGAGGGAAAAAAAAGCTTCAGGCTGGTTGAAACCCCCCGGGGTTTTTAAAAAAAAAGGAGGCCCCAACTTGTCCAGCTGCTAACTCAAAATACATTCCCCTTGGTCCCCCTCCCCGGACCTGCCTAACATCTTTTAAAAAAAGGTAATTTTGGGAAAACGCGGGGCCCGGGAGACTGGTTTTTTATCTGCACCCCGGGTTTTCTAACTTCAAAGACTTTTTGGGAAAACCGTCCCACCTGTAGGGGAAAACCGACAACTAAAATGCATCACCATCCCCCCCAAGATCAACAGGGGACGCTGGTACAAATTACCAGAAGACTAAAAGGGGGCGTCACAAACTGTATAAAAAAACCCCGTAAAAAAACCCCCCCAAAACCCAGCCGCCGGGGGCCCCCAGACCGAGCCACCGCTACCTGTGCCCCAACCCCCCTAGATTTCCCCCGGGGCCCGGGGTCTGAGTACCCCTTTTTCCCGGGGAATCCCCAATTGTGGTGGCGGGCCCCATAAAGTGCATCGCCACGAAGACCCCTCGGGGTTTTCACTTTCCCCAAAATTTCTCACACTGATTTTTCTGTTTCTTTTTTTTTTGGAAATTAGGGAGTTAATTCTGTCTGGGGCCAGTTCTGGGGGGTTTAAAATTTTTTCCCCGGTGAATTAATTATTTGTTGTTTGGGTTTTTCCTTTAAAAAACTCGTTTTTCGGGTTTGGGGGTTGCCAGTGAAATTCTTAAAACAGACCACAGTGGGATTGTATCTGAAAAGCCCCTTAAAAATTAAAACCCTTAGTTTTTTTAAACTCACCTTGCTTAGAGTTTTAATATCCCAGATCATTTTTTTCCTTTTTGGTTTTTAGTGTGTAAAAGTCTGTGTTTTTTCCAGTCTGCTTAAAAGTCTAATCGTTTTTTTTCAGGGGGCACCCCCTATCCCTTTGGGGGGTAATCAGAACCCTTTCTTAGGACTTTCGGGTTTCGGGGGCTGATAGGGGACAGGGTTGGGGTGGGAACTTGGACCTTTTTAACCATTTTCATACCCCAAGGTGAGGATTATTTTGGGCCCCTTTTTTTGGGCAGGTTAGACCCCCCCGGCCCCTCTTTTTTTCCGTTACAAAAAAAAAATCCTCAAGATTAACCCTGAGTTTCAACGGATATCGTGTCAGGTAAATTTTTTTCTATATTTACATGCTGATGTTTTTTAATCTAATGTTTAAAAAAGTGTTGTTTTTTTTAAAAAAAGTTTTCTGACATCGACACATATCCCCAAACCGCGTGACAGTAATTCCCCCGTATTTTGTAATTTTCTTTATGTACACTGCACCAAAACCCTTCTCCTGTCCCCTATACTGGGGGGAATTCCCAGTACCCCTTTATTCTGTATATATACACTGCACAGTACCACTTCCCCCTGTCCCGTATACTGGGTGTAAAATTTTCAGTAAAATGTATTATTCTGATAAATACACTGCAAAAATAAAACCCCTTTTTCCCGTCCTGTATACGGGGTTAAAATTTCAGTATCGTATTATTCGTTTTTTACAGTGGGGCATACCCTTCTCCTGCCCTGTATACTGGGGGGAAATTTTTAGTATCTTTTTTTAATTTTTTTATACAAAACAAAGTACCCCACTTCTCCTGTCCTGTATACGGGGGGGAATTCTTAAATATCTGCATTATTCCTTTATATTTTACTGCAAAGACTACTTCTCATGTCCTGTAAACTGGATGTAATTCTCAGTATCTTTATTATTCTGTATATACATTTTACAGTAGCACTTCTCCTGTCCTTATTCTGGGTGAAAATTCCGTAAAAGGATTTTCCCCTATATATCACTGCACAGTACCACTTTTTATTCCTGTATACGGGTTTTTAAATTTTCAGAAAATTATTATTCCCGGGGAAAAAAAACGCACAGTAAAACCCTTCTCCTGTCCAAACTGGGTGTAATTATCAGTAACTGTATTTTCTGTATATAAATTGGCCCCAAAAAAACCCTTCTCCTGCCCCCTAACTGGGGGGAATTTTTTATTTTTTAAAATTTTGTAAAATTTACCCTGCACAAAAACCCCCCCCCTGCCCCCTAAACTGGGTTAAAACCCCCGTACCTTTTTTTAAAATGTAAAAATACACGGGGCCGTACCACTTTTTTCCCCCGTAACTTGGGGGAATTTTCCTAAAATTTTTTTTCGTATATATACACTGCCCCCGTACCCCCTTTTCCCCCTTCCCCCTTTTTTCCGGGGGGAAATTTTTGGGCCCCTAATTTTTTTGTTTTTACACGCACAGTAAAAATCCCCCCCGCCCCCTAAACTGGTTAATTCTCATAAACCCGGAATTTTTCTGTATATATACACTGCAAAAATAAGGGGGCCACTTTTTCCCGCCCCCTAAAAATGGGGGTAAAAATTTCCTATCTGAAATTCTGTTATTAAACACGCCCAAAAGTACCACTTCTCCTGTCCTGATACTGGGTTTTTAAATTTTCAATAACTGTAAAATTTTCTGTATATACACTGCACAGTACACTTCTCCTGTCCTGTATACTGGGTGTAATTTTTATATCTGTATTATTCCCCTAAAAAACACGCAAGTACCACTTTTTTCCGTCCTGTACACTGGGGGTTAATTTCAGTATCTGTATTATTTTTTATATATTTTACTGCACATAAAACCCTTCTCCTATCCTTATACTGGGGTAATTCTCAGTAAAATGTATTTTTTTTGTATATATACACTGCAAAAATTTTCACTTTTTTCCCGTCCGTAAAAATGGGTGTAATTCTCAGTTTGTATTATTCTGTATATTTTTCACTGCACGAAAAACTTCTCCTCCCTTTACACTGGGGTAATTCCCTTTTAATGTATTATTCTGTAAATATACACCCCCACAGTAGCACTTTTCCCCCCCCCTGTTTTAAAGGGGGTTAAAATTTCAGTAAAACCGTATTATTCTGTTTATACACTGCACTAAGCACTTCCCCCCGCCCTGTACACTGGTGTAATTCTCAGAAAATATAAAATTTTCTTATATACACTGCACGTACCACTTCTCCTGCCCGTACCTGGTTTTTAAATTCTCAGAAAATGTATTATTCTGTATATATACTGCACAATACCACTTCCCCTGCCTGTATACTTTTGGGTAATTCTCAAAACTATAATTTTTTCCCCTAAATTTAATGCACAAATTCCAATTCTCCTGTCCTGAAAACTTTTTGGGAATTTTTAGTATCTAAAATAAACTTATTTACACTGCCCAGTACCACTTCTCCTGCCCCCCTACACTGGGGGAATTTTTATTTCCTTTATTAAAATTTTTTTTTTAAATTTCCCCTTTTACATAAGCACTTCCCTGCCCTTTACACTGGGGTTTTAAATTCCCCGGGGTTTAAAATTTTCTGTAAATATACACTGCAAAAGTACCACTTCCCCTGTCCTGTCCCCCAGGGGGTAATTCCCCATTTTCTGTATTATTCTGTATAAAGACGGGGACAATCCCAAATTCCCCCGTACTGTATACTGGGTGTAATTCTCATATCTATATTATTCTGTAAAATATACACTGCACAGTACCACTTCTCCTTCCTGTATATTTTGGGAATTCTCAGTATCAAAATTTTTGGGGGAAAATACAGTGCATTTTTCCACTTCTCCTGTCCTGAAAAATGGTGTAATCCTCAACCTGTTTTTATTCTGTATAAAACATTTTCACAGTACCACTTCTCCTGCCCCCGTATACTGGTGAATTCCCCCGTATCTGAATATTCTGTAAAATTGTACGGGGCTAAGGTTTTATAAAAGACAAAGGGGAAGGGTCAAGAGAGGGGTTGTCTCTGTGATGTAACCCGGAGAGTTTTCTTTATGCACGGCAAAGGGGGCCCGGGTTTTAAACATTTGGGGGCCGGGGGTTGGGGGAAACACTGAAAGATGGGGGTCGGGCCCCCCTGTACCTCACCCTGGTAGGGGCATCACCAAAACCCTATTTTTTTGGGCCTTGGTGAGTCATTTTCCCCTACTAGAAAAAGGGGGTAGCCCCTTGCTGGGTATAGCTATATGGGGGGGGAAAAAGGCTTAACCAGGGGCCGTAAATTGGGGGGGTAAACCTCCTGTTTGTTTGGGTCCGGGAAAACCACCAAAAATACTGGACACTTGTACTTTTTTTTTTCCCGAGTCAAAGGCAATTTTTTTTCTTTTTTATTTTTGGGGTTTAAAACAAAAAACCCCCCTGGACTTTTTTTAAAACCTCCTGTTTTCCTCCCATTGCATCTGAGAAAAAAAAACCCTTTTTAAAATTTTTGGGTAAAAAACGGGGGGGGTTTTCCCAAGAAGTGAAGGGTTTTCTGCATTTCCTGGGTCAAGTCTGTAGAAAAACCACCTGCATTGCGGGAAAATGGAGGACTTTTTTTTAAACAAAATTGGGGCCCGTCCCCCCCTCCCCCGCAGCAAATTTTACCAACCCCGGGTTTTGTTGCAGCAGAAACAACCCGGGGGGGAGCAGGGGGAACGGGCCCCCAAAAAGCAGCTTCTGGCAACCGCTAAAACCCGGGGAAAAGGCAAAAAGCCCAAAACCCCCAAAAGGCCCCCTTTTTGCACCCCGTCAGGAAGGCGGGGAAAACACCATTGAAAAAAATGACCCCCGGGGGGGAAGTTGAGGGGGCCTTCCGACGGTATTTTTGAGGGTCCCCCGAGAGGGGGAAAAACCTTCCCCCAGAGCAAAAGGGGGGAGGTACTAGCACCGGGGCCTGACGGGGGAGCACCCCAAAGGGGGGGGGGGGGGGCTATGACTTGACTTTGCAGGCCCCAAGGAGTTCATAAAAGAAGGGGAAAAATTTTCGCACGTTTTGGGGGACAAGGGGTGTCAGGGCACAGCAAGTTTTTCCGCTGGGCCCCCTCACCGGGAAAAAAACCCCCTCGCTCCCCCCAAAGCTTTTACCCCTTGCACCTGGTCCAGAAAAAAGGGTGCAGCCAAGCCCCCCACCCGCGCAGATGGTAGAAAAGGGGGTGATGGATCGTTTTTTCCACCCTCCCCCAAACCCAAACAGAAATTTTGGTGCCCAGTGTGATCCCAGGAATGCCGATAAACTGGTGGGACTGGTTTTAAGATCCCCGGGGAAGGGGAAGGTTCCTTGGGGGGGCAGCCCCCTTTTGTCCGGGGGGCCCAGCAGGGGGCAGAAAACCCAAAAAAAGGGGGGGGGGGTCCAAGGTTCCCCAAAAAGGGGGGGGAGGTGGTGCCCCCCAAGGGGCCCTACGGGTGTGTTTTTTGTTGGGGGGCCATGGGCCAAAAGGCATATAGCTGCCCATTGGCCCCCCACCACCGACCCCCCCCCCCTGAACTGCAACTGGGGGACCTAATTCATACTATGCATATCCATCCTGCAGTGTTGGGGAATCCCCCCCCCAACGGGGGGCCTCAAGGTTTCCCCGGAAGGTGAACGATCAAAAAAGTAAAGGGGGTGCTAACTCTGGGACTTAGTGGGGTCTTTGAGGGGCCACTTTCCTCTCAACCTACTCCGGGAAAAAGGCCCCGGGTTTTAAAGTATACAAGGTGATGCAAAGGAAAACCCTATGGCCAGAAAAGGGGATTGAAACGCGTAAGGCACCCCAGTCCCAGAAAAAAAACCGGGGGTTTGTTCGGGACTTTTTGCCCCCTATAATTATAACCCAAAAGGTTTCTGTTTTTTTGGGGGTCTGTGGAAAAGGGGTTCGGGGGTCCCCTAGTGAAAAATGGGGGAACCCCGTAAACCCTAATAAGGCACCTAAGGCAGAGGGGTTTTCCCTTTTTTTGCCCCCGGTAGGGAAAAAGGGGAAGTGTCCCCTGTATCGACATTCCATTTTTGGGGGGCCCCGGGGAAAATTTTTGGGGCCCGCCCAACATAGGAACCCAACCGAGGGAAGTCCCTTAACAAGTAAAATTTTTATTAAGGGGTTTTTCCCCCGGAGCCGGGCCCCGACCCGAGTTTTTCCCTTTTTAATGAAGGGGGGGGTTTTTCCCGGGGGCACGAAAAAAAAGGGGGGAGTTGGGGGAGCAGTCGATAGGCCAGGCCCCTATAGAGGGGAAGGGAAATTTTTGGGGTACAGTTTCATATAGCGTTTTTGCTTGGGGCGAGGAAAACACAAGACACATTTTTTATAAGAAACTTTTATTATTTTATACAAGGGAAAAAAGGGCCCCAAGTTTGCGGGACAGAAGCAGGAGACACAGCAGGGCCAAAAAAAAATTAAGCCAGCAATAACTCTCCACAACAGTTCGGATCTCTTCCCCGTTCCCGGGAAATTTTCCTGCAAATTTTGGTTTATCAAAAAGCGGGGTTTCCGAGTCCACAAGTGTTTCCAAATTTTCCCAGAGGAAAAAAGTTTTGGGGTAAAAAATTTTAATTTTTCCGGAGTCCAGGTCACAGGCTCACGGGGATCCCCTTTAAATTTTTAAAGCACTAAAATTCCCCAGCTGGGGCCCGTTTTTAAAAAGCAAGAGGGAAAAGAATCAGGGGGGGGAAATGAAAGTTTTAAAAAACCCCCCTATTAAACTGAGGCAAGATAGCTCCCCGCAAGACAAAAGCAAAATGGCCGCGGAAAAACTGAGTTTCAAAAAATGTAAAAAGGGGAATTTTTCATTACTCCCCCCTTAGGGACAACCCCCGGGATGACCTCAACCACCCCTTTCGGGGGAACCTTTTGATGAAACTGGCGGAGAAGGAGGAAAAAATTAAGTTTTTAAAAGGGTTTCCCCCTGATTGTCCCCCACGGGGGACCCTGCCTTTTAACAAAAATTTTAACTGATTTTTTTCCCCAACCCCCGGAAAAACTAAAAAACCTTTCCACCACAAATTCTTCCTACCATCACTAGCACGGGCGGGGCAAGGAGAAGAATTCCAGGAAACGAAAGGGGGGTTGCACCCTTTTTGTGGGGGTACATGAAAGACAGGGGGGATTCTCATTTTTTTGGGGGATTTTTAAGACGACAAGCAAGGGCCCTTTTAAAATTTTTTCTGATTTTATAGGGTCCAAGTGATTATGTCCCAACTTAAAAAGGGAAAAACCTTTTTAATTAAGATTTCGGGTTTACAGCCAGACCAAGTCCCCCTACCTTGAAAGCGGGTTTTCGGGTTTTTTCGAAAAATTTTCTGCTGCTTTCTTTTTCCTTTCCCAGCCAATTTCCCCCATTTTCCATTAGAAGATCCATTTCTTTTTTAAAAAAAGTGATTCTTTCAGCCACTTTTTGGCAAGGGGGGGTTTTTATGGGAAACGAGGGGAAGAATGTTAAAAGGTGAAACCTAAATTGGAGTAAAAAGGAGACTGCTTTTTTGGAGGCGCTCTGAGAGTTTTTTAAGAAAAACACCCTTTTGGGAATTTTATCCACCCAATCAACCTGTAGGTTTTGGAGATAAAGCAGCGGAGATTACTTTTTCCCCGGGGCCCCATTGGTTCGTTCTTCTGTCCATTTTTCGGGGGGGAAAAGCAGAAGAAAGGTTTTTTTTAATGTCCAATGCGGCACAGAAATTTTTTCCCAAAAACCTTTTAAAGGGAAATTTCCCCCCCCGATCCGAAATGACCTCCTCCCGGGAAAACCATGTAAGCGAAACACATTTTAATTTATCAAATCTGATGTCCGTTTGCAGTGGGGGGAAACCGACAAAAGGGATAAAATTTTGCTGCCTTTGGGGTTAAAAAATCAACCACCACTAGAATGGTGTTTTTCCCTTTTTAAAGGTTTGGGGAAATTTTCCAAAAAAAAGTCCATAGAAATGGATCCCCAAAAGGGGGGGACGGGTGGGAAGGGGTTTTTAACAGACCAGTTTTGGGAGGGCGAGGTGTTTTTTTATCTTGCACAGACTTCAAAAAGAAGTACATAGTTTAAAACAAAATTTTTCCGTAAAGGGCCACCAAAAGAAAAAAAGGGGAAAAAAAATTCCCCTGTCTTTAAATTCCCCCCATGCCCCCCTATCTTGGAATCGGGATGGTTGCAATACTCTCAATCTGACTGTTTTTGGTATATACAGACGTTGTCCCCCAATCCCCCCACCATTCTTTTAAAACCCCAAACCCCTTCTCCCTTGGGGGTTGTGCCAACCCCAAGGGGAACCGCATGGGGGTGCTTCCTTGAGTCCCCCCTTTAATAGGCTTGATTAAGGGGCATCCCAGGAATCAGAGTCAGGAAAGAAAAATCTTAAGGATTTTAAAGGGCGTTCCCCCCCCTTGAATGAACCTAGAAGTGATCAACCTTTTTCCTTGGGGGGATCCTGGCCAAAAAAAATTACAAAATTAAATTGGTTTTTGGAAAAAAATCCAGCAACCGGCGAGGGGTTTTGGCCCCTTTTCCCCCCTGATAAAAATTAAAAGGGTTCGACGGGGTGTCAGGACTAATTTTTGTGGGGGCCCCTGAAGAAGGTGTCCCCCAATTTTTTTAAGGCGGGGAAAAAGGCCAACAACTCTCCCCTTTCCCCCCTCGTAGTTCCTCTCAGCCGAAGACAACTGCGGGAAAAAAAAAAGGGACAAAAGGGGGCAAGACATTCTTTTCCCCCGTTTCGAGAAGTATTGCTCCAACGGCACAGTCTGGGGAACATCCACCTCTAATTTTAAAACAAGTTTTTTGGTTGGGGGGTTTTTAAGATAGGCGCGGTGGTAAATTTATCCTTTAGATGGGGGAAAAAGCTTCCTGGGCTTGGGGGGTCCAGGAAACCTAGACTCATTTTCCGGGGGGAATTTTGGGGATAGGTGACACCCCCAGAAAAATTTTTTAAAAAAAACGTCTATAGAATTTGGGCCCAAACCCAAAAGAAGCGCGGGGACCCCTTCACATTTTTGGGGAATTGGCCAACCATGATGGGTTTGCTTCCATCCATACTAATCCCTTGTGTAGACAGTACATACCCCAGAAATTAAAAATTTGGGGCCTAGGGAAAATTACCCTTTTCAATTTAAAAGTAAAGTGGTTTTTTTTTTTTTGCTTTTAAGACCTTTCTCCCCATGCCAGAGGTTTTTCCCTGGGGGGTTTAAAAAAAATTTGGGGGAAAAACATCCAAAAAACCCCAGGGGGGAAGGGGGACCCGGGGGGGTCCCGGGGGAAGGGGGGTTTCCCACCCAAAAGTGGGTTGGAAATTGGGGTTTGGGGGCGGGGGAAAATTTGGGGGGGGGCCAAAAGGCATTTTAATAAAATTATTCTTTTGTTTTTCCCTGGGGGGGGTTGGGGGGCCAAAAATTTTTGGGGTTTCCCCTTTTCCCCCCCAAAAGGTCTTACGGAAAAAATTATGTCCCCGGGGGAATCCAGTTTATGGGGGAAAAATTTGGGAAAAGCCGCCCCCCAAAAAAACCCCCAAAACTCAGGGTTTAAAACAATGGAAAAACGGTTTCTAAATAGTAACCTTATTGAGTTCCCCTATAGCAAAACCCCCGGGGCTAAAAAGGGGGTCCCCCTTTTTTTCTTCCCCCAAAAAAAAAAGGGTGCCCCCTCAGGAGAGGGGGGAAAAAAAAAAAGGGGGGGGGGGGGGGGGGGGGAAATTTTGGGGCCCCATTTTAAACCCTTTTTAAACCTTTTTCCTGGGGGCCCCGCCCGGGGGGGGATTTACCAAAAAAAACTTTCCCATTAAATTTTTTAAATTAATTTTTGGCAACCCATATGGAGGGTTTTAGGGGGAACTGGTAAATTTTCCCTTTTTGTCAACTAAAACCACAAACCCCCGGGTTTTCAGCTGGTAGTTCGGGGGCTGACAGGGTCCCCTTTGGAAAAGAGCAAGTTTTAAACTTTTGGACTCATCTTTTTTTCTTAAAAAGTGTAATTTCCCCTTGGTCCCCCCATTTAAATTTTGGAAGGGGGCCCGAGCCTGCAAAGGGATGGGGCCCTAAAATAATGGGAAAGTGGGGGGGAAGGAGGAAAAAACATAAAGGACAGTTTTTCTTGAAAAATCTTTACCCCCCAAGGACCCCAAAGGCTCCCCTTTTCCCGATCCACTGGTCCCGAGGTCCCCCAGGGAGGCCCCCCCACAGTCCTCCATCTGTAAAGGAGCGCCCTTCCTCACTGAAAATTTTTCCCCCGTTTCAGAGCAAAGGGAATATCCATAAAAATTTTTCCCTTTTCCCCCGGGGGATCATAAAACAGGGGGGGAACCAACCCCCAAAAAGAGGGCAACCCCCCAGTTTTTTGGGAAAGGGGGAACAATTACGTTTTTTTTCTTACAACTCAGCTGGGGACACCCCTTTTGGAAAACTTGAAAAATTGCAGCGTTTTTTTACAGTCATTTTTCCTCAGAAGTGACAGAGTTTTTTAATCCGAGAAAATCAAATTATTGTTGCTGGGGGAAAATCCTGGATTGGGGGCTCGGGAAAACCGACAGATCCCTTTTCCAACACTCAAAGTGAATTACTGCTGCAGTATCTTACGAGAACGGGGGGGGCATTTTTTAAAGGGGAATTCCCCGGGCCCCTTCCCCCAGTAAAAACCATAGATTTTTTCCCTTTTAAAAAAGATGTATCTTTTGGGGGGCATTCCCCCAACCCGGCCCCTTTTAAAGAGTCCACCCCCAATTTTTGGGGGCCCGGTTTTTGGTTCCCCCTTAAACCTACCCCCAAAGGGTTCCTTAAGCTGGGGAAAAGGAAGGAGGGGAAAATTTTTGCGATTACTTTTTAAACCCCCTCCTTGGGTGCGTTCAGGTTTAAACCAAAAATCAAAACGGATGCAGTATTAATAAAAACACCAAAAACCGAGGGGGGGCGGGCACGAGCATTTTCACCCCTTAAAAAGGGAAAACAACCCTTTTCCAAAAATGGTTTTTTGGCGGGGGGGGCCCAAAAAGGGGTTTTCGGGGCCCCCCCCCCCAAAAAACCCAAAGGAAAAATTCGGACACGAGGGGTTTTTCCTTTTGGGCAAAGTTAAAAACCCCGCTTCACTGTTCCCCCTCAAATTTTGGGGGGCATCAAAAAACCGCCCCTTTTGGGGAAAATTTTAAAGCATCAAGATATCCAAACATTCACCTCAGTCTAAAATCAAAAAGGGTTTTTTTCCCAAACCCCCCAAAAGCCTTGTGGAAAACCAAAAGAAATATTTAAAACACCTTAAAAAGGGTTCAGGGGGAAATTTGGGGGAAAACCCCTGGCAAAAAAAAAAAAATTTCTTTTGGGTTTTAAAAAACCCCCCGGGTTTTCCCCGTTCACCGCCAAAAAAAAAAAGGGGGGGGGCTTGGGAACCCCCCGAACTGGGGGTTTTTTGCAGGACCTGGACCTCGTTCCTCCAAACCTAAACCTTTTGGGTCGTAAATCCGGTTTTTTCCAAACACTTGCAAATTTTTTATTAGTGGGGGGCCGTAATTTTAAAAAAAAAGGGGCCCTTTTTAGCTGAAAATTTTTTGCAAGGATTTTTAAAACGGGGCCCTTTTCCCCAAAGCCCCCTTAGGGGGAGCCTCCACCCCTTCCCCCGATTTTTTTTAAACAGGGTACGGGGAATTTTGGGTTTTGAGAACACAACCCCTGTCTACAGAAAGTAAAACCCGGGGCATCTGATACCCCCATCCGGGGAGACACAGTTTCCCAAACCCAGCGGGCCCCCTAATTTTTCCCCAGAATCTTGTAATGTATGGGGGGCCCGGGGTTTCAAAAAAGGGGGCCGTGCTTAGGGGGCGGGGGAAAACACAAAAAAGGCCCCAAAAGGTTTTGAAAAAAAAAAAGACTTGAAATTTTAAAATCATCCCCAATTTTGGAAAAAGGGTCCCCCAAAAATTTTTCGGGGACAGAAGCGGGAAAAACCCCCCGCGGGCCCAAAAAGTTTTTTTAAACCAGCAAAAAACCCCCCCACAACAGGTTCAGGATCTTTTCTTTTGGTTCCCCCTAAATCCATGAAAAAAGGGGGTTTTAAAACAAATGGGGATTTTTTTCCAAAGGAGCCCAAAAAATTGGGGTTCCCCCGGGGGCCCCCCCAAAAAGGGAAAAGGTTTTGGGGAAAAATAAAGTTAAGGTTTCCGGGGTTTGGGGGCCCGGGCCCCACTCCCCGGGGTTAAATTTTGAAGCACGATTGCCCTGGGGGTTGCAAAAAAGGGGGGAAAATTAGGGGGAAAAGGGGGGGGGAACAATTGCGGGAAAACCCCCCCAAAAATTAAAACGGGGGCCCCAAAATACCCCGCAGAAACCCCAAAAGAAAAAAAGGGGCCCCGAGGGGGAAACCCCTTATTTTCCCAAAAACCCCGTAAAAAAAAACCTTTTCAGAAGGTTTTGGGGCAGGGCCCCCTTTTACACAAAAATTGGGGAAAAACCAAAAGGGGGGGGAAAAAAATCCCCGGGAAAGGGTTGTTTTTTTTTTTTAAAGGTTTTGCTGGAAAAAAAGAAAAAACCCGGTTTTAATTTTAAAAACCGAGGGGGTTTTGGGAAACCCTTTTTGGGTTCCCCGAAAAACCCCGAACAAACCCCCCAACAAAGGGGGAGCCGGGGGGGGTTTCCCAAAAGTTCCCCCGATGCCTTGCATAGCCTGAGAGATTAACACCCCAAAAAAGGGAAAAAAATTTAAAAAACTATCTCCCCGGGGGGAAAAAAATAGCCCAAAGAAAATAGGAACCCCCCCAAAAAAGAAAGGCGGTTAGACAAAAAAAAAGCAGGGGCACAGACAGAAAATAAAATGGCAAACGCTGGGGCCCAATCTGCAAAACAAAAAAGGGGCGGGGAAAAAAAAATTTTTTAAATCCCAAAACCAAAAAAAAACCCCTTTAAAAATACCAACACTTCAAATTTCCAAAAAAACCGGAGACCCCACAATCTCCCCCCCTAAATCAATCTCGGGGGGTAAAAAAAACCAAGCCGCACCAAAAAAAAAAACAGGGGAAAAAAAAAAATCAAAAAAAAAACAGTTTTGG
Source organism: Oophaga sylvatica (assembly GCA_033576555.1). NCBI lineage: Eukaryota > Metazoa > Chordata > Amphibia > Anura > Dendrobatidae > Oophaga > Oophaga sylvatica. The sequence goes on along the minus strand of JARQOD010000007.1, from coordinate 110,620,395 downwards.
TACAGATAAACAGAGGAGCCCCCGGGGCCCCCGGAGGGAACCCGCTGACCCCCAAAAAGTGCAGAAAAATTGAAAAAACAACCCCCAAAAAAAAAAAAGCAGAAAATATCTATCGAAAAAAGAATGCGGAAAAACCCCGAAATTTTTTTCCAAAAAAAACCCCCAAACCCCCAAATTTAGCAAGAACAATTGATCCCCAGCGACCCCTCAGGGGGGGAAAACCCCCTTAATCAAACCCCCGTCAGTGATCCCAATTGCCATTTTCCCCCCCGGAAAGGGGTTTAGTACTGTCTGTAACCCCCCAAAAGGGGGCCTCTCTCAGAAACCACCCACACATTAACAACAGGTTGTGCAGAGGTTTTTATTGGGTTTGGCTGCACCGGGAGATAGAGACTATTGCAGGTCCTGACCTACATGGGCATTTAAAAACCCCCCCAATCAAAATTTCCCCGGGGCCCCCTTGTGCCATTCCCCTTTTTTTTTTTTTTTTTTTTCCGAAGTCCATTCGAGAGAATTGCCATGGACTTGGCCCGGGCCCCCATTAAAAACACCCGGGGCCACAGTAAAATTAGTAAACCCGGGGCTATCCACACTCCAACCTGAGGCCAAAATTTCCCCCAAAAATTTTTTCTGCGAAGAGTATAGCCCCCCGAGTTGGTCCATGTGTTTTTTCCCCGGGAAAAAATTTTTTCCCCAAGGAGATCCAGACCGACCAAGGACACCCTTTTTTTTAGCAAAGTGTTAGGGGGGTTTTGGGGGGGTCCTGAAATCTCCCCTTTTTTGGGGGTTTATGACCCCCTTTTCAGATGGCCTTTTTGGAGATTCAACAAGACACTAAAGGCAGCTAAAAAAGCCTAAGAAAGACGGTAAAAGGCTGGGACTGTCTTTAAAACCTGAATTTTTTTCCCTCCTGAATTCCCCAGGCCCCCCGGGGTTCTCGCCATTTGGCTCGTATGCCGACCCACAAAAAGGGGGCCCCGGGAAAGGCAAGGAAAAACCCCCGGGAAAAATTTAAATTACCCCCCCAAAGTGTCATTGAGCATGTTTTGGGGGTGCAGCAGAAAGGGTTGGGAAAGGGGATGCCAATCTGAAAAGGGGGAAACCCCCGCCAGACAAAAAGCTCAGGGGCCGGGGCTTTCAAAACCGTCAGCCCCAAGGGGGAAAGTTCAACCAGGGGGCCCGGTTTTTGGCTAGTTCCCCAAAAAGGGGGAAAAAAAGCAAGTTCTTGGCCCCAAAAAACAAAGGGGCCCTATGAGGTGGGGGGAGAACTTGGGAAGAAAATTAGAATTCCCCAACCAGGAAGGCGGAAACCAAAAACCCGGTTTACATGTCAACCCCATCAAGCCCTGGGGGGGATGGGGCCAGCGTTAACTCCTGCTTGCGGGGGGCCCCGAAGGTGAGGTTGAAGGGATATGAAAACAGAGCCTTCCCGGGGCCCAGAAACACATGTTGAGAATTGCTTTCCCGAAGAACAAAGGGGGTGTTTTCAAGTTTCCCCGGAAATGCACAAAGGTCGTAGAGCATGAAGTACGACAGACCCCAGTGCGGGGGAAATTTTGGGAAACCTTATCAAATCCCGAGGTCGCAGAAGTAATCTCCAAGGGGGAGGAGGGATGTTGAAGCACGGGGGGGGGTTGAGGAAAAAAAAAGCGGTTTTGGGCAGCCCGATTTTTTTGGTCCCAAAACCTGATGGTTTAATGGAGGGTTTTTGCAAAGATAAAGAACTGAATAGGGCTCCAAGTTCGACGCTATCCCTGGCA
>JARQOD010000007.1:110550319-110618535 GCA_033576555.1 Oophaga sylvatica | reverse complement strand
ACTAACATCTGCCCCCAGACACCCCAGAAAGGGCAAATCTATAATTAGATTCGCCCTTTCTGGCACTTTGCCCGTCTATTCCCATTGCCCTGTAGCGGTGGCGAATGGGTTAATCTCACCTTACTGTCACCTTAGTATTGAAAGGTGACCTTAAGGCAGGTTAATAATTGAGAGCTGTCAATTAGACAACTATCAATTATTAATCCTATTGAAGTAAATAAAAAAACACACACACACTTTAAGAATAAATAATTTTAATGAAATAAAAACACATTTTTTTGACCATATTTTATTTTACACTTAATCCGTGCGAAGCCATTGATCTCCTAAAATAAAGAAAAAAAATAAAACAACATTATTCTTACCTATTCCGCCGATCTGTCACGTCCCACGCTGTAATCCTTCACAAAGGGTTAACTAGCTTTGAGCCAAGCAGTGCAAGTAATCCTGCATGCTCAGCTCAAAGCTCCTGAATGAATAAGTTCCTCTCCTGGCGACAGGAGAGGATGTGTTTCATGAATGAAGCTTAATTGATTGTGTCCACTTTCCCTTTAGGTCAGGTCACTACAGTTAAATTGGCAATAAATCAATTAAGCTCCATTCATGAATCTATTCCTCTACTTTCGCTGGGAGAGGAAGTTATTCATTCAGGGAATACAGGTCTGAGACAGCATTATTAGCTCTCTGCGACCTGTAACCTGTTAACCCTTTCTGATGGATTACACCGTGGGACCTGACTGTGCATCGGATTGGTAAGTATAATTTTGCTTTTTTATTTTATTTTTATTACAGGAAATGGTTTTAGCAGTAAAATAAAATATGGTCAAAAACTGTGTGATTATTTAATTAAACTTATTTTTTATTAAACTGTGTGTGTTTGATTTTTCTTTCATACAATAGGATTAATAATTGATAGTTGTCTAATTGACAGCTCTCAATTATTAACCTGCCTTAAGGTCACCTTTCAATACTAAGGTGACAGTAAGGTGAGATTAACCCATTCGCCACCGCTACAGGGCAATGGGAATAGACGGGCAAAGTGCCAGAAAGGGCGAATCTAATTATAGATTTGCCCTTTCTGGGGTGTCTGGGGGCAGATGTTAGTAGCCAGGGGGGGCACAAAAAAAATGTACCCTCCCTGGGCTATTATTATCTGCCCCCACTCGCTTTGCTTTGTCTGTCTGGTGGAGAAAATACAGCGGGAGCCCACGCATTTTTTTTCAACGAAATTACACCTTTAATTAACCCCTACATGTCTGAAATTTTGCACAAATACACTCATGTAATTGTAAGTTCTAAACAAATATCAAAATACAGGAAATGACATGGTTAACTGTGTGGAAACAATGTATCATTTCATGTCGGCTTCTGTGATTTCACAAAACCCGGCAATTGAATTAGCGCCTATTACAGTATGTAGAAGTCTAGGAACTATAAATATATGTATATATACATGTCACAATGACATGTATATATATATATATATATGTGTTCTATGTGTATATATCTATTCTTTTTTTTGTGATTGAAATACTATTCTTTTAGATCCATTATATGTCAGTTTTGCAAGCCTGCGAGAAAATCTCGCAAGTCGGATGAAAATCGGATGTTACAAGGTACACACACATGCGATTAAATCGCATCTTTGAAGGAAAATCGGATGCCAGAAGGATGTGTGATGTTTGCATTTTGATCCGACAATCGACCGTCTAAAACGGACCGATTTTTTGTGGTTGTGTGTGACTCCAGCCTAACATCTTGCTGCCTCATAACATCCCCTCAGAAGATTCACCTTGCAGCGCTGGTCAAATTGATCAGAAACCACAGGTGGCGTCACAAAGTATTCTACAATCCCCTGTAAATATCCCCCTTTTGTATGAGCGCCCAGGGCTACGGACCGAGCTGTGCTGCCAGTGACATTCCCCATAGACTTCCATGGGCTCGGTGCCGAGTACCCCATAAGCCCTGGAACCCAGTGTGCGACTCATCTTTGGCGTCACGAACAGGATACGAAGCTTACTAAATGTGAGTCCTGTGTGCCTAGAATTGGACTGTTTTGTGCAAAAAGACTGTGTTGCTGTTGTTTGATTTTTGGCGCCATTTTCCGCCATTTTGCCGCCATATTCGCGCCCTGAGGCGCTGGTGAAGAAGGTGGGCGTGCATTCGTGGGCGTGCACCCCCCTGTGGCGCGAAAGCAATGGGCGCCCCCTCTAAATGCTTTTACAATACAAGAGCCTGCGCCACTGCAAGGGAGGTCCGCCTCCTCTTCATCCTCTATGCCAAAAAGAGGAAGCGCAAATCCAGCCCCCACGGAGAAGACCAGATTGTTCCGGATGGAAAATACAGTCTGGCCTGGAGAGAGATGGCGGAAGGACAGGAGACGCTGTGTGGAGGAGCGGTGGCGCGCAGGCCCCGTTCCCCAGAAGAGCTGACGCCTGTGCCTGAGCCGTCCCCAGGTCGGGACACCGACCAAATTATGTTGGAATTGGAAGAGGTGAATGCGGTGCTCAGGGACATGATCCAGCGCCGTGAAGAGATGGACGAGACGGAGAGAAGCTGGCGTGCCCGGAAACAGCGGCTGCTGTGGGACGCAATGCTCTCTCCCCCAGGAACGAAACCATTACCTGTGCTCCCTGTGCCACCACAGCCAGCGGCTGATGAGAAACCGGAGGCCGGCCCCGAAAGAGCTGATCCCGACTCCACCGATGAAGCGGTCGGAGGGACGGAGCCTGAGGAGGCCCTGCCCGTTCCGGAGTGCCAGCCAGGCCTGGAGGCCGCAGCAGAATGCCGATCCCCGGTAGGACACCGGAGGGGACCCAGCCGTCCGTAATGGAGGTCGATTGGGAGAGATGGAGTACCTGGACGATGTGACCTATGCCGCCCAGGTGGAGAACGAAATGCGACACTGTGAGCAGGAGAAGCGACGACAACAGGAGCAGAGAGAGGCGCAGCAGTCCCGTCAGCGGTACCATGAGGAGTTCCTCGCCGACAAAGAGAATGTCCGGAGGGATAAAGGTACGCTCCGGGAACCGCGGCGCCAGGGGTGCGTTAGTGATTTTAAACTTCGCAAAGGCTGGGGCTTCATCCACGAACCGGGCTTGTATCAAGGGGTATTTGTCAGCCGCAGAGATGTGGAGTCTCATCTGCCCATTGGACACCCGGGAAGGGATCTTATGAACGGGGACATCGTCAGCTATACGCGTCACTGGGGCCTAAAAGGATGGTATGCCTTAAATGTGTCCCGTGTCAGCGACCCTGTCCCTGACGCCGGTGATGTAAATCGTGCCGCAATGTCCCGGGTCCCAGCCACAACAGCGCCCGGCGGTGCACCAGTATCGCAACCTGCGTCCTCTGCGTTAAGATCCTATCCAGAACCGCAACCCGCGACCGCCTCTGCATCGCAATCTGCATTGTACACTGCGGCTCCTTTTACAACGCAACCGGAGTCTTACTCAACAACGCAGCAAGAATGTGCGCTTCGACAAGAGCCGAATCTATATTCTGGAGAGGCACCCGTTGGGCCCCTAGTGGTTTGCACAAGGACTGTAGCTACGCAAACGCAGATCGCAGGCCATGACCTTCTGGTAATGAGCTCCAGAGGACATCGCACACTTCCAGCCCCAGGGATGGAAAAAGAAGTCACTGTTATCTGTAAAGAAGAAGAACAGTAGACCCAGACAGGGTTTACTGCAGCTGTACAAAGTTGAAAAGAAGAATTTGCACTTTATTGTCTTTTATTAATATTGTGATAAATGTTTTGCATAAATTTGAAGTAGAATACCCCAGTTGGGTAATGAGTAATACAGTACTAATGTGAATAATATTGAAGTATAAATGTGAAAAATGTTTTATCCAAGGACTGCGTGGCTGAAGACTGTGCCAGCCCAAAAACTTTAATTGTAAATAGTTCGCACTTCGGTGCCCCATCTTGGTTTTACATAAAGCCATAACTACCACTGAAGAAAAACCCGTATGGTGTGGCCTAGAGTGAGGTCTGCAGCAATGAAGTCCTGCAGCCCACCCAGGACCCACGTGGGAGGTTTTTGGTGCGGGTCCTCCACAAGAATCTTGTCTTGTATATATTTATGTGAAAAGTATTTTGATATTTTTCTAATACCATTGTATACATTGTAACAGTAAAGAGTCCTTACCTCCCGCAAGGGATGAGTTAAATTGTTGATGTTATATCATAAAAAAAAAAAATGTTTTTCTTTTCTATTTCAGCCCGGGAGTGCTGATGATAACTAGGGGGGGATGTGTGGTCCAGCTGCGCTTGGTACACATGTCTCCAGGAGGATGCACAGGAAGGTAATTGTAAAACCTGATATTCATTCACACACACTTCCTAACATTACCACTAGAGGGAACCTTAGGATATATAAGGTTAGTGTGACGTAGCAGTTAGGGGGTGAGTCAGATAGTTGGTTCAGGTTCTGGTCTTGGAGGGAGAGGAGAGAAGACTGATTCCTGACAGAGCTTAGGTAGCTCATCTTGAACTGAAGTGGAGGCTAGTACGAGTAGAAAGGAAATTACTCTAGCCTAGTCAGAGCTATAACTGAATCTGTTATCTCAGAACAAGCTGCCTGTGTTCTCTAGAACGTGGAAAGTGACTCTCGGAGCTACAGCTTATACTCAGTCTGACGGAATGTCCTGAAAGCTGCTCTGTACAGAGTAAAGAAGGAAAAAGAAGGAAGGGAACTACGACAGTTTTACAACGACGAGCTATCTGAGAGCAGGTCAGTGAGCTCGGAAGAAAAGCTGACTACTACACCTACTGCCACCCGTGCTTATGTTAAGGGTGAGAGCAGGCGACAGGCGAGTGGAGAAAGAAGGAAGAGTGTTTTCGGTGACAGATCACCTTCACTCGACTTAACCGGACACCGGGTCCGAAGCATTGCTAGTACTTCACGGCTAGTGATAGAAAACCGGAATCCTTGCTGGACTTCAAGTCGCAGAAGGCAGCCCTAAATGTTGATACGTAACTGGAGTCAGGGAGAACAGGGACTTTGAGCAGGACGCTGCAATAGGAGGACTTCGTTCTTGCCAACATCTGATTATCAGAGACAGAAAAGGCTCTACCACAATGTCGACCGGGCGTAGCTGTTGCATCACGAGTTAAACTTGACTTCATGCAAGTTAGGACTCACATACATTTCAAAGGGAAAGGAGGCCTCAAACCTACTCAGCGATTACCTGAATGTGCATTCTCCACCCTGACCAGCTTCCCGGGATATACCTGCCAACAACATCAGTAAAGGTATGGAAAGAGACTGACTTGTGTGTGACTGCGTTATTGCCTGCACCCTGCAACACCATAGACTAAGAGGGAAAAGTCTCACCTGTGGGAGACTTAACATCTTGCTGCCTCATAACATCCCCTCAGAAGATTCACCTTGCAGCGCTGGTCAAATTGATCAGAAACCACAGGTGGCGTCACGAAGTATTCTACAATCCCCTGTAAATATCCCCCTTTTGTATGAGTGCCCAGGGCTACGGACCGAGCTGTGCTGCCAGTGACATTCCCCATAGACTTCCATGGGCTCGGTGCCGAGTACCCCATAAGCCCTGGAACCCAGTGTGCGACTCACATGCGGCAGGAGATGACCCACGGCTACCAACGGCGATGATAGCGGTGGCATGCATGGTTCAAATCCTGCGCCAATTCGCGGCCGGACTGCGCCTGTCGCTGATTGGTCATGACCGGCCGGGAGCGCGACCAATCAGCAACGAAGGATTTCCGTTACAGACAGACATCTAGTTAGACGATTATATAGTAGATAGCTGTGATAATTTTGTATTTTAGTGTTAGCTTTATAACTGTTATTCATAAAAGCAATAAGGGTATATTCCCATGGTCAGTAAACGCCGCGGGTTAGACGCTCCGTACATCCTCAGCTTCCAGATGTTACAGCATAGTGGATGGGATTTCATGAAATCCCATCTCCACTATGCGTTCTGAGCCGCCTCCGGCTTCCCTGCGTATACGCACATGCGGTGCTTCTTTCCAGACCACAGCATGTCAATTTATCTTGTGGAGACGCGAGTCTTTGCAAGATAAATTTCACCCGTCCAGTGTATTGGACGCGGTGATTCCGCACAGTTCAATGAACACATGCAGAATCACCTGCGTTCAAAAGCCGACAGCGCTTTGGACGGAGGGGACATGTACTGCGTCCAAAGCGCTGCTGATCACTGACCGTGGGAACATACCTTAACACACGCCGTTTTCTCTGATATCTTTGTTACAGAAGGCATAGATTGCTGGGTAGATCTAATTTGAAAGGAATTTGGCAGAATCCATAATTTATGACTTTGTTATTCTCAACTCAAATATCTTCTAATGTATTAAGCCATTCCCACTTTCCTTATCTTGCGGTTGTAATAAAGACTTGTGACTGGGCATTGGAGACTCAGACAAGAATTGCACACTGACAGACACTGGCTGCGTGTATTTTCTCATCTCCGATGCATTGTAGTCATTTTATTTAATTTTAAAATGGCAGATCTGGAGATCATTTGTATCTCAACCCAAATAAACACTTACAATTAGGTGACATTTTAAATAACTCTTTTCTCCTTTTTATAGCAGAATGTGAGCATGGCAACACACATGACAAATAAAATGTTTGCAGCCCAACATCAAATAACAGAGCAGAGGTCCATTAAATTATATTCTACTTTTACCATAGGGACTGTCAGGGTGATGGTGGGTTCAGAAAATATCAGGGGACGAATCCCAGAGACATAGGTTTTGCCACCTATCCTCCCACCCAGAAGTGTAGTTAGGGGTTCAGTTCAAGGGGGGCGGGGACAACTGAGTGGCCCCTAACCAGGTAACCCTGATTACAACTACAGTGGTGGCCCCTAATTGTGGGTATAGGGGAACCTCAGCAGATGACCATGCTGTTAGCGAAAATAAATCTCTGTACAACAACCAACACCAATTTATCCGGCATAAAGTGACACAAATTGGTAGGTATGAGTCCTGCAGAACATATGAGTGATATTTCCTACATAAGAAAATGGAGTACACGTTCACAACAGACAATAAAAAGCAATATATCTTTATTAATATAATTTAGACATTAATCGCTATACATAAATTAGCAGACACAAACAGACAAGGCACATACAAAACCTTATGTGTGATTAGGACACAGCATAAGTCACAAATGACATCTATCATAAATGCCACAGACATGAAATAACCGCAATAGGTATCAGAAAAAATAAGCAAGTATCCCTTTAAGAGTTGCTAGACTCACCCATATAATTATAATTATCTGTCAGTGCGTGTCCTATGTCAGCCCTGACGTGCGTTTCGCGTGGGCTTCCTTGGGGGGCTGTTAATTGTGGTTATTGCATGTCTGTGGCATTTAAGATAGATTCCATTTGTGACTTATGCTGTGTCCTAATACTAAATAATAAAGATATAGTTTTTTACTGTCTCTTGTGGATGTGTACTCTGTTTTATTATTTAGGAAATATGGTTTGTGGAGTGTCCATAGTAATTTTTGCTGGTCTGTGTAATTAGCACATGGCCCTTTAAGGTATTCTGAGATGTATCGGTGGACTTTGTTCTCATGAGTGATTACAGTACAGTTACAGATAGTGAGGTACAGGTGACATTAGCTCAAACACTGAATAATTGGTATGTTCTGCTACAAGCACTAAGGAAAGAAAGGGATATCTGTCCCTACAATAGAACCAAGCTCGATCCCTACGATGTAACGGGGAACCTGATCCTGCGATCAGACCCGCTAAAGTCCTCAGCTAGTCTGTACGAAGACCTATAGATTCGAGGGAGGGATCTCTACAAGGACAAGGGACTGGGAGAAAAGATGGGCACCTCTTAATAGAAAGTGTAGCAGTAAAAAGAAAAACAAACAACATAGAACATGAAGGTCAAAAGACCAGGCAAAACTAATATAGAAAGGTGACAAAGCACCCGGCTAGCTTAAGAGTAGAAATTACAATGAAGTCCAGCAAAGCCAGAAGGGCGGAGCAGGATTAAATAGGCCACAAAGGTCATGTGACCAGCAAGCTAGAAAAAAACTAACAGGAGAGTTCTAACAGTACCCCCGCTTATAAGAGGATCCTCCGGATCCCCTAGGCCCAGGCTTACCCAGAAACCTCTTGTGAAACGCTCTGACAAGTCTGGACGCAGAAACATCATCCGCCCTCACCCATGAGTTATCCTGGGGTCCATAACCCTTCCAAGCGACGAGGTACTGCAAACTCCCTCTATACCGTCTAGAATTTAGGATGCGTGAAACTTCATATTCCCCGTCCTCCACCACCGGGGGAACAGTGGCAGAGGCGTCTCCATCCGACACATCAGCTCTTTTCAACAGAGAAACATGAAACACCGGATTCATCTTCCAGGAGGTGGGAAGCTCAACCTAACAGCCGATTGGTTAACAACCTGAAGCACCTTAAAGGGCCCTACAAACTTGGGACCCAATTTTTTAGAAGGAATCCTCAACCTCAAATTCCTAGAGGACAACCAAACCATGTCACCAATAGCAAACAAAACCTCTTGCCGTTTCCTATCAAAGTACCTTTTAGATTTTCTGTTAGCCTCCTGAAGATTACCACGCACATCCGTCCAAACTCTCTCCAAATCACCGGAAAAATTCTCCTCTTCAGGCACGGCCGATACCAATTTGGAGAATGACCCAAACGACGGATGTCTCCCAGTACAACAAAAAAAAGGCGAACAACCAGCAGAAGAGGATGTATGGTTGTTAAGAGCAAATTCAGCAAGCGGCAGAAACTCAGACCACCCCTCTTGATTGTCTGCCACATTCTCCCCTCTTTTCTTGGTAGTGACTAGATCGGAGTTGATTTTTAGAGGGAATGATGTCAGCGGGAGGGCGGAGGCTCCTTCAGTCCAGAGTCCAGTGAAGACACGATGGCGGAAAGCAGCGTTATGCTGAGGCTGCTGGAAAGGAGATGAGGGAAATACTATGGATCCGTGTACAGATGGGAATCAGGACACAGGACTCAGTGTGAGTGCTCCACGATGTATTTTGGAAAAAGTTGATGTAACTTGAGGAGGGCTGTGTGGAGAACGGGGCAAATAGGACATTTTGATGCCAGTGCTGATGCCCAGAACCCATTTGGCCCAGGCTGGAGTGACCTGAATTAGACGTGGGACATCACTATCTGTGTGTCTGCATTGTGGGATCAGTGGCCCAAAGTAATTTAACCCTCTCAATTTGTAATGTATGATTGTGAATTTTGTCATTAACCCCTTCATGACCCAGCCTATTTTGACCTCAATGACCTGGCCATTTTTTGCAATTCTGACCAGTGTCCCTTTATGAGGTAATAACTCAGGAACGCTTCAGCGGATCCTAGCGATTCTGAGTTTGTTTTTTAGTGACATATTGGGGTTCATGTTAGTGGTAAATTTAGGTCAATAATTTTTGCGTTTTTTATTTAAAAAAAATGGAAATTTGGCGAAAATTGTAAAAATTTCTCAATTTTCAAATTTGAATTTTTATTCTGTTAAACCAGAGAGTTTTGTGACACAAAATAGTTAATAAATAACATTTCCCACATGTCTACTTTACATCAGCACAATTTTGGAAACAACACTTTTTTTTGTTAGGAACTTATAAGGGTTAAAAGTTGACCAGCAATTTCTCATTTTTATATGGCTGAAAATACCTAATAGTGACACCATTCTAAAAACTGCACCCCTCAAGCTGATTAAAACCACATTCAAGAAGCTTATTAACCCTTCAGGTGTTTCACAGCAGCAGAAGCAACATGGAAGGAAAAAATGAACATTTAACTTTTTAGTCACAAAAATGATCTTTTAGCAACAATTTTTTTATTTCCCCAAGGGTAAAAGGAGAAAGAGGACCCCAAAAGTTGTTGTCCAATTTGTCCTGAGTACGCTGATACCCCATATGAGAGGGGAACCACTGTTTGGGCGCATGGCAGGGCTCGGAAGGGAAGGAGCGCCATTTGACTTTTTGAATGGAAAATTAGCTCCAGTCGTTAGCGGACATAATGTCGTGTTTGGAGAGCCCCTGTGTGCCTAAACTTTGGAGCTCCCTCACAAGTGAACCAATTTTGGAAACTAGACCCCCACCAAGGAACTTATCTAGATGTGTGGTGAGCACTTTGAACCAGTGTTTAGGCACACGTTGGGGCTCGGAAGGGAAGTAGTGATGTTTTCAAATGCCGACTTTGATGGAATGGTCTGTGGGTGTTATGTTACGTTTGCAGAGCCCCTGATGTGCCTAAACAGTAGAAACCCCCAACAAGTGACCCCATTTTGGAAACTAGACCCCCCAAGGAACTTATCTAGATTTGTGGTGAGCACTTTGAACCCCCAAGTGCTTCACAGAAGTTTATAAATCAGAGCCGTGAAAATAAAATAAATTTTTTCCACAAAAATTATTTTTTAGCCCCCAATTTTTTATTTTCCAAGGGTAACAGGAGAAATTAGACCCCCAAAGTTGTGCAATTTTTTCAGAGTACGCTGATACCCCATATGTTGGGGTAAAACCACTGTTTGGGCACACGTCGGGGCTCGGAAGGGAGGGAGCACTGTTTGACTTTTTGAACACAAAATTGGCTGGAATCAATGGTGGCGCCATGTTGCGTTTGGAGACCCCCTGATGTGCCTAAATAGTGGAAACCCCTCAATTCTAATTCAACCCTAATCCCAACGTACCCCTAACCACAACCCTAACCTCAACACACCCTAATCCTAATCCCAACCCTAACCACAAGCCTAACCCTAATCCCAACCCTAACCCCAACACACGCCTTACCCTAATCTTAACCCTATTTCCAACCCTAACCCTAATTCCAACCCTAACCCTAATTCAAACCCAAACCCTAATCACAACCCTAATTCCAACCCTAACCCTAATTCCAACCCTAACCCTAATTCAAACCCAAACCCTAATCACAACCCTAATTCCAACCCTAACCCTAATTCCAACCCTAACCCTAATTCTAACCCTACTGTAAAAATTAAAATATATATATTTTTCTCATTATTTTTCCCTACCTATGGGGGTGATAAAGGTGAGGTTTATTTACTTTTTTTATTTTGATCACTGTGATAGGGTTTATCATAGTGATCAAAATGTACCTGGAATGAATGAATCTTCCGCCGTCAGTCGGTGGGGGGGAGTAAGAAAATCAACCGCACTCAATGTTTCATGCAAAGAGAAATATCCATTTATTTGCACATACACCACAAGGTTTTAGTAGACATGCGGTATAGAGTAATGATGGACGATATTGTAGGAGTTAACGTTTCGACCAAAATTGGTCTTTTTCAAAACTCACTGTAAAATAAATACAAACAAAATAAGGCAAGTGCTGTACAACAAGGTAAAGTGAAATCATGAAAATAAAAATAAAAATGAATAAACAACAAAACAAATATTCATGTCAGCATTAGATCATGTAAAGACTTTTGAGCACAACATTTTTATAACTATATAGGAATATTGTATATAAGAGCAGTAGAATTGTATCACGTAGTGGTGACCAGTACAAACAGTGTCCCCAATACGCCGTATACAGGTAAAATTAGCAGAGTTTAGATCAAACGAAAGCCAAAGTATAATGAGACACAGTCTTCTTGTCATTTTTATGAGATAATCAGTCACATTCGTTATAAGTCATTAGTTTAGACAAATGCCTTGTTATAGTTGCTAAAATATTAATGTCAAAATCAATAGATAAGGCAGTTAGCTTAACGGACATATAAAAGGAAATGTTATCATAGATCTTATAGGTACCAACGGACATAGAAAGGAAATATTATCATAGATCTCATGGGTACCAATGGTATTTTCTAGATAGTAGCATGTACAAATGTCTATCTCTATACATGAGATATTATCATAGGTCTCACGGGTACCAATGGTATTTTCCAGATAGTAGCATATGCAGATATCTATCTCTAAACACGAGATAGTTGGTTGGAAAACGTATAAAAATCTGCAAATCCGTGGTTCTAGACAGAGTATCAGAGTAAAGCATCAATCTATAGTAGGAGTTTCAGGGAGACTGATCAGGATGGTACATAGAACTAACCTTAATAGTAGAGAGAAAGGAAGATTGCAGAGGGCAGGTTCCGTGCACTACACATAATAGATAGAATAAATAGTTAGAGATCACCTTCAAATAAGTATATCCCAGAGAAGCACCGGTATTCCAGTGGGTAGAGACAGCACCAACTGTAACGGGTCTGGGAGGCGGAACCTCTGAGCTTTATTATACAAGGAGGCTTTCCTTGTAAAGGAGCGGGTGGCGCCCGGGGAGACGGACAGGAAGTCACGGCAGGTGACAGGGACAGTCTCTGGAAGGACAGGCAGGTAGTCACGGCAAGTGACCGGGGCAGTCTCTGGAAGGACAGGCAGGTAGTCACGGCAAGTGACCGGGGCAGTCTCTGGAAGGACAGGCAGGTAGTCACGGCAAGTGACCGGGGCAGTCTCTGGATGGACAGGTATATACGACCTGAGATGGTGGAGCCTCCCGGTAGGCTAGCAGGCAGATGACAGACGAACGCCCCCAAGTGAGCAGGCGAGAGTCTCTGGAATAGACGATGGTCACCGCATGTGACGTCCGAACCTCCGGGTAGGTCTGCAGGCAGATGGCAGATGAACGCCCCCAAGTGAGCAGGCGTGAGTCTCTGGAATAGACGATGGTCACCGCATGTGACGTCCGAACCTCCGGGTAGGTCTGCAGGCAGATGGTAGATGAGCGCCCCCAAGTGAGCAGGCGAGATTCTCTGGAATAGCCGATGGTCACCACCGGTGACGGCCGTACCTCCAGGTAGGCTTGCGGACAGGTAGCAGACAGCAAACTGGCAGGAGACAGGCAGGTAACTGGTAACGGAACCTGAGGGCTGAAGCAGAGTAAACAGTGCAACAACATTGCTCGGGCACCTCCATTAAGGAGGAAGTACTTTATATAGGGTGGAGTCCTCCGGCATTGGCCGGGGACCTATTTTGAAAGATGCGCGCGGCCCCTTTAAGAGCGGGGGAGCGCGCGGGCGCGCGCCCTAAGTCCAGCAGCAGGGAAGGAGCGCGCGACCCCAGCAGGGCGGAAGGAGGACGCCGAGCGTGGGTAAGAGGGGCGACGTCCCTGCCTGTCAGAGGACGCTGGCGCAGGGGAACAGCGTCCCTGCCTGGCAGAGGACGCTGGCGCAGGGGAACAGCGTCCCTGCCTGGCAGAGGGCAGGGACGCCGGCGCTACAGTACCCCCCCCTTTAGGCCCCCCCTGTTTTAGGCCAGAAAGAAATTTAGCTAGGATGAGAGGGGCATGGATGTTCTCCCGAGGCTCCCACGTTCTCTCCTCAGGACCAAACCCCCTCCAATCCACCAGAAAATAGGTCTTTCTTCCTACCCTTTTGGTAGCCAAAATGTTCTCTACCTCAAATTCGTTCTCAGCAGATAGTGGAGCAGGAGGTGTACCTGTAGACTTGACAAAAGAGTTAAGTACCACCGGTTTGAGGAGAGATACATGGAAGGAGTTAGGAATCCGCAAATTGGCCGGGAGTTTCAATTTATAGGACACTGGGTTGATCTGACTGATGATCTCCAGAGGACCGATGAACCGAGGACCTAACTTGTAGGAAGGAATCTTGAGCCGAACATACTTGGACGAGAGCCAGACTTTATCCCCAGGACGGAATTGAGGGGGATCCAGACGTCTTTTGTCAGCATGTCTCTTCATGCGCTCGGATGACAACATGAGTGCGGACCGGGTACTCTCCCATGTGGCGGAGAATTCGTTAACCAGGGATTCCGCAGCTGGATTGTCCACAGAGATGGAAATAGGTACAGGGATCCGAGGATGTTGACCGAAGACTACAAGAAACGGAGATTTGGAGGAAGATTCGCTCTCGTGATTGTTGTACGAAAATTCGGCCCAAGGCAGGAGATCCACCCAGTCAGAATGGTGGGCATTAACGAAGTGCCGGAGATAACTGGTCAGAATCTGATTGATTCGCTCGACTTGACCATTGGACTGTGGGTGGTAAGCGGAGGAAAAATCCAGTGTGACGTCTAGCAACTTACAAGTGGCTCTCCAGAAACGTGAGGTGAACTGCACCCCACGATCCGACACAATGTGACGAGGCAGACCATGAAGGCGGAAGATGTGGCGGATAAAGTCTTTAGCCAACTTGGGTGCAGACGGAAGCCCTGGCAGGGGAATGAAGTGAGCCATCTTGGAAAATCGGTCAACGACCACCCAAATGACCGTACAACCAGCAGAGACGGGAAGATCCGTTATGAAGTCCATGGCTATATGCTGCCAGGGGGCAGCGGGTACAGGAAGCGGGAGAAGACGGCCGGCAGGCAGGTGTCTCGGAACTTTGTTGCGGGCACAGGAGGCACAGGCAGAAACAAAGTCTATTACATCCTTGTGCAGGGTAGGCCACCAGTAATGCCGGGTAATGAGCTGGAGGGTCTTTTTCTGACCAGCGTGGCCAGCCAGTTTAGATGAATGACCCCAGTGGAGAATCCTCTCCCGATCAGGTACCGATACGAACGTCTTACCAGGAGGGAGACGAGTTAGACTCACAGGGGCCACCAGCATCACTCTGGCGGGATCGATGATATGTTTAGGTTCCTCCTCGAGATCCGACACCAGGAAAGACCGGGACAAGGCATCCGCCTTGATGTTCTTGTCGGCTGGGCGAAAGTGTAAAAGAAAGTCGAAGCGGGCAAAAAACAAGGACCACCGGGCTTGGCGAGGGTTAAGTCTCTGGGCATGCTGGAGGTAAGCCAGATTCTTGTGGTCAGTGTAAATGATTACCGGATGAAGAGCCCCCTCGAGTAGGTAACGCCACTCCTCCAATGCCAGCTTGATGGCCAATAACTCTCGGTCTCCTATGGAATAATTGCGCTCAGAAGAGGAGAAGAGTTTTGAGAAGAAGCCGCAAGATACCATTCTCCCGGAAGAAGACTTTTGAGTCAGTACTGCTCCGGCTCCAGAAGAGGAAGCGTCCACCTCCAGGAAGAACTGCTTGTTGCCGTCCGGGCGATGCAGCACTGGAGCGGAAGAGAAGGCCTGTTTTAAGGAACGAAAGGCCTCCTCTGCTTCGGGCGTCCACTGTTTGGGGTTAGCATTCTTGCGGGTGAGCGCGGAGATTGGAGCAGTCCGGGAAGAGAAGTGCGGTATGAAGAGGCGGTAATAATTGGCGAATCCCAGGAACCGCTGAATGGCCTTCAATCCCTCCGGTCGGGGCCATTTCTCAATGGCAGATAGCTTCTCCGGATCCATTCTTAGGCCTGTCTGAGAAATGATGTAACCCAAAAACGGAAGCGAGGTCTGCTCAAAGAGACACTTCTCATATTTGGCGAAGAGGTGATTCTGCCTGAGCTGACAGAACCTGACGAACGTCCCTCCGGTGAGACTGGAGATCCGGAGAGAAGACCAAGATGTCGTCTAGGTATACCACAACGCAGGAGTAGAGCAGGTCCCGGAAGATGTCATTGACCAACTCCTGAAAGACTGCAGGAGCATTACAGAGACCAAAGGGCATCACCAAATACTCATAGTGGCCGTCCCGGGTGTTGAATGCCGTCTTCCATTCATCTCCCCGACGGATACGGACCAGGTTATATGCTCCACGAAGATCCAGTTTGGTGAAGATTCTAGCCCCCCTCAGATGATCAAACAATTCGGGAATGAGCGGAAGAGGGTACTTATTCTTCACCGTGATCAGGTTTAGGCCTCTGTAGTCAATACAGGGACGGAGAGAGCCGTCTTTCTTTTTTACGAAGAAGAAACCTGCTCCCGCTGGGGAGGTAGATTTCCGGATGAATCCCTTGGCCAAATTCTCCTCGATATATTCGGACATCGACCTGGTCTCAGCAGCAGACAATGGGTAAATACGCCCACGGGGAGGCGTAGTACCGGGTAGCAGGTCGATCGGGCAATCATAAGGTCTGTGAGGGGGTAATGTCTCTGCCTCCTTTTTATTAAAGACATCAGCAAATGACCAATATGGAATCGGGAGCCCTGGTAGATTAGTTGGTGTAGGAGAAGGACGGACGGGATGAACAGGAACCAAACATGTTTTATGACAGTCCTGTCCCCAGCGAAGGATCTCTCCAGTCTGCCAGTCGAGCACGGGTGCATGCTTTTGGAGCCAAGGTAGACCTAACAAGACAGCATGAGAGAGTCCAGGCAGGACATGAAACGAGATGCTCTCAGAATGCAACATTCCCACCTGCAGGGTTATGGCTTCAGTGATAAGTTGGATGGGACGTGGTAGGAGACCCCCGTCCACAGCAGCAACAGATACTGGTTCAACCAGATGTTTGGTAGGAATGCGATATTTCTCTACTAGAGCCTGTGAAACAAGATTTCCGGCTGCTCCGG
Organism: Oophaga sylvatica; assembly: GCA_033576555.1. Lineage (NCBI taxonomy): Eukaryota > Metazoa > Chordata > Amphibia > Anura > Dendrobatidae > Oophaga > Oophaga sylvatica. The sequence continues at coordinate 110,602,158 of JARQOD010000007.1, read as the reverse complement.
AATCAAGTTGGGCTTGTTCGAAATAACGGTTCTCACCGAGGAGAATTGAGACTGACAGCAGCAGAGATGAAGAGGATTTATTCTTGTCTAGGTTGACCTCTCCGAGCGAACCTAGACACAGGCGTTTCCCGACCTCTCCGGACAGGTACGGATCCGGTGCTCCTTACTGCCACAGTAGAAGCAACTCCCCTCGGCACGGCGTAAGTCCTGACGGGCTTTGACCATCTTGGTCAGGTCGACCTGCATAGGCTCAGAAGTGTGTACCTGGGGAGAAGCGGAAGGAGTTACAGGTCTCTGAAAAGAAGGAGCTAGACGAGGAAACCTTCTCTCACGGGTGACCTCTTTGGCGCGTTCCAGGAACCGTAGATCAATTCGATTAGCCAGAGTTATTAGGTCATCGAGAGAGGTTGGAATGTCTCGACCGGCAAGTTCATCTTTAATACGGCCGGACAGACCCTCCCAGAAGACAGATATCAGAGCATCATTATCCCAGGCCAGCTCCGAGGCAAGGGTACAGAACCGTATGGCATATTGCCCCACGGTGAGACTCTCCTGACGGAGACGCAACAGAGATGATGCAGAGGAGGTCTTCCGTCCGGGTTCGTCGAATACCTTCCGGAAGGCCGAGAGAAAAGCAGGCAGGTCAGACACCAGAGGATTCTTCTCCTCCAGAGAGGATTGAGCCAGGCCAGAGCCTCTCCGGTGAGATGGGACATAATGAAGGCAATCTTGGCCCGGTCGGAGTTAAACTGGTGAGCCAGGAGTTCGAAATGCAGGGTACACTGGTTAATGAAACCCCGAGCCAGAGTAGGATCGCCTCCAAACCGTGGAGGAGCAGAAAGTCGAGGTCCAGGAATGGAAACCACGGAATTGGTAAGCAACGGAACTGCCGGATTGCGAGTCATGGCGCCAGTGGTGGTTGCTGGTGAAGAAGTCAGGGTGTCCAGGCGGGAATTAACATTCCGCAGATGACCCAGGATGGACTCCTGTTGAGACCTCTGACGAGACAGTTCATGACACAGGTCAGAGAGGGAAGGGGTTTGGGTGCCACCGGGTTCCATGGCCCGAGCAAACTGTAACGGGTCTGGGAGGCGGAACCTCTGAGCTTTATTATACAAGGAGGCTTTCCTTGTAAAGGAGCGGGTGGCGCCCGGGGAGACGGACAGGAAGTCACGGCAGGTGACAGGGACAGTCTCTGGAAGGACAGGCAGGTAGTCACGGCAAGTGACCGGGGCAGTCTCTGGAAGGACAGGCAGGTAGTCACGGCAAGTGACCGGGGCAGTCTCTGGAAGGACAGGCAGGTAGTCACGGCAAGTGATCGGGGCAGTCTCTGGATAGACAGGCAGGTAGTCACGGCAAGTGACCGGGGCAGTCTCTGGATAGACAGGCAGGTAGTCACGGCAAGTGACCGGGGCAGTCTCTGGATGGACAGGTATATACGACCTGAGATGGTGGAGCCTCCCGGTAGGCTAGCAGGCAGATGACAGACGAACGCCCCAAGTGAGCAGGCGAGAGTCTCTGGAATAGACGATGGTCACCGCATGTGACGTCCGAACCTCCGGGTAGGTCTGCAGGCAGATGGCAGATGAACGCCCCCAAGTGAGCAGGCGTGAGTCTCTGGAATAGACGATGGTCACCGCATGTGACGTCCGAACCTCCGGGTAGGTCTGCAGGCAGATGGTAGATGAGCGCCCCCAAGTGAGCAGGCGAGATTCTCTGGAATAGCCGATGGTCACCACCGGTGACGGCCGTACCTCCAGGTAGGCTTGCGGACAGGTAGCAGACAGCAAACTGTCAGGAGACAGGCAGGTAACTGGTAACGGAACCTGAGGGCTGAAGCAGAGTAAACAGTGCAACAACATTGCTCGGGCACCTCCATTAAGGAGGAAGTACTTTATATAGGGTGGAGTCCTCCGGCATTGGCCGGGGACCTATTTTGAAAGATGCGCGGCCCCTTAAGAGCGGGGGAGCGCGCGGGCGCGCGCCCTAAGTCCAGCAGCAGGGAAGGAGCGCGTGACCCTAGCAGGGCGGAAGGAGGACGCCGAGCGTGGGTAAGAGGGGCGACGTCCCTGCCTGAGGACGCTGGCGCAGGGGAACAGCGTCCCTGCCTGGCAGAGGACGCTGGCGCAGGGGAACAGCGTCCCTGCCTGGCAGAGGACGCTGGCGCAGGGGAACAGCGTCCCTGCCTGGCAGAGGGCAGGGACGCCGGCGCTACACCAACCTTGAGAAAGTATCGGTAAAAGTATGTCCGTCCAGGAAATGGGGGTGTGTGCAGCGGTGGTGGAGGTAGCGCTTTAAATACCCGCGTCCAAGGTCACTTCCGTGTGTGTCAATTACTAGTGTGCGGCTGGGGAAGCTTAAACGAGGCTTGGCACGCAAGCGTGCGTTCCTCCTCACAGCGCATGCGTGTGGAGCAGACGCCACTGAGGGTTGAGGCTTGAAACGATGGCCAGGGAACCCAAGAAGAGGCTTGAGACGCTGATTGCGTCTCAACTAGTAGCGCATGCGCAAGGGGCCGCTGAGGCTATGTGTGTGGTTTGAAGGGGAAATTCATTTGGAAGAACTGGACATGGATATCCACAAAGGAGGACTATAAGAAGGTTGAAACTAGATGAATAGAATGGAGAATTAATGAAAGATTAGCAGAGAAAGAATTACTCTGGAGGTAAGAAAAAAATAAATAAAAATTAAAAAATAAAAAATTATAGAAAATAATAATCAAGTTATGACAGATGAAATACGATATAAAAATATAAAAACGGGGCACATACAATAATGAATCGAAATAGACAATTGAGACAAAAACCAATTAAGTAAAAATAATAATGAAAAAATGATGAAAAATAATGAAAAATAAAAAATAAAAAATAAACAATCAAAAATAAAAATAAAAAATAAAAAATAAAATATAAAATAAAAAATAAAAAATAAAATAAAAATAAAAATAATAAAAATAAAAATAAAAAATAAAAAATAAAATAAAAATAAACGTATTAAACTGAAAATATGGTGAAAAATAAGAAAAAATAAATTAAAGGAATCGGAATCAATGAACTTACCCCAGATTGAAAATTTTTTTTAAAGATATGTTCTTTTGTGAAATGTAGTCTACCTGTTAAGAGACCTAAAACAGACAAGGTTAGAGTACCAATCTAGATCAGAGAGCCTGAAAGGAAAAAGGGGTTGTCAAGACATCGTATATATACATTCAGCAGAAAGTGAAATCCAGTTCCCTATTAAGCCCTTTGGGGGCTAGGGTCTGAAGTGTGTGGATCCAGAAGGATTCCCGCTCCTTCAAAAGCTTAATATGGTTACCTCCGCGTCTTGGTTTGTCAACTTGTTCTATAATTTGAAAACGGAGCTGTGCTACTGAATGATTAGCTGTTGAGAAGTGGTGGGGTAAAGGAAGCCATGTTTTGTTTAATCTAATTGTGGACTTATGGCTTGAAATTCTATCTCTAATGTGCTGCGTGGTCTCGCCAACATACAAGAGGCCACATGGGCATTTAATTAGATAAACTGCAAAATTGGTGTCACACGTATAGAAGCCATTGATTTTGTACCTTTTCCCTGTGTATGGATGGAGAATGTCCCCCGATTTGATGACATTAGCACAACAGGCGCAACCCAAACATGGAAATGTGCCTGTTCTCTGTGTCCCTATGAATAGTTGTTTTGATTTCTGTTTAAAACTACCAATGTCTGCTCGGACTAGTTGATCCTTGAAGTTTCTTGGTCTCCTCTTGCACATAAGTGCAGGTAACTGGAAAGATGAAATTTGCGGATATGAATTTGATAAGAGGGACCAGTGTTTATTGATGGTTTTGTAGATTATGTTCATCAACGGGTGATGTGTGTGAATAAATGGAACCCGTTCCGGTTTAGGTAGTCTATTGAGAGGGGGATTCCAGGACAATGTTCTTTGTTTTTCAAAGGCGAGGATATCATCTGGATATTTCCTTTCCCTAAATTTTTTTGCCATTTCCTCCAACCGAGTTTCCACCAGTTCTGTATTGGAGACTATTTTCCTGACTCTGTGGAACTGGGAACGGGAAGACTCTCTCTAGTTGACTTTGGATGGCAACTTGTGAACAGCAAGAGATTGTTGGAATCTGTGGGCTTGGTGTACAAATCAGTACCCAGGCTACCATCCTCATTCTTCATGGATTAGCAGTGTGCACATCATTTTGTTTACAACTTGGTTACGTTTTTTGATGTTTGCACCTGTTTTCTGATGTCTACGCAAACCTTTGCCTTTGACGAAACTGCAGCAACAACTATTCTTTCGAGAATCACTAATTCTAGTGATTTTCTACGTACCCCGGCACAAGATATTAGGAGCAGGGACTACGAGCGAGAACGGAGAAGACTAATGTCATATGACCTTCATTCGGTCACTTTGGCAGAATACTACAAAGTCAACCGTATCCCTAGAGGTCTCCGGTGCAACCTGCGCCCTACGCTTTTTTCAGACAAGCCAGACTATTGTGAAAAATATAAACAAATTCTCAATAAGTGCTCACTGGACATAATATTACTCACTATTGAGACCTTACATACAGCTATACTTGAATCTGAAGCGAAAGTGAAATCCATTGAGGAACAATTTAGTTCTACCCTATCACCACAGGACTGGCAGAACCTGAAGGCTAAAGTTGATAAAATCATTGAGGATAACCAAAAGTCTTTGCAGGAAAGAAAAAGGAATAAGTTCCACAGGGACTCGGAAGATTATAGAACGGAACGTGTGTACAAGTGGAACGAATCGACCTACCCAAGACCATGGCGAGGCAATTATACCTCAAGGCGACCTGGGTCTTTCAGCTCAGACAGCAGTGGTTCCTCATACAACCAAAACCAGACCCATTTTTTAGGAAGAAGACAACCCAGGAGAGGCAATTCACGCCCGACAGGAGGAGAAAGACAAGGAGATCAATCCGTAAACCCAACCGATCGAATGGTGACAAGGTCACAGGTAAGAACTCCAGATCTGTGGTCAACATATCATCATACACACTAAACCCGTTAGAACTGGCAGTCTTACAGCGAGGACTCTCATTTTGCCCAACTCCGGCATGGGACAGTTTTAAATTGGAACAAGATCTCCAATACTTCTATCGAACTATTCGTCTCAAAACTCATTTTGGTCTCCAAAATGACTCCAACAGGAACTTTAACCCTGGTTCTAGTAGAGCTGCTGCTCCTTTACCAGAACTGTCTATTTCATCTCTAGGTTTGTTTAACAAGAGCTCGTTTCACCCACCTCGGACATACCATGCAGCTGAAGCGTGTATTAACTTGATAGACAGGGACATACATGAGATACTTGTAAAACAACAAAAGGGTGCTCTCCGTACCAAGAGCAATATTACACCACTTGAAAAACAAGCTATTGATTCCCTTAAGACAAATAAGCATATCACTATCAAGCCAGCTGACAAAGGTGGGGCGATAGTCATTATGAATCGATCTGACTACATTAGGGAAATTGAGAACCAACTATCGGACACATCTACCTATAAAAAGATCTCTTCTGATCCCACCCCTAGAATTAGACTTAAAATCGAAGCTCTCCTTAGTAAGTACTTGTCGAACAATTGCATCGATCAAAAAACGGCTACCTTCTTGACAAACCCACACCCAGTGACACCCGTCATTTATATTCTCCCTAAAATCCATAAGTCACTCACCAATAGAGTTGAGCGATACTTTCCGATATCCTAAAGTATCGGAATCGGAATGGTATCGCCGATATCACTAAAATATCGGCGATACCCGATACCGATACCGGAAGTCCCATGTAAGTCTATGGGAACAAAATATCGAAATTAAAAAAAACCCATTCTTGCCTTGTTGGTTAATTGTACATGAAGGAAAACAAGAAAGAGTAATGTAGAATGTATTGGGGAAGGTTGAGGAGACATTAAAGGCATAGATGTTTAACCCAATCAAATGGAATAGCATAAATATTTTTTTTTTTAAAGATGTTCGGATTGACGAAGAAATTGACAATGTTAACGTTTTTTATATTTTGGCAAATATGTATATTACACAACTTCCATGCTCTTCATCTTCACCTTTTTAACTTTTCACACACTTTCTCCTTCATAATCTTCTGCAGCATCATCTTTTTCATCAAATTATTCTTCATCTTCACCTTCTTTATCTTCTTCTTAAACTTCTTGCTATTCATCTTTGTTAACATTACTCATATTCTTCTTATTAAACTATTATTCTTATTCATATTCTGCTTCATCTTCTTCATCATATTCTTATTTGTGACAGAGAATCCTGTACTTGTAATCTGTCAAAGTATGAATTTTTCATCCTTCCGTTCTTGCTGTCACAAAAGATTTAAATTACAACAGTATTTGTCCGTGTTCAGTTTAGCCTGCAGCAGCAGGCATTTTCCAGGGGCACCACGAGGAGGAACGGACTCACCCCCATACACTGCTTAGTCTTCTTCTGCTTAGAATTTAGAGCATATATTTTGCTCTTCATTTTGGTCTTATACTTCATGTTCTTCTGCTTTTAGATCTTCTGCTTATTGTTCTTGTGTCTCTTGTTCCGTATCTTGTATTTGTAGCACAATCTTGTACCAGCTGATGTTACTGGGACACGGTTACTAAGCAGGAGGTACCTGTGCTCCAAAGCACTACCAAGGACCAGCAGACGTTGCTGGAACTCGGATACCGAGATGGAGGCACCTAGGCCAAAGGCACTGCGGAGAACCAGTTGACGGTACTGGAACCCGGAGGGGCAGCAGAAGGAAAAGAGCCAATGGCACAACCGAGGACCAGCTGACGTTACTGGGACACGGTTACTAAGCAGGAGGTACCTGTGCTCCAAAGCACTACCAAGGACCAGCAGACGTTGCTGGAACTCGGATACCGAGATGGAGGCACCTAGGCCAAAGGCACTGCGGAGAACCAGTTGACGGTACTGGAACCCGGACGGGTAGCAGAAGGTACAAGAGCCAATGCAAGTAACGAGGACCAGCTGACTGTGCTGGAACCCGGAGGGGCAGCAGAAGGAAAAGAGCCAATGGCACAACCGAGGACCAGCTGACGTTACTGAACCCCAGTAACACAGGAGCAAGTGTTGACTGTGCTAACAGCACTTCCGAGCAACAACTGGCGGTGTTGGAGCCCAGGGTCAAGGAGGATGTTTAAATACTAGATCAAGTAATTTCCTTGTTACCTGTCAATTTTAAATGTCTATACTTCAAACAAGAGAAAGATAACCTTTACTACCATAAGATGATGATTTCATTTAAACTAATATCTAGATAAATAAAGAATTGACAAACATAAACACATACATTAACATGTTGAACAGCAATGCAAACCACAAAATAAATTAGTTAAGGAATCTGCTATACGGTTGTACATAAAAGCATACAAGTACATATCTGAATCCATTAATGATGGATAAGTAACAGTATGTACACCATTTTTATTGTATAGACAATGAATGTCTGACTTCAAAACATAATCAGCATTACAAGTTATCTGTGACATTACTAAAATGTTACATTTGCTGAATAATGTCACTAAACAGTTTATACAAAATTATACAATTTCCATCATGTAATACTCATAATATGTGGCAATAATCATGTTTATTAACAAACATAACCTTTAAAAAGTGCATAGTGCATAGTGAAAATTGCTATTTATGCCTGACTGTCGACTTGCAAGCATGACAACGGATAGATAAGGTATATATAGATGAGACTGCATAGCCACAGATGGTGAATGGCGATGTAATACTGTACCTCAATAAAGTGTGCGTCACTACTACATAATTTTTTTTATATAGCTTTATAAACAGGGTACGTGGATGTATGCTTGCGCCTTTGTTTTGACGCACAGACTGCCTTCCTGCTGAGACGCGTTGGGTAGTGAACAGTTGTGTGCAGTGTTCACTGTAGTCTGAGGTTTTCCTTTTTGGAGTGCAGATCACGCTCCAGTTAGTTCTTCAACCACTGCTGGTTGTAGTCTGCTGAGCGTGTGTCACTGGCACATCCTTGAAATTTTTCTCTAATTGTTGCTGCTCCATTCTATTACAAATAAATAAAATCTATTAGTGTGACGCGCTTCCATCCGTATACAATACATTGGTTGCAAACACTATAGAAGTACACAAAGGGGCCTTTCACACCTACTGAACAGTTGTGTGCAGTGTTCACTGCAGTCTCTGCGGAATAACCACACTTAGGCCTTATAACTTTTCAGACTTTCTTTATCAATCTACCAAGATGAAGAAGGCAGGGAGTAAGGCACGTGGTCGTGGAGTTTCTTCAGGGAGAGGACGTGGGGATTCTGTGGCTGCTGCGGCCCCCAGTGACACAGCATCCACCAGTTTTCCCCGGGCCGTGAGCGTTCCTTTATGCGCACTTTTGTAGGAGCTCGGAGTACCCCCCTGCTGCGGGAAGAACAAATTGAAGCCGTTGTTGTTTGGATCTCAGCCAATGCATCGACTTCAATTGCTTCCACCTCCTCTCAGGACCACAGCACTGTTGGGCAACCATCTGTCTCTTCAACCGCCTGGCAAATTGCCCAGGCAGTCAGAGAGTTCTGTACAGGAGCCAGCTGAGTGTCTGCTTCTGTTCTCATAATCTATTGGCTTGCAAACAGGGGCCCAGCCAAGCAGCATTCTGTAATGTGAAGAAGAGGGAGTATGCAGTGATGCGCAACAGCTGTGTCTCTCTGAATCTGAAGAGGCGGGTGAGACAGTGCCGATGGTCAGCACACCGCAGAACGCATCTGATGATGATGATGAGACCCAGGTGCCAGTTTCTGTTGAGCATGGTGCTGGCCAGACCACCCAACAGCAGGTGTTGGAAGAGGGTAGTGGAGATGATGAGGTCCAATACCCAACATGGCATGAAGAACAGGAAGGTGGTGGGAGCAGCTCAGAGGAATAATAATAATATTGATTTATATAGCGCCATCATATTCCGCAGCGCTTTACAGTTTAGCAGTTTCAGAACACAAGTCATAAGTAACAACGTTAACAATACAATAATTTAAGCTAAATAAGTCGCCCCTGCTCGTGACAGCTTACAATGTACAATGAGATGGGGGAGATACAAAGTATAGGTGTTTATATACAATGGTGCATTTACAATGATGTTCCAGCCATCTTAAGGGACTGAGGGATGGAGATAGTGAATGGGCTAGAGACACACACACACTTACACAGAATACATAGAATGACTTTGATTAGTGAATGTGATAGGCCGCTCTGAACAAATGTGTTTTGAGGGAGCGCCTGAAACCATGCAAATTGTGGATAGTCCTAATTTCTTGGGGTACAGCATTCCAGAGGATTGGCGTAGAGCAGGAGAAGTCTTGGAGTCGGGAGTGGGAGGTACGTATTAGTGCAGAGGTTAGTCGAAAGTCGTTTGCAGAGCGCAGCAGTCGGTTAGGCCGATAGATAGAAATGAGGGAGGAGATGTAGGAGGGGTGCTGCACTGTGGAGAGCTTTGTGGGTGAGAACCAGTACTTTGGTTGAAAGCTGGGAGAGGCCTAGAGAAATGGTTAGTGATAGAAGGAAGATAGAGGAAGACATTGCCCCAACGGTACAAACAGGAGGGAGAGTTAGGCTGCAGACTGGGTTGCCTGTAGCCTCCAGTTTGGCACCTGTTCGGAGCAGTTGTCTTCCAAAAGTCAAAACGTGCGCTCCCAGGACTTGCACTGCGTGGTCCTTTTTTCACACACTTGCACATGATATTTGCTATGTGAAATGCAAGCTGTGTAATCAAAAATTAAAAATAGCTAAAAGTGTCAGTCACCTCAATACCACAAATATGTGGAAACATGTGCGGACAAAGCACGTAGTTGAGTTACAAAGACACACTGGAGATGTAGGCCAACCTACAGCAGCACCTACATCTTCAGGTTGTGTTGAAGCCTCTTCATCGAGCTCACACACAGCTGGTTATGCTTCCTCACAGGATCGCCATGGAAGAACCTCGGCCACTGTTGTCCAGAGACAAACTGTTATTCCACACACAGCAGCAAGTTCCCTGTCATCCTCACACTCCCAGGCCACAAAACAGCCAGCGGTAGCACAGGCATGGGATAAAAGACGGCCATACTCCGCAAACCATGCACGAGCACAGGCTCTGAATGCTGGCATTGCAAAACTCCTGTCCCTTGAAATGCTGTGATTCAGGCTGGTGGAGACAGACAGTTTCCGTAACTGAATATCATTGTCAATCCCACAATACAATGTGCCAAGCCGATTTCATTTCAGCAGGCAAGCCGTCCCTGGTCTGCAAAAGCATGTTGAGGGAAAAATTAAACATGCGCTACTAAAAGCCCTCAGTAGCAAGGTCCACCTGACCACCGATGCGTGGACCAGTACCCATTGTTATGATCTGCTACAACCAGTAAGGAAAGAAGGGAATTCTGTCCCTACAATACAACTAAGCTGAATCCCTACGATGTAACGGGGAACCTGATCCTGCGACCAGACCCGCTAAAGTCCTCATCTAGTGTGAACGAAGACCTATAGTTGCGAGGGAGTAATCCCTACAAGATCTAGGGACTGGGAGAAAAGGTGGACACCTCCTAACATAAATTGTAGCATGGATAATTAAACAGAAAAATAAATACTTTGTGATCCTAACATCAAGCAAAACTCACAGATTAAGGCACCTAAGCACCCGGCTAGCTTAACAGTAGATAATACAATGAAGTCAAGCAAAGCCAGAAGGGCGGAGCCAGACTAAATAGGGAAAAAAGGTCATGTGACCAGCAAACTGAAACAAAACCTAACAAGAGGGTTCTAACACCCATGGCCAGGGACAATACCTTTCCCTCACTGCCCATTGGGTCAATGTTGTGCAGCCGGGTACTGATCTTGCGAGTGGCGCTGTACGTGTTCTGCCAACTCCAAGGATTGCAGGAATCAAGTCTGTCCACATTGACTCCTCCTCCTACTCCAGTTCCTCAGAATCATCGCTGCAGGAGCCGTCACGGTCTACCTCCACATGGACCCGTGAACGTTTACCTGTTGCGACCGATATGAGCACAGCCGTGTCCAAATGTCAACAGGCCGTCCTGAAATTAATTTCCATGGGGAATCTTAGCCACACAGCGCAGGAGCTCTGTAATGCCATAAAGCAGGAGAGCGACGTGTGGTTTTTGGAAGAGAATCTACAGGCAGGCTTGGTAGTGTGTGACAATGGCCGAAATCTGGTGTCAGCTCTGGGCCTTGGCAACCTCACTCACATACCATGTCTGTCATATGTGCTCAACTTGGTCGTGCAGAGTTTTTTGAGGGACTATCCGGATCTTGATGCACTGCTGCACAAGGTCCGCCTAGAGTGCGCTCACTTGCGACGTTCCAGCATGGCCAGATCGCTGATTGCAGCTCTGCAACGCAGATTTCACCTTCATGAACATCGCATTATATGTGACGTACCCACCAGGTGGAATTCCTCGTTACATATGTTGGAGCGGTTGTGTGAGCAGCAGCCAACAGTAATGGAGTATCAGCTGCATCAGGCGCAGTCAACTCGCAATTTGCGGCGTTCACACTTCACCACTACTGAGTGGGCCTCTATAATAAGAATAATAATATTATTTATTTATATAGCGCCATAATATTCCGCAGTGCTTTACAGTTTAACAGTTTCAAAACACGAGTCATAAGTAACAACGTTAACAATACAATAATTAAAGCAAAATCAGCCGCCCCTGCTGGTGAAAGCTTACAATCTACAATGAGGTGTGGGAGATACAAAGTACAGGTGTTTATATACAATGGTGTTTTTACAATGATGGTCCAGCCATTTTAAGGAAGTGAGGGATGCATGGAGATAGTGAATGGGCTACACACACAGAATTACACATAGAATGACTTTGATTAGTGAATGTGATAGGCCACTGTGAACAAATGTGTTTTGAGGGAGCGCCTGAAACCATCCAAATTGCGGATAGTCCTAATTTCTTGGGGTAGAGCATTCCAGAGGATTGGCGCAGCGCGGGTGAAGTCTTGGAGTTGGGAGTGGGAGGTACGGATTAGTGCAGAGGTTAGTCGAAGGTCGTTTGCAGAGTGCAGCAGTCGGTTAGGCCGATAAATATAAATAAGGGAGGAGATGTAGGGGGGTGCTGCGCTGTGGAGAGCTATGTTGGTGAGAACCAGTAATTAGAATTGGATCCTATAATGAATGGGCAGCCACTGCCAGTGTAATGAGTGGCGAATAACTCTATGAAGGATATCTGCCACGTTTTGCGTGCGTTTGATGAGTCAACGCGGATGGCGAGTGCAGATGATGCACTAGTCAGCCTGACTGTCCCCCTTATCTGCCTGCTTCAAAAAACACTGCAAGCACTAAGGCATGAGGTTTTGGAAGAGGTGGAGGATGAGGAGTCACAAATTCCATCACCTTCTGGACAGTCAGCGCAACGTGGTTCCTCACAAAGGGCTGGAGGACTTTCAAAGTACCATGCTGTATCAACAATTGAACCTCCAGAGTCGCTGTCTATATTTTCATAACCATTACAAACTTTTAATGTATTTACAAAGCACATAATGTACATTTTTTGTCTATCCTTTTGTAATGCTATTGTGTTTCCATAAACTGATGTTACAGAATTATGATACAAAGTTTTTAAATTTTGAGTTTTAAATTTTGTAAATTTATATGTATTTGAAGGACTTTGTGAGGAGGATGAGGAGGAGTCAATGGAGGAGGAAGACATCGCTCCAGAGGGAGGTAGACAATGCTCTAGTCAGTATGTAGACCAAGGGTGGGGTGATGCACAGCAGGCGGAGATGACGCCTCTTGCAGGGGACAACGTTTCTTGGCCAGTTGGGAGTCTGCAGCACATGGTTGATTTCATGCTGCAGTGGCTGAGAAACGACCGCCGCATCGAACACATTCACACCACGTCTGATTATTGGGTGTACACCCTCCTAGACCCTCGCTACCGGGACAACTTACAAAGCCTCATCACACCGTTGAACCGGGAGCGTAAAATGCGGAAGTACCAAGACACACTGGTGCAATCCATAATGTTCTCCATTCCAGCCGAGAGCACTGCTGCTGCTACTGATTTACAAAGCAGCTCTGTGCGTCGAGGCAGTGGAGACAGCTCTGCAACAAGAGGGAGCACAAGCAGCGCCTCTGCACAGGGCAAGAACAGTATGTTCCAAATGTGTCGAAGTTTTGTGGCAGCGCCACCAATGTCTACACCATCCGAGACGGCTCCAGTCAGCAGGAGGCAACATTTCCGTAAGATGGTGACAGACTACATGTCTTGCCCTCTCAGTGTACTCCCAGATGGCTCTTCCCCATTCAAGTTTTGTGTCTCTAAGCTGGATACATGGCCAGAGCTTAGCCAGTATGCATTGGAGGTGCTGGCTTGATCTGCTGGCAGTGTATTATCGGAGCGCGTCTTTACTGCTGCAGGTGGTGTACTAACAGACCGTTGCATGCGACTATCCTACGATAATGTAGAACGGCTTACTTTTCTGAAAATGAACTAGGCATGGATCTCGCCTGAATTTGCCTGTCCGGTTTCAGATTAACTAACTGGTTGACAACGTTTTCCATGTCTCCTGTTATGTTCATCTTTCTACCACCTGAGCTATACTCCCTGGGCTACAACACTGCCAGTTGCTGCTCAGAAGTGTCGTGTCCACAGACCAATACACAAGCTATAGTGATAGTGGGGTTCAGTAACGCCTGCTGTTCCCCTGCTGTGTGTCCGGCAAAAATTACTGCTACCTAGCTACACATGTTTAAAAAAACATGACATGTTAAAGTGGCTAGTGCTACACATAGATATCAGGCTACACCCTTATTTCTAAGCTGTAAACAAGTGAAACGTCAAATTTAAAACCATTCAATGATTAGTGTTGGTAACAAATCTGTAACTAAATAATTGTGACATATTATGGCAGATATCCACATGTCTAACACAAATGCTAACACAAAAGCATACTTATGCTATAGGGTACTGATGGTGAACCTTCTCACTCCATAACTTTGACCAATCCAACTCACATCATGCCTCAAATGCTGCAATGTTGGAAGTGCATAATGTGGGTTGAACTTTGACAACAGCTGCAGTGCGAAGGTTATCCTTCTGTGTTCTTGGCTTTTAAATAAAAGCATACAAGTAAATATAATAATACATTGTTGATTAAGGGACATGATGTACACCTGTAATATTGTGCAAACAATGGATGTAGGACTATTCCTCTTCAACATTACTTATATTTGTGTCATTTGAAAAAATACATATTTTAGTTAAAAATTAAAAACCCATGTTCAGTAGCTGTGAAAGGCCCGTTTGTGTACTTCTATATTGTTTGCAACCAATGTATTGTATACGGATGGAAGCGCGTCACACTAATAGATTAGATTTATTTTAAATGGAATGTAGCAGAACCAATTGGAGATAAATGAAAAGGATGAGCCACTGAGACACGCTCAGCAGAGTACAAGCAGCAGTGCTTGAACATGTAACTGGAGCGTGATCTGCACTAAAAAAAGTAAAAAACACAGACTGAAGTGAACACTGAAACACAACTGTCCACAATCTGTGAAAAGCTCCTTTCTGTACTTCTATAGTGTTTGCAACCAATGTATTGTATACGGATGGAAGCGCGTCACACTAATAGATTAGATTTATTTTAAATGGAATGTAGCAGAACCAATTGGAGATAAATGAAAAGGATGAGCCACTGAGACACGCTCAGCAGAGTACAAGCAGCAGTGCTTGAACATGTAACTGGAGCGTGATCTGCACTAAAAAAAGTAAAAAACACAGACTGAAGTGAACACTGAAACACAACTGTCCACAATCTGTGAAAAGCTCCTTTCTGTACTTCTATAGTGTTTGCAACCAATGTATTGTATACGGATGGAAGCGCGTCACACTAATAGATTAGATTTATTTTAAATGGAATGTAGCTGTCATGGGTGCATCGCCACAAAGATCGTCGCGATTGCACATTCTGACTTCTCACAGCTGAGCTTCTGTTTCTTTGTTTTTTGGTAATGTGAGAGTTAATTTTTCCTAGCTCTTTGCTAAGGCTAGGTGCAGCCTCGCCCGGCTGCTTTTGATTATGTTCTAATTAGTTTCCTTTATATTTCTGCCAGTCTGGGTGTTAGAGGCCGGTGAAAGCATTCATGTAGTTCAGCAGACTGGATCGGTTCTGAGAATATTGAAGCTAAGAGTTCATTAGGTGTTTTTACTCTTACAGCTTATAGTTAAATCTCTGAGACCTTAGGTGTTCCTACTGTGTGTGAGTGTTGTATGTAAGACTTTATTTACTTTATTCCTTCTCTTTCTTGTATGTCTTTCTGTTCATTAACCGTTACCTGTTCATTCCCTTTGGTGGTATTCAGGGTCCTTCTTAGGACTAGAATACAGTTGGCAGGGATTGATAGGAGACAGGGTTTACGCTGGTGGCCTGGACCTCTGTACCTTTAACAGTACCTCCAGGTTGAGGGATTAGTTAGGACCCCAGTTCAGGGTCAGCTTAGACCCCGGTCACCCTCTAGCCGGAGACAGCGTATAACGGATTCCGTTTTGACCCAGTGGACATTCTGTCAGGTAAATCCATGTTATAATATATCTATGTGCATGTTATATAGTATGTTGCCCTTTTTGATATAGATTACAGACATCTCATATATATATCTGCTATACAGCGTGACATTTTCACCGGCCCAAACTAAAGATTCTCCCCAGCTGTCATGGATCCAGTAGCCCAGCTGGCCCGGCAGTTGCAGGGATTGTCCATGGAGTTGGCAGACATTAAGTCCAAGGTTTTGTCCCCCCCGGAGCAAACCAGATCTGAACCTAAGGTTGCTCTCCCGGACAGGTTCACTGGTGGGCGGGACAAATTTTTTACTTTCCGGGAGGCATGTAAATTGTACTTTCGGCTGCGGCCTCGGTCATCTGGGAGTGAAGAGCAGAGGGTGGGAATTGTTATCTCGCTCTTACAAGGGGATCCTCAATCTTGGGCGTTCTCTATTCCTCCAGGCTCCCCAGATCTCCAGTCAGTGGATCGATTTTTTACTGCCCTGGGTCTGGTATATGATGATCCGGATCGAGTCTCCCTTGCTGAAACAAGGTTACGTAAAATACGGCAAGGAAATCGTCCAGCGGAGGAATATTCTTCTGAGTTCCGTAGATGGGCAACAGATACTCAGTGGAATGACCCTGCTCTTAGGAGCCAGTTTTGTCAAGGGTTGTCTGACAAATTAAAAGATGTGTTGGCTCAGTATGATTCTCCTCCATCACTGGAGGCTGCTATGGCCCTCGCTATTCGCATTGATAGACGTCTTCGGGAAGACGCGAGGTAACTCCGCCCCCCGTGATGACTCCACCTACTACTAAAGTCCCTTATACTGAGGTTCCTCTGGTCTGTTCTGAGGAACCCATGCAGTTGGGAGGGACATCATTTTGTAGGAGGGAATCAGCGGTGCGCCGCAAGACTAGAAGGTGTTTCTTTTGCGGGAGAGAGGGACATTTTGTTGGGGGGTGTCCATCCCGGACCTCTTTGAACCAAGGAGTTAACCTGGAGTGTGTATTTCGTCCCCAAATCCTCTTCAGTTTCTCGTGCCTGCGGAGGTGGTGATTGGTACTAGAACTGAGAGGATTTCTGTTTTTCTTGATAGTGGGTCCGGGGCTAATCTGGTGGACACTCGGTTTGCCCAGGTGCATGGTATGCAACTGAGTGTATTGGCCAAACCGGTCCCTATACTCTCTATTGATTCTAGACCTCTTGGTCAAGGTAGCTTGGTACAAGCTGTTCATAACATAGATCTTCGAGTAGGGGCAATACATAAAGAGCAATTGTCTTGTTATGTGTTGGAGGGTCTGCCTGCTCCTATTGTGTTGGGACTTCCTTGGTTGGCTAAACATAACCCAGTGATTGATTGGCAATCCAGAAAGATAAGCCAGTGGGGTGAATTTTGCAAGAATAACTGCATGAGCACGGTCATCGGTGCAGTTGTGCCTAGGACTTTGCCTCCTTTTCTGGAGGACTTTGGGGAGATGTTCTCAGAGAAGGGGTGTAAAGAGTTACCTCCTCATCGCGCATATGACTGCTCAATAAAGTTGCTTCCTGATGCCTTATCTCGTACTTTCCCAGGGACCGGGAGGATGGATGATCCGGTTCCTATTCCTCAGGAGGGAGTTGTGGTGTCAGCTGTATGCTCTGAGCTTGAGGGGGAGGTATTGGGGGCTCAGGGGGACGCCCCTGTGGGACTTCCAGGGAGACTGATAGTTCCAGATCAGTTAAGACTGAAGGTTACGGAGAACCGTTACAAACGGATGGCTGATAGGGGGAGAGTTTCTGGTCGAGATCTGAAGGTGAATGATCTGGTGTGGTTGTCTACCAGGAATATTAAACTTAAAGTTCCCTCCTGGAGGTTGGGTCCCAGATTCATCGGGCCGTACAGGATCAGTTCCATAATTAATCCTGTGGCATTTCGTCTGGACCTCCCTCCTACGTTTAAAATTCATAATGTGTTTCACAAGTCATTACTTAAAAAGTATGTGGCACCAGTCATACCGTCACCTCTACCTCCTCCTTCAGTGGTGGTCAATGATAACGTGGACGGACCTTTCACACAACTCACCCGGACAGACCTGGTCATGAGGGTCCGGAGGCCCCTCGTAGAAGGGGGGGTACTGTCATGGGTGCATCGCCACAAAGATCGTCGCGATTGCACATTCTGACTTCTCACAGCTGAGCTTCTGTTTCTTTGTTTTTTGGTAATGTGAGAGTTAATTTTTCCTAGCTCTTTGCTAAGGCTAGGTGCAGCCTCGCCCGGCTGCTTTTGATTATGTTCTAATTAGTTTCCTTTATATTTCTGCCAGTCTGGGTGTTAGAGGCCGGTGAAAGCATTCATGTAGTTCAGCAGACTGGATCGGTTCTGAGAATATTGAAGCTAAGAGTTCATTAGGTGTTTTTACTCTTACAGCTTATAGTTAAATCTCTGAGACCTTAGGTGTTCCTACTGTGTGTGAGTGTTGTATGTAAGACTTTATTTACTTTATTCCTTCTCTTTCTTGTATGTCTTTCTGTTCATTAACCGTTACCTGTTCATTCCCTTTGGTGGTATTCAGGGTCCTTCTTAGGACTAGAATACAGTTGGCAGGGATTGATAGGAGACAGGGTTTACGCTGGTGGCCTGGACCTCTGTACCTTTAACAGTACCTCCAGGTTGAGGGATTAGTTAGGACCCCAGTTCAGGGTCAGCTTAGACCCCGGTCACCCTCTAGCCGGAGACAGCGTATAACGGATTCCGTTTTGACCCAGTGGACATTCTGTCAGGTAAATCCATGTTATAATATATCTATGTGCATGTTATATAGTATGTTGCCCTTTTTGATATAGATTACAGACATCTCATATATATATCTGCTATACAGCGTGACAGTAGCAGAACCAATTGGAGATAAATGAAAAGGATGAGCCACTGAGACACGCTCAGCAGAGTACAAGCAGCAGTGCTTGAACATGTAACTGGAGCGTGATCTGCACTAAAAAAAGTAAAAAACACAGACTGAAGTGAACACTGAAACACAACTGTCCACAATCTGTGAAAAGCTCCTTTCTGTACTTCTATAGTGTTTGCAACCAATGTATTGTATACGGATGGAAGCGCGTCACACTAATAGATTAGATTTATTTTAAATGGAATGTAGCAGAACCAATTGGAGATAAATGAAAAGGATGAGCCACTGAGACACGCTCAGCAGAGTACAAGCAGCAGTGCTTGAACATGTAACTGGAGCGTGATCTGCACTAAAAAAAGTAAAAAACACAGACTGAAGTGAACACTGAAACACAACTGTCCACAATCTGTGAAAAGCTCCTTTCTGTACTTCTATAGTGTTTGCAACCAATGTATTGTATACGGATGGAAGCGCGTCACACTAATAGATTAGATTTATTTTAAATGGAATGTAGCAGAACCAATTGGAGATAAATGAAAAGGATGAGCCACTGAGACACGCTCAGCAGAGTACAAGCAGCAGTGCTTGAACATGTAACTGGAGCGTGATCTGCACTAAAAAAAGTAAAAAACACAGACTGAAGTGAACACTGAAACACAACTGTCCACAATCTGTGAAAAGCTCCTTTGTGTACTTCTATAGTGTTTGCAACCAATGTATTGTATACGGATGGAAGCGCGTCACACTAATAGATTAGATTTATTTTAAATGGAATGTAGCAGAACCAATTGGAGATAAATGAAAAGGATGAGCCACTGAGACACGCTCAGCAGAGTACAAGCAGCAGTGCTTGAACATGTAACTGGAGCGTGATCTGCACTAAAAAAAGTAAAAAACACAGACTGAAGTGAACACTGAAACACAACTGTCCACAATCTGTGAAAAGCTCCTTTCTGTACTTCTATAGTGTTTGCAACCAATGTATTGTATACGGATGGAAGCGCGTCACACTAATAGATTAGATTTATTTTAAATGGAATGTAGCAGAACCAATTGGAGATAAATGAAAAGGATGAGCCACTGAGACACGCTCAGCAGAGTACAAGCAGCAGTGCTTGAACATGTAACTGGAGCGTGATCTGCACTCAAAAAAGTAAAAAACACAGACTGAAGTGAACACTGAAACACAACTGTCCACAATCTGTGAAAAGCTCCTTTCTGTACTTCTATAGTGTTTGCAACCAATGTATTGTATACGGATGGAAGCACGTCACACTAATAGATTTGATTTTTTTCTAATATAATGGAGCTGCACCAATTCCACTAAATAAAATTAAAAAAAAAAAAAAAAAGTGACACGTGCAGATGCCTACAAACAGCGGTGGATGCAGAGCAAACTGCAGCGTCACCTGCACTGTCACACACACACCTTGCACAGAGCTGTTAAAACAACACTGGCAAAATGAAGCTTTACACAGCGGTTGGTAAACTAGCCTGCCTCAAGCACAGTAGTACACAAAATCGCAATATCTAACTGTCCCTCAGAGTCAGCACAGCAGCGTTCTGTCCCTAACTGAGTTCACAGCACAGTGACGCTAAAATGGCTGCGGCGCCTTTTATAGTGCATTCTGACATCATTTCAGCAGCCAATCACAGCCATGCCATTAGTTAAGATGACCGCATCATTACAGGATGTGCCCACACTTCGTAGGATTCCTCATTGGCTGACTAAAATCACATTGCCTCTCAAAGAATTATGGGAACTTCCGATTCCGGTATACGATATGGAAAAAGTATCGGAATTAAGTATCGGAATTCCGATAACGCGAATATCGGCCGATACCCGATACTTGCGGTATCGGAATGCTCAACACTACTCACCAACCCACCGGGACGTCCAATTGTTGCCTCCACTGAGTCTATTTTATCACCCTTATCGATTTTTTTGGAGAAAGTTTTGACACCACTTGTTAAAGAAACCAAGTCATTTGTACTAGATACTGGACATTTTATTAATGTGATCCAACGCCTGACAAATATTTCACAAGAATGCCTTCTTGTCACATTAGACGTGAAAAGCCTCTACACCTCGATCAAACATGACCTTGGTGTGGAGGCTATCAATATTCACCTCTGTTCTTCCACTCTGAGCCCTGATTCTCAACAATTTATTCTAGATCTCTTAAATTTGGTTCTCAATGAAAACTATTTTCTATTTGGTGACCAGTTCTTTTACCAGGTCTGTGGTACGGCCATGGGATCCAACATGGCGCCAGCTTATGCTAATCTCTATATGGATACCTTCGAAAATCTACACATTTATACGAATAACCTGTTTCAATCTCATTCAATATGTTGGCTCCGTTACATAGACGACATTTTTTGTTTATGGGATGGAACCATCAATACTCTTACTAATTTCATAACACAAATCAATGGAATTAGACCAGAATTACAATTTATTTTGAACTGGGATCTATCTAGGATTCCTTTTCTGGACACCATGGTTATAAAGAATGAGGATGGTAGCCTGGGTACTGATTTGTACACCAAGCCCACAGATTCCAACAATCTCTTGCTGTTCACAAGTTGCCATCCAAAGTCAACTAGAGAGAGTCTTCCCCGTTCCCAGTTCCACAGAGTCAGGAAAATAGTCTCCAATACAGAACTGGTGGAAACTCGGTTGGAGGAAATGGCAAAACAATTTAGGGAAAGGAAATATCCAGATGATATCCTCGCCTTTGAAAAACAAAGAACATTGTCCTGGAATCCCCCTCTCAATAGACTACCTAAACCGGAACGGGTTCCATTTATTCACACACATCACCCGTTGATGAACATAATCTACAAAACCATCAATAAACACTGGTCCCTCTTATCAAATTCATATCCGCAAATTTCATCTTTCCAGTTACCTGCACTTATGTGCAAGAGGAGACCAAGAAACTTCAAGGATCAACTAGTCCGAGCAGACATTGGTAGTTTTAAACAGAAATCAAAACAACTATTCATAGGGACACAGAGAACAGGCACATTTCCATGTTTGGGTTGCGCCTGTTGTGCTAATGTCATCAAATCGGGGGACATTCTCCATCCATACACAGGGAAAAGGTACAAAATCAATGGCTTCTATACGTGTGACACCAATTTTGCAGTTTATCTAATTAAATGCCCATGTGGCCTCTTGTATGTTGGCGAGACCACGCAGCACATTAGAGATAGAATTTCAAGCCATAAGTCCACAATTAGATTAAACAAAACATGGCTTCCTTTACCCCACCACTTCTCAACAGCTAATCATTCAGTATCACAGCTCCGTTTTCAAATTATAGAACAAGTTGACAAACCAAGACGCGGAGGTAACCATATTAAGCTTTTGAAGGAGCGGGAATCCTTCTGGATCTACACACTTCAGACCCTAGCCCCCAAAGGGCTTAATAGGGAACTGGATTTCACTTTCTGCTGAATGTATATATACGATGTCTTGACAACCCCTTTTTCCTTTCAGGCTCTCTGATCTAGATTGGTACTCTAACCTTGTCTGTTTTAGGTCTCTTAACAGGTAGACTACATTTCACAAAAGAACATATCTTTAAAAAATTTTTTCAATCTGGGGTAAGTTCATTGATTCCGTATTCCTTTAATTTATTTTTTCTTATTTTTCACCATATTTTCAGTTTAATACGTTTATTTTTATTTTATTTTTTATTTATTTTTTATTTTTTATTTTTTATTATTTTTTTTTTATTTTTTATTTTATATTTTATTTTTTATTTTTATTTTTGATTGTTTATATTTTTATTTTTCATCATTTTTCATCATTTTTTCATTATTATTTTTACTTAATTGGTTTTTGTCTCAATTGTCTATTTCGATTCATTATTGTATGTGCCCCGTTTTTATATTTTTATATCGTATTTCATCTGTCATAACTTGATTATTATTTTCTATAATTTTTTATTTCTTAATTTTTATTTATTTTTTTCTTACCTCCAGAGTAATTCTTTCTCTGCTAATCTTTCATTAATTCTCCATTCTATTCATCTAGTTTCAACCTTCTTATAGTCCTCCTTTGTGGATATCCATGTCCAGTTCTTCCAAATGAATTTCCCCTTCAAACCACACACATAGCCTCAGCGACCCCTTGCGCATGCGCTACTAGTTGAGACGCAATCAGCGTCTCAAGCCTCTTCTTGGGTTCCCTGGCCATCGTTTCAAGCCTCAACCCTCAGTGGCGTCTGCTCCACACGCATGCGCTGTGAGGAGGAACGCACGCTTGCGTGCCAAGCCTCGTTTAAGCTTCCCCAGCCGCACACTAGTAATTGACACACATGGAAGTGACCTGGACGCGGGTATTTAAAGCGCTACCTCCACCACCGCTGCACACACCCCCATTTCCTGGACGGACATACTTTTACCGATACTTTCTCAAGGTTGGTGCTGTCTCTACCCACTGGAATACCGGTGCTTCTCTGGGATATACTTATTTGAAGGTGATCTCTAACTATTTATTCTATCTATTATGTGTAGTGCACGGAACCTGCCCTCTGCAATCTTCCTTTCTCTCTACTATTAAGGTTAGTTCTATGTACCATCCTGATCAGTCTCCCTGAAACTCCTACTATAGATTGATGCTTTACTCTGATACTCTGTCTAGAACCACAGATTTGCAGATTTTTATACGTTTTCCAACCAACTATCTCGTGTTTAGAGATAGATATCTGCATATGCTACTATCTGGAAAATACCATTGGTACCTGTGAGACCTATGATAATATCTCATGTATAGAGATAGATATTTGTACATGCTACTATCTAGAAAATACCATTGGTACCCATGAGATCTATGATAATATTTCCTTTCTATGTCCGTTGGTACCTATAAGATCTATGATAACATTTGCTTTTATATGTCCGTTAAGCTAACTGCCTTATCTATTGATTTTGACATTAATATTTTAGCAACTATAACAAGGCATTTGTCTAAACTAATGACTTATAACGAATGTGACTGATTATCTCATAAAAATGACAAGAAGACTGTGTCTCATTATACTTTGGCTTTCGTTTGATCTAAACTCTGCTAATTTTACCTGTATACGGCGTATTGGGGACACTGTTTGTACTGGTCACCACTACGTGATACAATTCTACTGCTCTTATATACAATATTCCTATATAGCTATAAAAATGTTGTGCTCAAAAGTCTTTACATGATCTAATGCTGACATGAATATTTGTTTTGTTGTTTATTCATTTTTATTTTCATGATTTCACTTTACCTTGTTGTACAGCACTTGCCTTATTTTGTTTGTATTTATTTTACAGTGAGTTTTGAAAAAGACCAATTTTGGTCGAAACGTTAACTCCTACAATATCGTCCGTCATTACTCTATACCGCATGTCTACTAAAACCTTGTGGTGTATGTGCAAATAAATGGATATTTCTCTTTGCATGAAACATTGAGTGCGGTTGATTTTCTTACTCATTGGACATACTGTTCAACCAGCACCAATCACTGGATTAGCAGTGTGCACATCATTTTGTTTACAAGTCGGTGGGGGGGTCAGATCGCGGTCTCCAGCCATGGCTGATGATATTGCAGCATCGGCCATGACTGGATTGTACTATTTCACCAAATTTCTTTGGTGAAATATTACAATTGCTCTGATTGGCTGTTTCACTTTCAACAGCCAAGCAGAGCGATCGTAGCCACGGGGGGGGGGGGGGCAAAGCCAACCCCTGGGGTGAAGTACAAGTCTTCCTGTACCTGCGGGTCGGGTGACCTTTCAGTGACCCCGGTCACCCGACCCGCAGGAACGCCATCTCCCCATAACACCACATAGGCGTCACAGGTCGGATTGGCACCGACTTTCATGACGCCTACGTGGCGTCAAAGGTCAGGAAGGGGTTAAATCTGTAAAAAGTAGAAAATAAAAAGCAAAATAAGAAGCCAACTTCAGTATCATCTGTCTCTCTCATACCTCCTGTCTCTCTCTCTCTTCCCTCCTGTCTCTCTCTCTTCCCCCTGTCTCTCTCTCTTCCCTCCTGTCTCTCTCTTCCCTCGTCTCTTCTCTTTTCCTTCGTCTCTCTTTTCCCTTGTCTCTCTCTCTTCCCTCCTGTCTTTCTCTTCCCTCCTGTCTTTCTCTCTCTCTCTCTCTCTTCCCTCCTGTCTCTCTCTTCCCTCCTGTCTCTCTCTTTCCTCCTGTCTCTCTCTCTTCCCTCCTGTCTCTTCTCTTCCCTCGTCTCTTCTCTTTTCCTTCGTCTCTCTTTTCCCTCGTCTCTCTCTCTTCCCTCGTCTCTCTCTCTTCCCTCCTGTCTTCTCTCTCCCCTCTCTCTTCCCTCCTGTCTTTCTCTTCCCTCCTGTCTTTCTCTTCCCTCCTGTCTTTCTCTTCTCTCTTCCCTCCTGTCTTTCTCTTCCCTCCTGTTTTCTCTCCCTCCTGTCTTTCTCTCTCTCTCTCTTCCCTCCTGTTTTCTCCTCCCTCCTGTCTTCTCTCTCTCTCTCTTCCCTCCTGTCTTTCTCTTCCCTCCTGTCTTTCTCTTCCCTCCTGTCTTTCTCTCTCTCTCTCTTCCCTCCTGTCTTTCTCTTCCCTCCTGTTTCCCTCCTCCCTCCTGTCTTTCTCTCTCTCTCTCTTCCCTCATGTCTTTCTTCCTTCCCTCCTGTCTTTCTCCTCTCTCTCTTCCCTCCTGTCTTTCTCCTCCTTCCCTCCCCCCGTCTCTCTCTTCCCTCCTGTCTTTCTCTCTCTCTCTCTTCCCTCCTGTCTTTCTCTTCCCTCCTGTTTCCCTCCTCCCTCCTGTCTTTCTCTCTCTCTCTCTTCCCTCCTGTCTCTCTCTTCCCTCCTGTCTTCTCTTCCCTCCTGTCTCTCCTCTCTCTCCCTCCTGTCTTTCTCTTCCCTCCTGTCTTTCCCTCCTCCCTCCTGTCTCTCCTCCCCTTCCCTCCTGTCTTCCTCTCTTCCCTCCTGTCTTTCTCTTCCCTCCTGCTCTCTTCCCTCCTGTCTTTCTCTTCCCTCCTGTTTCCTCTTCCCTCCTGTCTTTCTCTCTCTCTCTCTTCCCTCCTGTCTTTCTCTTCCCTCCTGTCTTCTCTTCCCTCCTGTCTCTTCTCTTCCCTCCTGTCTCTTCCCTCTTCTTCTCTTCCCTCCTGTTTTCCCTCCTGTTTTCTCCTTCTCTTCCTCCTGTCTCTCTCTTCCCTCCTGTCTCTCTCTTCCCTCCTGTCTCTTTCTTCCTCCTGTCTCTCTCTCTCTCGTTCCCTTCTCTTTCTTCCCCCTTTTCTTGGTAGTGACTAGATCGGAGTTGATTTTTTGAGGGAATGATGTCAGCGGGAGGGCGGAGCCTCCTTCAGTCCAGAGTCCAGTAAAGACACGATGGCGGAAAGCAGCTTTATGCTGAGGCTGCTGGAAAGGAGATGAGGGAAATACTATGGATCCGTGTACAGATGGGAATCAGGACACAGGACTCAGTGTGAGTGCTCCAGATGTTTTTGGAAAAAGTTGATGTTACTTGAGTGGGGCTGTGTGGAGAACGGGCACGATGAGGGGCTTTATGCTCAAGGGGACACGATGAGGGCTTTGTGGACAAGGGGGGCACAATGAGGGGCTTTGTGGACAAGGGGGCACGATGAGGGCTTTGTGGACAAGGGGCATGATGAGGCTTTGTGGACAAGGGGGGCATGATGAGGGGCTTTGTGGACAAGGGGGGCACGATGAGGGGCTTTGTGGACAAGGGGGCACGATGAGGGCTTTGTGGACAAGGGGGGCATGATGAGGGGCTTTGTGGACAAGGGGGACACGATGAGGGGCTTTGTGGACAAGGGGGCACAATGAGGGCTTTGTGGACAAGGGGGCACGATGAGGGGCTTTGTGGACAAGGGGGGCACGATGAGGGGCTTTGTGGATAAGGGGGACACGATGAGGGGCTTTGTGGAAAAATGGGGCACGATGAGGGGATTTGTGGAGAAGGGGGGACACGATGAGGAGAGCCGTTCCCTGCTAGATCCTTCTCTACCCTCCCCCAGAGGTGAGTAAAGTCGACACACCCTTCCCCTGTGTGATCCGTCACAAACACATTACAGATATTGGAGATGATATCGTGTCTTACCTTCATACCTAAAGGGCTTCTTGTATTCAGTCTGAAAGTTCAGAAAGATCTTCTGTCCAGAATTTTCTTTTTCTGATTTCCCCCCTAATTGGCCTGTACACCCTTTCAATGCCAATAATTTGGAAACATCATCTTTGTGTACATGCAAAAAATAATTGGAGACCGCAAACATATTAGCGGCTGTAGAGCTCAGTGCGCCTGACGTGTCTCCGGAGTCAGGATTCTTTTCTTATGTGGCCCTCTAGTCACAGTGCACCCCACATATTGTACCCGCATGTCATACGTGCAATTACATAGACAACTCCCGCAGTATTGCAGTTTCTGAAGCTTTTTATTTATAAACTCTGACCCATGATATATGGAAAAAGGCTTGTACTTTTTAAGCGCATGTTCACATGAAACACATCTTGAAGGACCACATCCAAAAAAAAACTTAAATGTAAGCGGGGTGTCAGTAGATTGATTGGTTCCCTTCCAAAAAAAAGGCTGAGAGATAAAGAGCCTATAGATGGTGCTCTTTTAGCCACAAAATGTATATCCGTATAATTAACTATGCTGGATAATTTAGGGTCTTGGTACAAAATGGGGAGATATTATTTGACAATGGAAATTATTGCAAAATATTGTGGGATAAATTTGGTAGAAACTATGTGGATTGTCAAACTCAACACCCGATACCCCATAGACTGACGGAACGTAACGGTTATCCTCCTTTCATGTGATTATCTCTGTGGGCTTGTCTGTTTGTGACTTTCCTTCTATGTATGTGTGTATGTATGTGAGTCGCCTACCAGGGCCGTGGGGTACTCGGCACTGAGCCCGTCCACTTCTATGAGGGATGTCACGGTAGCTGCAGCTCGGTCCGTGGCCCTGGGACTCACCTCAAAAAGGGGATATTTACAGGGGATTCAAAGGTTGGTTGTATGTTCGTGACGCCACCTGTGGTGCCTGGTCAGGGTGACCAGCGCTGCTGTATAGGTCCGCTGAAGGGTTGGTATTGGGCAACAAGGTGTTAAGCCTTCCACAGGTAAGGCTGGGTCCTTCAGGGTAGATAGAATGTAAGGGTGCAGGACGGAGGAGAATCCGACGGTAGGAGTAATAAGATGGACACACATAAGTCTCTTTCTGTACCTTTACTGTTGTTATTGCAGGCACGTCCCGGGGCGCTGTAGGGTGAAGGATGCACATCCAGTTCTTCCCACTGAGTAGGTGTAGGGCCTCCTTACTTCTAAAATGAGTCTCTGACCTGTGTGAAACTAGGCCTGAGTTTGTCACCACACTACGCCCGGCTGACCTTGTGGTAGGGCCTTCTCTTGAAAGAACACAGTCTCTGATGGCGGTACCTGCCAGACTCCCGTCTTCCTGATCCAATTACGTATCAGCACTTTAGGTCTCCTGCGACTTGTAGTCCCGCAGGAACTCCGGTATCTCCTACTGGGTCATGAAGATCCCAGTAAGCTCGGACCTGGCGTCCGGTTGTAATGATGGGGATGAGCTGATTAGGTTCCTCTGTCCCTGTTGTGAATAGGCTGGAAATGAGTTCTGAGCAGAAGCTCCCTCTGGTGGTTACAAACGGTACTGGACTGTCCAGTGAAGATTGTGAGGATTGGGAATCAGGTGTTACTGACTGGTCTTATATAAGGGAGTCGCCTTCCCATCAGGGTTGCCGGTGATCAATTGTTCTGGTCTCAATCCTTGATTCCTGTTTCCTTGGTAGCCTGCTGTGTCGTGTCTGAATCTCCTGCTAACAGATAAGACATTTTCTTCTTTTTGTTTTTGTGCTTGATTTTTGCATTTTGTCCTGCACTTCTGTGGGGGCCTTCAGGGTCCCTTCTGGGGGCTTTTGCCCTCTCAGTTCAGTTCAGCCACTGATGTTTGTACATTTGCTTTTTCCAGTTTTTTCAGTGGCTGCTGTTTTGTTTTTGGTTACACCAGAGAACTAATTTAAGTGGTAGAGGTCGTTTGATCTCAGGTGTTTTTGAAATTAGTAGAGTTGGTGCTTTTCAGGGTTTTTTGGGATTGCAGTAAGTGCCCTTCCTATCCTTTTCTATTTAGTAAGTTTGGGCCCCAACGTTTGCTCATACTATTTTCTGTCTGTGTCAGTATTTCTTCTTGTCTAACCGCCATTACATGTTTGGGGGCTTTCTATGTTCTTTGGGGATCTGCTCCGGGGCAGATAGCTTTCCTCTTTCTATCTTTAGGTGTAGTTAGTTTCTCAGGCTGTGACGAGGCGTCTAGGACCAACGTAGGAACGCTCCACGGCTGCCTCTAGTTGTGGTGGTTAGTCAGGGTACTGCAATCTCATAGTTTCCAACTGCTCTGGTGTATTTCCTTTTTTGCCTACTCTCCTCAGCTACCAAATCATAACAGTATCACCGGCCTAAACTGAAAATTATATGGTACTCACAGAAGGGAAAAATATTGTGGAAAGAAAAAAGTTGTCAGAGTTGTCAGAGATTTTTATTTTTTTTTCTGTTTGTTGCATTTTTTTTTCCCTCTGTATCTCTGGGTGCTGAGGAGGATTTTTTTTTTCTCTCTCAATGGAGTTTGCACAGTTGTCTGGCCGTGTGGATCAGCTTGCCACTGAAGTTCGGAGTATTGCTACCTATCTTGCTAGGTTGCCTGTTGTGGAACCTAGGATCCCCATGCCAGATTTGTTTTTAGGGGATCGAGCTAAGTTTCTGAATTTCAAAAATAACTGTAAATTGTTTTTTGCCTTAAAATCTAAGTCCTCAGGGAACTCAAATTGTCATCTCTCTCCTGCGCGGCGACCCTCAGGATTGGGCTTTTTCCCTGACACCTGGGGATCCTGTTTTGAGTGATGTTGATGCGTTTTTTCAGGCTTTGGGGTTATTGTACGATGAGCCTAATGTCACTGATCAAGCTGAAAAAACTTTGTTGGCATTAAGTCAGGGGCTTGAGGACGCTGAGTTATACTGTCAGAGATTCCGTAAGTGGGCAGTCCTGACCAAATGGAATGACGACGCTTTGGCAGCTCTTTTTCGGAAGGGACTGTCAGATAATATAAAGGATGTTATGGTGGGATTCCCTGTTTCCTCTGGTCTCAATGATTCTATGTCATTAGCGATTCAAATTGACAGACGTTTGCGTGAGCGGAAAGGTATGCGTGGAATAATGTTGCCTTGTGAACCTGCTTCTGAATCCATGCAGTGTGATAGAGTGGTTTCTGGGGCACAGCGTCATGAATTTCGAAAGCGCAATGGGTTATGTTTCTGCTGTGGTGATGCCTCTCATGCTATTTCAGTCTGCCCTAAGCGGGGAAGACGTTTTGCACGCTCAGTTGTCTTGGGTAGTGTTCAGACTAAGTTTTTATTAACTGTTACCCTGATATGCTCTCTGTCCTCATTTTCTGCTCAGGCTTTTGTTGATTCTGGAGCAGCTATTAACCTGATGGATTTTGATTTTGCTAAACGTTGTGGGTTTCCCTTGATACCCCTACGGAAGTCTATTCCCCTACTGGGGATCGATTCTACCCCTTTGGCTGAGAATAAACCTCAGTTCTCTACTCAGGTGATAATGAGGGTAGAACCTGATCATCAGGAGAGTTGCAAATTTTTGGTTCTGTATAATCTGCATGACATTATCGTACTGGGTTTCCCTTGGTTACAGTCTCATAATCCTGTTTTGGATTGGAAATCTGTGTCTGTTACCAGTTGGGGCTGCCAATGTGTTAATACCAACACTCCTGTTTTTTCTGCCTCCCCCCAGGCTCAGGATGTTCCTGACTTTTTGATTGATTTTTCTGATGTGTTTAGCGAAAGTAAATCTGCATCCTTACCTCCCCATAGGAGCTATGACTGCGCTATTGAATTAGTGCCTGGTAGTAAATTCCCTAAAGGTCGCCTTTTTAACTTGTCTGTACCTGAACATGACGCTATGCGGTCTTATATCAAGGAGTCATTGGAGAAGGGTCATATCAGACCATCCTCTTCACCCTTAGGTGCCGGTTTTTTCTTTGTGGCCAAAAAGGATGGTTCATTAAGGCCGTGTATTGATTATCGTCTCTTGAACAATATTACTGTGAAATATCAATATCCGTTACCCTTGATCTCTGATCTGTTTTCCAGGGTGAAAAACGCTACTTGGTTTACCAAGCTTGACCTCAGGGGGGCATATAACCTTATTCGCATTAAGCACGGGGATGAATGGAAGACGGCATTTAATACCCCTGAAGGGCATTTTGAGTACCTTGTGATGCCCTTTGGGATCACTAATGCTCCTTCTGTCTTCCAGTCCTTCATGAATGACATTTTCAGGGATTTTGTGGATAAATTTCTGATTGTTTATTTGGATGATATCTTGATTTTTTCCAATGACTGGGACTCTCATGTAAAACATGTTCGGACTGTGTTCCAGATTTTGAGAGAGAATGCTCTGTATGTGAAGGGATCAAAGTGTCTTTTTGGCATTCAGAGGATCTCATTTCTGGGATTCATTTTGTCCCCATCTGTTATTGAAATGGACCCGGTCAAAGTTCAGGCCATCTGTGATTGGGTCCAACCTACTTCATTAAAGGCTCTTCAAAGATTCTTGGGTTTTGCCAATTTTTATTATTAAATTTATTGGTAATTTTTCTGTTATTGTTAAACCATTAACTGATTTGACCAAGAAGGGTTCTGATGTGGTGAATTGGCCTCCTGAGGCAGTCTCTGCATTTCAGGAACTTAAGCAGAGATTCACTTATGCTCCTGTTCTACGGCAGCCTGATGTTTCTCTACCATTTCAGGTGGAGGTGGATGCCTCTGAAATTGGGGCAGGTGCCGTTTTGTCTCAAAGAGATCCAGAGACCTCTAAAAGTAACCCTTGTGCCTTTTTCTCTCGAAAATTTTCTCCCACTGAACGTAATTATGACGTGGGTAATCGGGAGTTATTAGCCATGAAGTGGGCTTTTGAAGAGTGGAGACATTGGCTGGAGGGAGCCAAACATCAGGTGGTGGTCCTTACAGACCATAAGAATCTAGTTTATCTGGAATCTGCCAAGCGACTTAATCCTAGACAGGCCAGGTGGGCCTTGTTTTTCACACGTTTTAATTTTGTGGTTTCATTTCTTCCTGGCACTAAAAATGTTAAGGCGGATGCCCTCTCGAGGAGTTTCCTGGCGGACTCTCCTGAGTTATCTGATCCTTCTGTTATTTTGAAAAAGGGTGTAGTTCTTTCCGCCATCTCGCCCAATTTGAGACTGGCTCTGGAGGGGTGTCAGGAGGATAAGCCCGAGTGCTGCCCTGTTGGGAAATTGTTTGTCCGGACCAGTGGAAAAAGAGTGTAATGTCTGAGATTCATTGTTCCGCGTTGGCCGGTCATCCCGGAATTTTTGGTACCAGAGACTTGGTTAGTCGGTCCTTTTGGTGGTCTACCTTGTCTCGTGATGTCAGGGAGTTTGTGCAGTCCTGCGGGACTTGCTCTCGCTCCAAGCCTTGCTCTCGTTCTAGTGGTTTGTTGATGCCATTACCTGTGCCCAAGAGACCATGGACCCATATCTCTATGGATTTCATTTCCGACCTCCCTGTTTCTCAGAGAATGACCGTCATCTGGGTGATTTGCGATAGGTTTTCCAAGATGATACATCTTGTGCCATTACTAGAGTTGAGCGATACTTTCCGATATCCCAAAGTATCGGAATGGTATCGCCGATACCATTAAAATATCGGCGATACCCAATACCGATACCGGAAGTCCCATGTAAGTCTATGGGAACAAAATATCGTAACTAAAAAAACCCATTCTTTCCTTGTAAACACTAAATATACACACATAGAATACATATATATATATATACATGTCATTGTGACATATATATATACATATATGTATAGTTTATACACTTCTACATAGTAAAATAGACTCTGATTCAATTGCCGGGTAAAGCCGGCTTCAGTGAAAAGACAGAAGCACCCGACATGAAATGACACTTGGTGTACATAGGGTTAACCATGTCTTTTCATGTCCTTTGCTATCTGATTTGCACAAACAATTAAATCAGTCAATGTGTGCAAAATTTCACACCTGTAGGGGTTAATTAAAGGTGTAAATTCGTTGTAAAAAAAACGGACTTTTTTGCTACGAATTTACACCTTTAATTAACCCCTACAGGTGTGAAATTTTGCACACATTGACTGATTTAATTGTTTGTGCAAATCAGATAGCAAAGGACATGAAAAGACATGGTTAACCCTATGTACACCAAGTGTCATTTCATGTCGGGTGACCCGACATGAAATGACACTTGGTGTACATAGGGTTAACCATGTCTTTTCATGTCCTTTGCTATATGATTTGCACAAACAATTAAATCAGTCAATGTGTGCAAAATTTCACACCTGTAGGGGTTAATTAAAGGTGTAAATTCGTTGTAAAAAAAAAGGACTTTTTGCTACGAATTTACACCTTTAATTAACCCCTACAGGTGTGAAATTTTGCACACATTGACTGATGTAATTGTTTGTGCAAATCAGATAGCAAACGACATGAAAAGACATGGTTAACCCTATGTACACCAAGTGTCATTTCATGTCGGGTTCTGCATTTTCACAAAAGCCGGCAATTGAATTAGCGGCTATTATACTATGTAGAAGTGTATGAACTATAAATATAAATATATATATATGTGTCACAAATTCAATGACATGTATATATATATATGAGGTGTAAAATTGCTGAAAAAAAATGCGTGGGCTCCCGCCCTATTTTCGCAACCAGACAGACAAAGCCAGTGAGTGGGGGCAGATAATAATAGCCCAGAGAGGGACCATTATTTTTGGCCCCCCCCCTGGCTACTAACATCTGCCCCCAGACACCCCAGAAAGGGCAAATCTCTAATTAGATTTGCCCTTTCTGGCACTTTGCCCGTCTATTCCCATTGCCCTGTAGCGGTGGCGAATGGTTAATAAGGGGTTAAAATGACCTTGCAATTGAAAGGTCACTTTAAGCCAGGTTAATAATTGAGAGCTGTCAATTAGACAACTATCAATTATTAATCCTATTGTATGAAATAAAAATCAAACACACACACTTTAATAAAAAAGTTTAATGAAATAATCACACAGTTTTTGACCATATTTTATTTTCCTGCTAAAACCATTTCCTGTAATAAAAATAAAATAATAAAGCAAAATTATTCTTACCAATCCGATGTACAGTCAGGTCCCACGGTGTAATCCTTCAGAAAGGGTTAATGTTTACTGCAGGGACCGCAGCTAATGCTGCAGCCTCACAGTAAACCCCCAAATGAATGAGTTCCTCTCCTGGCTGACAGGAGAGTAAAGGCTGGGTGTCACATAACGATACACCAGCGATCCCGACAACGATATGCACTTGTCAGGATCGCTGGTGTATCGCTACATGATCGCTGATGAGCTGCCAAACAGGCAGCTCAGGCAGCGATCTGGGACAGCGACACTGCGGGTAACATCGCTTAAGGGCCCGTCTCACATAGCGATATCGCTACCGAGATCGCTGCTGAGTCACTAGTTTTGTGACGCAGCAGCGAGCTCACCAGCGATATCGCTGTGTGTGACATTCAGCGACGATCAGCGATACCCGGCAGGGGGGCTGATCGTCGCTGAATGTCACACACAGCGATATCGCTGGTGAGCTCGCTGCTGCGTCACAAAACTAGTGACTCAGCAGCGATCTCGGTAGCGATATCGCTATGTGAGACGGGCCCTTAAGTGGAAAGCTTAATTGATTGCTTTCCACTTTCACTTCAGGTCAGCCAGGGACACAATCAGTGACGTCAGAGGGAACTGATTAACAAAAATAGGGGTTCCCTTCAAAAAAAAAATGGCGTGGGGTCCCCCCTATTTTTGTTAACCAGCCAGATGAAGCAGACCGCTGAGGCCTGGATTTTCAGGCTGTTAAGGAGCCAAGATCCATGGACCTTGCCAGCCTGATAATACCAGGCCACAGCAGTCTGCATATCTTGGCTGGTTAACAAAAATAGGGGATCCCCTCGAAAAAAATTGGCGTGGGGTCCCCCCTATTTTTGTTAACCAGCCAGATGAAGCAGACCGCTGAGGCCTGGATTTTCAGGCTGTTAAGGAGCCAAGATCCATGGACCTTGCCAGCCTGATAATACCAGGCCACAGCAGTCTGCATATCTTGGCTGATTAACAAAAATAGGGGATCCCCTCGAAAAAAATTGGCGTGGGGTCCCCCCTACTTTTGTTAACCAGCCAGATGAAGCAGACCGCTGAGGCCTGGTTTTTCAGGCTGGTAAGGATCCAATATCCATGGACCTTGCCAGCCTGATAATACCAGGCCACAGCAGTCTGCTTAGCTTGGCTGGTTAACAAAAATAGGGGATCCCCTCGAAAAAAAAACGGCGTGGGGATCCCCCCTATTTTTGTTAACCAGCCAAGTAAAATGCAGACTGCTGCGGCCTGGTATTAAAAGACTGTCAAGGCCCATGGATTTTGGCCCTCAACAGCCTGATAATACCAGGCTACAGCAGCCCCACATTTGGCGCATCAAAAGATGTGCCAATTGTGGCACTTTACCCGGCTCTTCCCACTTGCCCTGTAGCTGTGGCAAGCGGGGTAATAAGGGGTTAATGTCACCGTTGATTGCACGGTGACAATAAGCCCGGTTAATAATGGATAGGCGTCAATAAGACACCGATCCATTATTAATCCCAAAGTTTTTAAATGTTTAAAAAAAGACAAAGCAAGAAAAAAGTCTTTTAATGAAATAAAAGAGACAACACAGTTTTCATTTATTTTATTACTCTCTCATTCCTGCGACGCCATCGATCTCCTGTAAAAAAAGAAAAAAAACAAACCAACAGTATACCACCTGTCCGACGCAGTCCATAGTAACGACTGTCCCACGACGATCCATCCAGCTCTGCTACATCGCAATGACAGGCAGAGCCTGTCATCGCAACGCAGCACAGCTGATTACCTGATTCCCCGGCGGTGACGTAATCGGACTGACTGCTTTACGGCCGGGATTACCCAGCAGTCACTGCAGTTATCGCGAGAAACTGCATGTGACCGCCGGGGAAAGAAGATTGCGGCCATGAAGCAGTCCAGCCCGTGACCGCCGGAGATCTTCTGCCAGGTAAGTGCCGCTGACTCCTGACAGACCCGACCGACGGACACTGACAGTGACAGTGACAATCCCGATTCCGGTATCCGATAAGACGAAAATATCGGAAATCGGAATTCCGATACAGCTAATATCGGCCGATACCCGATATTTGCAGTATCGGAATGCTCAACACTAGCCATTACCTAAGTTGCCTTCCTCCTCTGAATTGGTGCCTTTGTTCCTTCAGCACGTGGTTCGTTTAGGCCTCTTTCATACATCCAGCGGGCGCCTATTGGCGCCCCCGGCATTTTACCGCAGCGCCGCATGTGAAAAGCTTTCACACTTCCGGCGCCCAAAATGCGGTTTTTTGCCGGATGGTTTCTGATGCTTGGAGAGATAAGAGACCATCCGGCAAAAAAAAAACACGTTACATGCAGCGTTTTTTCCGGACGCCGCAATGTACATTTGCGCCGCATCCGGACAAAACCGCATGCAACGCATTGACATGCGGCGCCATCCGGCGCTAATGCATGTCAATGCGAAAAAAGCCGCATGCGGCGCATCAGATTTTTAGATGCGGCGCTGCGGCAAAATGCCGGGGGCGCCGCAAGGCGCCCGCCGGATGTGTGAAAGAGGCCTTACACGGCATTCCTGAGAACATTGTGTCTGACAGAGGAGTCCAGTTTGTTTCCAGATTTTGGAGGACCTTTTGTTCTAAAATTGGTGTTCAATTGTCTTTCTCCTCGGCGTTTCATCCTCAGACCAATGGTCAAACTGAGAGAACAAACCAGACATTGGAGACTTATCTAAGATGCTTTGTGTCTGCTGATCAGGATGACTGGGTCTCTTTTTTGCCTTTGGCTGAGTTTGCTCTTAATAATAGGGCTAGCTCTGCCACTTTGATGTCTCCATTTTTCTGTAATTCTGGGTTTCACCCTCGATTTTCTTCAGGACAGACGGAGGCTTCTGTCTGTCCAGGTGTTGACTCTGTTGTGGAGCGTATGCAACAGATTTGGGACCAGGTAGTGGAGAGGTTGTCCCTCTCTCAGGACAGGGCCCAGCGGTTTGCTAACCGGCATAGGACTGATGGTCCTCGGTTTAAAGTCGGGGACTTGGTCTGGTTGTCCTCAAGAAATATTCCTATGAGAGTGGCATCTCCTAAATTTAAGCCTAGGTTCATTGGACCTTATAAGATCATGGAGATTCTTAATCCTGTTTCTTTTCGTTTGCTTCTTCCAGGGACATTTAAGATCCATAACGTGTTCCACAAGTCCTTGTTGAAGAGGTTTGTTGAGCCAGTGGTTCCTACTACTGTGCCTCCTGACCCTGTTTTGGTTGAGGGCAATCTGGAGTATGTGGTTGAGAAAATATTGAATTCTCGTTTTTCTAGACGGAAACTCCAGTATTTGGTTAAATGGAGAGGTTATGGTCAGGAAGACAATTCTTGGTGTTTGCTTTGGACATCCATGCTAGGAGACTCATCCGTGCTTATCATAGAACTCATCCTGACCGACCTGGTTGCTCAAATGAGGGTTCGGTGACCCCTCCTCAAGGGGGGGGTACTGTTGTGAATAGGCTGGAAATGAGTTCTGAGCAGAAGCTCCCTCTGGTGGTTACAAACGGTACTGGACTGTCCAGTGAAGATTGTGAGGATTGGGAATCAGGTGTTACTGACTGGTCTTATATAAGGGAGTTGCCTTCCCATCAGGGTTGCCGGTGATCAATTGTTCTGGTCTCAATCCTTGATTCCTGTTTCCTTGGTAGCCTGCTGTGTCGTGTCTGAATCTCCTGCTAACAGATAAGACATTTTCTTCTTTTTGTTTTTGTGCTTGATTTTTGCATTTTGTCCTGCACTTCTGTGGGGGCCTTCAGGGTCCCTTCTGGGGGCTTTTGCCCTCTCAGTTCAGTTCAGCCACTGATGTTTGTACATTTGCTTTTTCCAGTTTTTTCAGTGGCTGCTGTTTTGTTTTTGGTTACACCAGAGAATTAATTTAGGTGGTAGAGGTCGTTTGATCTCAGGTGTTTTTGAAATTAGTAGAGTTGGTACTTTTCAGGGTTTTTTGGGATTGCAGTAAGTGCCCTTCCTATCCTTTTCTATTTAGTAAGTTTGGGCCCCAACGTTTGCTCATACTATTTTCTGTCTGTTCAGTATTTCTTCTTGTCTAACCGCCATTACATGTTTGGGGGCTTTCTATGTTCTTTGGGGATCTGCTCCGGGGCAGATAGCTTTCCTCTTTCTATCTTTAGGTGTAGTTAGTTTCTCAGGCTGTGACGAGGCGTCTAGGACCAACGTAGGAACGCTCCACGGCTGCCTCTAGTTGTGGTGGTTAGTCAGGGTACTGCAATCTCATAGTTTCCAACTGCTCTGGTGTGTTTCCTTTTTTGCCTACTCTCCTCAGCTACCAAATCATAACAGTCCCCCACTTGCTTTCCACTCGCCTTTCGTCCTACTTGGGCCCTCATACGATCACACACTAGCAGTTGGTGGGCTGCTTCTTCTTCACCGCTCTCTAAGTGTCGGCACGCTTTCTCACTGAGCTGCACTCACTTGACTCAGCTCTAACTAGGCTGGAGTGGTTTCCGTTCCACTTTTACTAGCCTACACTCGGTTGAACTAGACTACAAGCTGCAGACTTCAGACTCCTCAGCTAACAGCTGAACTCTCCTTTGAGCTCTGCTCCGTGTGCCAGGCTGCACACACCGTGCTGTCTGCGCTCACAACACTCAGCCTAGACTCTCTGCTCTTCACTTCACCCTCCTATTATATCTAACTAAACAGCTCCCTCTGGTGGCTCTAGGGATGGGTGAAAGTGTGTGAATGTAAATGTTGGACCTCTAGTGGTGATTACCTTCAGTGCACCCTTCTGGAGATTAGGAATCTATCATGCTCCTGTCAGCGCCAGCGAACTGCCACGGCTGAGCAGGGTGACTCACTTACACTGCGGAGGAAGGGCCCGGGGTCAGATGCCGCAGGGGAGGCTC
Organism: Oophaga sylvatica; assembly: GCA_033576555.1. NCBI lineage: Eukaryota > Metazoa > Chordata > Amphibia > Anura > Dendrobatidae > Oophaga > Oophaga sylvatica. The sequence continues at coordinate 110,563,590 of JARQOD010000007.1, read as the reverse complement.
AGGCAAACGAGACCTGAGAGCAGCGTGGTGAGAGGGGACACTGAAGGTAGCAGTAAGCAAAAGGACCTGCGATCATTTGACCACAGGGGCGGGGCTTAGCGTCCTGCTGCTGAATATGAGTGCAGGACTCTCCAGGGATCCTGGATTAGTAAAGACGGAAACTCAGGTCAGACAAACGGGGTTCATACACAGAGAGGACGGCGCAGTACAGAAGGGGCGAGCAGAGAATAGTCAGAACATAAGCCAGGAGTCATACACGGAGATAGAAATGCAGTACAGGAGGGATAAGCAGAGAATTGTCAGGACAAAGGCCAGGAGTCATACACAAGATAGCAATGCAGTACAGGAGGGGCAGGCAGAACTCGTAACGGGAACAGAACCAAGTCAAAGCCAAGCAAGCATAGAGAATCACAAGCACAAAGCACAGGGTCACACACACTCGGCCAAGGGTCAAAGTATAAGTGACAGGGAATGGCTCCACAATGAGGCTATAAGAAGCCTCCCAGAATCCCAAAATGAGGCCGTCCAGATTAACCTCTGAACTACCTAATCCCACAAACAAAGCAGCTCATGACAGTACCCCCCTCTCAACGGGGAGCCTCCGGACCCCCAGGCTTCCCAGGATGCCGGGCATGGAACGCACGAACCAGACTGTCAGCGTGTACTGATCTGGCTGGTACCCACGACCGCTCCTCCGGACCATACCCCCTCCAATGTACCAAATATTGCAAAGACCCCCGAACCCGCCTGGAATCCACAATATGTTGTACCTCAAACTCCATATGTCCCTCAACCAAGACTGGAGGAGGAGCAGTTTCAGTCTCCTCCCTCACCGCACCCAAGGGTTTAAGTAAAGACCTATGAAAAGCATTATGGATTTTTAAGGAGGAAGGAAGACGGAGGCGGTAGGTTACGGGGTTCACTACTTCAATGACCTCATAGGGACCAATAAATTTAGGCCCCAGTTTAGCGGAGGGCAATCGAAGATTTAATATTTTGTGTAGACAGCTACACCTTATCCCCACAAAGCAGCGTCTGAGCAGAGTCCCTTTTTCTATCCGCAAAACGTTTATATTTCTCCTGAGCCTTAGAAATATTTAATCGAACCTTTGTCCAAAGATCCTTAAAACGATTGACCCCGTCCTCTGCCCCCGGACAACCAGAATCTATTCGAGAAAATTCGCCAAAATGAGGGTTCATCCCATAATTAATCAAAAATGGTGACCTACCAGTAGATTGGTTTACCCGGTTGTTGAAGGCGAAATTCTGCTAATGGTAAGGCATCAGACCAGTCGCTTTGCAGGGTAGAAGTCAAGCACCGAAGAATCTGTTCAAGCGACTGGTTGGTGCGCTCCGTTTGTCCGTTGGTTTCAGGGTGATACGCTGTGGAAAAAGTCAGAGATATCCCCAGTTTTTTGCAGAAGGCCCGCCAGAATTTAGACACAAACTGCGTCCCTCTGTCTGACACAATATTAGTGGCAACCCCATGTAAGCGTACCACCTGGGACAGGAAATGCCTAGAGAGCGTCTCTGCTGAGGGTAAACTTGTCATGGGTACAAAATGTGCCAACTTCGAAAACCTGTCCACCACTTGTCACGGGTGTGTCGCGGCGGAGATCGTCGCGATTGCACACCCTGACTTCGCACAGCTGAGTTTCTGGTGCTGGGTGTTTTTTGGCACTGAGGGAGTTAATTCTTTCTCTCTCGGTGCTGGGCTGACCAGCCTCGCCCAGCTGCGATTGATGTTTTGTTAATTAGCTTCCTTCATATACCGGCTGGTCTGCTGGGGAAGTTGCCGGTGAAAGCATTCATTCAGACCAGCAGAGCGGATTGTTTCTGAGAAGACTTAAGGTACTGCCACACTACACGATCCCGCTAACGATCTCGTTAGCGTCGCATACTAATGAGATCGCTAGCGGGATCGTTTACAATATCGCTAGTGTCGGCCACATTTAGCGATGTCGTTAAGGACGCTATCGCGGTTAGCGATCTCCTTAACGACTTTAGCGGTACAAAAGTACCGCTAAATCGCTAAAAAAGGTGCCACACTCAGCGATATATACTTACCCAGCGGGACGCCGACGATCAGAATAGGGTCCGGAACGATTAGGACGACGGACGAGATCACAGCAGGGGCCACGTCGTTGCTGCATGCCGCACACAACAACATCGCTAACGGGATCGCTAAATAGTGACGTTTTTTTAGCGATCCCGTTAGCGATGTTGTTTAGTGTGGCATACCCTTTAAGCTAAGAGTGCCTGTTGTGGTTTTTCCTCTCCTCCTTATTGTTTATCTCCTTAACCTTTTGTGTTCCTCTGTAGTGGAAGTGTTGTATGCAAGGCTGTGTTTTCTTTACCCCTTGTCTGTCTCGTTTGTCTTAGACTGTGTGTAAGCTGTGACCTGCCCATTCCCTGTGGTGGTAATCAGGGTCCTTCTCAGGACTAGATTACAGTGGTCAGGGATCTACAGGAGACAGGGTTACGCTGGCGGCCTGGACCTCTGTACCATTAACAGTACCTCCAGGTAGAGGGACTAGTCAGGACCCCAGTTTCAGGGTCAGCATAGACCCCGGTCCACCTCTATCCAGAGACAGCGTGACACGTACACAGTATTGACCCACAATACATAGGATATTATGTCAGGTAAGACATTGCTGGCAGATACTATGTATACATGTTGATTTTCTCTATTATATGAAATTTAGAATGATGTCACATTAGATATAGGTTGCTATCTTTGAATATATCTGTTATACGTCGTGACACCACTACCCAAATTACAGTATTACCACGAGATGATGGAAGATTGGTAATGAAGTCCATGGACAAGTGAGTCCATGGCCTTCCTGCCTGGGACTGGCAAAGGCACCAATTCCGGCATCTAGAGCTCTTGGAACGGGCACATATACCACATGCTGCGACATGTTTCTTGATATCTGAAGTCATTAAAGGCCACCAGAAGACCCTTGCCACTGCTTCCCGTGTGGCGGCTATACCAGGGTGTGCACTCAACTTCGAATCATGGAACTCCCACAGGAGTTTGTTGCGCAAATGTTGCGGGACAAACAACTTGTCAACAGGTTTGGAATTTGGAGCCAAAGATTGAGCTCCCACGATCTCTTGCTCCAATTCCGACGACACCTCGGCAACCACGAGACTGGGTTGCAGAATGGGGGGCGGCGGATCGGGGGCGGATAACGGCTCAAAACTACGTGATAAAGCATCAGCCTTTATGTTCTTAGACCCTGGCCGAAGGTAATAGAAAATTGAAACCTGGAGAAAAAAAGTGACCAGCGGGCTTGACTGGGAGTCAGTCTTTTAGCAGATTTGATGTATTCCAAATTCTTATGGTCAGTTATAACCGTTATAGGGTGAGCCGCCCCCTCCAAAAAATGCCTCCATTCTTCGAACGCCAACTTAATAGCCAGAAGCTCTCTGTTGCCTACGTCATAATTTTTCTCCGCCGGAGAAAATTTCTTTGAAAAATAGGCACAGGGCCTGAGATTAGTCAGAGAAGCTGGACCTTGCGACAAAACTGCCCTCACCCCAACCTCGGAAGCATCCACCTCAACCACAAATGGCTTGGAAGGATCCGGTTGGACCAGGATAGGAGCAGATGAGAAATAGTTTTTAAGCGTAAGAAAGGATTGTTTAGCTAATGAGGACCAGTTTCTGACATCTGCCCCTTTACGAGTCAGGTCCGTGAGAGGCTTAGTCACCTGAGAAAAACCTTTAATGAACTTGCGATAATAATTCGCAAATCCCAAGAAGCGCTGGATCCCCCTAAGGTCCCTGGGCTGGACCCACTCCACAATAGCTTGCACCTTCTTGGGATCCATGCGAATACCCTGAGGTGAAATTATCAGACCTAGAAATGACAACTCCTGAACAAAAAATGAACATTTCTCAAGTTTAACATACAATTGGTTTTCTCTTAGCCTCTGAAGTACAGTTTTAACATGCAACAAATGGGAAGCTCTATCAACAGAATATATCAGAATATCATCTAGGTATACCACTACAAAACGGCCTATGAGATCCGAAAATACCACATTGATAAAATTTTGAAACACTGCAGGTGCGTTGGTGAGCCCAAACAGCATTACTAGATTCTCAAACAACCCCTCAGATGTAAGGAAAGCCGTTTTCCACTCGTCCCCCTCTCGTATTCTTATTAAGTTGTAAGCCCCCCTCAGATCCAGTTTAGAAAACCATTTAGAACCAGAAAGCTGATTACAGAGATCAGGAATCAACGGTAGGGGATATGTGTTCCTGACAGTAATTTTATTTAGTTCACGAAAGTCGAGGCAGGGACGTAGGCCGCCATCTTTTTTCTTAACAAAGAAAAACTCCGCAGCTACCGGGGAAACTGAGGGTCTTATGTGCCCCTTACGGAGACTTTCAGAAATGTACTGTTTCATAGCAAGGCGCTCGGGGACAGACAGATTGAACAGGCGAGCTTTAGGCAATTTGGCTCCAGGAATCAGATCGATGGCACAATCAAATGGCCTATGAGGGGGTAACGCCTCAGCCTCGCTCTCAGAGAACACGTCCTCAAAGTCTCTCAGGTACTCCGGAATACCCTCCAGACTAGTAGAAGACACAGAGACAGATTTTGCAATTTTCATACAACAAATAGATTTATGGTAACAGTCAGCACACTTGGACCCCCACTTAACAATCTCCCCAGATTCCCAGTCAATCACTGGGTTATGGCACCGAAGCCACGGCATTCCCAGTACCAGCCCTGCGGGTAAATTATCCATGACAAAACATTCAATCTCTTCCATGTGGGAAGAACCAATTCTCAACATAAACTTTTCAGACACAGAAATGATCCCAGTTCGGGTAAGAGGAGATGAGTCAATGGCCACGACTTTAAGTGGTGTAGGAAGCCTGACTGTCCCTATCTGGTGTTGAGAAACGACATCAGAGCTGACCAGGTTGAGTGATGAACCACTGTCCACCAGTGCTGTAGAGAAAAAACGGACCTTGTCTACCAACAGTTCAACCCTTAGAAAAACTTTAGGACATGAGGAAGAAAGTACCTGAAGGTCTGGGCAGCCTCCTCGACCACTACCCAGACCTAGTCGTTTTCCCATCGCTTTAGAGGACGATGGGCATGAGGGACAATCCTTTTTCCAATGACCAGCCTCCCCGCAATAAAAACAGAGCTGTTTTTTCCCGGCGGCGTTTCCTCTCCATCTCCTTGACCGAAGTGACGCCAATCTCCATGGGTTCAGGAGCGACACCGGTCTCTTTGCTGCTGGAGAATAGGGAAGTCTCGGAATGCATGACACCCCTGGCCCGCAGCCTGCGGTCCATACGCACAGCCTGAGTAATGGCATCTTCCAAGGTGTCAGGTGGTGGATGGAGGGCCAGAGCATCTTGGAGGCGTTCGGATAGGCCTCTGCGGAATAAGCCCCGAAGGGCGGCATCACTCCATGACACTTCTGCTGCCCAGCGTTGGAACTCTGCACAAAACCACTTAGCCAAGCTTTTACCCTGGCACACACTCATGACATTATCTTCAGCCATACGTACTCTGTCAGGCTCATCATATATGCGGCCCAGGGCCTCAAAGAAGGCATTGACTGTCATTCTCTCGGGGGCAGTGGAAGACAGAGAGAAAGCCCAAGCTTGAGGGGCACCACGCAGTAGAGAAATAACAACCCCCACCCTCTGAAATTCGTCCCCAGAGGAACAGGGCCTTAAAGAAAAAAAAAGCTTACATCCTTCCTTGAAGGACCTAAACTCCTCTTTATCCCCTGAAAAGAAATCAGGCAATTTGACCGGAGATTCAGGGGATATCACAGATACGTCCCAACTTCCGGAACCTGGAGAACCTGTGACAACGGCCCCCTGCACGGTGTCCATCAACTGCTGTTGGGTATGGACCATCGTGCACTGTTCCACATTGAGCTTTTGGAACATTTGGGTTAGATGCTTGACCTGATCGGCCAAACACTGCAGGGGATCCAAATATGCTGCAAATATGCTCTGAAGACCCATACAACTATCCCCAAGAAAAAAAAAAATGTGCGGTCGCTTATAATATCATGCTCCTGTCAGCGCCAGCGAACTGCCACGGCTGAGCAGGGCGACTCACCCACACTGCGGAGGAAGGGCCCGGGGTCAGATGCCGCAGGGGAGGCTCAGGCAAACGAGACCTGAGAGCAGCGTGGTGAGAGGGGACACTGAAGGTAGCAGTAAGCAAAAGGACCTGCGATCATGTGACCACAGGGGGTGGGGCTTAGCGTCCTGCTGCTGAATATGAGTGCAGGATTCTCCAGGGATCCTGGATTAGTAAAGACGGAAACTCAGGTCAGACAAACGGGGTTCATACACAGAGAGGACGGCGCAGTACAGAAGGGGCGAGCAGAGAATAGTCAGAACATAAGCCAGGAGTCATACACGGAGATAGCAATGCAGTACAGGAGGGATAAGCAGAGAATTGTCAGGACAAAGGCCAGGAGTCATACACAAGATAGCAACGCAGTACAGGAGGGGCAGGCAGAACTCGTAACTGGAACAGAACCAAGTCAAAACCAAGCAAGCATAGAGAATCACAAGCACAAAGCACAGGGTCACACACACTCGGCCAAGGGTCAAAGTATAAGCGACAGGGAATGGCTCCACAATGAGGCTATAAGAAGCCTCCCAGAATCCCAAAATGAGGCCGTCCAGATTAACCTCTGAACTACCTAATCCCACAAACAAAGCAGCTCATGACAGAATCCAAGCACAGCTGGGCTCCAGATCTGTACAGTGGGTACGGAAAGTATTCAGACCCCTTTAAATTTTTCACTGTTTCATTGCAGCCCCACTGGTCATGTTTTTAGGACTTGCTTAGTATTGCACAAGTAGTGGAAGTATCATCAAGTCATCAGGAATTCTCTCACCTGTGCAACACTATGGAAATACTGAAAACATCACTCGTGGGGGAACGTGAGGACTGGAATTTAGAAACACTGGTTTAGACCATATTGAGCTGCATGTAAATATAAAAAACATTACATTTATATCTCATGTGAACACCATAAAAAAAACTAAATTGCAAAATTGTTTCCGATCCCACTAAAAATATATGTACCCCAAAAATGCAAAATTTCCAAGCAAAACAATTTTTCTATGCTGGAAAATAAAAATGTCAGGGCATCCGAAATGTGAAGACAAAATAATGAAGGAAATCACTGGACCCTGCTCCAGCGCCCCCGGCTTCCATCACTAGGCCCCGCTATACTGACTCTGAGGGCGGCACTGGTGATAAAGGAGGTGGTGATGTCGATTAGCGGCTCACGAGCTTGTAGTAAAAGCGTTCATCTAGAACATTCCATGAGTTTTCCTTCTGTCTGTGACTTTATTATATATTATTATTTTCACAGTTCTGAAATCCAGTCAAAAATCTGCTGAATAATCCACAATCCATAATGGAGAAAGGAGAAAGTGATGTGCGGGGAGATGAGTGGCGGTGCAAAGAGGAAGTTCTTACAGGTAACCGTCCTGATGAGGAGTCGCCACGAAATAAATAAGAGAAGAGTCACATTCTCCTCATTCACCGGACCTAATTGATATAATAAGCTGGGCAGAGCTTCAAACACACTCTTTTTAAGATAATTGCCTCATATTTACACACGTGGTCAAAATTGTTGGTACCCCTCATTTAGTGACAGAAAAACCCACAATGGTCACAGAAATACCTTGAATCTGACAAAAGTACCGTAATAATAAATAAAAGATCTATGAAAATGAGCAAATGAAAGTCAATCAACCGTGTTTCCACAGAATTAAAAAAATAAAACTTATGAACCAGGCCTGGACAGAAATGATGGTTCCCTTAACTTAATATTTTGTTGCACAACCTTTTGAGGCAATCACTGCAATCAAATGATTCCTGTAACGGTCAATGAGACTTCTGCACCTCTCGACAGGTATTTTGGCCCTCTCCTCAAGAGCAAACTGCTCCAGTTGTCTCGTGTGTGAAGGTTGCCTTTTCCAGACGACATGTTTCAGCTCTTTCCAAAGATGCTCAATAGGTTTTAGGTCTGGGCTCATAGAAGGCCACTACAGAATAGTCCAATGTTTTCCTCTTAGGCCTCTTTCACACATCCGGCGGGCGCCTTGCGGCGCCCCCGGCATTTTCCCGCAGCGCCGCATCTGAAAATCTGATGCGCCGCATGCGGCTTTTTTCGCATTGACATGCATTAGCGCCGGATGGCGCCGCATGTCAATGCGTTGCATGCGGTCTTGTCCGGATGCGGCGCAAATGTACATTGCGGCGTCCGGAAAAAACGCTGCATGTAACGTTTTTTGTTTTTGCCGGATGGTTTCTTATCTCTCCAAGCATCAGAAACCATCCGGCAAAAAACCGCATTTTGGGCGCCGGAAGTGTGAAAGCTTTTCACATGCGGCGCTGCGGCAAAATGCCAGGGGCGCCGCCAGGCGCCCGCCGGATGTGTGAAAGAGGCCTTAGCCATTCTTGGGTGTTTTTATCTGTGTGTTTTGGGTCATTATCCTGTTGCAAGACCCATGACCTGCGACTGAGATCAAGCTTTCTGACACTGGACATCACATTTCTCTCTAGAATCCCTTCATAGTCTTGAAATTTCATTGTACCCTGCACTCCTGAACATAACAGAGCCTCCTCCATGTTTCACAGTAGGGACAGTGTTCTTTTCTTCAAATGCTTCATTTTTCTGTCTGTCAACACAGAGCTGATATGCCTTGCCAAAAAGTTTCATTTCTGTCCAGGCCTATTTCATGAGTTTTATTTTTTTTAATTCATTGCCAGCATGGTTGAAAAGCAATATCTAACTTTCATTTGTTCATTTTTGTAGATTTTTTATTTATTGTTACTTTTGTCAGATTCAAGTTATTTCTGTAACCATTGTGGGGTTTTCTGTCATTAAACGAGGGGTACCAACAATTTTGACCACGTGTGTACAGTCAGGAGTAGATTATAAGAGAAAGCAAAATAATACCTGGGCTTATCCAGCCTTATATTTGTGCCATTGCCATGACTTCCTAATACACGGCCATACGGCTCCTCCGCTCTACGCTGTGCACGTAGCGGTCATGGAGCATGTGAGATGTACTCCACCTGTTTGCACAAACTCCTGAGCATTTCCCCTGAGACGAGTGGTACAGTATGAGTGTGTCCTGGGCTCTGTCACATGAAAATTGGGGTGCTAGTGATCTACTTGAGGTAGTCGTTGAGCAATAGACAAAAGTTTCACATCACACACCGAGGTATGCAATATATGGAATATTTTTCATTATTCAAGAACAGTCCAGGCCACAGGCATGTAATTAGTGATGTTAGTATAGATACACAATTATACCTGAGTCTACTGTCCGATGTCTCTTGAATCCTCGAGAGTTGAAAGTTCGACCAGGCGTTCATCTGTTCTTTATGGAGACAGAAAAGAAAAATGTTCCCACATGATCCATCAGTGCTTGTTACAGGCCATTATCTACCTTTGTAAAGATATAGCGGTAATCTGCAGGTAAATAGTATTTAAATCATGTTCGGCTTTTTTACTGGAAGAGCGGCTACTGGGAGAAAATGAAGTTATATTTTCTCCGTAGCCACTTTCAGGCAGTCCAGGGCGCTGTAACGTCACTGCCCAGAGAGAGATGACGGCTACAACTGTCTACTTTCCCTGAAGACGGAAAGCGAGCGACTGCAAGGAGAATATAACTGATTCCCTTGTAGGTTGTGAACGCTCGCTGGCAGGGTCCTCTCTCCTCCTGCACCAGTCATGGCTTGTAAGTTTATTGTACTTGTTTTTTATTATGTTTACCCCTTTCCACATGTAAAGCACTATGGAATAAATAGTGTTATAATAATAATGATATAGGAAGTAGATTGGGGCTTATTGACTTTCATTGTGACGGAGCAATGATGGTTTGTTTCCGTTCTCTCATGCATTTCTATTATTGCAGAACATTTTCTTTCTGCACAGTGGATGCGCTGCCGACAACTATATAATATTATAATGAATATGCGATCATTGAGAAATGTTTTATTCTTTGATGTTTGATCTTTGCACTGGGCAATGATCGCAAAGGAACATTAGTACAATTGATTCTTTGTGCATTACTCACATCATGTAAATGACACTTTAGTCAGTTAATGATAAAGCGTTACTACAAACCTTGGAATATGTATGAAAGTTTTAACATTTTTCTTAAATTTTTAATTTTTGTATTTAGATTAATATGATTTTTAAGGTTTTGTTCAAACATCAAATCACTTTTATTCTCCACAGATGAGTATAATAGCAGCTCCGAAGGCCACCTGATATCTTCGTATATATAATGATAGCTTCAAACAAGAAACATATGAAAAGCATGGTGACATCTCAGATATACCCTCAGCCCTTCCTAGCAAAGAACTATCTCCTAATTCATCACAGACTGTTAAGCAAAATAAAAGTGTGGAAAATAAAAGAGGGTCCACAAGAAAGAAGCCAATTTCGTGCCCAGAATGTGGAAATGTTTTACTAAGAAATCACAACTTGTTTCACATGAGAGAATTCACACAGGAGAGAAGCCATATTCATGTTCCGAATGTGACAAATGTTTTGCTAACAAATCACAACTTGTTTCACATGAGAGAATTCACACAGGAGAGAAGCCATATTCATGTTCCGAATGTGACAAATGTTTTACTAAGAAATCACAACTTGTTTCACATGAGAGAATTCACACAGGAGAGAAGCCATATTCATGTTCCGAATGTGACAAATGTTTTACTAAGAAATCACAACTTGTTTCACATGAGAGAATTCACACAGGAGAGAAGCCATATTCATGTTCCGAATGTGACAAATGTTTTGCTAACAAATCACAACTTGTTTCACATGAGAGAATTCACACAGGAGAGAAGCCATATTCATGTTCCGAATGTGACAAATGTTTTACTAAGAAATCACAACTTGTTTCACATGGGAGAATTCACACAAGAGAGAAGCCATATTCATGTTCCGAATGTGGCAAATGTTTTACTAAGAAATCACAACTTGTTGTACATGAGAGAACTCACACAGGAGAGAAGCCATATTCATGCTCAGAATGTGACAAATGTTTTGCTAGCAAATCACAACTTGTTTTACATGAGAGAATTCACACAGGAGAGAAGCCATATTCATGTTCCGAATGTGGCAAATGTTTTACTAAGAAATCACAACTTGTTGTACATGAGAGAACTCACACAGGAGAGAAGCCATATTCATGTTCAGAATGTGGCAAATGTTTTTCTCATAAAATTCTTCTTGTTAGACATGAGAGACATCACACAGGAGAGAAGCCATTTTCATGTTCAGAATGTGGAAAATGTTTTGCCGGCAAAACACAACTTGTTGCACATCAGAGAATTCACACAGGAGAAAAGCCATTTTCATGTTCAGAATGTGGAAAATGTTTTCCTCAGAAATCAAATCTTCTTGAACATGAGAGACATCACACAGGAGAGAAGCCATTTTCCTGTTCAGAATGTGGAAAATGTTTTGTTTACAAATCACATCTTGTTGTACATCAGAGAAATCACACAGGAGAAAAGCCATTTTCATGTTCAGAATGTGGGAAATGTTTTAGTAAGAAATCTCATCTTATTATACATGAGAGAATTCACACAGGAGAGAAGCCATTTTCATGTTCAGAATGTGGGAAATGTTTTTCTCACAAAACAAGTCTCGCTGCACATGAGAGACTTCACACAGGAGAGAAGCCATTTTCATGTTCAGAATGTGGGAAATGTTTTGCAGATAAATCAATTCTTGTTACACATGAGCTATGTCACACAAGAGAGAAGAAATTTTTATGTTCAGTATGTGGAAAACGTTTTTATAAGAAATGTCATCTTATTACACATGAGCGAATTCACACAGGAGAGAAGCCATTTTCATGTTTCGAATGTGGGAAATGTTTTAATAACAAACACCATGTTGCTACACATCAGAAGAGAAGTCACACTGGGACTAAGCCATTTTAACCTGTTAGTAACCAAGCCCAATTTTCAAATCTTTATTGTGGTAATAACAATGGAATTTTTCAACTTATCTCAGTTACCTGAGAAAGCGTTTTTGTTCCTGACACTTTCTATTCTACTTTAGTAATACATTTAAATCAATATATTTTGCTTTTATTTATTATAATTAAAAAAATATAAAAAATTTGCAATGTTCAAACTTTGTTTACACTGTGGTGTAGTGACCCATGATGCAGCTAGGGGGCGCTACATATGCTCCTCAAGTTATGGATGGAGGCGTGTTTAGGAGGAAAAGACAGTCCCCGGCATGGTTGTAAATGGCAGGTATGTGTCGCTGAGCTCCTCTGCGCTGTAAGCCAGGAATGTTGTTCTGGGACTTGTAGTCCCATAAGAGTTACAAGGGAGGCTTACAGGGTTAGCTTATGAGCTGGGTGGGACTTGCTAACTACACATACATCGCCCATTGATGGATGTGAACTTGTGAAGGACCTTTGATGAGGTCATGAACATGTGACCAGACTCTGTGCTCCATACCTTAGCTGGGGGAGTGGCTACAGGTATGTAAGGGAGTGTTTGGCACATGGTGAGAGAGAGTCTGAAACTGATGAGTCTCTGAGAGAGACTGAGTCTGTTGGGAGTCTGTCAGGCTGGACAGAGCTCCCTGACGTCCAGGTGGGACGTGGCACAGGCTGGGAAGCTGTTCTGGCAAACTTGAGCCAGAGAGGAAGAAGACGGTCTTGAAAACCGTAAGAGATACGGATCGGGGTCCGTGAGTGATGTGAACTAGATGCCTCTAAGGTGAAGAGGTGTCTGAGAACCTGAGGCACCAGCAGGTAACGGACAGGGGTCCGTGTGGATAATGACCAGGGTCATGAGGACTGTGTTATGTAAGACGCCTCTGAGGTGTCTAAGAACCTGCGACACCAGCAGGTAACAGACAGGGGTCCATGTGGATGATGACCGGGGTCATGAGAACTGTATTTTGTGTAATGTCTGCTGCACACTGGTGAAGAATAAACCAGATGAACTGTTGTTTTAATCCTGAGCGTGCCAGTGTTTGCCTCTAAGACCTGCTAAGTGAGTGATCCTCGTTCACACACAGTGTGGATCGTCACAACACCCATAAACCAAATAGTTATACTACCTAAAAATTGAATAAGTAATATTTACCTTCTGTTTTATTATGTCACCATAATTCTTCAAATGCCCTTATATTTTGACAGTAGGGTTAAAAGTATAGCAGTTTTCAGTATTTTAGAGCAATTTACAAAACTTATTT
>JARQOD010000007.1:110514135-110550219 GCA_033576555.1 Oophaga sylvatica | reverse complement strand
ACAGTAGAGAATAACCCAGTAACAGGGCAGGAGAAGTGGTACGTGCAGTGTATATATACAGAATAATACAGATACTGAGAATTACTCCAGTGTAAAAGGAGAAGTGGTACTGTCAGTTATATACAGATAATACAGATTACTGAGAATTACACCCAGTATACAGGACAGGAGAGTGGTACTGTGCAGTGTATATATACAGAATAATACAGATATAGAATTACACCCAGTATAAGGACAGGAGAAGTGGTACTGTGCAGTAATATACAGAATAATACAGATACTGAGATTACACCCATAACAGGAAGGAGGTATATGTCATATATAAACGAGATAATACGATACGGAGAAGACCAGTGTACATGACAGAAGAAGTGTATGCAGTATATATACAGAAAAAAAAAAAATTACACCCAGTATACAGGTCAGGGATGGTACTGTGCAGTGTATAAAAAATAATACAGATACTAGAATTACACCCAGTATACAGGACAGGAAGATGGTACTGTGCAGTGTATATAACAGAATAAAAATACGAATTACACCAGATACAGGTACGGAGGTGTAAGTCAGTATTATACAGATAATAAGATACTGAGAATTACACCCAGAAAGGAGGAGAAGTGGTACTGTATGTATATACAGAATAATACAGAACTGAAATTACACCAGTTACAGACAAGAAGTATGTGCATGTATATACAGAAATACAGTACTGTACATGATATCAGATATAGATAACACTAAGGACAGAATGGTACTGGCATTATATATACAGATAATACAGATACTAGATTACACCGTATACAGCAGGATGGACGTGCATTTATACAGAATACAGATACGAGAATACCCATTACAGGACAGGAAAGTGGTACTGGCATATACAGAATATACGTATAATACACCATTACGCAGGATGTATGCTGTTACAAAAAACAGATAGAGATTACACGACAGCAGGAAGGGTCGCGTAACAGAATAATACGACTGAGATTACACCAGTACAGGAAGAGAGTGACGTGCTGTATTACAGAATATAAGATACAATTACCCGTACAGGACGAGAAGTGGACTGTGCAGTATATACAGATAAATAGAAATTACCCGTATCAGGAGGATGCTCGTCGTATTAAGAATATAAGATATGATTACACCCGTACGGCGGAAAGGGTACTTGCGTTATCAAATAATAAGAACAGAATACACCCGTAAGGCGGGATGGTACTGTGCAGTGTATACAAATAATAAGATACTGAGAATTACACCCAGTTACAGCAGAGAAGTGGTACTGTGCAGTGTAATATACAGAATAATACAGATACTGAGAATTACACCCAGTATACAGCAGGAGAAGTGGTACTGTGCAGTTATATACAGAATATACAGATACTGAGATTACACCCAGTTAGGCGGAGAATGGTACTGTGCAGTGTATATACAGAATAATACAGATACTGAGAATACACCATATACAGGCAGGAGAAGTGGTACTGTGCAGTGTATATACAGAATAATACAGATACTGAGAATTACACCCATTACAGGCAGAGAAGTGGTACTGTGCAGTGTATATACAGAATAATACAGATACTGAAATTACACCCAGTATACAGGCAGGAGAAGTGGTACTGTGCAGTGTATATACAGAATAATACAGATACTGAGAATACACCAGTTACAGGCAGGAGAAGTGTACTGTGCAGTGATATACAGAATAATACAGATACTGAGAATTACACCCAGTATACAGGACAGGAGAAGTGGTACTGTGCAGTGTATAATACGAATAATACAGATACTGAGAATTACACCAGTATACAGGACAGGAGAAGTGTACTGTGCAGTTATATACAGAATAATACAGATACTGAGAATTACACCAGTATACAGGCAGGAGAGTGGTACTGTGCATTATATACAGAATATACAGATACTGAGAATTCACCCAGTATACAGCAGGAGAATGGTACTGTGCAGTATATATACAGAATATACAGATACTAATTACACCCAGTAACAGGCAGGAGAATGGTACTGTGCAGTGATATACAGAATAATACAGATACTGAGAATTACACCCAGTATACAGGACAGGAGAAGTGGTATGTGCAGTGTAATAACAGAATAATACAGATACTGAAATTACACCAGTAACAGGACAGGAGAGGGTACTGTGCAGTGTATATACAGAATAAACAGATACTGAGAATACACCCAGTATACAGGCAGGAGAAGTGGTACTGTGCAGTGTATATACAGAATAATAAGATACTGAGATTACACCCATTACAGACAGAGAATGGTACGTGCAGTGTATATACAGAATAATACAGATACTGAATTACACCAGTATACAGGCAGAGAAGTGGTACTGGCATGAATATACGAATAAACGATATGAGATTACCAGTGTAAGGCAGAAATGTACGGCATGTATTCAAATATCAGTACAAATACACAGTTACGTCAAAATACTTGCAGTGTAATACAGATATAAGATCTAAATTCACCCATATACAGGTCAGAAGTGGTATGTGCAGTGAATATACAGAATAATACAGATACTGAGAATTACACCCAGTATACAGGCAGGAGAAGTGGTACTGTGCAGTGTATATACAGAATAATACAGATACTGAGAATTACACCCAGTATACAGGACAGGAGAAGTGGTACTGTGCAGTGTATATATACAGAATAATACAGATACTGAGAATTACACCAGTATACAGGTCAGGAGAAGTGGTACTGTGCAGTGTATATATACAGAATAATACAGATACTGAGAATTACACCCAGTATACAGGTCAGGAGAAGTGGTACTGTGCAGTGTATATATACAGAATAATACAGATACTGAGAATTACACCCAGTATACAGGACAGGAGAAGTGGTACTGTGCAGTTATATATACAGAAATAATACAGATACTAAGAAGGAGTGTACCCAGTGATAATACAGTAAACAGAGAATTAGTTAGGACTGTGCATGATGTATATACAGAATAATACAGATACTGAGAATTACACCCAGTATACAGGACAGGAGAAGTGGTACTGTGCAGTGTATATATACAGAAATAATACAGATACTGAGAATTACACCCAGTATACAGGACAGAGAAGTGGTACTGTGCAGTGTATATATACAGAATAATACAGATACTGAGAATTACACCCAGTATACAGGACAGGAGAAGTGGTACTGTGCAGTGTATATATACAGAATAATACAGATATGAGAATTACACCCAGTATACAGGCAGGAGAAGTGGTACTGTGCAGCTTATATTACAGAATAATACAGATACTGAGAATTACACCCAGTATACAGGACAGGAGAAGTGGTACTGTGCAGTGATATATACAGAATAATAACAGATACTGAGAATTACACCCAGTATACAGGCAGAGAAGTGGGTACTGTGCAGTGATATATACAGAATAATACAGATACTGAGAATTACACCCAGTATACAGGACAGGAGAGTGGTACTGTGCAGTGTATATATACAGAATAATACAGATACTGAGATTACACCCAGTATACAGGACAGGAGAAGTGGTACTGTGCAGTGTATATACAGAATAATACAGATACTGAGAATTACACCCAGTATACAGGACAGAGAAGTGGTACTGTGCAGTGTATATACAGAATAATACAGATACTGAGAATTACACCCAGTATACAGGACAGGAGAGGGCTACTGTGCAGTGTATATATACAGAATAATACAGATACTGAAGAATTACACCCAGTATACAGGTCAGGAGAAGTGGTACTGTGCAGTGTATATACAGAATAATACAGATACTGAGAATTACACCCAGTATACAGGCAGGAGAAGTGGTACTGTGCAGTATATATACAGAATAATACAGATACTGAGAATTACACCCAGTATACAGGTCAGGAGAAGTGTACTGTGCAGTGATATATATACAGAATAATACAGATACTGAGAATTACACCCAGTGTACAGGACAGGAGAAGTGGTACTGTGCAGTGTATATACAGAATAATACAGATACGAGAATTACACCCAGTATACAGGACAGGAGAAGTGGTACTGTGCAGTGTATATTACAGAATAATACAGATACTGAGAATTACACCAGTATACAGGCAGGAGAAGTGGTACTGTGCAGTTATATATACAGAATATACAGATACTGAGAATTACACCCAGTATACAGGTCAGGAGAAGTGGTACTGTGCAGTGTATATATACAGAATAATACAGATACTGAGAATTACACCCAGTATACAGGACAGGAGAAGTGGTACTGTGCAGGTATATATACAGAATAATACAGATACTGAGAATTACACCCAGTTAAGGACAGGAGAAGTGGTACTGTGCAGTGTATATATACAGAATAATACAGATACTGAGAATTACACCCAGTATACAGGACAGGAAAGTGTACTGTGCAGTGTTTTATACAGAATAATACAGATACTGAGAATTACACCCAGTATACAGGACAGGAGAAGTGGTACTGTGCAGTGTATATACAAATAATAAGGCTGGAGTCACACTAGAGAGAAATTCGGACGAGTGCTATGCAAGAAAAAATCGCATTGCACTCGGACCAGTGTTAATCTTTGGGGCAGCTCCCATCACCAGTTTTTTCTCGCCCATATTATACTTGCAGGTGAAATTGCAGCATGCAGCGATTTGCACCATATTACGCCCGAAACTCGCCAATGCAAGTCTATGGGTGCGTGAAAAAAACGGATTCCACACGGACCATGCATGTGACTTGCGATAAATACGCACCGGTGTCCTTTAGAAAAAGCCGGCAATTCAGTGCGCTATACTTTAAAATCACACTGACAGGTTAAAATAGAATAGATAGAATACATGTATATACAATAGTATAGGTGTATATATATATATATAATTGACACAAATATATATATACTATATTTCATAGAGATATAGATCGCAGAATAGGTGAAAATTCAATTGTAGGCTTCTGTAAAATTATTACAAAACCCAACAGGATATGACACATGGTTTACATACAGTAAACCATTGCATATCCGTTAGATTTATATATGTCCCTCACTAATAATGTTAGTAGTGTGTGTGTAAAATTTTGGAGCTGTAGGTGTTAAATTAAAGGATTAATTCACGGAAAGAAACTTGAGTGGGCTCCCGATAAATTTTCTCCACCAGAGAGGGCAAGCCAGTGACCGAGGGCAGAAATTAATAGCCTAGAGAGTTACTATTGTTTTTGGTCCCACCCCCCCCCCCCGGCTAAAGAAATCTTCCCCAGCCACCCCAGAAAAGGCGCTTCTGTAAGATGCGCCAATTCTGGCACTTACCCTCTCTCTTCCCATTGCCCTGTAGCTGGTGGCATATGGGGTAATAAGGGGTTAATGTCACCTTGCTATTGTTAGGTGATGATATTAAGCCTGGTTAATAATGGAGAGGTGTCAATAAGACACTAGCCTGAAAGGGTTAAAAAACACACACACTAAGAATAAAGACTTTTAATGAAATAAAAACACATTTTTTCCATCTTTATTTAACTCCCAATCCAATCGAAGCCATCATTCTCCTGTAAAAAATCCAAAATAATAAAGCAACAATATCCCATACCTGTCCGCCGTACAGTCAAGTCCCATGCTACAATCCATCTGAAGGGGTTAAATAGTTTACAACCGGGAGCGGTGCTAATGCAACTGGCCCGGCTGTAAACCACGGAGGAATGAAGGAAAAGCTGCCTGCGCAGCCTCCCCGCTTGACTAGAGACAAACTCATTATTATTATTATTAATATTTATTTATATAGCGCCATTGATTCCATGGTGCTGTACATGAGAAGGGGTTACATACAAATTACAGGTATCACTTACAGTAAACTAACAATGACAGACTGATACAGAGGGGAGAGGACCCTGCCCTTTCGGGCTTACATTCTACAGGATTGTGAGGCAGGAGACAGTGGGTCGGGGGGTTGCAGCAGTTCCGGTGTTGGTTGAGGCGGTAGCTCCAGTAGTGGTGAGGTGTTAGCACGGTCATTGCAGGCTGTAAGCTTTCCTGAAGAGGTGGGTTTTCAGGTTCCGTCTGAAAGATCCGAGTGTGGGTGATAGCCGGACATGTTGGGGCAAAGAATTCCAGAGGATAAGGGATATTCGGGAGAAGTCTTGGAGGCAGTTGGGTGAGGAGCGAATAAGTGTGGAGGAGAGAAGGAGGTCTTGGGAGGAGCGGAGAATACGTGAGGGATGATATCGGGAGATTAGTTCAGAGATATACGGAGGAGACAGACTATAGAT
This sequence comes from Oophaga sylvatica, assembly GCA_033576555.1. Taxonomy (NCBI): domain Eukaryota; kingdom Metazoa; phylum Chordata; class Amphibia; order Anura; family Dendrobatidae; genus Oophaga; species Oophaga sylvatica. The sequence goes on along the minus strand of JARQOD010000007.1, from coordinate 110,543,929 downwards.
GGCCTTGTAGGTCAGTATTAGTAATTTGAATTGGATACGCTGAGGGAATGGGAGCCAGTGGAGAGATTTGCAGAGGGGAGAAGCGGAGGAGTAGCGAGGAGAGAGATGAATTAGTCGGGCAGAAGAGTTAAGGATGGACTGGACAGGTGCGAGGGTGTTAGCAGAGAGGCCACAGAAAAGGATTTTGCAGTAGTCGAGATGGGAGATGTTGAGGGCATGCACAAGCATTTTAGTAGAGTGAGGGTTGAGGAAGGGACGGATTCTGGAAATATTTTTGAGCTGGAGGCGGCAGGAGGTGGAGAGAGCTTGGATGTGCGGTTTGAAGGACAGTGCAGAGTCAAGGGTTACTCCGAGGCAGCGTTTCTCCGGTACAGGGGAATGCGTGATGTCGTCAATTGTTATAGATAGGTCAGGTAAGGAACATCTGTGAGATGGGGGAAAGATGATGAGTTCAGATTTGTCCACATTCAGTTTGAGGAAGCGGGAGAAGGAGGATATGGCTGATAGACACTCCAGGATTTTGGAGAGCAGAGATGTGACATCTGGGCCAGAGAGGTAGATCTGAGTATCATCGGCATAATGGTGGTACTGGAATCCGTGAGACTTTATGAGTTGCCCAAGGCCAAGTGTATAGATTGAGAAGAGTAGGGGTCCTTGAACAGAGCCTTGGGGGACTGCAACAGAGAGAGGGTGGGATGAAGAGGTAGTGTGGGAGTGGGAGACGCTGAATGTGCGGTTGGAGAGGTATGAAGAGATCCAGGATAGGGCGAGGTGTTTGATGCCAAAGGAAGAGAGGATCTGTAGTAGGAGGCAGTGATCAACTGTGTCGAAGGGAGAGGACAGGTCTAGAAGGAAGAGTATAGAGTATTGTCCGTTCACTTTGGCTGTAAGTAGGTCGTTAGTAATTTTGGTCAGGGCTGTCACAGTGGAGTGATGGGGGCGGAAACCAGATTGTAGATTGTCAAAGAGCAGGTTAGATGAGAGATGGGAGGAAAGCTCAGCGTGGACGTGCTGCTCCAGGAGTTTGGAAGCGAATGGGAGCAGCGATAATGGGCGATAGCTGGACATAATGGTTGGGTTGAGGGTTGGCTTTTTGAGGATAGGCGTGATTGTGGCATGTTTGAAAGCAGAAGGGAAGGTTCCGGAAGTTAGTAATAGGTTGAAGAGGTAGGTTAGTAATGGGATAAGAGTGGTGGCGAGGTTGGGGAGGAGGTGGGATGGGATGGGGTCGAGTGCACAAGTGGTGAGGTGTGATTTGGATAGAAGATGAGCAAGCTCCCCTTCCGTGATGTTGGATAAGGATGGCTGCACTTTACACTCATAGCAGAGGTATTCCTTGCTGAGATTCTTGTACTTCCAAAGATAAGAGGTATACCTTCACCAGAATCCCACAGGACAATTGTGAATCTCCTACAATCTCCTCACAGGCAATGTCTGCCAACCTGACCAGATGTGATCCCCCCGACAGAGTCAGATCCTGCTATAGGTTGATGTCATATTTTGGCCTCGCCTAGTGAGCAGCACTGTAGGACTGACACCTCGGCTCTTCTCCAATTTCTGGCTGAACAGGGCCACAAGGTAAGTAAAGCCAAATTTCAGCTTTGACAGCCCACGTGAGGTACCGGGACATAACCTCTCACAGGAAGGTAAACACTTCTTAGGTAAGAAAACCGCAATTCTTCAAGCACCCAAACCATAAACCAGAGACAAGTGATGACATTTGGGATGACTAACTTTTGTAGAAGTTCAGTATCTAATTATGCTGCTATTACGGCTCCTTTGACTGCATTGATTTATGAGGGTCCTTTGGCAGCAACTGACCCCATAACATGGACTGAGAAAGCGGAAAAAGCCTTGTGTGAAAAAAACAGGTATTGGTCAGTTCGACAGTCTTGGGACTTCCTGACTATTCCAAACCATTGGTCAAGACAGTTGATTACAAGGAAGGGTACACGACTTCTGTGCTCACCCATGACCATGGAGGTAGGAGCAGACCAGTGGCTTACTACTCCTCCATGACATGAACACCTCGGGGTTTAAAGCCCCCGTCTCACACAGCGATCTCGCTAGCGAGATCGCTGCGGAGTCACTAGTTTTGTGACGCAGCAGCGATCTCCCCAGCGATATCTCTGTGTGTGACATTCAGCGATGATCAGCCCCCCTGCTGGGTATCGCTGATCGTCACTGAATGTCCTGGACATTTTTTTGATCGCTGGTCTCCCGCTGGCAAGCACGCATCGCTGCGTGTGACAGGCGGGAGACCAGCGATCCGCTGGTAACCAAGGTACACAGCGGGTTTCCAGGCGCGGGGCTGTGCCTAGAAACCCGCTGTTTACCTTGGATACCAGCGCCCTGATGCAGGGAGCTGGTAACCAAGGTACACAGTGGGTTTCCAGGCACTGGGCTGTGCCTAGAAACCCGCTGTGTACCTTGGATACCAGCGCCCTGACGCAGGGAGCTGGTAACCAAGGAACACAGCAGGTTTCCAGGCACCGCGCAGCGCCTGGAAACCCGATGTGTACCTTGGTTACCAGCTCCCTGCATCAGGGCGCTGGTATCCAAGGTACACTGCGGGTAACTAAGCGATGTTACCCGCAGTGTCGCTGTGCTGATCGCTGCCCTGAGCTGCCTGTTTGGCAGCTCAGCAGCGATCATGTAGCGATACACCAGCGATCTGACAAGTGCATATCGTTGTCGGGATCGCTGGTGTATCGCTATGTGAGACCCAGGCTTAACACAAGATAAAACAAAGGCACTTCTAAGACATTTCTCTGCCCAAGCAGAAGAACAAGTTTTCCACAGTACATGTGTTCGCACAACAATGGACAGAGGCATGGTCACAAACCTCCGGATGAAGACATAAACCACAAAGACTTAAGGTACTGCCACACTTAGCGATCTCGTTAGCGATCACGATAACGACGCAAGCTAACAAGATCGTTGGTGTGATCTCTTTTAGGTCGCTAGTAGCTGCCAAACAGGAGATCTCATAAGCGACACATCAGCGGTCAGCGATCTCTTTAACGACTTTGGCGGTCGTTAGGATGTCATTAGCATGTACTGAGCGCTTCTGATTCATAGGAATTTCCAGCATCGCTCCTGCTCTCTGCGTCCTGCTAGCCTGCTTTGCAACTTCTGCGATCCTCTCTGTGACGCAAAAGAGAACTTACAGATATTGCGATCCACTCCGTGACGCTTAAAAATTCCTAGTCCCACCTGCGCCGCTGTCATATGCGTCACAAACGAGGTCGCTCGTCGTTCGCAAAAGGTGCCAAACACAGCGATATAGGCTCACCAGCGGGACGCCAACGATCAAAAAACGGTCCAGAACGCTAGAGAACGATCAGCGACATCACAGCAGGGGCCACATCGCTGCTACATGCCACACACAACGAGGTCGCTAACGAGATCGCTAAATAGTGACGTTTTAGCGATCTTGTTAGCGATCTCGTTAGCGATCTCGTTTAGTGTGGCATACCCTTTAATACTGCAACTAATCGATGCAATACAGCTACCCAAAAAGGTAGCTATTTGTAAATGTGTGGCACATTCAAAAAAAGATGACCCTATCTCTATAGGAAACTAAAAAGCTGACACAGCAGCTAAACAAGCAGTAGACACACATTCTTGTTGCCGCAGAAATTTCGCAACTTAAAGATTTACAAATCTTAAAATACATGAAACAATCCTCCCCTAATCCAGTGCTGTGGAGTCTGAGTCTGTGTCGATTTTGGTGGAGACAGAGTTGGTATAAAATGCACTGACTCTGACTCCTAAAATATATCATAAATTGGGTTGAATGCAGGATGTGCTAAATAATTTTTCATAAGAATTTTGGAAAGTTATGAAATATCCTGTAAATGTCTGTTCTGTTCCTGATCTAAGGATCTCGGCTTTTACTTGAGATGAATCTGTGCTGCACTTTATGTACATGCTCAGTAGTGACCAGTGCTGTGGGGTCGTAGATGAGATGAATCTGTGCTGCACTTTATGTACATGCTCAGTAGTGACCAGTGCTGTGGGGTCGTAGATGAGATGAATCTGTGCTGCACTTTATGTACATGCTCAGCAGTGACCAGTGCTGTGGAGTCATAGATGAGATGAATCTGTCCTGCACTTTATGTACATGCTCAGTAGTGACCAGTGCTGTGGAGTCATAGATGAGATGAATCTGTGCTGCACTTTATGTACATGCTCAGTAGTGACCAGTGCTGTGGAGTCGTAGATGAGATGAATCTGTCCTGCACTTTATGTACATGCTCAGTAGTGACCAGTGCTGTGGAGTCATAGATGAGATGAATCTGTGCTGCACTTTATGTACATGCTCAGTGGTGACCAGTGCTGTGGAGTCGTAGATCAGATGAATCTGTGCTGCACTTTATGTTATGTTTCGGTAGCTGAGGAGGACAGGAACAACAGCAGGGCAGCTGAACACCTGAGATGTTGGTAACTGATGGGTTGCAGATTCCTAAACTAACGACACAACTAGAGGTAGCCGTGGAGCGTTCCTACGTTGATCCTAGACGCCTCGTCACAGCCTGAGAGATAACTACACCTAAAGGCAGAAAGATGAAAGCTATCTTCCCCGGAGCAGATCCCCAAAGAAAATAGGAAGCCCCCAAACATATAATGGCGGTTAGACAAGATGAAAATACAAACATAGGCAGAAAATAGACTGAGCAAACGCTGGGGCCACAAGCTGACTAAATAGGATAGGACAGGAGAGATTACTTTCTGCAACCCAAAAAACCCTACAAAAATCCAACAATTCTGATTACAAAAATACTGAGATCACACGATCTCGCCACCCACTAAATCAGATCTCAGTGTGAACAAAAACCAAGCCGCAGCTGCTGAAAAAACAGGAAAAAGCAAATGAGCAAATAACAGTGGCTGCAGATAAACTGTGAGGAGCTCAGGCCCCAGGAGGGGACCTGGCTGAGCTCCACAAAAGTGCAGAAAACAATGCAAAAAGCAAGCACAAAAAGGAAAGCAAAAAATATCTTATCTGAAAGCAGTAGATGCAGGCAAGACTCCAGAAAACTTCCAAATGAACCAGGAACCACAATTGAGACAAGAACAATTGATCACCGGCGACCATCATGGGAGGGAACCACCCTTATATCAGACCAGTCCGTGAACCCAGATTGCCACTCCTCGCTGAAAGGTTCAGTACTGTCTGTAACCACCAGAGGGAGCCTCTGCTCAGAAACCATCTCTAGCACATTCATAACAACTTTATGTACATGCTCAGTGGTGACCAGTCTGTTGGAGTCGTAGATGAGATGAATCTGTGCAGCACTTTATGTACATGCTCATTGGTGACCAGTGCTGTGGAATTGTAGATGAGATGAATCTGTGCTGCACTTTATGTACATGCTCAGTATTGACCAGTGCTGTGGGGTCGTAGATGAGATGAATCTGTGCTGCACTTTATGCACATGCTCAGTAGTGACCAATGCTGTGGGGCTGTAGATGAGATGAATCTGTGCTGCACTTTATTATTATTATTATTATACATTTATATAGCGCCATTTATTCCATGGCGCTTTACATATGAAAAGGGAAAAATATAGACAGATACAATAAACATGTGCTAGACAAGGGACACACAAGTACAGAAGGAGAGAGGACCCTGCCCGCGAGGGCTCACAGTCTACAGGGATGGGTGAGAATACACTAGGAGAGGGTAGAGCTGGTCGTGCAATGGTTCAGTAGACTGAGGATCATTGCAGGTTGTAGGCTTGTCGGAAACAGGTGGGTCTTCAGGTTTTTCTTGAAGGTCTCCGTTGTTGGTGAAAGTCTGATGTTTTGCGGCAGGGAGTTCCAGAGTATGGGGGAAGCCCGGGAGAAGTCTTGTATGCGGTTGTGGGAAGAAGAGATGAGGGGGGAGTCGAGAAGGAGATCTTGAGAGGATCGAAGGTTGCGTGTAGGTAGGTAGCGGGAGACCATGTCACAGATGTATGGAGGAGAAAGGTTGTGGATGGCTTTGTATGTCATGGTTAAGGTTTTGAACTGGAGCCTCTGGGCAATAGGAAGCCAGTGAAGGGCCTGGCATAGTGGGGAGGCTGGGGAATAGCGGGAAGACAGGTGGATTAGTCGTGCAGCAGAGTGTAGGATGGACTGGAGTGGTGCCAGAGTGCTAGAGGGGAGGCCAGACAGTAGGATGTTGCAGTAGTCGAGGCGGGAGATGATAAGGGCGTGCACTAGTGTTTTTGTGGTTTCATGGTTGAGGAATGAGCGGATCCGGGAAATATTTTTGAGTTTGAGGCGGCAGGAGGTGGCGAGGGCTTGGATATGTGGTTTGAAAGAGAGGGCAGAGTCGATGATCACCCCAAGGCACCGAGCATGTGGGACTGGGGAAAGCGAGCAGCCATTGACATTGATGGATAGGCCTGGTGGAGGGGTAGAATGAGGTGGGGGAAAGATGATGAATTCTGTTTTGTCCATGTTCAGTTTGAGAAAGCGAGCAGAAAAGAAGGCTGAGATAGCAGACAGACACTGTGGGATTTTGGTCAGTAGGGAGGTGAGGTCAGGTCCAGATAGGTAGATCTGCGTGTCATCGGCGTAGAGGTGATACTGCAAGCCATGGGATTCTATGAGCTGTCCCAGGCCGAAGGTGTAGATGGAGAAGAGTAGGGGTCCTAGGACTGAGCCTTGGGGAACACCGACAGACAGGGGGCGAGGTGAGGAGATGGTGTGTGAGAGGGAGACACTAAAAGTTCGGTCTGTTAGGTATGATGAGATCCAGGATAGGGCCAAGTCTGTGATGCCAAGAGATGAGAGAATCTGTAGGAGGAGGGAATGGTCTACGGTGTCAAAGGCAGAAGACAGGTCCAGGAGAAGGAGGACAGAGTAGTGTCGCTTGCTCTTCGCGGTTAGTAGGTCGTTGGTGACTTTAGTTAGGGCAGTTTCAGTTGAGTGATGCGGTCGAAAGCCTGATTGTAACCGGTCAAAGAGGGAGCAGGAGGAAAGGTGGGAGGACAGTTCAAGATATACATGTTGTTCCAGTAGTTTTGAGGCGAAGGGGAGAAGAGATATCGGGCGATAGCTAGACGCTGAGGATGGGTCGAGGGAGGGCTTTTTGAGGATGGGTGTGATTGAAGCATGTTTGAAGGATGAAGGAAAGACACCATTTGTAAGTGAAAGGTTGAAGAGGTGTGTGAGAGTAGGGATGAAGACTGTGGCAAGGTTAGGGATGAGGTGGGACGGGAGTGGGTCAAGCGCGCAAGTGGTGAGGTGTGATCTTGACAGGAGAGTGGAGAGCTGATCTTCTGTCATGGTGGTGAAGCTGGTTTTGGAAGAACAGGGCTGAGTGGCTAAGAGGGGCATTGGGGGCTGCGGGCCAAAGCCTTCTCTGATAGTATCAATCTTTTGCTTAAAGAAGGAGGCAAAGTCTTCGGCAGAAATGAGAGGAGAGGGAGGAGGTGCTGTGGGATGGAGTAGAGAATTGAAAGTGTTGAAGAGCTGTTTAGGGTTGTGAGACAGGGAGGATATGAGAGATGCAAAGTAAGTTTGTTTTGCGGCAGAGAGCATGGACTTGAAGCTGGCAAGGGACTGCTTGTATGCGTTGAAGTGCTCGATGGAGTGGGTTCTCTTCCATCTCCGCTCGGTAACCCTGGAAGCCCGTCTCAGTTCTTTGGTCAGGCCGGTCAGCCAGGGCTGCCTGTTGATTGTACGAGTTTTGCTCTGCATGAGGGGGGCGGCCGAATCAAGTGTGGTTTTTATTGTGGTGTTATAAAATGTGGCAGCAGCATCTGTGTCATTAAGTGAGGCTATGTCTGTGAGAGGGAGGAGGGACTCAGAGAGCGATTGTAAATTGAGGTGTTTGAGATTTCTGCGAGGGTGGGTGAGTTTGTGGAGTGGGGGATGCGTACTAACAGAGGAGAGGGAAGAGAATGTCAGTAGGTTGTGGTCAGACAGGGGGAGTGGGGAGTTAGTGAGATTAGTGAGGGAACAGAGACGGGTGAAGATAAGGTCCAGCGTGTGACCGCCTTTGTGAGTGGCCACAGAGGACCATTGAGTGAGGCCAAGGGAAGCTGTGAGCGAAAGAAGTTTAGAGGTAGCCGGGGTGGAAGTGTCAATGGGGATGTTGAAATCGCCCATGATGATGGTGGGGATGTCAGCAGAGAGGAAATTGAGTAGCCAGGTGGTGAAGTGGTCGAGAAAGGTGGAGATGGCTAGTTCCGGGGGGCGGTAGATGACAGCCAGTTGGAGGTTGGAGGGGGAATAGATTCGGACGGAGTGCACTTCGAACGAGTGAATAGCAGCGGAGGGTGGAATTTGAATAGGGGTAAAGGAGCAGGTATCAGACAGGAGTAAGCCAACTCCTCCACCACGTTTGTTGCTGGGGCGAGGGGTGTGAGAAAGATGAAAACCGCCATAGGAGAGCGCAGCTGGAGAGGCTGTGTCAGAGGGGGTGAGCCAGGTTTCAGTGATGGCAAGGAAGGAGAGTTTGTTGGTGATAAAGAGGTCGTGGACAAATGACAGTTTATTGCAGACGGAGCGTGCGTTCCATAGTGCTCCGGGTAGGGGGACTGGGGGAGGGGGGTGTGGATGGATAGGTATGAGGTTGACAGGGTTGCAAAAACGTGTGGAAGATCGTGGCAGGGTGTTAGAAATGAGTGTGGGGATGTGATGAGGAGGGCCAGGATTTGGGGATACATCGCCAGCGATGAGGAGTAGCAGACAGAGCGTTAGAAGGTGAGAGCAGGATAAACCATGGTGTGGCCGTGTGTGTCTTGGTGAAAAGGATTGTATGTGGAGGAACAGTTCTGTGGGAAAGGTGAGATGGCTGGGGAGAATGGAGGGGGAAATGACTAATTCCTTACTAGGTGGGGGGATTACAGGGGATAGGAAGAAAGAAAGGAGGATGGGGGTGAAAGTGATAAGAAAATGAAACATAGTGGTTTTAAATTTTGTTACCTTGCAGCCAAATTCCAGTCAAATTCTAGTCTAATTCACAGTAGTGTAATTAGAAATCTGTAATTTGAAATATGGGATTTGAAATATATGGAGCAGACTACGTCTGGAGCAGACCCATTGCACTGAATAAATAATGCAGCTAAGGGCAATCAGGTGTGATTGGGAAGTGGGCTGGGACTGCTCAGGCCAAATGCACAGAGTTAAGGAAAGGTCATAAAAGGGGGTAGGTGTTACACAGACCACTCAGATGTGTGGTGAAGATAAGAAGTATGGAGTACAATTATGTGCACAGGAAGATGGGTGAGCAAATCATACCATTAACAAAGCAATATACATGATGCATTCAGGAGCATAGAAAAGCTGGGGTTTTCATAGCATTAACAAAACAATATACATGATGCATTCAGGAGCATAGAAAAGCTGGGGTTTTCATACCATTAACAAAGCAATATACATGATGCATTCAGGAGCATAGAAAAGCTGGGGTTTTCATACCATTAACAAAGCAATATACATGATGCATTCAGGAGCATAGAAAAGCTGGGGTTTTCATACCATTAACAAAGCAATATACATGATGCATTCAGGAGCATAGAAAAGCTGGGGTTTTCATAGCATTAACAAAGCAATATACATGATGCATTCAGGAGCATAGAAAAGCTGGGGTTTTCATACCATTAACAAAGCAATATACATGATGCATTCAGGAGCATAGAAAAGCTGGGGTTTTCATACCATTAACAAAGCAATATACATGATGCATTCAGGAGCATAGAAAAGCTGGGGTTTTCATACCATTAACAAAGCAATATACATGATGCATTCAGGAGCATAGAAAAGCTGGGGTTTTCATACCATTAACAAAGCAATATACATGATGCATTCAGGAGCATAGAAAAGCTGGGGTTTTCATACCATTAACAAAGCAATATACATGATGCATTCAGGAGCATAGAAAAGCTGGGGTTTTCATACCTGTGGGAACAGAAGAACATCTCAGTCACAAGGTGATGATGACAATGCTGTAGGATTGATGTGTGGCCAAATGCATTCTAGAATTCTAGTCTAATTCACAGTAGTGTAATTAGAAATCTGTAATTTGAAATATGGGATTTGAAATATATGGAGCAGACTATGTCTGGAGCAGACCCATTGCACTTTATGTACATGCTCAGTAGTGACCAGTGCTGAGGGGTCATAGATGAGATGAATCTGTTCTGCACTTTATGCACATGCTCAGTAGTGACCAGTGCTGTGGGATCATAGATGAGATGAATCTGTGCTGCACTTTATGTACATGCTCAGTAGTGACCAGTGCTGTGGGATCATAGATGAGATGAATCTGCGCTGCACTTTATGCACATGCTCAGTAGTGACCAATGCTGTGGGGTCATAGATGAGATGAATCTGTGCTGCACTTTCTGTACACGCTCAGTAGTGACCAGTGCTGTGGGGTCATAGATGAGATGAATCTGTGCTGCACTTTATGCACATGCTCATTAGTGTCCAGTGCTGTGGGGTCATAGATGAGATGAATCTGTGCTGCACTTTATGTACATGCTCAGCAGTGACCAGTGCTGTGGAGTCATAGATTATTATTATTATACATTTATATAGCGCCATTTATTCCATGGCGCTTTACATATGAAAAGGGAAAAATATAGACAGGTACAATAGACATGTGCTGGACAAGGGACACACAAGTACAGAAGGAGAGAGGACCCTGCCCGCGAGGGCTCACAGTCTGCAGGGATGGGTGAGAATACACTAGGAAAGGGTAGAGCTGGTCGTGCGATGGTTCAGTAGACTAAGGATCATTGCAGGTAGTAGGCTTGTCGGAACAGGTGGGTCTTCAGGTTTTTCTTGAAGGTCTCCGTTGTTGGTGAAAGTCTGATGTTTTGCGGCAGGGAGTTCCAGAGTATGGGGGAAGCCCGGGAGAAGTCTTGTATGCGGTTGTGGGAAGAAGAGATGAGGGGGGAGTCGAGAAGGAGATCTTGAGAGGATCGAAGGTTGCGTGTAGGTAGGTAGCGGGAGACCATGTCACAGATGTATGGAGGAGAAAGGTTGTGGATGGCTTTGTATGTCACGGTTAAGGTTTTGAACTGGAGCCTCTGGGCAATAGGAAGCCAGTGAAGGGCCTGGCATAGGGGGAGGCTGGGGAATAGCGGGGAGACAGGTGGATTAGTCGTGCAGCAGAGTGTAGGATGGACTGGAGTGGTGCCAGAGTGCTAGAGGGGAGGCCAGACAGTAGGAGGTTGCAGTAGTCGAGGCGGGAGATGATAAGGGCGTGCACTAGTGTTTTTGTGGTTTCATGGTTGAGGAATGAGCGGATCCGGGAAATATTTTTGAGCTTGAGGCGGCAGGAGGTGGCGAGGGCTTGGATATGTGGTTTGAAAGAGAGGGCAGATAGATGAGATGAATCTGTGCTGCACTTTATGTACACGCTCAGTAGTGACCAGTGCTGTGGGGTCATAGATGAGATGAATCTGTGCTGCACTTTATGTACATGCTCAGTAGTGACCAGTGCTGTGGAGTCGTAGATGAGTTGAATCTGTGCTGCACTTTATGTACATGCTCAGTAGTGACCAATGCTGTGTGAAATGGAGAGAGACACTGCTATTAGAAAATAAAATTCTTCTGGCAGCTGGTTATGTGGACCCGAGTCATCGCATTTTGTTGGATGATCAACAGCTTACTAAAGGAAAAGAAGCTCTGATTGGGGTAGCACTTAGGATGAGTGGGCTACAAGACGGCCAAAAGCAAGAGGACTCTTGTCCTGCCAGTGCTGCTGCTGTTTCTTCATCCTCATCAGATGAGGAGTTTGATTTCGACAAGTATTTGGGCGACATGGAGCAGGCAAAGCGTTGCCATAGGGCAACAGACTCCACTCCCATAGAAAACAGATTGACCATATTTCAGCAAAATTTTTCACTTGCTCTCAAAGTAGAAGAGTTCAATCGTTCATCAAAACTGACTGTGCACAAGGCAATTCCTTTATACCCTGAAATTGTTAGAGATGTTGCCCATGTGGTTACTACTTTGCCACCAACCCAAGTTAGTGTACAGATGTTGTTCTCTAGCCTTAAAATAATTAGGTCAGATATGAGTTCATCTATGAAGAAGGATCTGATGGAGGCGATACTATTTCTCAGAACAAATTCATAGACTGCACAAATTTTATTCAGTACATTTTGTTGAAAACTTTTTTTTTTCACTTACTGCATAGCGTATAACAAATTATAAACATGCAAAAGCTTTTTGTTCTAAAGTTGTATTCCAATAAATATATTTTATGTTTTATCTAAATGATTTGATTATTGTATCATAATAATGATTAAAAGCCTTATGTTACAATTTTACTACAGTAAATTTTTACAAACTTAAACATGGCCATGTATGTGGGAGTCGGAGTCGTGGAATCAGAGTTGAAGCTGGAGTCGGAGTCATGGAAATTGAGGAGTCAGAGTTGGACTCAGAGTCGGAGGTTTGGCTTACCATCTCCACAGCCCTGGTGGCGATATTTGTCTCCTGTGTGGTATCATTCGGTCACTACGTGGTCTTAATATGTGTGACGGTATTTGTCTCTTGTCTTTGGTAGCTTTGTTCATTTTAATATATGTATGCGACACATTTCCTTAAAGAAAAATAAATAAAAATATACCCAAAAAGAGTATTGGATATTTTAAGAAATTTTTAGTAGGTTAGAGTAGAGTAGGGCTCTGCAAAAAGAGTCTCCTTGTCGTGGTGGCATCTTAAAAAAATCTTTTGGCCAAAACAAAGGCTGATGGCCATGTATGTGATATGGTGTTCAAAGGAAACTGTTAATGAGTGATTGATGAGGACGTGGTGCAGAAGTGGAGGTTTTCAACAAGTGGCCAATGGGACTGCCGAGGAGCAGCTAGGGTAAAATCTGGGCGGAATCTCAAGGCACCGAAAAATGTTGCCTGTATGGGCCCCTGAAATTTCTAGTGGCAGTCCTGCACAGGGCTGTTCTTTCCCCGGTCATCCTGGACTCAGACTAAATCTTGGTTACAGGCCAGCTAACCGTAGCACAAGGACTCCTGGTAAGACAGAGGCCCTGGATTGCTGGAAGATCAAACCAATAAACTTTAATATATGGATAAATGGGCTCAGCATTGGGTGCTTATACATTACATACAAGGGAGCCTACGGACGTCTATTCTTCTGAATCGTTAGATCTCTAGCTCTTAAATAAAGGGCTGGACACTATGAAACTAAGGAAATAAATAAATAAAATAAAATATGCAGTCTGGCAGATTCCATCCCCTGCCATTCCCAATGCTGGGTTTATCATCAGACCACCTGATAGAGAAGTGTGGATCATCACTCCTGTGGTGCCAATGTTAATGACACAGAGAGTTTGGAATTGCCAAAAGTGGCATAAACAAACACAGTTACTGAGACTCCTGTTCCTAGACCAATCCGAGCATAGTTGCTCCTTGGGCTAAGCCAAGTTGCAAATGAAGATGGGGCTGAGTTCTGAGACACAAGAACTCTCTAACCGGAGTCGAGGCTAGAAACTCAAAGTGTGAAGTGCAAGGCTGGCAATATGAGGTATGATGCCCGCGGTCAAAGGCATTAAACCAGAGGCACGAAGTCAGAAGCACAAGGCACAAAGTCAAAGGCGCGAAGCCACAAGGCATCAGGGGTGCAGAAGTGCTATGAGACACAGGAGCTAAGAGGCACCATGTGGTGCTAAGAGGCACCCATGAGGCCCAGAGTTCCTGTGATCCACAATGAGGCCATGAGACGCTATGTGGCCCAGAGGCGCTATAAAACAGAGAGGCACTATGAGCTCCAGAGGCACTATCAAGCACAGACTAGGGCCACGCTTGTGAGACTGGACTTGTGAAGGACTAAACTAAGAAAGATCAGGACTGAATGCTCCATATTGTGCTTGTAACTCCATCTTGTCTTTATGAGATAAAATCTGTTACTAGGCAATAGTTTCTTGCTGGTAAAGAGCCAAATAGTTTTTTCTGATTTTAAGTAGAGTAAAGGTTATGGACTGTAATAAAACCGGACTGCTCCAGTTTGGACAAGATATGAGACCTTGAGTGGTATCACTGTAGAAATGTTTTGAGAACTGAGTATGATATTGTTCTTTCCTATGTTACGTAGACATGACCATATATGTAGTTTCCTATTTTCTTGTATTCTTATAGGTTAATTATCCTGTAATTCTTATAGGTCAATTTTCTTGCATTTTCATAGGTTAATTGTTGTAGGTGTAGTTTTATACTATTGGTTGAAATACAAACTTACTGAATACTATAAAAGATGATGATATAATACATGGGTTAGAAATCTACTTTGATTCTCCCAAATAGAGACAAGTCTCTGTGTGGTCATTGCCGGCAATACCCTGTGAAATAATTTGGAAGTCACTTGGTCAACCGTGAAGGGTCACTTCAGATCCTCCCTCAACAGTTGGCGCCAAACGTGGGGCCCCCATATAGGGACGCCTCTGCCCCCGGAGGACAACAAGACAAAGGACCCTCGGACCGGACACAGACACTGGAAAATTGGGACTGATCACCCCCACAACCACGGTAAGTTGACAGTTATACTGTTCAGACTGACCGTTTGGTGTGGTTTTCCTGTGTTTGTTGCTGGAAAGAGGATCTGAGTTTTGTCCCCGATGGTGGGATGATTCTCGGGTGGAATCATATAGAGGTGTAGTTCCATTGGGGGCCCAGTGTTCGAACCGTACCTCATAAGGGACGGACACCCCGGATTGACCAGTGATTGTAACTCTCTTTTTAGTCAAAATATCCTGAAATCCTGATCACTGTTAGAATCAGGCACGATGAAGTGATCGAAGATTGGTTAGGATGCATAACTCCGTTATATATAATATATAACCAGAGGTGTCCGGAGGGATAGTCTAAGACGCCCTCCTCCTTTCACTGAGTATTGTGTTGTGGGGCCATCCCTGTGGGGGATAGATAGGCCCGGTGCGACAGACTATACGGCCGCTCTAGGACTGGGCACAATTTAAGTAAGGATATTTAATTAAAGAGTTTGGATTTGTGTGATGGATTGGAGACTGTCAGTCTTATGGTTCAGAGACGAAAGAGAAAAAAAAAAAATCTGTGAGAAATGCAAAGGAATTCTTCAGGGCGGGAGGATGAAGCCTACGCTATGAGACGAAGGTGTTAGAAAGAAAGGCATGTTGATATGGAGGTAGATAACAGAAAGTGAATTCTGATTGATTGTGTTATGATTATAATGAAAAAAGGAAAGCTGTCTATTACTATAACAAAGATTGGGTGTTTTGTGGAAGGAACTGAGAAAGTGACTGAAAATAATGTACCAGAAAAACAAATAATTAAAAATGATGATCTCGAACAAGGGGTCTCTCTGCTAGATAATGAGGTCCCTCCCCAGGAAATTAAGCCTCTTCTCCCGATTTTAAGCTCTGTGCCCCTCAACCCCAGGGCACCAATATATCCTGAGTTGCCAAAAGCCAGTGTGCCCTCATCCTATGATCCTGTTGTCATGGGTGCATCGCCACGAAGATCGTCGCGATTGCACATTCTGACTTCTCACAGCTGAGCTGCTGTTTCTTTGTGTTTGGTAATGAGAGAGTTAATTTTACCTAGCTCTTTGCTAAGACTAGGTCCAGCCTCGGCCGGCTGCTTTTGATTATGTTCTAATTAGTTTCCTTTATATTCCTGCCAGTCTGGGTGTTAGACGCTGGTGAAAGCATTCATGTAGTCTAGCAGACTGGAGCGGTTCTGAGAATACTTAAGCTAAGAGCTCCTTAGTTGTTTTTACTCTTATAGCTTATAGTTTATCTCTGAGACCTTAGGTGTTCCTACTGTGTGTGAGTGTTGTATGTAAGACTTTATTTACTTTATTTCTTGTCTTTCTTGTATGTCTTTCTGTTCATTAACCGTCACCTCTACCTCCTCCTTCAGTGGTAGTCAATGATAGCGTGGAATTTCATGGGTCGAAAATCATTGACTCACGTCTCAGTCGCCGATCCCCTCAGTACTTAGTTCATTGGAGGGGGTATGGTCCTGAGGAGAGGACGTGGGTCCCTGCGTCTGATGCTAACGCAGATCGATTGGTTCGGACCTTTCACACAACTTACCCGGACAGACCTGGTCATGAGGGTCCGGAGGCCCCTCGTAGAAGGGGGGTACTGTCATGGGTGCATCGCCACGAAGATCGTCGCGATTGCACATTCTGACTTCTCACAGCTGAGCTGCTGTTTCTTTGTGTTTGGTAATGAGAGAGTTAATTTTACCTAGCTCTTTGCTAAGACTAGGTCCAGCCTCGGCCGGCTGCTTTTGATTATGTTCTAATTAGATTCCTTCATATACCTGCCAGTCTGCTTGTTAGACGCCGGTGAAAGCATTCATGTAGTCTAGCAGACTGGAGCGGTTCTGAGTATACTTAAGCTAAGAGCTCCTTAGTTGTTTTTACTCTTATAGCTTATAGTTTATCTCTGAGACCTTAGGTGTTCCTACTGTGTGTGAGTGTTGTATGTAAGACTTTATTTACTTTATTTCTTGTCTTTCTTGTATGTCTTTCTGTTCATTAACCGTTACCTGTTCATTCCCTTTGGTGGTAATCAGGGTCCTTCTTAGGACTAGATTACAGTTGGCAGGGATTGATAGGAGACAGGGTTTACGCTGGTGGCCTGGACCTCTGTACCTTTAACAGTACCTCCAGGTAGAGGGATTAGTCAGGACCCCAGTTTAGGGTCAGCATAGACCCCGGTCACCCTCTAGCCGGAGACAGCGTATAACGGATTCAGTATTGACCCACTGGACATTCTGTCAGGTAATTCTATGTTATCATATATCTATGCGCATGTTATATAGTATGTTGCCCTTTTGATATAGATTACTGACATCACATATATATATATCTGCTATACAGCGTGACACCTGTTTGGTGGATTTGTGTACTAATCCTCAGTGGAGAGAGACCTGTTAAAGTTGTAGAGCAAGGAGACCCGGAGTTGTAGTCCCAACTTTTCCCTTGGTAAATGCTGACGGCACTTATTATCAGCCACCGCCAGCACCTGCTATGCCTAGTATTGCTAGCGGTCATGAGTATCCACCCCCTCCTACGTTATTCACCCGGTCAGAGACAGGATACACAGAGGAAAGAGAAGATTTTCAGGAAATATATTCCAATGTTATTCCTGGACCCCAATATCATGATGTGCTCTTTAGGATAGGGACAGGTGATCTTACGAAGCAGCATGTTGGGGCTATAGTAAATGCTGCAAATAATCAACTCCGCCATGCCGGAGGACTGTCCGCAACAATTTCACAGAAAGGCGGACCCATGATACAGGACGAATCTAATTTGTATATACAGACGTATGGCCAGGTAGAAACAGGACAGGTCGCAGCAACCAGAGCAGGACAGCTGCCGTGTCAATATGTAATACATGCAGTGGGACCACGATATAATTCTACCAACATTCCTAGGTCCCAACAATTACTTACTGAGGCTGTCCAGAACGCAATCCTGTATGCCTCCTCTGTCCCCCCCAGTACAATGCCTCAACGTACAATGGCCATACCATTAATCTCTGCCGGTATATTCCAATATCCCAGGAAGGATGCTGCCACGGTCATAGTATCAGCAATAGAACGATGTATACAGAAAAATCCCATAAAATTGGAGGAGGTCCGATTTGTCCTTGACAGCCGCCTAACGGCCCATCAGGCAATACAATCTCTAACTGTAACGGAGCCTCCAGCCCCGTACCCACAGCAGATGCCTCTTGTGCCCACACTACCACCACCTCCTCCCGCCCCTGAGTCAGTAATATCCGAATTTGAGGAGGATGATGTGGAAACTACTCCCGACCGGCCAAAGTATACCCCCTTTTCTCCATCCCAAATAGGCACCCTTTGCAATCAACTACCTGATCCAGAGACTTCCCCCATGGCTGTCTACAGGCAAATGGCAGCGAATCGAGAGATTTATTCCACTCCCCGAAGAGATCTATTACACTTAGTTCAAGTAAAAGCTGGGGAGGGGTATTTTCCAATTATTGAGGGTGCCATAGTGTATAATGTGAACCTGGATGGGGGAACCTATGAGAGTGGTGTTGATTTCTGTAATGCTTTAAAGGTTTGGGCACAAGACAGACTAGCGGACCAAGCTACCTCTCTCACAGATGCTACACAGGACAAGGGGAGACTGCCGAGAAATTCTATGGGCGTCTCATGGTAGTATTTAAAGATTTGGGTTTTTCATTATATAAAAAAGCCCACTCACGTCTTTTTGTGGCAGCTTTCATGTCCGGCCTTAAATCTGAATTGAAGGAGGCAATAACGTCAGTCAGACCTGCTGTCGAAAATTCCACTCCGGACGATGCATTAAAAGTAATAAAAAGTTTTCAGAAAAATCTAGCCCTATACTTCAGCAGGGAAATCGAAACCCAAACCAGCCGCTGCGGCTCTCACTCCAGCATCGACCCCCCCAGTTCCTTATCAGCATCAGTGTCCTTCACAGCAAATTCCATCTCCTGCTCTCCAGCAATATACCAGCTTAAGCCCTTACTCTGTTCCTGAGAATATTGCTTCCCAGATCCGTTCGCCAATTCTCGTCTACAATGCTGGCGCTGTGGCCGACTCGGTCACTTTCAGAGAGATTGTCATACCCCCGCTGACAGGTGCTACCCTCAAGTTCCTCCAAAATCTAGAAGAAACCCTGATTACAGACAGTCTCAAAATTCTGATAATCGCCCATACTGAAGGGGTGGCCAACCAGGGTCTGCCATCATAATGTCCTCCACCAAACCTGGGGCATGCTCATCTGTCATGCTTCCTGTAGGGGACACCCTTGTTAAGTTCATGGTAGACACTGGGGCGGCCAATTCCATAATCAAGTCATCAGATGTACCTACGGATATCCCTATTCAATTCTCAGATCAAGAGCTTGTTTTAATTGGAGTAGATGGTAGACCCAATAAACATACTCTTACAAAACCCATCCCTGTGGGACCTTTCCCTGAAGTTACAGCTCAGTTCGTGATCTCTCCCACATGTCCAGTAAATTTACTGGGGGCAGATTTATTATCACAGTTCCGCTCCAGAATAGAATTCCAAGATGATGGTCAGATGGTTCTTACGTTATATAACCCTTATACAGATGAAGGTAGCGAGGAAATCTGTATTTTACATGCCCTTCATACGGTTATGATGGCCCTGATAAGCCCAGACCCTCCCCCGATGGTGCCTGATGATCAACGACTTGCCCCATATCTCTCAGAGATACCATCTAAACTCTGGTCAAAAGGGCCAGATGATATAGGGAAAATGCCTGTAGAACCAGTAAAAGTGTTTCTCAAACCTGGTGCCCCTTTTCCCAAAGTTCATCAATATCCTTTGAAACATGATCAGGAGCGGGGCCCCAAGGGACAAATACAAACGTTACTCGATAATGGTGTTCTGGTACCATGTGTTTCCCCATGTAACACGCCCTTGTTTCCCATTAAGAAAAAGACCCCACCTGGCCAACCCCGTGTATACCGGCTGATACAAGATCTACGGGCAGTTAATGCAGTTACTGTTCTGGAAACTCCGGTGGTGCCCAATCCACATACTCTCTTATCCCAGATACCTCAGGATGCTGCTTGCTTCACAGTCATCGATCTTGCGAATGCTTTTTTCAGCATACCATTACACCCAGATTGCCAGTTTCTGTTTGCATTTACTTTTCAGGGAAGACAATTGATGTGTACAGTTCTACCACAAGGGGCCCAAAACAGTCCTAATCAGTTTGCAAAAACTATGGGCGAGTGTCTTTTACCCTGGCAATTGAACCACCCCCATGTCACGCTGCTCCAATATGTGGATGATCTTTTGTTGTGTGCGCGGACGGAGCAGGAAGCCATTGTTGCCACTGTTAGCCTTCTGAAGCATCTGGCAGATCTGAACTGTCAGGTTTCGGCCTCGAAACTTCAGTTCTGTCTTGGTCAAGTGATATTTTTGGGTCACTGTCTCCTTCAGGGTGTCAGACACCTCACAGAAGAAAGAAAAATAGCTGTCATCTCCCTTCCTTTCCCAAAAGATGAAACTGAACTCCAGCGTTTCCTTGGACTATGTACTTATTGTCGTCAGTGGATACCGGATGCATCCCAGATAATGCAACCCTTTACAATGCCTTAAAAGACGGTATAATGAACTATAAGGAAAGATCACCGATTTGTATGGAAAGCCTTCGTTGTGCCTTCTCTGAATTAAAGCGGCTTATTGCTTCTGCCCCTGCCTTGGGCATCCCGGACTATACTCAACCGTTCCATTTGTATGTGTCTGAGAATGAAGGACACGCTGCAGGGGTACTCACACAATCACATGGCGATAGGCAATGACCAGTGGGCTATTATTCGGCCCGCCTCGACCCTGTGGCCCGAGCATCACCAAGTTGCATGAGAGCAGTTCACGCCACTCACTCGTTGCTTGACAAGACTGCAGACATAATTCTTGGACATAAAAACGCACATTTTTGCCCCGCATGATATTGCAGCAATACTAACACTCCAACAGCCAAGACATTTGACTGTACAATAGAGTTGAGCGATACTTTCCGATATCCTAAAGTATCGGAATCGGAATGGTATCGCCGATATCACTAAAATATCGGCGATACCCGATACCGATACCGGAAGTCCCATGTAAGTCTATGGGAACAAAATATCGCAACTAAAAAAAACCCATTCTTTCCTTGTAAACACTAAATATACACACATAGAATACATATATATATATATACATGTCATTGTGACATATATATATACATATATGTATAGTTTATACACTTCTACATAGTAAAATATCCTCTCATTCAATTGCCGGGTAAAGCCGGCTTCAGTGAAAAGACAGAAGCACCCGACATGAAATGACACTTGGTGTACATAGGGTTAACCATGTCTTTTCATGTCGTTTGCTATCTGATTTGCACAAACAATTAAATCAGACTATGTGTGCAAAATTTCACACCTGTAGGGGTTAATTAAAGGTGTAAATTCGTTGTAAAAAAAACGGACTTTTTTTGCTACGAATTTACACCTTTAATTAACCCCTACAGGTGTGAAATTTTGCACACATAGTCTGATTTAATTGTTTGTGCAAATTAGGCTGGAGTCACACACAACCACAAAAAATCGGTCCGTTTTAGACGGTCGACAATCGGATCAAAATAAAAACATCACACATCCTTCTGGCATCCGATTTTCCTTCAAAGATGCGATTTAATCGCATGTGTGTGTACCTTGTAACATCCGATTTTCATCCGACTTGCGAGATTTTCTCGCAGGCTTGCAAAACTGACATATAATGGATCCAAAAGAATAGTATTTAAATGCCAAAAGAAAGAATAGATATATACACATATATATATATATATATATATATATATAATATATGTCATTGTGACATATATATATATACATATATTTATAGTTCTTACACTTCTACATACTGTTATAGCCGCTAATTCAATTGCCGGCTTCAGTGAAATCACAGAAGCCGACATGAAATGATACATTGTTTCCACACATTTAACCATGTAATTTCATGTATTTTTATATATGTTTGAAACATACAATTACATGAGTATATGTGTGCTAAATTTCAGACATGTAGGGGTTAATTAAAGGTGTAAATTCGTTGTAAAAAAAACGGACTTTTTTTGCTACGAATTTACACCTTTAATTAACCCCTACAGGTGTGAAATTTTGCACACATAGTCTGATTTAATTGTTTGTGCAAATTAGGCTGGAGTCACACACAACCACAAAAAATCGGTCCGTTTTAGACGGTCGACAATCGGATCAAAATAAAAACATCACACATCCTTCTGGCATCCGATTTTCCTTCAAAGATGCGATTTAATCGCATGTGTGTGTACCTTGTAACATCCGATTTTCATCCGACTTGCGAGATTTTCTCGCAGGCTTGCAAAACTGACATATAATGGATCCAAAAGAATAGTATTTAAATGCCAAAAGAAAGAATAGATATATACACATATATATATATATATATATATATATATATATATATATATATGTCATTGTGACATATATATATATACATATATTTATAGTTCTTACACTTCTACATACTGTTATAGCCGCTAATTCAATTGCCGGCTTCAGTGAAATCACAGAAGCCGACATGAAATGATACATTGTTTCCACACATTTAACCATGTAATTTCATGTATTTTTATATATGTTTGAAACATACAATTACATGAGTATATGTGTGCTAAATTTCAGACATGTAGGGGTTAATTAAAGGTGTAAATTCGTTGTAAAAAAAACGGACTTTTTTTGCTACGAATTTACACCTTTAATTAACCCCTACAGGTGTGAAATTTTGCACACATAGTCTGATTTAATTGTTTGTGCAAATTAGGCTGGAGTCACACACAACCACAAAAAAATCGGTCCGTTTTAGACGGTCGACAATCGGATCAAAATAAAAACATCACACATCCTTCTGGCATCCGATTTTCCTTCAAAGATGCGATTTAATCGCATGTGTGTGTACCTTGTAACATCCGATTTTCATCCGACTTGCGAGATTTTCTCGCAGGCTTGCAAAACTGACATATAATGGATCCAAAAGAATAGTATTTAAATGCCAAAAGAAAGAATAGATATATACACATATATATATATATATATATATATATATATATATATATATATATATATATATATATATGTCATTGTGACATATATATATATACATATATTTATAGTTCTTACACTTCTACATACTGTTATAGCCGCTAATTCAATTGCCGGCTTCAGTGAAATCACAGAAGCCGACATGAAATGATACATTGTTTCCACACATTTAACCATGTAATTTCATGTATTTTTATATATGTTTGAAACATACAATTACATGAGTATATGTGTGCTAAATTTCAGACATGTAGGGGTTAATTAAAGGTGTAAATTCGTTAAAAAAAAATGCGTGGGCTCCCGCTGTATTTTCTCCACCAGACAGACAAAGCAAGCGAGTGGGGGCAGATAATAATAGCCTAGGGAGGGTACATTTTTTTTGTGCCCCCCCCCTGGCTACTAACATCTGCCCCCAGACACCCCAGAAAGGGCAAATCTATAATTAGATTCGCCCTTTCTGGCACTTTGCCCGTCTATTCCCATTGCCCTGTAGCGGTGGCGAATGGGTTAATAAGGGGTTAAAATGACCTTGCAATTGAAAGGTCACTTTAAGCCAGGTTAATAATTGATAGCTGTCAATTAGGCAACTATCAATTATTAATCCTATTGTATGAAAGAAAAATCAAAACACACACACTTTAATAAAAAATAAGTTTAATGAAATAATCACACAGTTTTTGACCATATTTTATTTTCCTGCTAAAACCATTTCCTGTAATAAAAATAAAATAAAAAAGCAAAATTATACTTACCAATCCGATGTACAGTCAGGTCCCACGGTGTAATCCATCAGAAGGGTTAACAGGTTACAGGTCGCAGAGAGCTAATAATGCTGTCTCAGACCTGTATTCCCCTGAATGAATAATTCCTCTCCCAGCGAAAGTAGAGGAATAGATTCATGAATGGAGCTTAATTGATTTATTGCCAATTTAACTGTAGTGACCTGACCTAAAGGGAAAGTGGACACAATCAATTAAGCTTCATTCATGAAACACATCCCTCTCCTGTCGCCAGGAGAGGAACTTATTCATTCATGAGCTTTGAGCTGAGCATGCAGGATTACTTGCACTGCTTGGCTCAAAGCTAGTTAACCCTTTGTGAAGGATTACAGCGTGGGACGTGACAGATCGGCGGAATAGGTAAGAATAATGTTGTTTTATTTCTTTTTCTTTATTTTAGGAGATCAATGGCTTCGCACGGATTTAGTGTAAAATAAAATATGGTCAAAAAAATGTGTTTTTATTTCATTAAAATTATTTATTCTTAAAGTGTGTGTGTTTTTTTTATTTACTTCAATAGGATTAATAATTGATAGTTGTCTAATTGACAGCTATCAATCATTAACCTGCCTTAAAGGTCACCTTTCAATTGCAAGGTGACAGTAAGGTGAGATTAACCCATTCGCCACCGCTACAGGGCAATGGGAATAGACGGGCAAAGTGCCAGAAAGGGCGAATCTAATTATAGATTTGCCCTTTCTGGGGTGTCTGGGGGCAGATGTTAGTAGCCAGGGGGGCACAAAAAAATGCACCCTCCCTGGGCTATTATTATCTGCCCCCACTCGCTTTGCTTTGTCTGTCTGGTGGAGAAAATACAGCGGGAGCCCACGCATTTTTTTTCAACGAAATTACACCTTTAATTAACCCCTACATGTCTGAAATTTTGCACAAATACACTCATGTAATTGTATGTTTCAAACATATATAAAAATACATGAAATTACATGGTTAAATGTGTGGAAACAATGTATCATTTCATGTCGGCTTCTGTGATTTCACAAAACCCGGCAATTGAATTAGCGGCTATTACAGTATGTAGAAGTCTAGGAACTATAAATATATGTATATATACATGTCACAATGACATGTATATATATATATGTATGTGTTCTATGTGTATATATCTATTCTTTCTAGTCTTTATTAAAGCTGTCATGTGATTTTACAGTATAGCCGGGATGAATTGCCGGCTTTTCTAAAGGACACCGATGCGATTTCATCGCAAGTCACACAGTGTGGTCCGTTTGTAATCAGATTTTTCATCGCTCCCATAGACTTGCATTGGCGATTGTCGACCGACAATCGGTGACAGTGGCAGCATGCTGCGATTGTACACGGACGTTTAAAACGGACCACAAAAAATCTGATACTGGGAGCTGCTCCATAGATTAACATAGGTCCGACTGCAATGCGATATTTCATCGCATTGCAGTCGTCCGATTTTGTCGCCAGTGTGACTCCGGCCTTAGATAGCAAAGGACATGAAAAGACATGGTTAACCCTATGTACACCAAGTGTCATTTCATGTCACCCGACATGAAATGACACTTGGTGTACATAGGGTTAACCATGTCTTTTCATGTCCTTTGCTATCTAATTTGCACAAACAATTAAATCAGACTATGTGTGCAAAATTTCACACCTGTAGGGGTTAATTAAAGGTGTAAATTCGTTGTAAAAAAAACGGACTTTTTTGCTACGAATTTACACCTTTAATTAACCCCTACATGTCTGAAATTTAGCACACATATACTCATGTATTTGTATGTTTCAAACATATATAAAAATACATGAAATTACATGGTTAAATGTGTGGAAACAATGTATCATTTCATGTCGGCTTCTGTGATTTCACTGAAGCCGGCAATTGAATTAGCGCTATAACAGTATGTAGAAGTGTAAGAACTATAAATATATGTATATATATATATGTCACAATGACATATATATATATATATATATATATATATATAATTATATATATATGTATATATCTATTCTTTCTTTTGGCATTTAAATACTATTCTTTTGGATCCATTAATGTCAGTTTTGCAAGCCTGCGAGAAAATCTCGCAAGTCGGATGAAAATCGGATGTTACAAGGTACACACACATGCGATTAAATCGCATCTTTGAAGGAAAATCGGATGCCAGAAGGATGTGTGATGTTTTTATTTTGATCCGATTGTCGACCGTCTAAAACGGACCGATTTTTTGTGGTTGTGTGTGACTCCAGCCTAATTTGCACAAACAATTAAATCAGACTATGTGTGCAAAATTTCACACCTGTAGGGGTTAATTAAAGGTGTAAATTCGTAGCAAAAAAAGTCCGTTTTTTTTACAACGAATTTACACCTTTAATTAACCCCTACAGGTGTGAAATTTTGCACACATAGTCTGATTTAATTGTTTGTGCAAATCAGATAGCAAACGACATGAAAAGACATGGTTAACCCTATGTACACCAAGTGTCATTTCATGTCGGGTTCTGCATTTTCACAAAAGCCGGCAATTGAATTAGCGGCTATTATACTATGTAGAAGTGTATGAACTACAAATATAAATATATATATATATGTGTCACAAATTCAATGACATGTATATATATATATGAGGTGTAAAATTGCTGAAAAAAAATGCGTGGGCTCCCGCCCCTATTTTCGCAACCAGACAGACAAAGCCAGTGAGTGGGGGCAGATAATAATAGCCCAGAGAGGGACCATTATTTTTGCCCCCCCCGGCTACTAACATCTGCCCCCAGACACCCCAGGAAAGACAAATCTATAATTAGATTCGCCCTTTCTGGCACTTTGCCCGTCTATTCCCATTGCCCTGTAGCGGTGGCGAATGGGTTAATATGGGGTTAAAGCCACCTTGCTATTGAAAGGTGACCTTAAGCCAGGTTAATAATTGAGAGCTGTCAATTAGACAACTATCAATTATTAATCCTATTGCATGAAATAAAAATAAAACACACACACTTTAATTAAAAATCATTTTAATGAAATAAAGACACATGTTTTTGACCATCTTTTATTTTACTGCAAAAACCATTTCCTGTAATAAAAATAAAATAAAAAAGCAAAATTATTCTTACCTATCCCATGCACAGTCAGGTCCCACGGTGTAATCCTTCAGAAAGGGTTAATGTTTACTGCAGGGACCGCAGCTAATGCTGCAGCCTCACAGTAAACCCCAAATGAATGAGTTCCTCTCCTGCTGACAGGAGAGTAAAGGCTGGGTGTCACATAACGATACACCAGCGATCCCGACAACGATATGCACTTGTCAGGATCGCTGGTGTATCGCTACATGATCGCTGCTGAGCTGCCAAACAGGCAGCGATCTGGGACAGCGACACTGCGGGTAACATCGCTTAAGGCCCGTCTCACATAGCGATATCGCTACCGAGATCGCTGCTGAGTCACTAGTTTTGTGACGCAGCAGCGAGCTCACCAGCGATATCGCTGTGTGTGTACATTCAGCGACGATCAGCCCCCTGCCGGGTATTCGCTGATCGTCGCAGAACTGTCAGGACCTTTTGTTGATCGCTGGTTTCCCTCTGACAGGCACGCATCGCTGCGTGTGACAGGCGGGAGACCACGGATCCGCTGGTAACCAAGGTACACAGCGGGTTCCAGGCACCGCGCAGCGCTTGGAAACCCGCTGTGTACCTTGGATACCAGCTCCCTGCATCAGGGCGCTGGTATCCAAGGTACACAGCGGGTTTCTAGGCACAGCCCCGCGCCTGGAAACCCGCTGTGTACCTTGGTTACCAGCGGATCGCTGGTCTCCCGCCTGTCACACGCAGCGATGTGTGCCTGTCAGCGGGAAACCAGCGATCAAAGGTCCTGACATTTCAGCGACGATCAGCGATACCCGGCAGGGGGGCTGATCGTCGCTGAATGTCACACACAGCGATATCGCTGGTGAGCTTGCTGCTGCGTCACAAAACTAGTGACTCAGCAGCGATCTCGGTAGCGATATCGCTATGTGAGACGGGCCCTTAAGTGGAAAGCTTAATTGATTGCTTTCCACTTTCACTTCAGGTCAGCCAGGACACAATCAGTGATGTCAGAGGGAACTGATTAACAAAAATAGGGGTTCCCTTCGAAAAAAAAATGGCGTGGGGTCCCCCTATTTTTGTTAACCAGCCAGATGAAGCAGACCGCTGAGGCCTGGATTTTCAGGCTGTTAAGGAGCCAAGATCCATGGACCTTGCCAGCCTGATAATACCAGGCCACAGCAGTCTGTATATCTTGGCTGATTAACAAAAATAGGGGATCCCCTCGAAAAAAATTGACGTGGGGTCCCCCCCTATTTTGTTAACCAGCCAGATGAAGAAAACCGCTGAGGCCTGGATTTTCAGGCTGTTAAGGAGCCAAGATCCATGGACCTTGCCAGCCTGATAATACCAGGCCACAGCAGTCTGCATATCTTGGCTGATTAACAAAAATAGGGGATCCCCTCGAAAAAAATTGGCGTGGGGTCCCCCCTATTTTTGTTAAACCAGCCAGATGAAGCAGACCGCTGAGGCCTGGATTTTCAGGCTGTTAAGGAGCCAAGATCCATGGACCTTGCCAGCCTGATAATACCAGGCCACAGCAGTCTGCATATCTTGGCTGATTAACAAAAATAGGGGATCCCCTTGAAAAAAATTGGCGTGGGGTCCCCCCTATTTTTGTTAACCAGCCAGATGAAGCAGACCGCTGAGGCCTGGTTTTTCAGGCTGGTAAGGATCCAATATCCATGGACCTTGCAAGCCTGATAATACCAGGCCACAGCAGTCTGCTTAGCTTGGCTGGTTAACAAAAATAGGGGATCCCCTCGAAAAAAAAACGGCGTGGGGATCCCCCCTATTTTTGTTAACCAGCCAAGTAAAATGCAGACTGCTGCGGCCTGGTATTAAAAGACTGTCAAGGCCCATGGATTTTGGCCCTCAACAGCCTGATAATACCAGGCTACAGCAGCCCCACATTTGGCGCATCAAAAAGATGTGCCAATTGTGGCACTTTACCCGGCTCTTCCCACTTGCCCTGTAGCGGTGGCAAGCGGGGTAATAAGGGGTTATTGTCACCGTTGATTGCACGGTGACAATAAGCCCGGTTAATAATGGAGAGGCGTCAATAAGACACCGATCCATTAAATTTAAACCCAAAGTTATTAAATGTATAAAAAAAAGACACAGCAAGAAAAAATCTTTTAATAAAATAAAAGGAAAAACACATTTTCATTTTTTTTATTTTTCCCTCATTTCCTGCGACCCATCGATCTCCTGTAAAAAAAAAAAAAAAAAAACAAACCAACGTATCCCACCTGTCCGACGCAGCCCCATAACGATATCCCCGACGATCCAGCTCTGCTACATCGCAAACGGGCAGAGCCTGTCTTTGCAACCACACAGCGATTACCTGTTTCCCCGGCGGTGACGTCAGGGGACTGACTGTTTTTACCCCGCGATTACCCACATACTGCATTTTTACGCGGAAACTGCATGTAAACCGCCGGGGAAAAAGATGGCGGCCCAGAAGCAGTCGGGACGTGACCCCGGAGATCTCGCCATATTGCCGCGACTCCTGCAGACCCGACCGAGGGCACTGAAGGACATTGACAACCCCCGATTCCTACCATAAAACAAAAAATATCGAACCGGAATCGGAATTCCAAAACAGCTAATATCGCCGAACCATATTTCAGTATGGAAAAAGCTCAACACATGTACAACGAATTTACGGCTGCATGTTCCACCTTTTACCTGACTATGTCAAGTTGCATTGCTTACAAACAACCCCGCTACTTTACTGCCGGCCCCCAAGAGAGAGGGCAGTAAGGAATTATCTCCAACATGATTGTCCCAATTTCTGACTGAGAAAAAGCTACTCCCCCAAATGTCATAAACCACTTCCAAACCTGATCTGGTTTGTACCAGATGGGGTTTAAGATAAACGACGAGTTTGGAAGTTCCACACGGGAAATGCTGTCCCCAAAAGGACACGAGTGCACCAGCGGGCATAGAATCCACTTCCAAAAACCTGACTGGGGTTGTACACGATGGTTTAAAATATCGACGGTTGGAAATTCCCCCAGGGAATGCTGTCACCACAGAGGGGCACTTAGTGCACGCACTGGCCTCCCCCCCACCGTCACACAAAAAGCAGAACTTTAGGCCCCGTCCCTTCAGACTTTCCAAAAGAAGACGGGCTAATATATCAGACTCACGGTATCATTTGGGATTGCTCACATTTTTGGGGCCTTGGGGCCCAAACGGGGTTTATTCTACTGCCGGAACTCCCGTGAAAAATGCGAACGTTAAAACCCTTATGGTTCGATCAAATTGCCCACTCAGGTGGGCCATTTTCAAAGCAAGGGGCACAGTCCTAGGAACAGTCCCC
>JARQOD010000007.1:110457167-110514035 GCA_033576555.1 Oophaga sylvatica | reverse complement strand
AGTTGTCAGTTCTATTTTCATTTACCCTATGATTACGCAAATGTGGGATAAATTGGTTAGGGCCACAGACTATCTAGATGATCAAATTTGGGATATATTGGATATACTTAATACTAGTGTTGCTGTTCAAAACCAACTCATTATAGTTACCAATCAACATACTATAGTACTGGACTACTTAACAGCAGCACAAGGCGGTATGTGTCAGATTATTGGACCCACTTGCTGTCATTATATAAATCCTAACAGTACTATGAAGTTAAAGTTAGAAGATATTCAAAGACTCAGAGATCAATATGATAAAGATAATAATCGTAATAAGGACAGTTGGGGGCAGACACTTTCTCCTTTCTTAATCCAGCCAATTGGTTCAAAGGAATTAGGGGCTGGATAGCTGGAATCTTGCAAAGTTTGTTACACATCGTTGCCTTTATCCTTGTTATGTATGTAATACTAAAACTTGTTTTTTGGTGTATCTCTGTATGTATTAGGAAATTCTGCAATAGAACAGCTAATGATGATACCAAAGACGTTGTCACCCATGCTCTTCTCTACACTGATTTCAAGAAGTTACCTGATGAAGATATTGAAGTCAAGCTCATGGCTACCTTCAAAAGACCCCCACCATCGTTATCAAAAATTGTTATTCGTAAATTGTAGCATACAGGGGGGATGGGTACGCCGCAACAGACATGTCTGGTAACATGGCATCAGACATGTGAAGACCAGTACCCCTCGAGCTTATAGCTTGGGATAGTACCTCTGATGCTGCACATAAGTTAACAAAATTTATCTAGGGGGGAATGTGAAGGACTAAACTAAGAAAGATCAGGACTGAATGCTCCATTTTGTGCTTGTAACTCCATCTTGTCTTTATGAGATAAATTCTGTTACTAGGCAATAGTTTCTGGCTGGTAAAGAGCCAAATAGTTTTTTCTGATTTTAAGTAGAGTAAAGGTTATGGGCTGTAATAAAACCGGACTGCTCCAGTTTGGACAAGATATGAGATCTTGAGTGGTATCACTGTAGAAATGTTTTGAGTATGATATTGTTCTTTCCTATGTTACGTAGACATGACCATATATGTAGTTTCCTATTTTCTTGTATTCTTATAGGTTAATTATCCTGTAATTCTTATAGGTAAATTTTCTTGCATTTTCATAGGTTAATTGTTGTAGGTGTAGTTTTATACTATTGGTTGAAATACAAACTTACTGAATACTATAAGGCTAAGTGCACACGATCAGGAATAATTGCGTTTTTTTCGCGGTTTTTCCGCGGTTTTCCGCGGTAAAAACGCGATAAAAACGCAAGCATTAAGCATCCTATACATGTTAATTGATTCCGCATGTTTTGGCCACATGTTGCGTTTTTTTTCCGCGAAAAAAACGCTTCGCGGAAAAAATAGCAACATGTTCATTAATTTTGCGGAATGTAAGCGGTTCATGTGCGGTGGTACCCAGGGTCTGGAGGAGAGGAGACTCTCCTCCAGGCCCTGGGTACCATATCCCTGGTAAAACAATAATTAAAATAAAAAATAATGATATTCTCACCTTCCAGCGGCCCCCGCAGCCTTCCCGCGGCCCCCGCAGCCTTCCCGCCTTCAGCGATGCTCCCGGCAACTCCCGGTCCCAGGAGTGCTTTGCGAGAATCACCCAGATGGCATAGCGGTCTTGCGAGATGCTACGTCATCGGTGTGATTTGTCGCAAAGCACTCCTGGGACCGGAGTTGCCGGGAGCGTCGCTGAAGGCGGGAAAGCTGCGGGGGCCGCGGGAAGGCTGCGGGGGCCACCGGAAGGTGAGAATATCATTATTTATTATTTTTTTTATTATTTTTACATTAGATCTTTTTACTATTGATGCGGCATAGGCGGCATCAATAGTAAAAAGTTGGTCACACGAGTCAAACACTATGTTTGACTCGTGTGACCAACCTGTCAATCAGTTTTCCAAGCGATGCTACAGATCGCTAGGAAAACGCTAGCATTCTGCAAGCTAATTACGCTTGCAAAACGCTATTATTCTGGCGGGAATCAGCATACAAAAAAAGTGCGTATTTCCTGCGGGAGAAGTGCGGGATTGCCGCGGAAATTTCCGCGGCAATTCCGCAACGTGTGAACTTAGCCTAAAAGATGATGATATAATACATGGGTTAGAAATCTACTTTGATTCTCCCAAATAGAGACAAGTCTCTGTGTGGTCATTGCCGGCAATACCCTGTGAAATAATTTGGAAGTCACTTGGTCAACCGTGAAGGGTCACTTCAGATCCTCCCTCAACAGACTCAGTTACATTTAAGAGAGCAATACCTCTGAATTCGGGATAAACCTCCACTGTGAAGCCTGGGTCTCACATAGCGATACACCAGCGATCCAGACAATGATCAGGATCGCTGGTGTGTCGCTACATGATCGCTGCTGAGCTGCCAAACAGGCAGCTCAGGGCAGCGATCAGCACAGCGACACTGCGGGTAACATCGCTTAGTTACCCGCAGTGTACGTTGGATACCAGCGCCCTGATGCAGGGAGCTGGTAACCAAGGTACATGTCGGGTTTCCAGGCGCTGCGCGGTGCCTGGAAACCCGCTGTGTACCTTGGTTACCAACTCCCTGCATCAGGTCGCAGATATCCAACGTACACAGCGGGTTTCCAGGCACAGCCCCGCGCCTGGAAACCCGCTGTATACCTTGGTTACCAGCGGATCGCTGGTCTCCCGCCTGTCACACGCAGCGATGCATGCCTGTCAGCGGGAGACCAGCGATCAAAAAAATGTCCAGGACATTCAGCGACGATCACGATCAGCGATACCCGGCAGGGGGGCTGATCGTCGCTGAATGTCACACACAGCGATATCGCTGGTGAGCTCGCTGCTGCGTCACAAAACTAGTGACTCAGCAGCGATCTCGCTAGCGAGATCGCTGTGTGAGACGAGGGCTTGAGTGGTACATTTCAATTGTCCAATTAACCACACCTGAGGGAGCCAATTTAATGAGGTGCAGCAGGATGGCAGTCTTCCAAGATAATGTACTGTATTAACCCCAGGTGTCCTCCTATGGATGGAGCAGTAATGCTGCATTATTGCAGATGTGCACAGGCTGGCTGTTGGTGGAGGGACCTCTACCCAGAGAGGTGTTGGCCTTGAACTGCTTGTCAATGGAAGTGAAGGCTGATACCAACCGATTCCCCTGAGTCTGTCCTTTGACAATAAACAGGATAAGATATTTTCAATCTAGGACCAACCTCTCATGTGATACTCCCTTGTCGGGACAAGAAAAATACTAGAAGGTGGAGGTGAGTGGGGCCCTTAACCTCTCCATGATCATGTTCCATCAGAGGTCAAGGAAGGACAACCTCTTGGTGTGCTGTCCAAAGAGATGTACTAGAAAATAAGTTTTGTAAATTGCTTTAAAATACTGAAAACTGCTATACTTTTAACCCTACTGTTAAAATATAAGGGCATTTGAAGAATTATGGTGACATAATAAAACAGAAGGGAAATATTACTTAATAAATTTTTGGGTAGTATAACTATTTGGTTTATGGGTGTTGTGACGATCCACACTGTGTGTGAACGAGGATCACTCACTTAGCAGGTCTTAGAGGCAAACACTGGCACGCTCAGGATTAAAACAAGTTTATCTGGTTTATTCTTCACCAGTGTGCAGCAGACATTACACAAAATACAGTTCTCATGACCCCGGTCATCATCCACACGGACCCCTGTCCGTTACCTGCTGGTTTCGCAGGTTATTAGACACCTCTTCACCTCAGAGGCATCTTACACAACACAGTCCTCATGACCCCTGTCCGTTACCTGCTGGTGCCTCAGGTTCTCAGACACCTCTTCACCTTAGAGGCATCTAGTTCACATCACTCACGGACCCCGATCCGTATCTCTTACGGTTTTCAAGACCGTCTTCTTCCTCTCTGGCTCAAGCTTGCCAGGACAGCTTCCCAGCCTGTGCCACGTCCCACCTGGACGTCAGGGAGCTCTGTCCAGCCTGACAGACTCCCAACACTCCACACAGACTCAGTCTTTCTCGGAGACTCCTCAGTCTCAGACTCTCTCTCTCACCATGTGCCAAACACTCCCTTACATACCTGTAGCCACTCCCCCAGCTAAGGTATGGAGCACAGAGTCTGGTCACATGTTCATGACCTCATCAAAGGTCCTTTACAAGCTCACATCCATCAATGGGCGATGTATGTGTAGTTAGCAAGTCCCACCCAGCTCACAAGCTAACCCTGTAAGCCTCCCTTGTAACATAAACAGAACTCTTATGGGACTACAAGTCCCAGAACAACATTCCTGGCTTACAGTGCAGAGGAGCTCAGCGACACATACCTGCCATTTACAACCATGCCGGAGACTGTCTTTTCCTCCTAAACACGCCTCCATCCATAACTTGAGGAGCATATATAGCGCCCCCTAGCTGCATCATGGGTCACTACACCACAGTGTAAACAAAGTTTGAACATTGCAAATTTTTTATATTTTTTGTATTATAATAAATAAAAGCAAAATATATTGATTTAAATGTATTACTAAAGTAGAATAGAAAGTGTCGGGAACAAAAAAGCTTTCTCAGGTAACTGAGATAAGTTGAAAAATTCCATTGTTATTACCACAATAAAGATTTCAAAATTGGGCTTGGTTACTAACAGGTTAAAATGGCTTAGTCCCAGTGTGACCTCTCTTCTGATGTCTAACAACATGGTGTTTGTTAGTAAAACATTTCCCACATTCGAAACATAAAAATTTCTTCTCTCCTGTGTGAATTCTCTGATGTACAACAAGTTGTGTTTTGCTGGCAAAACATTTTCCACATTCTGAACATGAAAATGGCTTCTCTCCTGTGTGAATTCTCTCATGTTTAATAAGATTAGGTTTCTGAGAAAAACATTTGTCACATTCTGAACATGAAAATGGCTTCTCTCCTGTGTGATGTCTCTCATGTTTAATAAGATTAGGTTTCTGAGAAAAACATTTGTCACATTCTGAACATGAAAATGGCTTCTCTCCTGTGTGAATTCTCTCATGTTTAATAAGATGAGGTTTCTGAGAAAAACATTTTCCACATTCTGAACATGAAAATGGCTTCTCTCCTGTGTGAGTTCTCTCATGTTCAAGAAGTTTTGATTTCTGAGGAAAACATTTTCCACATTCTGAACATGAAAATGGCTTCTCTCCTGTGTGAGTTCTCTCATGTTCAAGAAGTTTTGATTTCTGAGGAAAACATTTTCCACATTCTGAACATGAAAATGGCTTCTCTCCTGTGTGAATTCTCTCATGTGCAACAAGTTGTGATTTGTTAGTAAAACATTTGCCACATTCGGAACATGAATATGGCTTCTCTCCAGTGTGAATTTTCTCATGTCTAACAAGATGTGATTTGTTAGTAAAACATTTGCCACATTCTGAGCATGAAAATGGCTTCTCTCCTGTGTGAATTTTCTCATGTGCAACAAGTTGTGATTTGTTAACAAAACATTTTCCACATTCTGAGCATGAATATGGCTTCTCTCCTGTGTGAATTGTCTCATGTGCAACAAGTTGTGATTTGTTAACAAAACATTTGCCACATTCTGAACATGAAAATGGCTTCTCTCCTGTGTGATGTCTCTCATGTGCAAGAAGATTTGCTTTCTGAGAAAAACATTTGTCACATTCTGAGCATGAATATGGTTTCTCTCCTGTGTGAATTCTCTCATGTGAAACAAGTTGTGATTTGCTAGCAAAACATTTGTCACATTCTGAGCATGAATATGGCTTCTCTCCAGTGTGAATTCTCTCATGTCTAAGAAGAAGTGATTTCTGAGTAAAACATTTCCCACATTCTGAGCACGAAATTGGCTTCTTTTTTCTGGACGCTCTTTTATTTTCCACACTTTTATTTTGCTTAACAGTCTGTGATGTATTAGGAGATAATTCTTTGCTAGGAAGGGCTGAGGATATATCTGAGATGTCACCATGCTTTTCATATGTTTCTTGGTTGAAGCTATCATCTTCATTAATATACGAAGATATCAGGTGGCCTTCGGAGCTGCTATTATACTCATCTGCAGAGAATAAAAGTGATTTGATGTTTGAACAAAACCTTAAAAATCATATTCATCTAAATACAAAAATTAAAAATTTAAGAAAAATGTTAAAACTTTCATACATATTCCAAGGTATGTAGTAACGCTTTATCATTAACTGACTAAAGTGTCATTGACATGATGTGAGTAATGCACAAAGAATCAATTGTACTAATGTTCCTTCCGAATCACTGTCCAGTGCAAAGATCAAACATCAAAGAATAAACCATTTGTCAATGATCGCATATTCATTATAATATTATATAGTTGTCGGCAGCGCGTCCACTGTGCAGAAAGAAAATGTTCTGCAATAATAGAAATGCATGAGAGAACGGAAACAAACCATCATTGCTCCGTCACAATGAAAGTCAATAAGCCCCAATCTACTTCCTATATCATTATTATTATAACACTATTTATTCCATAGTACTTTACATGTGGAAAGGGGTAAACATAATAAAAAACAAGTACAATAAACTTACAAGCCATGACTGGTGCAGGAGGAGAGAGGACCCTGCCAGCGAGCGTTCACAACCAACAAGGGAATCAGTTATATTCTCCTTGCAGCCGCTCGCTTTCCGTCTTCAGGGAAAGTAGACAGTTGTAGCCGTCATCTCTCTCTGGGCAGTGACTGTTACAGCGCCCTGGACTGCCTGAAAGTGGCTACAGAGAAAATATAACTTCATTTTCTCCCAGTAGCCGCTCTTCCAGTAAAAAAGCCGAACATGATTTAAATACTATTTACCTGCAGATTACCGCTATATCTTTACAAAGGCAGATAATGGCCTGTAACAAGCACTGATGGATCATGTGGGAGCATTTTTCTTTTCTGTCTCCATAAAGAACAGATGAACGCCTGGTCGAACTTTCAACTCTCGAGGATTCAAGAGAGACATCGGACAGTAGACTCAGGTATAATTGTGTATCTATACTAACATCACTAATTACATGCCTGTGGCCTGGACTGTTCTTGAATAATGAAAAATATTCCATATATTGCATACCTCGGTGTGTGATGTGAAACTTTTGTCTATTGCTCAACGACTACCTCAAGTAGATCACTAGCACCCCAATTTTCATGTGACAGAGCCCAGGACACACTCATACTGTACCACTCGTCTCAGGGGAAATGCTCAGGAGTTTGTGCAAACAGGTGGAGTACATCTCACATGCTCCATGACCGCTACGTGCACAGCGTAGAGCGGAGGAGCCGTATGGCCGTGTATTAGGAAGTCATGGCAATGGCACAAATATAAGGCTGGATAAGCCCAGGTATTATTTTGCTTTCTCTTATAATCTACTCCTGACTGTACACACGTGGTCAAAATTGTTGGTACCCTCGTTTAATGACAGAAAACCCCACAATGGTCACAGAAATAACTTGAATCTGACAAAAGTAACAATAAATAAAAAATCTACAAAAATGAACAAATGAAAGTTAGATACTGCTTTTCAACCATGCTGGCAATGAATTAAAAAAATAGGCCTGGACAGAAATGAAACTTTTTGGCAAGGCATATCAGCTCTGTGTTAACAGACAGAAAAATGAAGCATTTGAAGAAAAGAACACTGTCCCTACTGTGAAACATGGAGGAGGCTCTGTTATGTTCAGGAGTGCAGGGTACAATGAAATTTCAAGACTATGAAGGGATTCTAGAGAGAAATGTGATGTCCAGTGTCAGAAAGTGTGTCGACCCGCCACCACAATTGTGGGTTACCAGGGCAATGGGGTACTCAGAGCCGAGCCCGTAGAAGTCTATGGGGTTTGTCACAGGTAGCTGTGGCTCGGTCTGTGGCCCTGGCGGTCTGGCGTATGTTGGGGGAATATTTACAGGGGATAGATATATTTACAGTTCGTGACGCCACCTGTAGTATTCTGGTAATTTGTACCAGCGCTGCTGTAGATCTCTGAGGGGATGGTGAGGCAGCTAGATGTCAGGTCCCCTACAGGTGGGACTGGTCCCTCAGAGTCTATGAAGTCAGTGAAGTCGGGTGCAGATAAATAACACAGTCTCACACGGTCAGCGTCTTTCCATACCTTTACTTGTAAGATGTTCAGGCAGGTCCCAGGGAGGCTGATCCAAGGAGAGTGTATCTTGAGACAGCAGCTGGACAAGTTAGGGGCCTCCTTTACTTTCAATACAATGAGTACAACCAGCCTGAAGCGTAGTTCCCTCAATAACTCCAGCTAATCCATAGCTGTACTGCCCAGTCAGATTTGTGTTAGGAGCCTTCCTGCGAGAGAGCTGAATTCTTATATTGTCGTGCACTGACTCAAAGTCTTCACTCCCCTGACCCCAGTTACGTACTGACTATAAGGGGCTTGTTTGCTGCGACCTAAGGTCCGGTAAATTCCTGGTTTCTTACCACTATGCTTGAAGCTAATAGTGATCCTTCGGTCCCCAGTGACCGGTTGCAATGTGCAGGACTTCTTCAATCCCAAACGCACCTTTCCAATAATCCACTGTGCCTTTCGCCTTGTCCTCGCTGGTAGCATAAGCACTCACACTAGC
Organism: Oophaga sylvatica; assembly: GCA_033576555.1. Classification (NCBI taxonomy): domain Eukaryota; kingdom Metazoa; phylum Chordata; class Amphibia; order Anura; family Dendrobatidae; genus Oophaga; species Oophaga sylvatica. The sequence continues at coordinate 110,505,442 of JARQOD010000007.1, read as the reverse complement.
ATAAAGTCGGGTAGTTACTTCCTTCATTCACTTTCTTCAAAGTTAGTTACAGATGCTCAGTTATCAATAGGCAGGAGCACGTCTCTGAACCTTTCACTGTCCTTTAGACAGGTGACTGAAGTCTTTCTGCACTAATCTCCTTCTCCTCAGTCCAGGCTAGACCTTCCTCTCTGAAGTCCAGGCACTGACTGACTGACCACTCCCTCAATAGTAAACTACACTACCCTAAGGGTGTGTCCAGTGTATGTTGAGTGAATGGGTATTTAGCATTAAACTGCTGTCTCGCCTACACTCTCCAGGGTACTGCGTGTGCCTAACACCAGGGCTACACAAAAGCTTGATCTCAGTCCAGGTCATGGGTCTTGCAACAGGATAATGACCCAAAACACAAAGCTAAAAACACCCAAGATTGGCTAAGAGGAAAACATTGGACAATTCTGTAGTGGCCTTCTATGAGCCCTGACCTAAATCCTATTGAGCATCTTTGGAAAGAGCTGAAACATGCCGTCTGGAAAAGGCAACCTTCAAACACGAGACAACTGGAGCAGTTTGCTCTTGAGGAGAGGGCCAAAATACCTGTCGAGAGGTGCAGAAGTCTCATTGACCGTTACAGGAATCATTTGATTGCAGTGATTGCCTCAAAAGGTTGTGCAACAAGATATTAAGTTAAGGCTACCATCATTTCTGTCCAGGCCTGGTTCATAAGTTTTATTTTTTTTATTCTGTGGAAACACGGTTAAGATGTGACTTTCATTTGCTCATTTTCATAGATCTTTTATTTATTATTACGGTACTTTTGTCAGATTCAAGTATTTCTGTGACCATTGTGGGTTTTTCTGTCACTAAACGAGGGATACCAACAATTTTGACCACGTGTGTAACTATGAGGCAATTATCTTAAAAAGAGTGTGTTTGAAGCTCTGCCCAGTTTATTATATCAATTAGGTCCGGTGAATGAGGAGAATGTGACTCTTCTCTTATCTATTTCGTGGTGACTCCTCATCAGGACGGTTACCTGTAAGAACTTCCTCTTTGCACCGCCACTCATCTCCCCGCACATCACTTTCTCCTTTCTCCATTATGGATTGTGGATTATTTATCAGATTTTTCCCTGGATTTCAGAACTGTGAAAATAATAATATATAATAAAGTCACAGACAGAAGGAAAACTCACGTGGAATGTTCTAGATGGACGCTTTTACTACAAGCTCGTGAGCCGCTAACCGACGCCGACATCACCACCTCTTTTATCACCAGTGCCGCCCTCAGAGTCAGTATAGCGGGGCCTAGTGATAGAAGCCGGGGCGCTGGAGCAGGGTCCAGTGATTTCCTTCATTATTTTGTCTTCACATTTCGGATGCCTTGACATTTTTATTTTCCATCATAGAAGAATTGTTTTGCTTGGAAATTTTGCATTTTTGGGGTACATATATTTTTAGTGGGATCGGAAACAATTTTGCAATTTAGTTTTTTTTATGGTGTTCACATGAGATATAAATGTAATGTTTTTTATATTTACATGCAGCTCAATATGGTCTAAACCAGTGTTTCCTAAATTCCAGTCCTCACGTTCCCCACGAGTTATGTTTTCAGTATTTCCATAGTGTTGCACAGGTGAGAGAATTCCTGATGACTTGATGATACTTCCACTACTTGTGCAATACTAAGCAAGTCCTAAAAACATGACCAGTGGGGCTGCAATGAAACAGTGAAAAATTTAAAGGGGTCTGAATACTTTCCGTCCCCACTGTACAGATGTGGAGCCCAGCTGTGCTTGGATTCCTAATCTCCAGAAGGGTGCACTGAAGGTAATCACCACTAAAGGTCCAACATTTACATTAACACATCTTTACCCATCCCTAGAGCCACCAGAGGGAGCTGTTTAGTTAGATATAAAAGGAGGGTGAAGTGAAGAGCAGAGAGTCTAGGCTGAGAGAGTGTTGTGAGCGCAGAGAGCGCGGTGTGTGCAGTCTGGCACACGGAGCAGAGCTCAAAGGAGAGTTCAGCTGTTAGCTGAGGAGTCTGAAGTCTGCAGCTTGTAGTCTAGTTCAACCGAGTGGAGCCTAGTCAGAGCTGAGTCAAGTGAGTACAGCTCAGTGAGAAAGCGTGCCGACGCTTAGAGAGCGGTGAAGAAGAAGCAGCCCACCAACTGCTAGTGTGTGATCGTATGAGGGCCCGAGTAGGACGAAAGGCGAGTGGAAAGCAAGTGGGGGACAGAGGAGCCTAATCAGCTCATCCCCATCATTACAACCGGACGCCGGGTCCGAGCTTACTGGGATCTTCATGACCCAGTAGGAGATACCGGAGTTCCTGCGGGACTACAAGTCGCAGGAGCCCTAAAGTGCTGATACGTAATTGGTCAGGAAGACGGGAGTCTGGCAGGTACCGCCATCAGAGACTGTATTCTTTCAAGAGAAGGCCCTACCACAAGGTCAGCCGGGCATAGTGTGGTGACAAACTCAGGCCTAGTTTCACACAGGTCAGAGACTCATTTTAGAAGTAAGGAGGCCCTACACCTACTCAGTGGGAAGAACTGGATGTACATCCTTCACCCTACAGCGCCCCGGGACGTGCCTGCAATAACAACAGTAAAGGTACAGAAAGAGACTTATGTGTGTGTCCATCTTATTACTCCTACCGTCGGATTCTCCTCCGTCCTTCACCCTTACATTCTATCTACCCTGAAGGACCCAGCCTTACCTGTGGAAGGCTTAACACCTTGCTGCCCAATACCAACCCTTCAGCGGACCTATACAGCAGCGCTGGTCACCCTGACCAGGCACCACAGGTGGCGTCACGAACATACAACCAACCTTTTAATCCCCTGTAAATATCCCCTTTTTGAGGTGAGTCCCAGGGCCACGGACCGAGCTGCAGCTACCGTGACATCCCCCATAGAAGTGGACGGGCTCGGTGCCGAGTACCCCACGGCCCTGGTGGGCGACTCACATACATACACACATACATAGAAGGAAAGTCACAAACAGACAAGCCCACCGAGATAATCACATGAAAGGAGGATAACCGTTACGTTCAGTCAGTCTATGGGGTATCGGGTGTTGAGTTTGACAATCCACATAGTTTCTACCAAATTTATCCCACAATATTATTTTGCAATAAATTCCATTGTCAAATAATATCTCCCCATTTTGTACCAAGACCCTAAATTATCCAGCATAGTTAATTATACGGATATACATTTTGTGGCTAAAAGAGCACCATCTATAGGCTCTTTATCTCTCAGCCTTTTTTTTGAAGGGTACCAAATACCAATCAATCTACTGACACCCCGCTTACATTTAAGTTTTTTTTGGATGTGGTCCTTCAAGATGTGTTTCATGTGAACATGCGCTTAAAAAGTACAAGCCTTTTTCCATATATCATGGGTCAGAGTTATAACATAAAAAGCTTCATAAACTGCAATACTGCGGGAGTTGTCTATGTAATTGCACGTATGACATGCCGGGTACAATATGTGGGGTGCACTGTGACTAGAGGGCCACATAAGAAAAGAATCCTGACTCCGGAGACACGTCAGGCGCACTGAGCTCTACAGCCGCTAACATGTTTGCGGTCTCCAATTATTTTTTGCGTGTACACAAAGATGTTGTTTCCATGCTGAAAATTATTGGCATTGAAAGGGTGTACAGACCAATTAGGTGGGAAATCAGAAAAAGAAAATTCTGGACAGAAGATCTTTCTGAACTTTCAGACTGAATACAAGAAGCCCTTTAGGTATGAAGGTAAGACACGATATCATCTCCAATATCTGTAATGTGTTTGTGACGGATCACACAGGGGAAGGGTGTGTCGACTTTACTCACCTCTGGGGGAGGGTAGAGAAGGATCTAGCAGGGAACGGCTCTCCTCATCGTGTCCCCCCTTCTCCACAAATCCCCTCATCGTGCCCCCTTTTTCCACAAAGCCTCTCATCGTGTCCCCCTTATCCACAAAGCCCCTCATCGTGTCCCCCTTATCCACAAAACCCCTCATCGTGCCCCCCTTGTCCACAAAGGCCCTCATTGTGCCCCCCTTGTCCACAAAGGCCCTCATCGTGTCCCCCTTGTCCACAAAGGCCCTCATTGTGCCCCCCTTGTCCACAAAGCCCCTCATCGTGTCCCCCTTGAGCATAAAGCCCCTCATCGTGCCCCGTTCTCCACACAGCCCCACTCAAGTAACATCAACTTTTTCCGGGTGTACAATAATAAATTATATTGTGGTACCGTGATAGCCAGAAAAATCGATGTGAATACTTCTCCGTCCAATTATGACAAGAGCATTCTTAAAGTGATACCTTTTATATGTTCGCAAGCTTTCAGAGCGCAAAAGCTCCTTCTTCAGGCAAGATTACATTTGGAAACTTTTTCCAAAATACATCCTGGAGCACTCACACTGAGTCCTGTGTCCTGATTCCCATCTGTACACGGATCCATAGTATTTCCCTCATCTCCTTTCCAGCAGCCTCAGCATAAAGCTGCTTTCCGCCATCGTGTCTTCACTCGACTCTGGACTGAAGGAGGCTCCGCCCTCCCGCTGACATCATTCAGAGAGAGACAGGAGGAAATAGAGAAACAGGAGGAAGAGAGAGACAGAGGAAGAGAGACAGGAGGGAAGAGAGAGACAGGGGGGAAGAGAGACAGGAGAAAGAAGACAGGAGGGAAGAGAGAGACAGGAGGGAAGAGAGAAACAGGAGGGAAGAGAGAGAGAGACAGGAGGAAAGAGAGAGACAAGAGGGAAAAGAGAGAGACAGGAGGGAAGAGAGAGACAGGAGGGAAGAGAGAGAGAGACAGGAGGTATGAGAGAGACAGACGATACTGAAGTTGGTTTCTTATCTTGCTTTTTATTTTCTACTTTTTACAGATTTAACCCCTTCCCGGCCTTTGACGCCATGTAGACGTCATGAAAGTCGGTGCCAATCTGACCTGTGACGCCCATATAGTGTCATGGGGAGATCGCGTTCCTGTGGGTCGGGTGACCGGGGTCACTGAAAGGTCACCTGACCCGCAGGTACAGGAAGACTTGTACTTCACCCCAGGGGGGGTGGCTTTGCTCCCCTCCGTGGCTATGATCGCTCTGATTGGCTGTTGAAATAGCAATTGTAATATTTCACCAATGAAAGTTGGTGAAATATTACAATCCAGCCATGGCCGATGCTGAAATACATGGCTGGAGACTGCGATCTGACCCCCCCCAACGACTGACAACGGCGATCTGCCTGCCGCCACCGTCAGTATTTGCTCCCCCTCACCTGCCCTCCGCTCCCCCCGCCTTCCACTCCCCCCCTCCCCTGGTACCTCCTGAGTCCCAGTGTCCCTCCTGCATCTTCCATGGGCACCGCCATCTTCCAAAATGGCGGGGCGCATGCGCAGTACGCCCGCTGAATCTGCCGGCTGGCAGATTCATTCATTCATTCCAGGTACATTTTAATCACTGTGATAAACCCTATCACAGTGATCAAAATAAAAAAAAAGTAAATAAACCCCTTTATCACCCCCATAGGTAGGGAAAAATAAATAAAAAAAATATATTTTTATTTTTCCATTAGAGTTAGGGTTGGAATTAGGGTTAAGGTTGGAATTAGGGTTAGGGTTGGAATTAGGGTTAGGGTTGGGATTAGGGTTAGGGGTTTGTTGGGGATAGGGTTGAGATAGAATTGAGGGATTTCCACTATTTAGGCACATCAGGGGGTCTCCAAACGCAACATGGCACCACCATTGATTCCAGCCAATTTTGCGTTCAAAAATTCAAACAGTGCTCCCTCCCTTCCGAGCCCTGTGTGCCCAAACAGTGGTTTACCCCAACATATGGGGTATCAGAGTACTCAGGAAAAATTGCACAACAACTTTGGGGGTCTAATTTCTCCTGTTACCCTTGGAAAAATAAAAAATTGGGGCTAAAAATTATTTTTGTGAAAAAAAAATGTTTTTTTATTTTCATGGCTCTGCGTTATAAACTTTTGTGAAGCGCTTGGGGGTTCAAAGTGCTCACCACACATCTAGATAAGCTCCTTGGGGGGTCTAGTTTCCAAAATGGGGTCACTTGTGGGGGGTTTCTATTGTTTAGGCACATCAGGGGCTCTGCAAACATAACATGATGCCCACAGACCATTCCATCAAAGTCGGCATTTCAAAACGTCACTACTTCCCTTCCGAGCCCCGACGTGTGCCCAAACAGTGCTTCCCCCCACATATGCGGCAGCAGTGTACTCAGGACAAACTGGACAACAACTTTTGGGGTCCAATTTCTCCTGTTACCCTTGTGAAAATAAAAATTGCGGGCTAAAAAATCATTTTTTGAGGAAAAAAATGATTTTTTATTTTCACGGCTCTGTGTTATAAACTTCTGTGAAGCACTTGCGGGTTCAAAGTGCTCACCACACATCTAGATAAGTTCCTTGGGGGGTCTAGTTTCCAAAATGGGGTCACTTGTGGGGGAGCTCCAATGTTTAGGCACATCAGGGGCTCTCCATATGCGACATGGTGTCCGCTAATGATTGGAGCTAATTTTCCATTCAAAAAATCAAATGGCGCTCCTTCCCTTCCAAGCTCTGCCATGCGCCCAAACAGTGGTTTATGACTACATATGAGGTGTCGGTGTACTCAGGAAAAATTGCCCAACAAATTTTAGGATCCATTTTATCCTGTTGCCCATGTAAAAATGAAAAAATTGAGGCTAAACGAAAATTTTTGTGAAAAAAGTACTTTTTCATTTTTACAGATCAATTTGTGAAGCACCTGGGGGTTCAAAGTGCTCACTATGTATCTAGATAAGTTCTTGGGGGGGTCTAGTTTACAAAATGGGGTCATTTGTGGGGGAGCTCCAAAGTTTAGGCACATCAGGGGCTCTCCAAACACAACATGGTGTCCGCTAACGATTGGAGCTAATTTTCTATTCAAAAACTCAAATGGCGCTCATTCCCTTCCGAGTCCTGCCGTGCGCCCAAACAGTAGTCCCCCCACATATGGGGTCTCAGCGTACTCAGGACAAATTGGACAACTTTTGGGGTCCACTTTCTCCTTTTACCCTTAGGAAAATAAAAGATAATTTTTGTGACTAAAAAGTTAAATGCTCATTTTTTCCTTCCATGTTGCTTCTGCTGCTGTGAAACACCTGAAGGGTTAATAAACTTCTTGAATGTTGTTTTGATCACCTTGAGGGGTGCAGTTTTTAGAATGGTTTCACTATTAGTTATTCTCAGCCATATAGACCCCTCAAACTGACTTCAAATGTGAGGTGGTCCCTAAAAAAAATGGTTTTGTAAATTTTGTAAAAATGAGAAATCACTGGTCAACTTTTAACCCTTATATCTTCCTAACAAAAAAAAATTTGTTTCCAAAATTGTGCTGATGTAAAGTAGACATGTGGGAAATGTTATTTATTATTTTGTGTCACATAACTCTCTGGTTTAACAGAATAAAAAAATCAAAATTTGAAAATTGAGAAATTTTTAACATTTTCGCCAAATTTCCAGTTTTTTTAAAAAATAAGCGCAAACAATTATTGACCTAAATGTACCACCAACATGAAGCCCAATATGTCACGAAAAAACAGTCTCAGAATCGCTAGGGTCCGTTGAAGCGTTCCTGAGTTATTACCTCATAAAGGGACACTGGTCAGAATTGCAAAAAATGGCAAGGTCTTTAAGGTCAAAATAGGCTGGGTCATGAAGGGGTGAATGACAAAATTCACAATGATACATTAGAAATTGAGAGGGTTAAATTACTTTGGGCCACTAATCCCACAATGCAGACACACAGATAGTGATGTCCTACGTCTAAAGGTACTGCCACACTAAACGCTCCCGCTAACGATCACGATAACGACGCATACTAATGCGATCGTTTTTGTGATCGTTTTAATGTCGCTAGTAGCTGCCACACTAAGCGATCTCGTTAAGACGCATAAGCGGTTAGCGATCTCGTTAACGACTTTTGCGGTCATTGTGATGTAAAAAACAGCGCACATCGCTCACAAAAGGTGCCAGACACAGCGATATAGCGCTCACCAGCGGGACGCCAACGATAAAAATACGGTCCAGAACTCTAGTGAACGATCAGCGAGATCACAGCAGGGGCCACATCGTTGCTACATGCCACACACAACAGCGTCACTAACGAGATCGCTAAATAGTGACGTATTTTAGCGATCTCGTTAGCGACGCTGTTTAGTGTGTGGCATACCCTTTATTCAGGTCACTCCAGCCTGGGCCAAATGGGTTCTGGGCATCAGCACTGGCATCAAAATGTCCTATTTGACCCGTTCTCCACACAGCCCCACTCAAGTTACATCAACTTTTTCCAAAACCATCGTGGAGCACTCACACTGAGTCCTGTGTCCTGATTCCCATCTGTACACGGATCCATAGTATTTCCCTCATCTCCTTTCCAGCAGCCTCAGCATAAAGCTGCTTTCCGCCATCGTGTCTTTACTGGACTCTGGACTGAAGGAGGCTCCGCCCTCCCGCTGACATCATTCCCTCAAAAAATCAACTCCGATCTAGTCACTACCAAGAAAAGAGGGGAGAAAGAAGAAGGACCGAGAGCCGGAAGGAGAGAGAGAGAGAGAGAGAGACAGGAGGAGGAGGGAAACAGGATGGAAGAGAGAGACAGGAGGGAAGAGAGAGAGACAGGAGGAGAAGAGAAAGAGAGAGCGGGAAGAGAAGAGAGAAAGACAGGAGGGAAGAGAGAGACAGGAGGAAGAGAGAGAGAGACGGGAAGGAAGAGAGAGAGACAGGAGGGAAGAGAGAGACAGGAGGAAAGAGAGACAGGAGGGAAAGAGAGAGAGACAGGAGGGAGGAGAGAGACAGGAGGGAAGAGAGAGACAGGAGGGAAGAGAGACAGGAGGGGAGAGAGAGACAGGAGGAAGAGAGAGACAGGAGGAAAGAGAGACAGGAGGGAAAGAGAGAGAGACAGGAGGGAGGAGAGAGACAGGAGGGAAGAGAGACAGGAGGGGAGAGAGAGACAGGAGGGAAGAGAGAGACAAGAGGGAAAAGAGAGAGACAGGAGGGAAGAGAGAGACAGGAGGGAAGAGAGAGACAGGGGGAAGAGAGAAACAGGAGGGAAGAGAGACAGGAGGGAAAGAGAGAGAGGACAGGAGGGAGGAGAGAGACAGGAGGGAAGAGAGAGACAGGAGGGAAGAGAGACAGGAGGGGAGAGAGAGACTGGAGGGAAGAGAGAGGACAAGAGGGAAAAGAGAGAGACAGGAGGGAAGAGAGAGACAGGAGGGAAGAGAGAGACAGGGGGAAGAGAGAAACAGGAGGGAAGAGAGAGAGACAGGAGGGAAGAGAGAGACAGGAGGGAAGAGAGACACAGGAGGGAAGAGACAGGAGGCATGAGAGAACAGGAGGCATGAGAGAGACAGGAGGCATGAGAGAGACAGGAGGCAAGAGAGAGACAGGAGGCATGAGAGAGACAGGAGGGAAGAGAGAGACAGGAGGCAAGAGAGAGACATGAGGGAAGAGAGAGAGACAGGAGGGAAGAGAGAGACAGGAGGGAAGAGAGACGGGTGGGAAGAGAGAGACAGGATTGAAGAGAGAGACAGGAGGGAAGAGAGAGACAGGAGGGAAGAGAGAGACAGGAGGGAAGAGAGACAGGAGGAAAGAGAGAGACAGGAGGGAAGAGAGAGAGACTGGTGGGAAGAGAGAAACAGGAGGGAAGAGAGAGAGACAGAAAGGAAGAGAGAGAGACAGGAGGGTAGAGAGACAGGAGGGAAGAGAGACAGGAGAAAAAGAGAGAAAAGGAGGGAAGAGAGAGACAGGAGGGAAGAGAGACAGGAGGAAAGAGAGAGACAGGAGGGAAGAGAGAGAAAGGAGGAAAGAGAGACAGGAGGGAAGAGAGAGACAGGAGAAAAGAGAGAGAAAGGAGGAAAGAGAGACAGGAGGCAAGAGAGAGACAGGAGGCATGAGAGAGACAGGAGGCATGAGAGACAGGAGGCAAGAGAGATAGGAGGGAAGAGAGAGACAGGAGGGAAGAGAGAGACAGGAGGCAAGAGAGAGACAGGAGGCAAGAGAGAGAGACAGGAGGGAAGAGAGACAGGAGGGAAGAGAGAGACAGGAGAAAAGAGAGAGAAAGGAGGAAAGAGAGACAGGAGGCAAGAGAGAGACAGGAGGCATGAGAGAGACAGGAGGCATGAGAGACAGGAGGCATGAGAGACAGGAGGCAAGAGAGATAGGAGGGAAGAGAGAGACAGGAGGGAAGAGAGAGACAGGAGGCAAGAGAGGAGACAGGAGGCAAGAGAGAGAGACAGGAGGGAAGAGAGTGACAGGAGGGAAGAGAGAGGGAGAGACAGGAGGGAAGAGAGCGACAGGAGGGGAAAGAGAGAGGAGGTGAGGGAGAGACAGACGATGCTTAAGTTGGTTTCTTGTTCTGCTTTTTATTTTCTACTTTTTACAGATCACAAAAATCACAATGATAAATTACAAATTGAAAGGGTTAAATTACTTTGGGCCACTGATCCCACAATGCAGGCACACAGATAGTGATGTCCCACGTTTAATTCAGGTCACTCCAGCCTGGGCCAAATGGGTTCTGGGCATCAGCACTGGCATCAAAATGTCCTATTTGCCCCCTTTGATGCAGAGTATCACTATCTATGTAATGATGGGGTGAGATCAGTGGTACAGAGTCACTTCTTAAAAACACCAGGTGGCTTCTGAAATGTTATATGTACTCAGAGAGTTATCACTTTGCCATCTGTGGTGTTACATAGGACTGCAGGTGACATCTACATTATTTGTTCTCAGAGTTTTCGCTGGCATATGTGGTGTTGCATAGGACTGCACGTAACATCTACTACATTATCTGTACTCTGAGAGTTATCGGCAGCACACCGATATAGATAAGCTCCGAGGGAGACCAGGGAGACATGTTCTCCCTACACTACCGCTCTCCATTCTGCAGAGCACAGGTCGCTTTAAGGGCCTGTGCACACGTTGTGGATTCCTAGCGGTTTTGCTGCAAAACCGCTTACACAATACAACACATTATGGCCTATGGGATTCCGCAATGCGGTGCACATGCTGCGGGTTTTCCCGCGGCGGAATCGCATCGCGGGAGAATCCGCATCATGCTCATTCTTTTTTGCGGAACCGCGGCGATTCCGCCGCCATAGGAATGCATTGAACCAATTACTTTCCGCATGTGGCTGTACCCACCATGTGCAAAGTAAGCGGTTCATGTGCGGATGGTACCCAAGGTCTGGAGGAGAGGAGACTCTCCTCCAGGCCCTGGGTACCATATCCATGTAAAAACAATAATTAAAAAAAAAAATAATGATATTCTCACCTTCCGGCGGCCCCCGCAGCTTTCCCGCCTCTCAGCGACGCTCCCGTTCCCAGGAGTCCTTTGCGAGATCACCCAGATGACGTAGCGGTCTCACGTGATGCTACGTCATCGGGGTGATTGTCGCAAAGGACGCCTGGGACCGGGATTGGCCGGGAGCGTCGCTGAGAGGCGGGAAAGCTGAGGGGGCCGCCGGAAGGTGAGAATATCATTATTTATTATTTTTTTTTATTATTTTTACTTTAGATCTTTTTACTATTGATGCGGCATAGGCGGCATCAATAGTAAAAAGTTGGTCACACGAGTCAAACACTTGTTTGGCTCGTGTGACCTACCTGTCAGATCGCTTGCAAAACGCTAGTTTTTAGCGGGAATACGCATACCTATAATATGCGTATTTCCCGCAGCAGGGAGGTGCGGAATTGCCGCGGAAATTTCCATGGCAATTCCGCAACGTGTGCACATAGCCTCAGCCTGGGGTCTACAGAATGACAGGGTGATGCAGTGCAAGGTTCTGGTGCGGTGAAGTCATCGCATGGCTATAATGTGTTCCTCCATCCGCGCTTTGACGAGTGTCTCATCATAATCCTGGATTAGGGGAGTACATCATGTTTTTTATTTTAATTAAAACCTGTGGTGTGACTATGGGGTGAAGGGTCACTCATACATTGTAGGGGCCACTGTGGGGTCCATTATACAGCATGACAGCTATTGTAGGGGCTACTGTGGGGGGCTCTCAAAATGTGGGGGTCATTTTACAGTGTGGCAGATACTGTGAGGGCCATTATAAAGTCTGGGGATTACTGTGGAGTCCCTCATATAGTGGGGGGGGGCCCTCCTAAAGTGTGGTAACTACTGTGGGGGCCATTATACAGTGTGGTTGGCATTCATAAAGGACTGGTGAGGCGTTCATCATACAGTTTGGGGCCATTATTCAGTGTTTGAGCTAATGTCACCTGTACCTCACTATCTGTAACTGTACTGTAATCACTCATGAGAACAAAGTCCACCGATACATCTCAGAATACCTTAAAGGGCCATGTGCCAATTACACAGACCAGCAAAAATTACTATGGACACTCCACAAATCATATTTCCTACCTAACAAAACAAAGTACACATCCACAAGAGACAATAAAAAACTATATCTTTATTAATATAATTTAGACATTAATAGCTATACATAAATTAGCAGACACAAACAGACAAGGCACATACAAAAACTCATGTGTGAATAGGACACAGCAACTGTAGTACCAGAATGGGCTATCCAGAAAAACTCTAAGGACACTGTAGTATCCAAAAACTAATTAAAGTGCATAGTGCTGACCAAATAATGCATAAACCACAAATGGCATCTATCATAAATATCAGAGACATGAAATAACCGCAATTAACAGCCCCCCAAAGGAGCCCACGCGAAACGCGCATCAGGGCTGACATAGGACACGCACTGACATAATTATATGGGTGAGTCTAGCAACTCTTAAAGGGATACTTGCTTATTTTTTCTGATACCTTTTGCGCTTATTTCATGTCTGTGGCATTTATGATAGATGTCATTTGTGACTTATGCATTATTTGGTCAGCACTATGCACTTTAATTAGTTTTTGGATACTACAGTATCCTTAATGAAATATACTTAGTTAGAATTATATTAATAAAGATATATTTTATTTTAGTGTCTCTTGTGAATGTGTACTCCATTTTCTTATGTAGGAAATATCACTCATATGCTCTGCAGGACTCATACCTACCAATTTATGTCACTTTATGCCGGATAAATTGGTGTTGGTTGTTGTACAGAGATTTATTTTCGCTAACAGCATGGTCATCTGCTGAGGTTCCCCTATACCCACAATTAGGGGCCACCACTGTAGTTGTAATCAGGGTTACCTGGTTAGGGGCCACTCAGTTGTCCCCGCCCCCCTTGAACTGAACCCCTAACTAACACTTCTGGGTGGGAGGATAGGTGGCAAAACCTATGTCTCTGGGATTCGTCCCCTGATTTTTTCTGAACCCACCATCACCCCTGACAGTCCCTATGGTAAAAGTAGAATATAATTTAATGGACCTCTGCTCTGTTATTTGATGTTGGACTGCAAACATTTTATTTGTCATGTGTGTTGCCATGCTCACATTCTGCTATAAAAAGGAGAAAAGAGTTATTTAAAATGTCACCTAATTGTAAGTGTATATTTGGGTTGAGATACAAATGATCTCCAGATCTGCCATTTTAAAATTAAATAAAATGAATACGATGCATCGGAGATGAGAAAATACACGCAGCCAGTGTCTGTCAGTGTGCAATTCTCTGGATAAATAAACCACCATGACGTGGATTTTGTATATTTGTACATATTGTCTCATGAGTCTGACCAAGACGTGTCTGACCATCCATCTTTCAACTACCATCTTTCAAATTACAGATTTCTAATTACTATTCTCTGAATTAGACTAGAATTCTAGAATGCATTTGGCCACTCATCGCTCCTGCAATATCATCTGTACCACTCTAATCAAGCTGTTTCTCCTTTTCCCACAGGTATGCACCAAATTTCCCCAGCTTTGCCAAAGTCCTGACTGTGTTTTTGTGAACTGCATTAACTTTGCATGGTATGCACCAAATTTCCCCAGCTTTGCCAAAGTCCTGACTGTGTTTTTGTGAACTGCATTAACTTTGCATGGTATGCACCAAATTTCCCCAACTTTGCCAAAGTCCTGACTGTGTTTTGTGAACTGCATTAACTTTGCATGCTTTCCCACTGCTTGTGACTGTCTATGAAGTGCATATAATCTCTAGCATTTCACTACTTACCATTTTTCTGTTTGCACAATATATCCTCTCCCCCTGTGTCTCTCATGCATACCTGAGTTGCCAGTCCCTTCCCCCTCATTTTATCAGCTTTGCTTAACTGTGAACATGTGGTCTGGGTAATCACGCCCACAACCCCCCTCACAGCTGATCCCTCTCAAGTGCACATATAGTCTCGGCCATGAGTCTGACCAAGACTTGTCTGACCATCCATCTTTCAACTTCCATCTTTCAAATTACAAATTTCTAATTACTATTATCAGAATTCGACTGGAATTTGACTGTAAGTTGACAGAATATATAACCACTACCATGTTTCCTTTTCTTTTCACTTTCACCCCCATACTACTTGCTTTCTTCCTATTCCCTGTAATCCCCCCACCTAGTAATGAAGTAGTCATTTCCCCCTCCATTCTCCCCAGCCATCTCACCTTTTCCTCAGAACTGTTCCTCCACGTACAATCCTTTTTCTCCAGAAACACACGGCCACACCATGTCTTATCCTGTTCCCACCTTCTAACGCTCTGTCTGTTACTCCTCATTGCTGGTGACATATCCCCAAATCCAGGCCCTCCTCAACATATCCCCACACTCACTTCTATCACCCTGCCACGATCCTCTACACGTCTTCGCAACCATGATAACCTCATACCCATTCACCCAGCCCCCACTCCTCCGGTCCCACTACCTGGAGCACTATGGAACGCACGCTCTGTCTGCAATAAACTGTCATTTATCCACGACCTTTTCATCACCAATAAACTCTCCTTCCTTGGCATCACCGAAACCTGGCTCACACCCTCTGACTCAGCCTCACCAGCTGCACTCTCATACAGTGGATTCCACCTATCTCACACCCCCCGCCCCAGCAACAAACGTGGTGGAGGAGTTGGTTTGCTCCTATCTGATACCTGCTCCTTTACCCCAATTCCACTACCCCCCTCCGCTACTATTCCCTCATTTGAGGTGCATTCCGTCCACATCTACTCCCCCTCCAACCTCCAGCTGGCTGTCATCTACCGCCCCCCAGAACTTGCCATCTCCACCTTTCTCGATCACTTCACCACCTGGCTGTTCCATTTCCTCTCTGTTGACATCCCCACTATCATCATGGGTGACTTCAACATCCCCATTGATGCTTCCACCCCAGCAGCCTCTAAACTTTTATCGCTCACTGCCTCCTTTGGCCTCACTCAATGGTCCTCTGCGGCCACTCACAAAGATGGTCACACGCTGGACCTTATCTTCACCCGCCTCTGTTCCCTTACTAATCTCACTAACTCACCCCTTCCTCTGTCTGACCACAACCTACTGACGTTCTCTTCTCTCTCCTCCTCTAGTGCACAACCCCCACTCCACAAACTCACTCACCCTCACAGAAATCTCAAACACCTCAATTTACCAATGCTCTCTGAGTCCCTCCTCCCTCTTACAGACATATGTTCACTTCATGACACAGACTCTGCTGCCACCATTTATAACACTACAATAACAGCAGCACTTGATTCGGCCACCCCCCTCACACATAGCAAAACTTGTACAATCAACAGGAGCCCTGGCTGACCAGCCTCACCAAAGAACTGAGACGGGCTTCCAGGGTTGCTGAGCGGAGATGGAAAAAATCCCGCTCTGCCGAGCACCTAACCGCATACAAGCAGTCCCTCAGCAGCTTCAAGTCCACGCTCACTGCTGCAAAGCAAACTTATTTCTCATCTCTCATATCCTCCCTGTCTGACAACCCTAAACAGCTCTTCAACACTTTCAATTCTCTACTCTGTCCCCCAGCACCTCCTCCTTCTCCTCTCATTTCTGCTGAAGACTTTGCCTCTTTCTTTAAGCAGAAGATCGATACGATCAGAGAAAGCTTTGGCCCACAGCCCCCATTGCCCCTCTTAGCTGCTCAACCCTCTTCCTTTAAAACCAACTTCTCCACCTTGACAGAAGATCAGCTTTCCACCCTCCTATCAAGATCACACCTCACCACTTGCATGCTTGACCCGCTACCATCCCACCTCATCCCTAGCCTCGCCACCGTCTTCACCCCTACTCTAACACACCTCTTCAACCTCTCACTTACAAATGGTGTCTTCCCCTCATCCTTCAAACATGCCTCAATCACACCAATTCTTAAAAAGACCTCTCTTGACCCATCCTCTGTGTCTAGCTTTCACCCAATATCTCTTCTCCCTTATGCCTCAAAACTACTGGAACAGCATGTCCATCTTGAACTGTCCTCCCACCTCTCCTCCTGCTCCCTCTTTGACTGCTTACAATCAGGCTTCTGACTGCATCACTCAACTGAAACTGCCCTAACTAAAGTCACCAACGACCTACTAACCGCCAAGAGCAAGCGACACTACTCTGTCCTCCTTCTCCTTCTCCTGTCTTCTGCATTCGACACTGTGGACCATTCCCTCCTGCTACAGATTCTCTCATCTCTTGGCATCACAGGCTTGGCCCTATCCTGGATCTCATCATATCTAACAAACCGAACATTCAGTGTCTCCTTCTCCCACACCACCTCCTCACCTCACCCCCTGTCTGTCGGTGTTCCCCAAGGCTCAGTTCTAGGACCCCTACTCTTCTCCATCTACACCCTCGGCCTGGGACAGCTCATAGAATCCCATGGTTTGCAGTATCATCTCTACGCCGACGACACGCAGATCTACCTATCTGGACCTGACCTCACCTCCTTACTGACCAAAATCCCACAATGTATGTCCGCTATTTCTGCTTTCTTCTCTGCTCGCTTTCTAAAACTGAACATGGACAAAACAGAATTCATCAGCTTTCCCCCATCTCACTCTACCCCCCCACCAGACCTGTCCATCAATGTCAATGGCTGCTCACTTTCCCCAGTCCCGCATGCTCGGTGCCTCGGAGTGATCCTCGACTCTGCCCTCTCTTTCAAGCCACATGTCCAAACCCTTGCCTCTTCCTGCCGTCTCAAACTCAAAAAAAATTTCCCGGATCCGTGCATTCCTTGACCATGAAACTACAAAAACACTAGTGCATGCCCTCATCATCTCCCGCCTCGACTACTGCAACATCCTACTCCTGGCCTTCCCTCTAGCACTCTGGCACCACTCCAATCCATCCTGCACTCTGCTGCCTGACTAATACACCTGTCTCCCCGTTATTCCCCAGCCTCTCCTCTCTGCCAAGACTATTGGCTTATTGGCTTCCTATCGTCCAGAGGCTCCAGTTCAAAACCCTAACCATGACCTACAAAGCCATCCACAATCTGTCTCCTCCATACATCTGCGACATGGTCTCCCGGTATATACCCACACGCAACCTTCGATCCTCTCAAGATCTCCTCCTCTACTCTCCTCTTATCTCTTCTTCCCACAACCGCATACAAAGCTTCTCCTGTGCCTCTCCCATACTCTGGAACTCTCTACCCCAACACATCAGACTCGCGCCTACCATGGAAACCTTCAAAAAGAACCTGAAGACCCACCTCTTCTGACAAGCCTACAACCTGCAGTGATCATCAGTCTACTGAACCACCGCACGACCAGTTCTACCCTCTCCTAGTGTATCCTCACCCATCCCTGTAGACTGTGAGCCCTTGCGGGCATGGTCCTCTCTCCTTCTATACTTGTGTGTGCCTTGTATTGCTCATGTTTACTGTACTTGTCTATATTTGTCCCTCTTCACATGTAAAGCGCCATGGAATAAAATGGCACTATAAAATGTATAATAATAATATATTGTTTTTTGTACCCTCTTTGTATCATTATCACTGTATATAATATACACTTTCTGTTCTGTTTTTTACAGCGACATTGTGATCAAGGCCAGGCAGTGGCCGAAACGTTAAAATTACTTGTCGTTTTTTCTATATGAGACAAAATAATAAATTTTTCACTTGAAGCATATCTTCAATAAGTGCGGTGTTATTCTGACATTAAGTGTGCAATTCTTGTCTGAGTCTCCAATGCCCAGTCACAAGTCTTTTTTACAACCGCAAGATAAGGAAAGTGGGAATGGCTTAATACATTAGAAGATATTTGAGTTGAGAATAACAAAGTCATAAATTATGGATTCTGCCAAATTCCTTTCAAACTAGTTCTACCCAGCAATCTATGCCTTCTGTAACAAAGAAAGCTCTATAACAGAGAAAACGCCGTGTGTTAAGGTATGTTCCCACGGTCAGTGATCAGCAGCGCTTTGGACGCAGTACATGTCCCCTCCGTCCAAAGCGCTGTCGGCTTTTGAACGCAGGTGATTCTGCATGTGTTCATTGAACTGTGCGGAATCACCGCGTCCAATACACTGGACTGGTGAAATTTATCTTGCAGAGACTTGCGTCTCCACAAGATAAATTGACATGCTGTGGTCTGGAAAGAAGCACCGCATGTGCGTATACGCAGGGAAGCCGGAGGCGGCTCAGAACGCATAGTGGAGATGGGATTTCATGAAATCCCATCCACTATGCTGTAACATCTGGACACTGAGGATGTATGGAGCATCTAACCCGCGGCGTTTACTGACCATGGGAATATACCCTTATTGCTTTTATGAATAACAGTTATAAAGCTAACACTAAAATGCAAAATTATCACAGCTATATAAGTATATTTGTCTAAATAATAACCAATGCAAATAATAAATATTTACCATAACATTATATAAAGACAGAATAATACAGATACTGAGAATTACACCAGTATACTGGACAGGAGAAGTGCTACTGTGCAGTGTATATACAGAATAATACAGATACTGAGGATTACACCCAGTATACAGGGCAGGAGAAGTGCTACTGTGCAGTGTATATATATAGAATAATACAGATACTGAGGATTACACCCAGTATACAGGTCAGGAGAAGTGGTACTGTGCAGTGTATATACAGAATACAGATACTGAGAATTACACCTAGTATACTGGACAGGAGAAGTGATACTGTGCAGTGTATATACAGAATACAGATACTGAGAATTACACCCAGTATACAGGGCAGGAGAAGTGGTACTGTGCAGTGTATATATACAGAATAATACAGATACTGAGAATTACACCCAGCATACAGGACAGAGAAGTGTACTGTGCAGTGTATTATATATAGAATAATACAGATACTGAGGATTACACCAGTATACAGGTCAGGAGAAGTGGTACTGTGCAGTGTATATATACAGAATACAGATACTGAGAATTACACCTAGTATACTGGACAGGAGAAGTGGTACTGTGCAGTGTATATACAGAATACAGATACTGAGAATTACACCCAGTATACAGGGCAGGAGAAGTGCTACTGTGCAGTGTGTATATACAGTACAGACCAAAAGTTTGGACACACCTTCTCATTCAAAGATTCTTCTGTATTTTCATGACTATGAAAATTGTAGAATCACACTGAAGGCATCAAAACTATGAATTAACACCTGTGGAATTATACATTACACTTTACAAAAAAGTGTGAAACAACTGAAAATGTTATGTTTTGGTAGCTGAGGAGAATAAGCAAAAACGGCAATACACCAGAGAGGCTGGAACCTATTGGATTGGATTGGATTTGGCTGGAACCTATTGGATTTTGAATAAATCCCCAACAGTGTCACCGACAAAGCATCCCCACATCATCACACCACCTCCTCCATGCTTCACGGTGGGAACCAGGCATGTAGAGTTCATCCATTCACCTTTTCTGCGTGCAAAGCAGTAATCAAAGCAAAAGGTGGCTACTGTGAAGAACCTAGAATATAAGACATATTTTCAGTTGTTTCACACTTTTTTGTAAAGTGTAATGTATAATTCCACATGTGTTAATTCATACTTTTGATGCCTTCAGTGTGATTCTACAATTTTCACAGTCATGAAAATACAGAAAAATAGTTGAATGAGAAGGTGTGTCCAAACTTTTGGTCTCTACTGTATACAGAATAATACAGATACTGAGAATTACACCCAGTATACAGGACAGGAGAAGTGCTACTGTGCAGTGTGTAGTGTGTATATATTGTAAGGGGTTTACTCGCTCAGGTGCGACGGGAGGCAATCAGTTGGCACATTCCTTAAAAAAGTCCATGGAGTTTATTGCTTTACAAACCCACAAAGTAAAACAGAAAAGAAATAGCCTTTAACTCAGGCAAAACAAAGTACAAGTGTCCAGTACTCAAGGCTCGGTCCGGAGCCTCAACACAAATAGGAGGCTTTCACCTCCCCACATACAGACCATGTGTTAAGCCGCAGCCTCCATTATATAGCTATACCCAGCTAAGAACATATCACATGACTAGTCATGTGGTAGTGACATCACCATGTCCCGGTGCGCCCTCGGAGTCGGCCGGCGCCTCCGAATCCGATCCGGGGTGGGCGCTCCATCCGCCGCAGGACGGAGGCAGGGCCAGCGTCAGCACCCGGCACACCCGGCCAGTGCCGGGGCCCTGAGCAGGCGGGGGGGGGCCCACTCGCAGTCTGGCACCCCCGCGCGGAGAGCGGTGTCAGCGCCGCCACTGGGCCCCCCCCGCCTGCTCAGGGCCCTGGCAGCAGCTGGCAACAATACTTACCTCTCCCGTGCCTCCGCTGCCGCAGCTCCGGGCTCCAGGGGGCGCCGGCGCTTCCTCTCACAGCCGGCCGCTGAATGACGTCATCATTCAGCGGCCGGCTGTGGCACAGAGCGCGGGGACGCTGAACAGGTAAGACGTCTCTGTGTGTGTGTCTCTGTGTGTGTATGTAGTGCGGTGCTTTGTGTGTGTATGTATGTGTGTGTGTGTGTATGTATGTATGTATGTGAGAGAGTGCTTGTGTGCTGTCTGTGTGTGATGATGGGCAGGCATTGCTGATAATGGGGAGGCATTGATGATGGGGAGAAGATGATGATGGGCAGGCATTGCTGATAATGGGGAGGCATTGATGATGGGGAGAAGATGATGATGGGCAGGCATTGCTGATAATGGGGAGGCATTGATGATGATGGGGAGAAGATGATGATAATGGGCAGGCATTGATGATGGGGAGAAGATGATGATGGGCAGACATTGATGATGATGGGGAGGAGATGATAATGGGCAGGCATTGATGATGGGGAGAAGATGATGATGATGGGCAGGCATTGATGATGATGGGGAGGCAATCATGATGATAATGGGGAGTCTTTCCACAGCGCCCTTTCCTGAGCTGTAACAGTGCAGAACGCAGTACAGCGCAGAGGAGAGCTCCATATTTTGTATGGAGCATTATATGGGGACCAGTATCCTGTATGGAGCATTATATGGGGACCAGTATCCTGTATGGAGCATTATATGGGGACCAGTATCCTGTATGGAGCATTATATTGGGTCCAGTATTCTGTATGAAGCATTATTATGGGTCCAGTATTCTGTATGGAGCATTATATGGGGGGTGACATCCTGCATGGGGTATTATATGGGTGATGAGGGGGAGACTGTGGTGCCCATAATATTGTATGGAGGACTGTACTGTCCGGTCTGTACTGTGCGCTGTGAGGATTTGGCGGTTTTTGAGCTATTGTACAATTTACAATAGATATCACTCATGTAATGGAAGAAGTGAAGTATTTGGCATTGTACTGTACCCATATTTCTCTGCCGTATCTGTGCATCATGAATCGTGGTCTGTGTTAAAGGGGCCCACTGAGGCTCTTTCGCCCGGGGCCCATAAAAACCTGGAGCCGGCCCTGGACGGAGGACAAGGACCTGCGGCTGCGGTGACGCGAGACAGCGAGAGGGCGGGCGGGGAAGAGGCTGCGGGAGCAGTGGCGAGGGTCACATGACGGGAGTGGGCGGGGCTCCTGCGCTGTGCCCGTTGCCATGGAGAGACTTCTCCTGTGTGAGGGCGGGAAGCGCGAGGCGGCTGTGAGTCACCTCTGAGGAGCTGAACCCTGTAAAGCACAGTCAGGGGCTGTCTGTGTGAGGTCAGGTGTATTATAGAGGTGGGGGTCTTTGAAGTGTATATACTGTAGAGGTGCTTGGGGGGCTGTGAGATGTATATAGAGAGGTGCATCATGGGGGGTCTGTGAGATGTAAATACTGTAGAAGTGCATGGGTGGGGTCTGTGAGGTGTATATACTGTAGAGGTGCATGGGGGGCTGTGAGGTGTAGTATACACTGTAGAGGTGCAATATGCACCTCTACAGTGTATACACCTCACAGCCCCCGGCCCCATGCACCTCTACAGTATATACACGGTCTGTGAGGTGTATATACTGTAGAGGTGCATGGGGGGGCTGTGATGTATATAGAGGTGCATGGGGGGGCTGTGAGGTGTATATAGAGGTGTATATACTGTAGAGGTGCATGTCCTTCACAAGAGCCGGTGGTTGGGGCAGAGAATAGGCGGGGGAAGGGGCGGAGAATGGGTTGGAGCATGGCGCCCTCATGACTATACTATCCACCGCCCTTTTCATAAGCCAGCACGCCCCTGGAGGTATGGTGATGCCCCTACCCAGAGCTGAGGTACATGGGCAGCCCGACCCTCCCATCTCTCAGTGCTGCCCGTAACCCGGACCCAAGTGTATTAACCGGCCCCTTAGTGCTTACGTGCACCAAAGAAAACTCTCCGGGTTACATCACAGAGACAAGCCATCTCTGTGACACATACCTCCCGTCTACTATACAACCCTTAGCCACGCTACATACTGTGAGGTTTGGCCCTGAACAGGCCTTTTAGGATATCAGATGATTGCCTGATTGGATGGAGCTTCGATGCTCATTATTTGCTATTCCCATCATTAAGGTGATATTACTCTTATATGCTGCCAAAAGCTCATTGCGGCCCACTGGTTAGATGACAAAGCGCCAGTTAGACAAGAACTGATTAATAAGGTTAACTTTATTGTTATGATGGAACAGAACATATATGCGAAAAGAGGTCAACACATGCAGTTTGAGAATGTGTGGGGTGGCTGGATAGAGCACCCGGGCCTGGCTTCGGAGGCTCTTATGAGAGAAAGAATGCATCTGCCTACGCGCCCTTGACCCTCTGAGTTGGTACTTTAAACAGGGATCGTAAGGGTTGTCTCGAAAAAAGGATTCAAAATGTGACATGGTGTGTGATATGTGCAATGATTTAAAGGGACGGGGTTAGGGGTTAGGGGGGAGGGGGGGAGGGTAGGGGACTTAGGATGTAAGAATAGTTATATTGCCTGTCAGGTTGAATACGGTTTATATTATATGCTAAAGTTAAATGTACTGTCAAAGTTTCATGCTGACAATTTTTAAATAAAAATCATCTGATTTAAAAAAAAGGTGATATTACTCTGATTATCTCATAGTCCACAAGAATATGTCTCGTTGGCTAACCTTTGATACATGTCATGTCATGTTGCTAGTTAAGTCAGCAAATAATGTCTTAGTGGAATATAGAGAAGTGATTTCTTAAAGGGATTATTGTATGAGAATATATAAAAGGGTATCAGAATATAGAAGGGTCTCCTGAATTCCCTATCAATACCTCCCCCCTCTGCCTAAAGCCGTGGGGCTTGGCACTTTCTCCCACTAGACAAGGGATTCTTGAGAGGGCATCAGCATTACCATGTAGCTTCCCTGCCCTATGTTCTACCTGGAAACTAAAGTCCTGCAGGGCTAAGCACCAGCGGGTGACCCTAGCATTTCTACCTTTTGTTTCCCTCATCCATCGGAGTGGGGCATGGTCGGATATCAATCGAAACTTACGTCCCACCAGATAGTACTGTAACGTGTCCACCGCCCACTTTATGGCCAAGCACTCCTTCTCTATGACTGAGTAATTTCTTTGACATGAAGATAGCTTCCTACTCAGGTAAAGGACAGGATGCTCCTCCCCATGTATCTCCTGTTAAAGGACTGCTCCTAACCCGACATCTGAGGCATCTGTCTGAAGAATAAACTCTTTCTTAAAGTCCGGGGCCAAACGGGTTGCTTACACAGAGCCCCTTTCATTTCTTGGAAGGCCGACTCCGCCTCTTCGGACCATCTAACCATTACTGATTTTGTCCCTTTAAGAAGATCGGTCAGAGGTACAGCCACCATGGCGAAGTTTGGGATGAACCTTCTGTAATATCCCACGATCCCCAGGAAGGCTTTAATTTGCTTCTTGGACAACGGTCTTGGCCATGTTTGAATTGCCTCGATTTTACTGACTTGGGGTTTTATTTCGCCACGACCCACTACATATCCCATAGCCCTCTGGAAGGTCGCTGGAGCTCCCTGTAGGCCAAACGGCATCCGGACATAGTGGAAGCATCCATCTGGTGTAGAAAATGCCGTCTTCTTCTTGGCTTCCTGGGCCATGGGGATCTGCCAATATCCCTTCCCCTTCGTCAAATCCAAGGAGGTTATGTACCTGGCGGGCCCAAGTCTTTCGATGAGCTCATCAACGCGTGCCATGGGATATGCGTCGAACTTGGAGACCTCATTCAGCTTCTTGTAGTCATTGCAGAACCTCCATTACCATCAGGTTTTGGGACCAGGACAATCGGGCTCGCCCAACCGCTCTTGGATTCCTCAATGACCCCGAGCTTCAACATACGCTCCACCTACTTGGAGATTACTTCTCGACGAGCCTCAGGTATTTGATAAGGCTTCACAATCACCCGCACATGTGGCTCTGTCAGTACTTCATGCTCTACGACCTTTGTGCACTCCGGCAACTCTGAAAACAGGTCCCTGTTCTTCTGGAGCAATTCTCAACACTGCTGTTTCTGGGCCTTCGATAGTGTCTCTGCTATCATATCCCCTTCAACCTCACCTTCTGGGTTGCCCAGCAAGCATGGAGTTAACGCTGGCTCTCTATCTTGCCAGGGCTTGATGAGGTTGACATAGTAAACCTGGTTTGGTTTCCGCTTCCTGGTTGGTGAATTCTATAGTTTACTTCACCAAGCTTCTCCACCACCTCATATGGCCCTTGCCATTTGGCCAAGAACTTGCTCTCCACCGTTGGAACTAGCACGAGAACTCGGTCTCCTGGATTGAACTGTCTCACTCTGGCTGACCGGTTGTAGACCCTGGCCTGAGCTTCTTGTGTCTGGCGGAGGTGTTCCTTCATGATTGGCATCACCTTTGCAATCCTCTGCTGCATCAGTGCCACATGCTCAATAACACTTCTGTGGGGCGTAACTTCAGCTTCCCAGGTTTCCTTGCCTATATCCAGGAGACCTCGTGGATGTCGGCCATACAGAAGCTCGAATGGCGAGAACCCCGTGGAGGCCTGTGGAACTTCATGGATGGAAAACATCAGGTATGGTAAGAGACAGTCCCAGTCTCTACCGTCTTTCTCTATGGCTTTTCTTAGCATGCTCTTTAGTGTCTTGTTGAATCTCCCAACAAGGCCATCTGACTGAGGATGGTACACTGAAGTCCTCAACTGGGAGATTTGCAGGACTCTGCCACAACTCCCTCATCACTTTGCTCATAAAAGGTGTCCTCTGGTCGGTCTGGATCTCCTTCGGCAAACTTGTCCGGGAAAACACATGGACCAACTCGCGGGCTATACTCTTCGCAGAAGAATTTCTCAGGGGAATTGCCTCAGGATAGAGTGTGGCATAGTCCAGGATGACTAATATATACTGATGGCCCCGGGCTGATTTAACTAGGGGACCGACCAAGTCCATGGCAATTCTCTCGAATGGCACTTCGATAATGGGCAATGGCACAAGGGGGCTCCGGAAATTAGATGTAGGGGCAGTTAACTGACATGTAGGTCAGGACCTGCAATAGTCTACTATCTCCCGGTGACAGCCAGAGCCAATAGAACCTCTGCACAACCTGTTGTTAATGTGCTGGAGATGGTTTCTGAGCAGAGGCTCCCTCTGGTGGTTACAGACAGTACTGAACCTTCCAGCGAGGAATGGCAATCTGGGATCACTGACTGGACTGATATAAGGGAGGTTCCCTCCCATGATGGTCGCTGGTGATCAATTGTTCTTGTCTCAATTGTGGTTCCTGGTTCATTTGGAAGTTTTGCTGGAGTCTTGCCTGCATCTGCTGCTTTCAGATAAGATATTTTCTGCTTTTCTTTTTGTGCTTGCTTTTGCATAGTTTTCTGCACTTTTGTGGAGGTCAGCCGGGTTCCCTCCTGGGGCCTGTGCTCCTCTCAGTTTATCTGTAGCCACTGTTATTTGTTGATTTGCTTTTTCCTGTTTTTTCAGTGGCTGCGGCTTGGTTTTGTTACACCAGAGATCTGATTTAGGTGGATGAGATTGTGTGATCTCAGGTTTTTTTGGCAATCAGAAGTGTTGGTATTTTTAAGGGTTTTTTGTTGGATTGCAGTCAGAATTCTTTCCTGTACTTTTCTGTCTAGACAGATTGGGCCCCAGCGTTTGCTCATTTTATTTTCTGTCTGTGTCCGTGCTTCTTCTTGTCTAACCGCCATTACATGTTTGGGGGCTTCCTATTTTCTTTGGGTATCTGCTCCGGGGCAGATAGCTTTCATCTTTCTGCCTTTAGGTGTAGTTATCTCTCAGGCTATGACAAGGCATCTAGGATCAACGTAGGAACGCTCCACGGCTACCTCTAGTTGTGGTTAGTTCAGGTTACTGCAATCCAATAGGTTCCAGCCTCTCTGGTGTATTACCGTTTTTGCTATTTCTCCTCAGCTACCTAAACATAACAACAACCCATTCCTGCATTTTTTCCACTCCTAGGTGTCCCCCCAAGATGTGTGAAGGGGCCATGTCCAACACCTTCTGTAAGGTTCTTTGTACATGTTTCTTGAAACTCAGTTTTTCCGTCGGCCATTTTGCTTTCTGTCTTGCTGCAGCTATCTTGCCCTCAGTTAATATGGAGTTTCCAGCTTTCATGTTCCCGCCCTGATTCTCTCCCTCTTGCTTCTTAAGCAGCCTCAGCTGAGCAATCAGTGCTTCAGAATCAAGCCTGCAGTGAGCCTGTGACCTGACTCCTGGAAACCTTGAACTTTGTACTCCAGCTATTTCCTACTGAGGGAAAATTTGGAACACTTGTGGACTCTGGAAACCTGCTATTTGATAAATCCACGTTTGCATGGAATTACGGTAACAGAGAAGAGATCCTGAACCTGTTGTGGAGAGTTATTGCTGAGCTTAAGTTACTCTGGCCTGCTGTGTCTCCTGCTTCTGTACCTGCAAACTGTGTGACCCTTTTGCCACTTGTATGATGTAATACAAGTCCTTCTATATCAAACCTGTGTCTCATGTGTTTTCCTCGCACCCAAGCACAAGACGCTATATGAACTGTACACCATACATTACAAGATTCTGAAGCAAACGTTAGTGTCTGCTGGGTCTGGGAAGGCTGTGTCTGCTGTGACTGTGGATATCAGATGTCCGGTTATACTTTCTGTGATGACAGTGGTTGTGACTTCTCACAACCATTCCAGTACTCCTGTCTTAAAAGATCTGGAAGATGGAGGCTCGCATAAAGGAGCTTTGCGGAGTGACTGATACAATCCTTGCAGATATACAGACTATAAAGACCCGTTTTGCAAACTTACAGGACCTCACTAATCACAATTTGCAAGTGTTTGGACAAACTACCCAGGATTTACGAGCCAGGATTGAGGTTCTGGAGGAACGAGTCCAGGCTCCTGCCATAACCCCGAGTTCTGGGATTCCCAAGTTACCCCCTTTTCATTTTGGCGGTGAACGTGAGAAATTCAGGGATTTATTAACCAATGCAATCTTTTTTTTTCTGCACATGCTTCACAATTTCCCACTGAACGATCTAAGGTGCTTACTATAATCATGTTGCTTACCAACAAGGCTTTGATGTGGGCAAACCCTCTGATTGAGACTGAGGATGAATGTTTGGATCATCTTGATGCTTTCATTTCAGCCATGGGGCAGGTGTTTGATGACCCCAATCGAGGTGCAACAGCTGAAGCAGCCATGTTAACTTTGCGCCAAGGTAAGCGCTCAGTAGCCGAATATGCCTTGGATTTCAGGAGATGGGCCCTCGATACCACTTGGGACAGTTCCGCCAAAAAATCTATTTTTCGAAAAGGGTTGTCTTCACTGATTAAGGATGAACTTGCTCGTGCCGACCCTCCCTCTGCGTTAGGTGACTTTATTAACTACTGCATCCGTATTGATGCTCGTCTGACTGAACGCAGGCAAGAGAGATGGTTCGAAAGTAATCGCACTAACCTTTTCCTACCTTCCTCCCCAGCTAAGGAACCTTTGAGTAGGATCACACGGGAACCTGAACCTGAACCCATGCAGGTGGACTCTTTACAAAGACGGGTTAGTGATGCACGCAAAGAACATCGTTTAAAGGAAAATCTATGTTTCTACTGTGGTAAGTCAGGGCACTTCATTATAAACTGCCCCAGCCGTTCTCGTAAGACTACTGCAGCAGTCATTCACTGTGAGTGTTGCGAGAGGAGATCTGTCAGGTCCGAGCCTCAGGCTCCAGAGAGATCTGCAGCAACAGATATTGATTTCTCGGACTTAAACTCTGTCACTTCTGAGGACGATGACTGTGTAAACGCTGCAATTTTTCAAGTTTCCTCAGCGGTGTCCCAGCTGAGTTGTAAGAAAAACAATTCTCATTGCTTCCTTTCCATCAAACTCTGGGTTGACTCAGTCTGGGTGTCTAGCTCTGCTATGATCGACTCAGGGGCAAGTGGAAATTTTATGGATATCTCCTTTGCTCTGAAACGGGGGATACGTTCAGTGAGGAAGGCTGCTCCAGTACAGATGGAGACTGTGGATGGCTCCCTGCTGACCTCTGGACCAGTGGATCAGGAAACGGAGCCTTTGAGGGTCCTTATGGGTAAAGATCATCAAGAGAAACTGTCCTTTATGCTTATCTCTTCTCCCCACTTTCCCATTATTCTAGGGCTACCATGGCTGCAGGCTCAGAACCCTACCATTAACTGGGAGACCAAGGAATTACACTTTCCAGAGAAACAGATGAGTCCAAAAGTTTCAGCTTGCTCTGTTCCTAAAGGAACCATGTCAGTCCCTGAACTACCAGCTGTATACCAGGACTATGTGGATTTATGTGACAAGAAGAACACTGACCAGCTTCCCCCTCACCGTCCATATGATTGTCCAATTGAATTATTGCCTGGAGCAGAGATACCTTTTGGTAAGATCTACCCCCTGGCGGGGCCCGAGCTAAAGGCTTTAAAGGATTACATAGACGAAAATCTAGCCAAGGGCTTCATACGCCCCTCTTCATCTCCTGCAGGTGCACCCATCTTCTTTGTGAAGAAGAAAGATGGATCTCTGAGACCTGCGTAGACTATAGGGAACTCAATAAGGTTACTATTAGAAACCGTTATCCATTGCCTTTAATCCCTGAGTTATTGGAGAGAGTGCGGCATGCCAAAATTTTCTCTAAACTGGATCTCCGTGGGGCCTATAACTTGGTCCGTATTAGACCTGGGGATGAATGGAAGACTGCATTCAGGTCACGCTATGGACACTTTGAATATCTAGTTATGCCTTTTGGTCTGAGTACCGCCCCAGCCACTTTCCAACACTTGGTGAATGACATCTTCAGGGATCTCCTAGATACATTCGTGGTGATTTATCTGGATGATATTCTAATTTTTTCTAACTCCACAGAGGAACATCATGGACATGTGAGAATGGTCTTAGAACGTCTAAGACAAAACCATCTTTACATCAAACTTGAAAAGTGTGAATTCCATAGGACCGAAATTCAATTTCTGGGGTATGTACTGTCTACACAAGGGATTAGTATGGATGGAAGCAAGACCCAAGCCATCAAGGATTGGCCAATTCCTAGAAATGTGAAGGAGGTGCAGCGCTTCATCGGGTTTGCCAACTTCTATAGACGTTTTATTAGGAATTTCTCTGAGGTAGTGTCACCTATCACCCAACTTACCCGGAAAGAGTCTAGGTTCTCCTGGACCCCCAAGCCCAGGAAGCATTTTCCCATCTAAAGGATAAATTTACCACCGCGCCTATCTTAGTACATCCCAACCACGAACTTGCCTTCATAATAGAGGTGGATGCTTCAGACTGTGCCGTTGGAGCTATACTCTCTCAGAGAACAGGTGAGAAGAATGTCTTGCATCCCTGTGCCTTCTTTTCCCAGCAGTTGTCTTCGGCTGAGAGGAACTACGATGTGGGCAATAGAGAGTTGTTGGCCATTATTGCCGCCTTCAAAGAATGGAGACACCTTCTTCAGGGAGCTGCACAGCAAATAGTCGTCCTGACAGACCGTCGTAACCTTGAATTTATCAGGTCGGCTAAGTGCCTGACTCCTCGCCAGGCTTGCTGGAATCTTTTCCTAAACCAATTTAATTTTGTAATTTCTTATAGGCCAGGATCGCGCAATGGAAAGGCTGATGCACTCTCTAGGATTCATTCAGCAGAGACACGTCCACTTACTCCTCCTAAGACTATTCTTCCTGACTCTAGATTCCTGGGAGTGATTCATAATCAAGACCTACTTAAGGACATCAAGGAAGCATACCATGCGGATTCCTTGTTGGCACAACCCCCAAGGGACGTAAGTCTTGTCTTTAAGAATGGTGTGTGGATTCAGGGACAACGTCTGTATATACCTGAAACAGTCAGATTGAGAGTATTGCAACTCATCCACGATTCCAAGATAGCTGGGCATAGAGGAATTCTAAAGACACAGGAATTTCTTTCTCGTTTCTTTTGGTGGCCCACTTACAGGAAAGATGTTTTAAACTATGTCACTTCATGTGAAGTCTGTGCAAGATGCAAAACACCTCGCTCCTCACCAACTGGTCTGTTGCAACCCCTTCCCACCCCGTCCCGCCCGTGGGGATCCATTTCTATGGACTTCATTGTGGAGTTACCAACCTCTCAAGGGAAGAACACCATTCTAGTGGTGGTTGATCGTTTAACAAAGGCAGCTCATTTTATCCCTTGTGTCGGCTTACCCACTGCAAAACAGACATCAGATTTGATGATTAAGAATGTGTTTCGCTTACATGGAGTACCGGATGAGGTCATTTCGGATCGAGGGGTGCAATTCACTTCAAGGTTTTGGCAAAATTTCTGTGCCGCATTGGACATTAAAGTAAACCTTTCTTCTGCTTTTCATCCCCAGACTAATGGACAGACAGAACGAACCAATCAGACCCTGGAGCAGTATCTCCGCTGCTTTATCTGCCACCTACAGGATGATTGGGTGGATCTACTTCCACTGGCTGAGTTCTCTTATAACAACTCTCAGAGCGCCTCCACTAAGCAGTCTCCTTTTTACTCCAATTTAGGTTATCATCCTAACATTCTTCCTCGATTTCCATAGAAACGCCCTTGCCAGCAGTGGCTGAAAGAATCACGTCTTTACAAAAGAATATGGATCTTCTAAAGGAAAATCTGGAATTGGCTCAGGAAAGGTACAAGAAAGCAGCAGATAAATTTCGTAAACCTGCACCAGCTTTCAAGGTAGGAGACTTGGTCTGGCTGTCAACCAGAAATCTTAAGTTAAGGATTCCATCGTCTAAGTTGGGACATAAGTACATTGGACCCTATAAAATCAGAAAAATTATAAGTGCCGTTGCTTGTCGTCTTCAACTGCCCAGAACTATGAGAATCCACCCTGTCTTTCATGTATCCCTACTAAAGGCTGCAACACCCAATACGTTTCCTGGACATTCTTCTCCTTGCCCTGACCCAGTGCTAGTCGATGGTCAGGAAGAATTTGTGGTGGAAAGGATTCTAGATTCCAGGTTGTACAGAAATCAGTTACAATATTTGATTAAATGGCAGGGCTACCCAGTGGAGGACAACTCATGGGAACCAGTCAATAACGTTAATGCTCCTCGCTTGCTCCGCCAGTTTCATCAGAGGTACCCAGACAAGCCTGGTCTGAGGTCATCCGGAGGTTGTCCCTAAGGGGGAGTAATGTAAGGTTCTTTGTACATGTTTCTTGAAACTCAGTTTTTCCGTCGGCCATTTTGCTTTCTGTCTTGCTGCAGCTATCTTGCCCTCAGTTAATATGGAGTTTCCAGCTTTCATGTTCCCGCCCTGATTCTCTCCCTCTTGCTTCTTAAGCAGCCTCAGCTGAGCAATCAGTGCTTCAGAATCAAGCCTGCAGTGAGCCTGTGACCTGACTCCTGGAAACCTTGAACTTTGTACTCCAGCTATTTCCTACTGAGGAACTTTGGAACACTTGTGGACTCTGGAAACCTGCTATTTGATAAATCCACGTTTGCATGGAATTACGGTAACAGAGAAGAGATCCTGAACCTGTTGTGGAGAGTTATTGCTGAGCTTAAGTTACTCTGGCCTGCTGTGTCTCCTGCTTCTGTACCTGCAAACTGTGTGACCCTTTTGCCACTTGTATGAAGTAATACAAGTCCTTCTATATCAAACCTGTGTCTCATGTGTTTTCCTCGCACCCAAGCACAAGACGCTATATGAACTGTACACCATACATTACACCTTCCGTCTATAGGGGCCTGGCACTATCGACTGCTCCACCAACTCCTCCCTTATTTTCGTGACCCGGTACAACAGCTCCCCACTCATCATAAAATAGGGAAATCTCGTGTCAGGCCCCGGCTCCTGTGCAACCCCATTAATGACGGTGACATTGTTGAAGGCTTCCCTCAGAGTTGGGTTCCTATGTTGGGCAGTCCCAAAATTCTCACCGGCCACCCCTAACTCTGGAATGTCAGATACAGGGGACACTTCCTCCTCATCCCCTACCAGGACACAAAAGGGAAACCCATCTGCTCTAGTGCCTTATTAGGGTTTACTGGTTCCCTATTCTCACTAGTGACCTCCGAATCCTTTCTCCACAGATCCCAAAACAAACAGAAATCCTGGCCTATAATTATAGGGTGCAACAAGTCCCGAACGAAACCGACTTCATGGGACTCAGTGCCATACGCAGTTTCAATGTCCACTCTGGCCATAGGGTAGTCCTTTGCATCACCATGTATACATTGAACGCCGACCTTTTTCCCCGAGAGTAGGTTGAGAGGAAAAGTGGCCCTCACCAGAGTCACTAAGCTCCCAGAGTCTAGCAGCGCCGTTACTGATTGATCGTTCACCTTCACGGGACACGCTTGAGGCCCCTCGTTGGGGGGGGGAGTTCACACTGCAGGATGGATATGCATAGTATGAAGTACGGTGTCCCATGCTGCAGTTCATCTGCTCGGTGGTCTGGGGACACTGGGCAGCTATATGTCCTGGCCCATGGCACCTCCAACAAATAACATCACCCGTAGGGACCTTGGGCACCACCTCCCCACCCCTTTTGACCTTGGACACCCCACCCCTTTTTGGGACTCTGCCCCCTGCTGGGACCCCCAGTACAGAATGGGCTGCCTCCCCAAGGAACCTTCCATTCCCTGGTATCTCTCGACCAGTCCCACCAGTTTATCGGCATTCCTGGGATCACACTGGGCACCTCAAGTCTGTATGGGCTTCGGCAGGGAGTGCACAAACCGATCCATCACCACTCTTTCTACCATCTGCGCAGGCGTAGCGGGCTCTGGCTGCAGCCATTTCTGGACCAGGTGCAACAGGTCGAGCATTTGGGAGCGAGGCGGTTTGTCCCGGTGATAGGCCCAGCGGTGAACTTGCTGTGCCCTGACAGTCATTGTCACCCCCAAACGTGCGAGAATCTTAGCCTTCAGTTTATGATACTCCTTGGCGTCCTGCAAAGTCAAGTCATAGTACGCCTTCTGGTGCTCCCCCGTCAGGTACGGTGCTAGTACCTCTGCCCACTGCTCTGACGGAAGTTTTTCCCTCTCAGCGACCCTCTCAAATACCGTCAGGAAGGCCTCAACATCATCCCCGGGGGTCATTTTCTGCAATGCGTGTCTTACCGCCTTCCTGACGTGGGTGTCATCAGCCAGACCTGGGGTTGGTGCGCTTGTCCTGCCCTGGATAGCGGTTGCCAGAAGCTGCATCTGCTGCCGTTGCTCCTGCTGGCTCTGTTGTATCTGCTGCAACAACAGCCTGTTGGTCTCTTGCTGCTGTGACTGCGACAGGACCAAGTGTTTCAGCAAGTCCTCCATTTTCCCCGCAATGCAGGCTGGCTTGCTACAGACTTGACCCAGGACATGCAGTAACCGTCTCACTTCTCTGCTGGGAACGCTGCCCGCATTCTAGCACCAATTGTAAGGGGTTTACTTGCTCAGATGCAATGGGAGGCAATCAGGAGGTTCCTTAAAAAAGTCCATGGGGTTTATTGCTTTTCAAACCCACAAAGTAAAACAGAAAAGAAATAGCCTTTGACTCAGGCAAAACAAAGTACAAGTGTCCAGTACTTTAGGCTCGGTCCTGGAGCCTCAACACAAACAGGAGGCTTTCACCTCCCCACATACAGACCATGTGTTAAGCCATAGCCTCCATTATATAGCTATACCCAGCTAAGAACATATCACATGACTAGTCATGTGGTAGTGACATCACCACAGGTCCTAAAACATAGAGGTACGGTGATGCCCCTACCCAGGGCTGAGGTACATGGGCAGCCCGACCCTCCCATCTCTCAGTGCTGCCCGTAACCCGGACCCAAGTGTATTAACCGGCCCCTTAGTGACCACGTGCACTAAAGAAAACTCTCCGGGTTACATCACAGAGACAAGCCATCTCTGTGACACATACCTCCTGTCTACTATACAACCCTTAGCCACGCTACAATATACAGAATAATACAGATACTGAGAATTACACTCAGTATACAGGACAGGAGAAGTGGTACTGTGCAGTGTATATATACAGAATAATACAGGTACTGAGGATTACACCCAGTATACAGGACAGGAGAAGTGGTACTGTGCACTGTATATACAGAATAATATAGATACTGAGAATTACCCAAGTATACAGGACAGGAGAAGTGGTACTGTGCAGTGTATATATACAGAATAATATAGATACTGAGAATTACACCCAGTATACAGTACAGGAGAAGTGGTATTGTGCAGTATATATACAGAATAATACAGATACTGAGAATTACACCCAGTGTACAGGACAGGAGAAGTGGTACTGTGCAGTGTATATACAGAATAATATAGATACTGAGAATTACACCCAGTGTACAGGGCAGGAGAAGTGCTACTGTGCAGTGTATATATACAGAATAATACAGGTACTGAGAATTACACCCAGTGTACAGGGCAGGAGAAGTGGTACTGTGCAGTGTATATATACAGAATAATATAGATACTGAGAATTACCCAAGTATACAGGACAGGAGAAGTGGTACTGTGCAGTGTATATACAGAATAATATAGATACTGAGAATTACACCAAGTATACAGGACAGGAGAAGTGGTATTGTGCAGTATATATACAGAATAATACAGATACTGAGAATTACACCCAGTGTACAGGGCAGGAGAAGTGGTACTGTGCAGTGTATATACAGAATAATATAGATACTGAGAATTACACCCAGTGTACAGGGCAGGAGAAGTGCTTATGTGCAGTGTATATATACAGAATAATACAGGTACTGAGAATTACACCCAGTGTACAGGGCAGGAGAAGTGCTACTGTGCAGTGTATATATACAGAATAATACAGATACTGAGAATTACACCCAGTGTACAGGGCAGGAGAAGTGCTACTGTGCAGTGTATATATACAGAATAATACAGATACTGAGAATTACACCCAGTATACAGGACAGGAGAAGTGCTACTGTGCAGTGTATATATACAGAATAATACAGATACTGAGAATTACACCCAGTATACAGGATAGGAGAAGTGGTACTGTGCAGTGTATATATACAGAATAATACAGATACTGAGAATTACACCCAGTGTACAGGACAGGAGAAGTGGTACTGTGCAGTGTATATATACAGAATAATACAGATACTGAGAATTACACCCAGTATACAGGACAGGAGAAGTGCTACTGTGCAGTGTATATACAGAATAATACAGATATTGAGAATTACACCCAGTATACAGGACAGGAGAAGTGGTACTGTGCAGTGTATATATACAGAATAATACAGATACTGAGAATTACACCCAGTGTACAGGGCAGGAGAAGTGGTACTGTGCAGTGTATATATACAGAATAATACAGATACTGAGAATTACACCCAGTATACAGGGCAGGAGGAGTGGTACTGTGCAGTGTATATACAGAATAATACAGACACTGAGAATTACACCCAGCATACAGGACAGGAGAAGTGGTACTGTGCAGTGTATATACAGAATAATGCAGATACTAAGAATTACACCCAGTATACAGGACAGGAGAAGTGGTACTGTGCAATGTATATACAGAATAATACAGATACTGAGAATTACACCCAGTATACAGGGCAGGAGAAGTGGTACTGTGCACTGTATATACAGAATAATACAGATACTGATAATTACACCCAGTATACAGGACAGGAGAAGTGGTACTGTGCAGTGTATATATACAGAATAATACAGATACTGAGAATTACACCCAGTATACAGGACATGAGAAGTGGTACTGTGCAGTGTATATATACAGAATAATACAGATACTGAGAATTACACCCAGTATACAGGACAGGAGAAGTGGTACTGTGCAGTGTACATACAGAATAATACAGATACTGAGAATTACTGTCACGCGGTCTTATGATATGTGTACGATGTCAGTAAACTATTCTTAAAAGAACAACACTCTATACAACATATAGATTAGCAACATCAGCATGTAAATATAGAATAGATTTACCTGACACGATATCCGTTGAACTCAGGGTTAATCTTGAGGACTTGATACACTGTCACAGGAAAGAGGAGGACCGGGGGTCTAACCTGACCCTAAACTGGGGTCCTAACTAATCCCTCACCTTGGAGGTACTGATAATGGTTCAGAGGTCCAAGTCTCCAGCCTAACCCTGTCTCCTATCAGTCCCTGAACCCTGTAATCAGTCCTAAGAAGGATTCTGATTACCACCAAAGGGATATGGGCTGATCTCTGCTAAATACACAGATTAGACATATAAGACAGACTGGAGAAAACACAGACTTGCATACACACTCAAACACAGAAGGAACATAAATGATCTGGGATATTAAACTCTAAGCAAGGTGAGCTTAAAACAACTAAGGAGCTCTTTAACTTAAGTCTATACAGATACAATCCTATCTGTGGTCTGCATGAAGAATTTCACTGGCAACTCCCAACACAGACAACCAGAGATTTAAAGGAAACCAATCAACAAATAATTAATTGCAGCCGGAAGAAACTGCACCCAGTCCCAGAACTGAGCACAGACAGAATTAACTCCCTAACTGCCAAACACAAAGAAACAGCAACTCAGCTGTGAGAAGTCAGAATGTGCAACCGCGACGATCTTCGTGGCGATGCACATGTATCGACCCGCCACCACAATTGTGGATTACCAGGGCAATGGGGTACTCAGAGCCGAGCCCATGGAAGTCTATGGGGTTTGTCACAGGTAGCGGTGGCTCGGTCTGTGGCCCTGGCGGTCTGGCGTATGTTGGGGGAATATTTACAGGGGATAGATTTATATACAGTTCGTGACGCCACCTGTAGTCTTCTGGTAATTTGTACCAGCGCTGCTGTAGATCTCTGAGGGGATGGTGATGCAGCTAGATGTCAGGTCCCCTACAGGTGGGACTGGTCCCTCAAAGTCTATGAAGTTAGTGAAGCCGGGTGCAGATAAATAACACAGTCTCACACGGTCAGCGTCTTTCCATACCTTTACTTGTAAGATGTTCAGGCAGGTCCCAGGGAGGCTGATCCAAGGAGAATGTATTTTGAGATAGCAGCTGGACAAGTTAGGGGCCTCCTTTACTTTCAACACGATGGTCAACCACCCTGAAGCGTATTTTCCCTCTAAAACCCCGCTATTCCATAGCTGTACTGCCCATCATTTTGGGTGGGGCCCTTTCCGTGAGGGCTAAATTCCTGTCTTGTCCTGCAGAGATCAGGCCTCCTCCCCCCGACCCATTACGTATGACTTTTTGGGCTGTTTGCCCCCGGGCCTAAGGGGGCCGGAAAAACTTTTCTGGGGTTTTCTTCCCAGCGAAACAAAAGTGACTTCTTTTTCCCCCCCACTCAAATTCAAATTCTTACCCCCCTTTTCAAAAATCACCTTTTACTTCCTTTCCCTTTTCTCCTGGAGTAAACCAAATCCCCTTCAAAAAACAAAACACTTCCCTTCCTTCCTTTTGAGTTTTAGAATCTTATTTATCCCTCAAAAAGTTCTTAATTACGTCCTTTTAAAGGGTGAAGTAATCTTTCGCCTTTTTCTTTCCCCTGTTTTAAATGGTAAGCCGGGCCCTTGGGAAATCATACTCCCCTTCTGGGCCCCCAGCGAAAAATTTTTGCTTAAGGGGAACCCCGGGTTTCCCCCCAAGTAGTAGGGTAAAGGGCTTTTTCCAAACAGGAAAAACCCTTTTAACACCCCAAAAAAAACCCTGACCATCCCCCCCTTGATCACCCCCAAAAGGGGTTTCCCGTGTATTTGGGAAGGGAAATTGGAAAAAGAAAAAACCTTCTTTTTCCCAACATCTCCGGGGCCGGTTTTGGGCCAAACCCCCGGGTAACTTCCCCCTGAAACCAGACCCCTGAAAACAAAAAGGAAGTTTTTTTTTTTTTATGAAAATCACTTAAAATTTAAAATTTTTTAAAAAAAAAATTTAAAAGGGAGGGAGGTCTTTAAAGGAAAACAAAACATTTTAAAGAAAATCAAAAGGGATAAGGGAACAAAAAATTTTTAAAAATACCAGTTTCTTTAAGGGCCCCCACCAAACCCTTTCCTTCCTGGGGGGTTAGGTCCTGCAAAATATTTTATCCCCCCCACTTTTTTTACAAGGGGGGCGGAAAATTCCGAAACCCCGAAGGGGGCCAAAAAAGAAAAATTTGGGTGGAACCTCCCCAAAAAGGGTTTTAAAAAAAGACCATTTAAACATTTAAAAAAAAAGGCAAACTTTTCTGAACCCACCCGGGGTTTCTTTTTGGGTTTTAAAAAACCTAAATTCTAGAAAAAGAAAAACAAATTTTTCATAAAAAAAATTAATTTTTAAAACGGAAACCCTTTTGGGCCTTTGGGGCCCATTCTTTTTCCCTTTTCCCCCGGGGGGGGTAATTGGACCCCCCCAAAAGTTCCATTTCTGGGCCGGGCCCCCACAAGATACGCTCCCCACGCTGGGGGTTTTGGGCTGGGCTTGGGGGTCGGGGGGCCGAGGGGGGAATTGTGGGTTCCTGAGGGCCGGTTAATCGGGGCCCAAACCCCAGGGGGCCCCCCTTTAAAATCTGGGGCCCAAAAACAGGAAAAAGCCTTTTGTATTTGGGTAATTAATCCATAACCTTGGGGTGTTTCGGCCATTCTGCAAGAGTAGTTTTATAGGGGGGTAGAAACGAACCATATAAAGCCCGGGGGGTAAAAAGGCAAAAGGTGGCCAAACCCCTTAAACCCTCCCCCTGCTTCCTCCACTTCGGCTTCCCCGACTTCCCACCGGGGATCACACTTCCCCCTCCTGGGGGGGGCTTTCCAAATCGGCCT
Organism: Oophaga sylvatica; assembly: GCA_033576555.1. Taxonomy (NCBI): domain Eukaryota; kingdom Metazoa; phylum Chordata; class Amphibia; order Anura; family Dendrobatidae; genus Oophaga; species Oophaga sylvatica. The sequence goes on along the minus strand of JARQOD010000007.1, from coordinate 110,465,959 downwards.
TTAACCTCCTCGCCCCCACCCTTACCGGGGGGATAGGTCGGAAAAAAACGGGGAAAAACCCCCCTTTTCCCTTGGGGGGCGAATTTTTGGAAAAACCACAGGGGAAAACGAAAAGGGGGGATCAGGGTCCCCAAACCGGTGCTCCAACCCCGGGGCCCGCTCTTCAAACCCTTTGGCCATTTTAAACCTTTTCTTCTTAATTTTTTTAGAACGCTTTAGGGGGCAGGGCACGGAAATCCGGGCGGGGACCCCGGCTGGGGGCCCCCTGCCCCTCCCTTCCCGCCCGGGTGACATCTGGGGTTTTGGGGCCCCAAGACTTTTTTTCCCAAAAGGGGGGTTTTCCATTGGAGGGGGGCTCCCTCCTGCAGGGAGGTGAAGAGGGGGGGATCTTTTGGAGGGCAAAACCCGGTTTAAAACCTTAGAGGGGACATTTTCTCCCCACTGGGGGGCACGGACGGGGGTACCCCCAAAACCACGGTTTCCAAAAATTTCCAAAAGGGGGATTTTTGCCCAAATGCAAACCGTCCCTTTTTTTTAAAAAAAATATGGAAAACAGGTCCAATTTTGAATTTTCCGCCCCTGACGAATTTTTTCGGGCCCCCACCCTTGTTTAACCGGGCAAGGGTTAACCGAGCCCTTTTGGGGGGAAGGGGGGTTTTTCCCGGGAAGGGGTTTTTCTGTGGCCCCCCCTGGCTTTTTTGGGGGTTTTCTAAAAATTTATAAAGCGTGCGCCCCGGGGGTTTTGGTAATTGCCACGTCGGATCCTGAATGGGGGGTTTTAGCTGGTGAGGGCCTACGGTTGGGGTGGGGGCCCTTTTAAAACTATGTTAGGGGCCGGGTCGATTAAAAAAACGTCCCCCCGGTACGTTTTTTTCCTTTACGAAAGGGTTTAGCAGGTTTCCCGGGGGGCTGGGGGAAAATTTTTTTCCCGGGTGATTTTTAAGCCCTGCTTACCTTTTTCTTTTAACACGGGTCAACCCGGGGTGAACGTATTCCCCTTTAAAACCGTTTTCCCCTGGAGCCCCGTTTTTGTCCGCAAGATTGCAAACCTGTCTACTTTCCCTGGGAGACAAAAGATTGGTGGAAATTAAAATGTATCCAAATTAGCCCAAAAACACCCCCCCAGATGACAAAAAATGTCTTCGGGAGTCGAACCCAGACCTCTTGTCCCTGGCCAGCACTCTACCTCTGAGTTTCGCTGGCGCAAGTTCCCCTTGCTGAACCAAATACCATTGCTGTTTTCCCTGATTGGCTACCCCTATGCTCTTGTTTGGGGCCTCTGTTTGCCAATTACACACCCATTAAAACCCCGGGCCCCGTGGGTTGCATTGGAGATTTTTGAGTCCAACCCTTTTAGTCAAGCTTTTCCCCGCCTGATATTGTAAAAAAACCGCTCTCCCTGTGAAGACCTCGGCCTGCCTCTGACTCGCTCCCGCCTGATCCTTGCTACAAACACTGCTTCCCCTGTGAACCCCGACTCGCCGCCTTCGATACTTTATCTCCCTGCTCCTCTGTTACCGAATGCCCTTTCCTGTGTACCGATCCGGCTGCCACCTGCTACTTTATCCGCCTGATCCTTTGGTAAAAAACACTGCTTTCGTGTACCGACCTGGGGTGCATCTGACTACGCTACCTCCCTCTGATTTCCCTAGTGTTTGAGTAACATCGGCCCCAACCCAAAAGGGGGTCTTGACAGAATAATTCGCGCCAAAAATGGAGCCCGCTGTGAACACCCTGAGACGGCAATTTAACGGAGCTTAAAAGTTTTTGTACTGACTCTAAAGGAAAAATGCCAAGTTACAAACTGATTTCACGGCGATAAAAAGGGAAGTAAAGGTACAAAAACAACTTCTGGACTGCGAAATTTGGGGGGTTCCGAAATCAAACGCGCGGCTGCCCCTGCCTGCAAGTTTGTGGGGAAATCGAAAGCAGTCCCGGGTTTCCCTCAATCAATGCGCATATATTCCAGATGCAACCTGTCCCTTTCCAAGGGAGGAAGAAAGTTTTTTCATGATAAATCTCCTGAGGGATGAAGCTCTTGCTTGGGCTTCCCCTTTTATTAGAAAAGGATATGACCTCCTTAATGACCTAACCCTTTCACCGCAGCTATGAATAAGTTTTTTGCCCCAAACCCGGGCCCAAGGGCAGAAAAAAAATTTTACATAATTTGCGAAAGGACCGCTCTGTTGGGGAAATTATACACGGTTCCGTCGCTGGGGGGCCGACACCACCTGGAACCCTGGCCCCAGAGAAGTCAATTTCACGAGGGTTTTAAAAAACCGTGAAAGACGACTTGCCGGGTTGGCCCCCTGACCGTTGGAGGACTTTATTCAACTTGACCCGGTTTGACCAGAGACTTAATAAAGGAAAAAAGGGAGGCTGCGAGCATTTGGGGAAAGCCCTGGCTTCTATTTTCAGCATCAAAACCACCAAGAAAGACCAAGTTGTGCTGAACCGAGCAGTCCGACGTCACCCGAAGCCCCCCTTGCACAGGGAAGGAGGGGGACGTGCAGAACATCTCTGCCTCTTTGGGGGGGACCCTGGACACTAGCCATAAGTTCTAAAAAAAGGGCATACCTTTACCACAACGGGTCTGCCGCAATAGGGACCTTTCTCAGCAGTCGGGTTCCATCTTGCAGACTACCATCAGTAAAGCCAAATAGACAAAAAAACATACCACATTCTCATTTTGTAATCCCCATTCAGGTTTTAATGGGGGCCCCAAAAAAAAACAATGCCTGCCCTGTTGGATCGGGGCAGGAGGAAATTTTTGGACTTAAAATTTACACGTGATAATAATTTTCAGTAGGGGCCAAATCCACACCAATTGAAAGGAAACTGTGGGGACACCTTTGTTTCTGACCTGTCACGCAGAGACAATCGAATGGAATTTGTATCGACCGGATCACATAAAGCTGTCAGTTTCCACCTTATTTCATCTCCGAAATTTCCGGTAATTCTAGGGATCCCGGTTTTAGTCCATAACCCTTCTATAAAGGGCATAAAGGACCATACCTTTCCATCTGACACTGAAAGAATAATTTCTAAGGAACCCCTGTTCTCCAACAAGTCCAAATCTTGAGATTTCGCATGAGAAGGAAGAAAAATACCACCTCAAAATCAGCAGTTCTCTGAGTCGCAGTAAGAAGAAGCAGTAAATTACCTCCTCACCGTCCTTACGACTGTCCATGAATGCCCCCAGGAGCAACCTTCCATTTGGCGGTTTCCCAATCTTTCCAAACCCTGAAGAAGGTTTTAAAAAAGTTCCTGGATGAAAATTAGAAAAAGGCTTTATTCGACCTTCCACTTCCCAGCTGGGGCACCCCTTTTTTGTTAAAAGAAAGACCCCTTGCGGCATGTATTGATACAGAAGATGAAAAATATCACTGTCAAGAATCGTCCCCGCTACCCTTGATTTCCTAAAAACATTTGAGGGGGATCCGTTCTGAAAAAATCTTTACGAAGTGGATCTTAGGGGGCTTTACAACCCAACGGACGCCCAGGAGATAGTGGAAGACCGCCTTCAAACGAGATATGGACATTTTGAATCTTTTGTTATGCCCTTTGGCTTAGCATCCCCGCCCCCTTTTAAACATTTATTAATGATGTATTTCGAAAATTTCTGGAAATTTCTTTTGTGGCTTTCCGAGATTTTTTAAAATTTTTCAAAAACCTTGGAAGAGCACGCAGGCCCCCTTAGTCTTGGAACGACCGGGAGAACCATCTCTCATTAAACTAAAAAAGTGATTTTGAACAAACCATTTCCCAAATTTTCGGGGATATTCATCCCCCCAGAGGTCTGAGCATGGATCCCGCAAAATCAATGCTGTAGTAGATGGCCTGTTCCAAAATTAAAAGACGTCCAGGTTTCATAGGATTTGAAAAATTTTTTCCGGAAAAATTTATAAAAAAATTTTCAGGATCATCTACCAATTACACCTAACAAAAAGAAAAAGCATTTTTCTGGTTTCCCCGGAGGACAGAGGTTTTTGGGACAATTGAAAACTCTTTTTTACGCTCCCATTTTTAGTACAACCCAAATCCGAATTCCATTTACTCGAAGTGGACGCTGGGACTTGCAGTGGGGCTTCTGTTCAGCGATTGGGGACAAGAGCAACTTCACCATGTGCGTTTTTTCCACACCATGTCATCTGCAGAAAGAACTCGACTTGGTAATAAAGAACTGTAGCCTTAAATTTTGCCTTCCCCGAGTGGAGACATTTCTGGAAGGGTCCCAAACCCCCCCTTGATGTTCTCAGGGACCACAAGAATTTTGAATTCCCCCGTACAGAAAAAAGTTTGTCTGAAGAAAAGCACGAGGGGCCCTTATTTTTCTCAAGTTTCAATTTATAATTTTCCCCGGCCGGGTTCAAAAAAGGGAAAGGCTGACCCCCGTCCGGGGAGGGTTTTCGGAACCTGGGAGAGGCTAGTAATGTGATCAAATTCAGGCCTAAAATTTTTTTGGGAATATGCACTTGAGGACTAGAAATAGAATAAAGATGGTATCAAGGGGATTTTTTTTTCCCTTTAAATCACCCTTCGGAAGACGTCGATTTTTCATTAAAGAGGGTTTTGGAGCAGAAAACCCCAAATATGTCCCTGAATTTTGCCTTGAAGCCCTCAAAAGGTCCATGATTCAAACGGCAGGCTTTGGATTTGCAAAAACAAAAAGACTTATATTGTTTCTTTTGGGGCCTAATTGTAGGAAGGAGGGGGGAAATATGTTTAACCCTTTTAAACATGCGCACGAAACAAACCCCACGATCGCCCCCTTGGGATCTTACAACCATCCCAGTTCCACCAGGCCGGGGGTCTATTTCCCCGGTTTTTATTGTGGAAAATACCCCCCTAAAAAGATACCCATCCTGTCATAGTGGACCCTCACAAAAAAGGCCCCACTTTTTTCCAAATGAAGGAATTCCCATGCTGGGAAAAAAAAAAAGAGAATTTTTTCAAAGAGGGATTCAGGTTACATGGAAATTCCCGACGCGTGGGGTTACAGAGGCGTTCGTTTTCATCAAAATTTTTTAAGATTTCTGTAAGCCTGGGAGCACGGTGAATCTTTTTTAGCTTTACCTCCAAGCCAAAGGGCCCAAAGGAGAGAAGAACCAGCTTTGGGCAATACCTCCGTTGCTTCATTTCCATTTCAGGAGACTGGGTGGACTATTTTCCAACAGCAGAGTTTGCCTACAACAACTCCATACTAGCGCTACACTCAAACCCCATTTTTTGCAATTTGGGTACATCCAGTATTTTTCCCTAATTGCCATGAACACTCCCTTCCTGTGTTAATGACAGGCTTACAAAATTCAGGAATCCCCGAAGGAATTATAGAGATATTGCTCAAGACCCAGGAAGAAATTTTAAGGAAGCAGCAAAAAAACATCGGAGAGTGCCCCCTGGGTCTTCAGGTTGGAGACAAAATTTGGCTGTCCCCTAAAACCCTTTAAAACCATGTGCCATCCCCAAATTTGGGTCAGAAAACATTGGACCCTTTTTAAATTTCTGCAAAATTAACCAGGGGTTCTTTTCGTTTAAAATCCCAAAATCTAAAGATTCATCCCTGTTTCAATATCCTTGCTCAAACCCTTTTGTGAAAACCCGTTTCCCGGAAAAATTCAGCCACCTCCCCCCCGAAAGGGTCCGGGTGAAAAAATACATTGTGGATAAAGATTTGGACTCCCCCAAAAATTTAGGGTAAACGCAGTATCTGGTGCAGTGGAAGGGTTGGGCCAGAGGAAAAATTCATGGGAAACCAGGGAGAACGTCCTGCCCCAGACTAACAAGAGCCTTTTATCAGAGGTACCCGGGTAAGCCGCCCCGAGATGTCAGAGGCTCCGGGAAAAGGAGGGAGTAGTCAGGGTCAAAAACCCAGTACCTCTTGCCCACGGGCCCAGCAGCTCTCCCCATCTGGCTTTTTGCTGCAACCTTGGAACCAGATACATTGCTTTTTCCCCCCCCAAACCCCCCTTTTTTTGGGCCCGTTTCCCAATTCAACCCAATAAAAGGCCCGGGGGTTTGTATCGAATTTTGACCCCCAGCCTTTAGTAAAGGTTTTCCGCTGTCCTTGCTACAAAAAAGCTCTCCTGTGAAACCGCCCGGGCCGTTTGCTAAGCCCCGTGTCCATGTAAAAACATTCCCGGCCACCTGGCCCCCTTCTGACTCTTACTGCCTGCCCTCTGTTACCCGGGGAAATGCCTTTTCCTGTGTACCGGGCCCCGGGTGCCACCTGACTACTTATCGCCTGTCCCTTGCTAAAACATGCTTTCCTGTGTACCACCTCCGGTGCCATCTGACTACGCTACCGCCCGCTTTCCCCAGTGTTTGCAGTAAAACGGCCAACCCCGGGGGGTCTTGACAATGTCATTAACAAAATGTTGGAAAAACTGCTGGGGCAGTAGTCAGACCAAAGGCATGACAAAGGTTCTCATAATGTCCCTCCGGCTTTTAAAACCCCTTTTTTCACTCTCCCCCTCTTTTTATCCTAATCAGATTATACGCCCCCCTGAGATCCAATTTAGGAACCATTTGGGGCCAACAAATTTTATTGAAGAGATCAGGAAAACAGAGGGAGGGATACGGACCCAAAAAGTAATCCGATTAATTCGCGGAAATCCAGCAAGGGGGTAGGCCTCCTTTTTTTTTACAAAGAAACCCCCCGGCCACTGGGGAAGATGAATCTAATATGCCCCTTTTGGCCGGGCTTTCCGAAAAAAAATCTTTCATAGCCGCCTCTCAGGACAGAAAGGGTTATATAACCCGCTTTTGGTAATTAAAGATCGGGAAGTAAATTAATAGAGCAGTCATACACGCATGAGGGGCAACTCCGAAACCCCCCCTAGAGAACAACCCCCCAAAGGTCCTCCAAAAAGGGGGAAAAATATAGGCACAACCGCATGATGATGGTTCATGCATTATTTTTGCAAAACCCCCCCCATTGGCTTATATCTTGGATGCCAAAATCACGGGTTAAATTTTAAACCAAACCAAGGGGAAGCCCCCAACACGATGGGGTGGTGACCCTCCAAACATAACAAGAAATAGTTCCCTATGTATTGCCCCCCCCGAAGGTCAATGTTATGAACCTCATGAAACCCAAAACTACCTTGGCCGAGGGGCCCGGCGTCAAAGGGGAAAAGGGGTCGGTTTGCCTACACCCGATCAACCTTTAGCCGAGCAAACTGAGGTCAAACCCGATTAGCCCCGGACCCCAACCCCATCAAGAAGAACGAAAATCTCTCCCCTCCGTCCAACCACCCCCTCCGGGACAAGGGAATGGAAAAACTACGGACGAAATACAACCCCAGGTTGTCGTCCCACACAACCTGGGATTTAAAAGTTTTCCGGCGACTTTTTTCTCAACAAGGCACGGATGGACATCCCCACAAAATGTCCCTCTTCCCGCAGAAAAACACCTTTTAGTCCTTTGGGGCCCTACCGCCCAACCCCCCCTAGAAATGATTTTTCCCTCCCCAAATGATAGGCTCCTCGAAAGACAAAGGGGGAACCCCAAATAAGGGACTTTGTAGGAGGTGGAGTAACAACAGGGGGGGGATTTCCCGCACCTTCCCCGGAGCGTCTAAAGACGTTTGAAAAGGGGCCCCAAGCAGCCCTCCCGTGATGGAGGAGAAAACTCTGAGCCAAAACTTTCCCTTTAATTTTCAGAAAGCCCCCGACAAAACTGGCTCCCAAAAGCTGGGTTTTCCCCGGTTTTGTGGCCCTTACGGAACTCAGAAGCAAATTCCCCCGCCGGGCGATCTCCCGCTGTATTTACGTAATTTTGTTTCCCGCAAGAGAGACCCCCATTGGGTATCATATACCAAACCCAGGAGAAAAAAAAGATCTACGACTGTAGAGCCGGGGTCCCGGGGAAGGGAGAAGGCCAGGATTGGGGGCCCCCTTTTAGGAGCGGGATAACAATTTCCCCTCCGCTCTTCACTCCCGATTCGAGCCGAAACCCAAAATAAAAATTTACATGCTTCCAAGGGGAAAAAAATTTGTTCGCCCCACCCGTGAACCGTCGGGAGAGCTACTTTAGGTTTAAATCTGGTTTGCTCCCGGGGAGACAAAATTTTTGGGCTTAAATTCCGTCACTCCATGGTAATCCCCGAATGCAGGCGCTGGGCTACTGGATCCATGGCAACTGGGAAAAAATTTTATGGGCCAGTGAAAAAAGTCACGCGGTTTAGGTAGTGTCGATGTCAGTAAACATTTTAAAAAAAAATCATTTACAACAAATTTTGATTAGCAAAAACAGCCTGTAAATATAAATAGTTTTCCGCACGAATCCTTTGAATAGGGTTAATCTTGAGGACGATACCCCTCACAGGAAAGAGGGGACCGGGGGTTCTAACCTGACCCAAACTGGGGTCCTAAAAAATCCCACCTTGGAGGTTGTTAAAAAGGGTTTAGGGTCCCGTCCCAGCCTAACCCTGTCTCCTTCTCCCGAACCCCGTAATCAGCCAAGAAAAAAATTCTGATTACCACCAAGGGGATATGGGCTGATCTTGCTAAATACACAGATTAGCATATAAGACAAAGGGGAAAACCAGGTTTCATACACCCAAACAAGAAGGAACATAATTACTGGGATATTAAAAATCTAAGCAAAGGTGAGCTTAAAACAACTAAGGAGCTCTTTAATTAAGTCTTACAGAACAATCCATCTGTGGTTGCATGAAAATTTCACTGGCAACCCAACACAGCAACCAGAGATTTAAAGGAAACCCAAACAACAAAAAATTAATTGCGCCGGGGGGAAAAAAATGCACCGGGCCCCCCCCGAGCCAAAA
>JARQOD010000007.1:110421918-110457067 GCA_033576555.1 Oophaga sylvatica | reverse complement strand
TGGCTTGACACAGCCTGTGCCGTCCGGAGCTTCTGGTTCCAATATCTGTTCTATCACCAGCGCCGCCCGCAGAAAGAATATGACGGCGCCTGGCAACAAAAGCAGAGGTTACAGGAGCAGGTCCTGGCTGAGATGTGACAAGGAGTTGATGGTGCTCCCGACATGTCTGTTTTAGAATATACTTGTTTTCCCAATAATATAACAATTTTGGAGCAGCTTTTCTTACAACTCTCTGTTGTGCCGTTCCTCTGTTATTCCTCCTGCAAATACAGGTCCTTCTCAAAAAATTAGCATATAGTGCTAAATTTCATTATTTACCATAATGTAATGATTACAATTAAACTTTCATATATTTTAGATTCATTACACACCAACTGAAATTTGTCAGGTCTTTTATTGTTTTAATACTGATGATTTTGGCATACAACTCCTGATAACCCAAAAAACCTGTCTCAAAAAATTAACATATTTCAACCGTCCAATAAAATAAAAGTGTTTTTTCAAAACAAACAAAAAAACCATCAAATAATAATGTTCAGTTATGCACTCAATACTTGGTCGGGAATCCTTTTGCAGAAATGACTGCTTCAATGCGGCGTGGCATGGAGGCAATCAGCCTGTGACACTGCTGAGGTGTTATGGAGGCCCAGGATGCTTCGATAGCGGCCTTAAGCTCATCCAGAGTGTTGGGTCTTGCGTCTCTCAACTTTCTCTTCACAATATCCCACAGATTCTCTATGGGGTTCAGGTCAGGAGAGTTGGCAGGCCAATTGAGCACAGTAATACCATGGTCAGTAAACCATTTACCAGTGGTTTTGGCACTGTGAGCAGGTGCCAGGTTGTGCTGAAAAATGAAATCTTCATCTCCATAAAGCATTTCAGCCGATGGAAGCATGAAGTGCTCCAAAATCTCCTGATAGCTAGCTGCATTGACCCTGCCCTTGATGAAACACAGTGGACCAACACCAGCAGCTGACATGGCACCCCACACCATCACTGACTGTGGGTACTTGACACTGGACTTCAGGCATTTTGGCATTTCCTTCTCCCAGTCTTCCTCCAGACTCTGGCACCTTGATTTCCGAATGACATGCAAAATTTGCTTTCATCAGAAAAAAGTACTTGGGACCACTTAGCAACAGTCCAGTGCTGCTTCTCTGTAGCCCAGGTCAGGCGCTTCTGCCGCTGTTTATGGTTCAAAAGTGGCTTTACCTGGGGAATGCGGCACCTGTAGCCCATTTCCTGCACACGCCTGTGCACGGTGGCTCTGGATGTTTCTACACCAGACTCAGTCCACTGCTTCCTCAGGTCCCCCAAGGTCTGGAATCGCTCCTTCTCCACAATCTTCCTCAGGGTCCGGTCACCTCTTCTCGTTGTACAGCGTTTTCTGCCACATTGTTTCCTTCCAACAGACTTCCCATTGAGGTGCCTTGATACAGCACTCTGGGAACAGCCTATTTGTTGAGAAATTTCTTTCTGGGTCTTACCCTCTTGCTTGAGGGTGTCAATGATGGCCTTCTTGACATCAGTCAGGTCGCTAGTCTTACCCATGATGGGGGTTTTGAGTAATGAACGAGGCAGGGAGTTTTTAAAAGCCTCAGGAATCTTTTGCATGTGTTTAGAGTTAATTACTTGATTCAGAAGATTAGGGTAATAGGTCGTTTAGAGAACCTTTTCTTGATATGCTAATTTTTTGAGACAGGTTTTTTGTGTTATCAGGAGTTGTATGCCAAAATCATCAGTATTAAAACAATAAAAGACCTGACAAATTTCATTTGGTGTGTAATGAATCTAAAATATATGAAAGTTTAATTGTAATCATTACATTATGGAAAATAATGAAATTTAGCACTATATGCTAATTTTTTGAGAAGGACCTGTATAAAAATGATTTACAAACTGTTTCAAAGGGGTATTTATTGGTCAGCTCTGATTGGACATTAACACAGTGTGTAATGATATGCAACCCCAAACTAGTAACACCCACTTGTCAAATTACTATTTCCAGGAGGAATAACAGATGAATATCACAATCCAGAGAGCTATGAAAATATGCTCTGGAATTGGGGGATAAAAATTTTAATAAATTAATGTGATGAGAGCTGAGAAGTCACCTTTACGATATCTGAGGCCGCTGGCAAAGGATAGAGGGTGCAGATAAAACTGAATGTGGTGATGGCTACTCCCATAGGACTCGGGGCACTGGACAAAACATACATGGCCACGGTGCCGGCAATGTTGGCAGACTATTAACATACTCTATGAGGAACTGGCAAATAAGAAGGACACATTTACAATCAGATGTGGTGATTGCTGGTGCCAGGAGACCCGGGGGACTGGACAAAAGATTTTGGGGTATGTTTTCGTAGTCAATACCCTAAGGACATAGTAGCCAACATTGGTATTTTCTATTGGCAATTTAGGCATACGTTAGCACCAACCACCCATTAATGTCTAAACCTCTAATTTGTGATGGGATTCATGTAATCCCCCGCTTTGTTTTACCTATAAGCCCAGGTTAGGTGCCAGCATTACTTCTGAGACATTGTAAAAAGTAGCAACAACCCCAACCATCACATATGTGTATATAAAATATCTATGAACAGAAAATCATTAGAAATACACATGGATGTGGGATACACTAGTAGGAGAACTGTATTGCAAAGCAACAAACTAGAGAAAAACAGTCCAATATTCCAACACTTTAATTTTATTAGGTGTATAACATAACATTAAAAGAAGCACTGGTGCATAGCACACAGGGGAACTGACAGACACAGTGGTGTCAGCATCAAAACGCGAAAAGGGGATCAGAGTCCATCTACCCACCCAAATATATTATAACTATATAAGGAATGACATGCCTGAAGCAACAACATTCTTTAAATCACAGGCTAAATAGCAAACAAGTAAATCAATACCCGGACATGTCAATGCATACACATACCTATAAGGGTGAGGTGAAAAACGGACCGCTGACCCACCCCAACGTACGTTTCGGAGCACACTCCTTCCTCAGGGGGCCTAGTGTAGTGATGACCAGGTGCCTCTAATATAGGAAGAGGCAGCACGCCCCATCCTATCACATGTGGGATCAGGCAATGAGCGCATATGTAAATAATACTCAATTAGTTCAATATCTCATATCACGCAGCGAAAAAACCGCTACCAGCTGATGCATCTGCATACCTGACCGTCATAGACGCCATACCGGAAGTGCGTGGGGCCCCACGTGACCGGAAATGGACATCCAGAGGGCGGGAGTAGGACAGAATGCCACACAGCCTGGCGCATGCGCAGATGCATTATAGAATAGAATCCGCCATCTTGGTGCAGGGAAGCAGGCCACACAGACAAGCACAGCGCCTACATCACATATTTTGCAATAGTAATCACTCTAAAGCCACCAGCACCAACCCAAACATGGCTGCCATAAAGATACATAGATACTCAAAATAGTATGGACATAGCGCAAAGCACATGCGCAGATTGCAGTAACCACCACATGTGTACGGGGAATGTAAAAGGGACATACTATCTAATATCTCAGCAGAATCAATATATATGCCATAAATGAACAAAATATATGTAATGAAAAGCTGAAAAGTGAAAATAGAAACGAAAAAGTGAAAAAAATATATATAAAAAATAAAAAATAAAAAATGAACAATAGTCAATGCATATAAACCAATAACAAAACAGATGCACAATAAAACTATATGCAAACAATAAATACAAAAAATAATACCAAATGAGAAGTGAACAACTGAAAAAACAGATTAAACAATAAAATAAAAAAATAATAAAATAATAAAATGTAGAAAATAAATAAAATACATACATGTACATATATGCATATACATGCACATCTGACTACTAAATAAACAATAAACATATGTATAATGATTTTGATGCTTATATCTTCATTAACTTGAGAATGTCCCACGGAAAGGTAACGCTGGTCAGTCCACTCATATCATGCCTCATATGCGTGTCTTCATAAACATATAATATCATATCTCTAAATAATAAAAAAAATAAATGTTAAAATGATAAAAACAATGCGGACACCAATGTGTCCATCAGTGGGCAGCAAATGGAGATCACAAATATGGGGCAAAGGATAGGTTCTCATTGAGGCCTTTAGGGTGTATAGTACTAAGCGTCCAAATCCATCTGGATTCAAGCTGTCCCAGTCTTTTAGTCAAGTCTCCGCCTCTGATATTAATGCCAAGTCTGTCAATACCCCGCACTCTAAGTAGGGTGCTATCACATCTATGAAGTTCAAAAAAATGACGCGGAATAGTCTTCAGGGTGGATGCGTCCGTGCAGGAAGAGGCCGCCTGGATACCCAATACATGTTCGCGAACACGGACCTTCATCTGTCTGGTAGTCATGCCTACATATATGAGTCCACATGGACATGTGGCATGATATATCACATATCGCGATGTGCACGTTATTTTAGATTTAATTTTGTATTCCCTCTTCCCATCTGAACCGGAGAAGGTTGTACATCTTTCAATATTGGGGCAGGCGACACACCTCCCGCACGGAACACATCCACCTGCTATGGGCATCGAGTCCAAAAAGGTACGTGTAGTTGGATTGGGGTAATGGCTCTTAACCAAAACATCACGTAGATTACGTGCTCTACGAAACGCCATCATAGGGCGTTCAGGCAGAAACTTGCTAATGACCGGGTCTACCCTCAGTATAGGCCACGCCTTCTCAAGCACTAATCGCATGCGATTATGTTGTGAATTATATGTTGTCACAAACCTGGACACATCCCTATTGGCTGATGTACGAGTGCCATATAACAAATTGTTACGATCCGAGTATTTAGCACGATGGTATGCTTTCTTCAGACTACGTTTAGAATAACCACGGGCCAAGAATCGAGCCTTCAACTCATCAGCTCGGATCTTAAAATCATCATCTGTGGAGCAGATCCTCCGAAGTCGGAGAAACTGTCCCACAGGAACGGCCCTGATCATATGTTGTGGATGATGGGAGGATGCGTGCAATAACGTATTAGTAGCAGTTTTTTTACGGAAAATATCCGTCTGGATTATGCCAGCTCCGTCTCTACGGATGGTCACGTCTAGAAAGTCAATGCTATCCCTATCCCACACCGGGGTAAGTCTAATATTTAGATCATTGTTGTTCAAATCCGATATAAATTGCAGAAGGTCGGTGGAGGTGCCCTGCCACACAAAAAAGATATCGTCAATGTAGCGTGCCCAAAACAGGACACGCTCAATTGACCCCAATCTGTCCGACAGGAAGAGGTCCCTCTCCCACAGCCCCAGAACAAGTTGGCGTAGGCCGGCGCGAAGGCCGCCCCCATAGCCGTGCCCTGGAGCTGTAGGTAGAAGGACCCCTTGAACACAAAAAAGTTGTGTGTTAGTGTGAACTCCAAAAGCTTCAGGATGAGATCCCTAAGTCCTGGAGATAGAGATGATGTGTCCAGGAAAAATTTGACCGCCCTAAGACCATCAGAATGGCGGATGTTGGTATATAGGGATTCTACATCAACTGAAGCAAAGAGAGACTCACCATCAAAACACAGTCCATCGACCTTCCGCAATAAATCACTGGTGTCTTTGAGGAACGAAGGCAGATTGAGCACCAGTGGTTGTAAATAATAATCAATCCATTGATTGATTTTTTCGAGATAATTCCCCCTCCCCGACACGATAGGTCTGCCGGGTGGCGACTCAATGTCCTTATGAATCTTAGGTAATAGATAGAGTGTGGCTATAGTGGGTTCTTTGACAATGAGTGCAGATGCCAGCTCTCTGGTGACAATGTCGTCATCTATGGCCTTTTTTATGATGGTCTCAAGTTGGCAGCTAAATGCAGAAAGGGGATTATAGGTTAATTTTTTATAACATACAAAGTTGTTCAATTGCTTAAATGCTTCCCTTTCATACATTTGCTTAGGCCATAGGACGACATTGCCACCTTTATCCGCTGGTTTTATCACTATATCAGGTAGATTTTGTAATACATTTAAACGCACTCGTTCATTTCTTGTCAAATTATCACCACTACCAAACCTAGGAATTTTATTAAGTTCATTGGTCACCACCCGAACGAACATATCAATGCTGGGACAGGATGTAAATGGAGGGAATTTATTAGATCTCGGACGAATAGATGGAGGAATCTTACCTCCTTCATTGTGTTCAATAGACAACTCTTCTAGGACTCTCACTGCCTCCTGCTCCTCTTCTGTGGGAAAAAGCCGTATTAATTCCTCATTATAATAGTAACGTTTGAACAACAAAGATCGGGCGAAAATGTGTAAATCCTTCACCGCCATGAAATTATCATACCCCGGTGTGGGAGAGAAGGATAAACCTTTACCCAATAACGTAAGGTCCACCTCTGTGAGTACAAAATCACTCAAGTTGATCACCTTGTTATCTCTGCGACCAACTTCAGATGTATTATGTGGACGTCTTCTATATGGGTGATATGCGTGATCACGAAGTCTATGTATATCAACAACATTGTTGGAAGCCGATGAGATGTCTGATTGTGCCCCAGATGAAGAGACGGACATAGAAGATGATGTCCTATGTAAATTGGAGTGACCATCACTCCGCCATAGATATACTCTCTTATTTTGATAATCCTTAAGATCACGATTATATTTAATGAGTTGATTATCCTGAATTTTCTGAACCAATAGGTCCATTTCTTTATCCAGATCACACTCAAATCGTTGCATTTTCTCGGCTGGACAGTCTTTTCTTAAATCAATTTGAGCCTTATCAATAGTTTTATCTAATTCAACAATGTTGTTAGAATTATAACCTATACTGAGGGTAGACCGGTCATAGCAAGTTTCTGCCTGAACGCCCTATGATGGCGTTCGTAGAGCACGTAATCTACGTGATGTTTTGGTTAAGAGCCATTTCCCCAATCCAACTACACGTACCTTTTTGGACTCGATGCCCATAGCAGGTGGATGTGTTCCGTGCGGGAGGTGTGTCGCCTGCCCATATGAAAGATGTACAACCTTCTCCGGTTCAGATGGGAAGAGGAATACAAAATTAAATCTAAAATAACGTGCACATCGCGATATGTGATATATCATGCCACATGTCCATGTGGACTCATATATGTAGGCATGACTACCAGACAGATGAAGGTCCGTGTTCGCGAACATGTATTGGGTATCCAGGCGGCCTCTTCCTGCACGGAGCATCCACCCTGAAGACTATTCGCGTCATTTTTTTGAACTTCATAGATGTGATAGCACCCTACTTAGAGTGCGGGTATTGACATTACTTGGCATTAATATCAGAGGCGGAGATTGACTAAAGACTGGGACAGCTTGAATCCAGATGGATTTGGACGCTTAGTACTATACACCCTAAAGGCCTCAATGAGAACCTATCCTTTGCCCCATATTTGTGATCTCCATTTGCTGCCCACTGATGGACACATTGGTGTCCGCATTGTCTTTATCATTTTAACATTTATTTTTTTATTATTTAGAGATATGATATTATATGTTTATGAAGACACGCATATGAGGCATGATATGAGTGGACTGACCAGCGTTACCTTTCCGTGGGACATTCTCAAGTTAATGAAGATATAAGCATCAAAATCATTATACATATGTTTATTGTTTATTTAGTAGTCAGATGTGCATGTATATGCATATATGTACATGTATGTATTTTATTTATTTTCTACATTTTATTATTTTATTATTTTTTTATTTTATTGTTTAATCTGTTTTTTCAGTTGTTCACTTCTCATTTGGTATTATTTTTTGTATTTATTGTTTGCATATAGTTTTATTGTGCATCTGTTTTGTTATTGGTTTATATGCATTGACTATTGTTCATTTTTTATTTTTTATATATATTTTTTTCACTTTTTCGTTTCTATTTTCACTTTTCAGCTTTTCATTACATATATTTTGTTCATTTATGGCATATATATTGATTCTGCTGAGATATTAGATAGTATGTCCCTTTTACATTCCCCGTACACATGTGGTGGTTACTGCAATCTGCGCATGTGCTTTGCGCTATGTCCATACTATTTTGAGTATCTATGTATCTTTATGGCAGCCATGTTTGGGTTGGTGCTGGTGGCTTTAGAGTGATTACTATTGCAAAATATGTGATGTAGGCGCTGTGCTTGTCTGTGTGGCCTGCTTCCCTGCACCAAGATGGCGGATTCTATTCTATAATGCATCTGCGCATGCGCCAGGCTGTGTGGCATTCTGTCCTACTCCCGCCCTCTGGATGTCCATTTCCGGTCACGTGGGGCCCCACGCACTTCCGGTATGGCGTCTATGACGGTCAGGTATGCAGATGCATCAGCTGGTAGCGGTTTTTTCGCTGCGTGATATGAGATATTGAACTAATTGAGTATTATTTACATATGCGCTCATTGCCTGATCCCACATGTGATAGGATGGGGCGTGCTGCCTCTTCCTATATTAGAGGCACCTGGTCATCACTACACTAGGCCCCCTGAGGAAGGAGTGTGCTCCGAAACGTACGTTGGGGTGGGTCAGCGGTCCGTTTTTCACCTCACCCTTATAGGTATGTGTATGCATTGACATGTCCGGGGTATTGATTTACTTGTTTGCTATTTAGCCTGTGATTTAAAGAATGTTGTTGCTTCAGGCATGTCATTCCTTATATAGTTATAATATATTTGGGTGGGTAGATGGACTCTGATCCCCTTTTCGCGTTTTGATGCTGACACCACTGTGTCTGTCAGTTCCCCTGTGTGCTATGCACCAGTGCTTCTTTTAATGTTATGTTATACACCTAATAAAATTAAAGTGTTGGAATATTGGACTGTTTTTCTCTAGTTTGTTGTTTCTGAGACATTGGTAGATTCCTAAGGATGCTTTCGCATTGCGTTTTGTCACCCGCTCGGTGGCCCTGTCGAGGCTTACGTCTGAAGCCCCCTGCAAAATGGGATTTGGGGGTATGCGCCGACGGGGCCATATTCTATAATGGTGCTGAAAGAGTCGAAGTGTGCTCTGACGTGCTATTTTCGGGGGAGTATGCCTACTGAAGGCCGACAGTCAACGTCTACTACATCTGGATGTCCGCCTCCAGTAGGTGTATATGCCCTTGAGATCATATGTGGGGCAGTGGCAATGGGGCAGGGCACAAATAGAACTGAATATGGTGATTTCTGGTGCTAGAAGACCCGAGGCATTGGTCAAAAGACCCACGGCACACGCCAATGGTGCCGGCAATGCTGCAGGGATGTAATCAGACTCCTAAGATAACGGATTGTACTATGGGGCACGGGCATAGAGTTAGGACAGATCCACCCGAATGTGACCATTGTTTTCCAGCACCTGAACCCCTTCCCAACATCGAGCACACCGGTTACGTCCAATATCGGAGCACCGACACTACAATAAAATAAAACAAGGGTTTTTAAAAATCTAGAAAAAAAATATTAAAAATTATTCAAATCGCCACTCTTTGATAAAATATAAACATAGTTAGCATCGCCGCGTCCGGAGAAGTCCGATCTATCAAAATATAAAATGAATTAACCTGATTGGTAAATGCCATGAAGAGAAAAAAGAATCGAATCACAAGAATTGCGTTTTTCGGTCGCCAAAACATTGAAAAGAAGCGTTTAAAACGTCGTCTATATGCCAAATCAGCGTCGATAAAAACATCAGCCCAAAAACAAGTCGTGACAGGTTACGGGTATCAACGCAGGAGAAAAAATTTAGATTTTTTTTTTTTTTTATGAATTTTCAGATTTTTTTTCCACCACATTAGACTTTTATAATGGGGTAGTAATAATGGGGGGCACACACTCCAGATTAGGAGGTCTGTGATCCCCACATTATAGCAATTATCTATGGTGCACAGTCATCCAGGAGGCCACACTGAGCACAGGCGGCACTGGCCTAGGAACTATAGATCGCGGTCACATGTTCTTCCCGGTCTCATTACACGAGTGCACAGCGTCGCTTAGTAACGGAAGTTGGGGAAACCGGAAGTGAATTTAAATGACAGGTTATGGAGAAAATGACCTCCCGATGAGGGTAATTAACCCCTACGGCGGGATTACAGTCATGTGACGGGTGTAGGAACTGTTTATGCCGGAGAGACTCCCGGGCAGGTGAGCCGTTCATCAACGATGATATTTATGGTCTATTAGAACAGAATGGAGAAAACAACTACAACTCCCAGCATGCCGTTCAGTATCAGTGTAATATTACATGCTGGGATTTGTAGTTCACCACTGCTGGGGAGACCCTTCTGATCAGGGCAGGGTTGTCTATCATGGTCTTGGGATAAGGGGGCTCCGCTGGCATCCCACTTCTATGTGAACCCCTGCAACATAAGGTGACGCTGTGGACCCCCCAAATGTGGCGGTAGAAGCCCTTTATTAATGTAATGGTCTGAGCTTCAGATGGGGTATTTACCGGGGTCACCCAAACCAGAAAGCATCAATTAATGGCTGAAGTCTGTACTAGAGGGGTCATCCAGAGTGCCATTCTGAAAAAGTAAGGTCATTTACTGTGATGGAGGAGCTGCCCTGAGAGCGAGGCGCCCGGGGAGGGGAAGGGCTTCCACCTCGGGTACAAGGCGCCCGGCGAGGGGAAGGGCTTCCACCTCGGGTACAAGGCGCCCGGGGAGGGGAAGGGCTTCCACCTCGGGTACAAGGCGTCCGGGGAGGGGAAGGGCTTCCACCTCGGGTACAAGGCGTCCGGGGAGGGGAAGGGCTTCCACCTCGGGTACAAGGCGTCCGGGGAGGGGAAGGGCTTCCACCTCGGGTACAAGGCGTCCGGGGAGGGGAAGGGTTTCCACCTCGGGTACAAGGCGTCCGGGGACGGGAAGGGCTTCCACCTCGGGTACAAGGCGTCCGGGGAGGGGAAGGGCTTCCACCTCGGGTACAAGGCGTCCGGGGAGGGGAAGGGCTTCCACCTCGGGTACAAGGCGCCCGGGGAGGGGAAGGGCTTCCACCTCGGGTACGAGGCGCCGGGGAGGGAAGGGCTTCCACCTCGGGTGCAGGCGTCCGGGGAGGGGAAGGGCTTCCACCTCGGGTACGAGGCGTCCGGGGAGGGAAGGGCTTCCACCTCGGGTACAAGGCGTCCGGGGAGGGGAAGGGTTTCCACCTCGGGTACAAGGCGTCCGGGGACGGGAAGGGCTTCCACCTCGGGTACAAGGCGTCCGGGGAGGGGAAGGGCTTCCACCTCGGGTACAAGGCGTCCGGGGAGGGGAAGGGCTTCCACCTCGGGTACAAGGCGCCCGGGGAGGGGAAGGGCTTCCACCTCGGGTGCGAGGCGTCCGGGGAGGGGAAGGGCTTCCACCTCGGGTAAGAGGCGTCCGGGGAGGGGAAGGGCTTCCACCTCGGGTACGAGGCGTCCGGGGAGGGGAAGGGCTTCCACCTCGGGTACAAGGCGTCCGGGGAGGGGAAGGGCTTCCACCTCGGGTACAAGGCGTCCGGGGAGGGGAAGGGCTTCCACCTCGGGTACAAGGCGTCCGGGGAGGGGAAGGGCTTCCACCTCGGGTACAAGGCGTCCGGGGAGGGGAAGGGCTTCCACCTCGGGTACAAGGCGTCCGGGGAGGGGAAGGGCTTCCACCTCGGGTACGAGGCGTCCGGGGAGGGGAAGGGCTTCCACCTCGGGTACGAGGCGTCCGGGGAGGGGAAGGGCTTCCACCTCGGGTGCGAGGCGTCCGGGGAGGGGAAGGGCTTCCACCTCGGGTGCGAGGCGTCCCAGGAGGGGAAGGGCTTCCACCTCGGGTACGAGGGATCCGGGGAGGGGAAGGGCTTCCACCTCGGGTGCGAGGCGTCCCAGGAGGGGAAGGGCTTCCACCTCGGGTGCGAGGCGTCCCAGGAGGGGAAGGGCTTCCACCTCGGGTACGAGGGATCCGGGGAGGGGAAGGGCTTCACTTTGGGTACGAGGCATCCAGAGAGGGGAATGGCTTCCGCCCTGAGAGCGAGGCGTCCGGGAGGGGAAGGGCTTACACCTCGGGTAAAAGGCTCCGGGGAGGGGAAGGGCTTCCACCTCGGGTACGAGGCGTCCGCAGAGGGGAAGGGCTTCCGCCTCATTGAGGGGAAGGGGGCCGCTCTGACAGTGGGTTGCTCGGACTTTATTGGAGTGGCGGGCAGAATAAAGGACAGTGGTTGGACCACAGCGATCTAACCACTGGATAGGAGATAATTGCTCTTGGCCAGAATAGCTGTTTTTAGGAAATCCTGGAAGGCGACGGCCCCATTATCTGTTATTGAAGGCACAGTAAAACCCTCTTTTGTCTATTTGCAGTCATGGCTATAAAAATCTTCTTTCCGACCTCGTGCTCAGCAGCGGAGAATGGACTCCTGATCGGACGCTGGCTGGAAGAGCACAGGTCCGCCGTCATCCTTGCCACACTGCAGTTTCCATTCATTCCCGCCAATGTGAAGGAATACCTGAGTCAGCTGGAGCGAGCGACGGGCATGAGCCTCTCTGTCCTGGGCACCTGGAGCCATAGTAAAGCAGAGGCAGATGAGAAGATGGAAAACTTCCTGGGGGAGCTGAGCCGCATCTTCAAACACAGCCCCTGGCTTCGGATGGCGAGGGAGTCCACCAGCAAGTTCTGGGACTGTCGGATTGAAAGACTGGAGGACGGCGACTCGGAGGACGTAGTGTTAGTCTACTACGATCAGATGAAGGTCATGTTATCAGAGCTGCACTCTGCATCTGAACACTCAGAGATCGCTGCCATGTTTAATACCGTGTCCAAGAACCAGCTCCTCTTTGCCAATGATAAGTACGACGAGGGGCCGGTGAAGTTAACCCATTGGCAATCTGAGGGCATGGAGGCCAGTATTATTGTGGAGCTGATGAAGCAGGCGTCTGTGCCGGTGTGCGCTGTTCTTTCATTTTTCGTGTCTATGATCACCACCCTCTGTAGTCTCAGGTAATAATTTCAAGCAATCTGATGAAAGTCACATTCGTTTCATTAAATCTCAGTCATAGATTGTGGTCGCTTCAGTCTTGTGCAAAAGCCTGTGTTGTGTAGTCCACTTGTAGCCCAGACTGCATCTGGACCAAGCCTACTAATCAAGTAAGAGCAAAAGCCAGGGACTATTATACGGTATGTCTCTGTATCCAGGACCCAAGATGTCGCCCTTTTAATTTCGAACCGGGTTATTGAATCACTTACAGAGAAATAAAGCCGCCACTAGAGGGAGCGTATAGCATACTGTGCATACAGTACATAGAACTACATTGTGTTTACAGCGCCCTCTAATGGTGGCAGCTGGTAGGTAGAATTAAAGGGTTATTCCCCAAAAATACAAGTTATCTCTGCAGCCCTCCACTGAGTAGAGCTGAGATACCATGCTCTGCCTTCACTCTCTTCATTGTCTATGGGATGCCGTTGTACAGTGCTTGGCTATTTCTGGCATTCCCACAGACAGTGAAAGGAGCAGAGGCTGTGTATTCTCACCTCCACTCCACTCAGGATCTCTAAGTTTCCAGCCACTGGGACCCACAATCAGCCAATTTTCTCCTAACCTATGGACAGAATGAATGCCGGTCTGATCAGAATAATTGGTCCATTATTCTCGTATGTGGAGATATCAGCCCTGTGAACCTACCCTAAGTGTACAAGATGGGAATACCGTTTTTAACAGCCCTTATTCTTTTATATGTTTGGCTACCAAAATAATTTTTTACATTTTTTTTCTGTGACACTTAGATGATATATATATATTTTCAGCTGCAGATGGAAGGAAGAGAGCCACAGTCATAACTAGTGGGTAGGCGGAGCCCAGATAGGATTGACACCTCAGATTATAAAGAGTGTTGACCGGCCCCTCCAGCTCGGGCTCCTCCTACTCAGCTCTTCAGTTTACAATTTGAGGTCTCAGAGGATGGTCGCTGCTGGAAGCAGCTCCTCAGAAGATTTTATTATTTTTTATCGGACAAGAGACTTGGATCACCAAATGTGGTCTAGAGGTCTCAGGGGTCTCAGCACTGCTGGACCCCCACCTCTCCCTTGGCGGATCTGTATTACCCTAATGGTGGTCCCTGCAGAACCCTGCCGGCCCGGGGGGATGAGGATGGCTTCCCTGGCGGGGGCGCAAACCGCGCTGCAGGGGTCACTGCGTCCCCCGCCCTGGGGGGAAGCATGGGCATAGCGCCAGAAACCCCTGGGGGTCCCTGTGGCGCTTCGGCTGGTGAGTACCTCACATTTTTATTAATGTGTGTGTGAGTGTTTAAGCGACTGCTGCGGCAGCCGCCGTACATTACATGTCGGTGACTGGTGTTTTTTGTCCGCAGGTGGATGCCTGCAGGACATAGGAGAGGAGTGCGCGCCTTTTTATTTGAATTTTCGCGCCGCTCTGAGCGCGCGCTTTACTGCTGTCTCCATTTCCGGCTTCCCTCATGGAGCACACGGAGGCACAGCGCGGCGGCCATTAAAGAAGCAGGCTGAAAGCTTCTTCTGGCTTTTCTCCCTCCTCCTCTCCCGGCAAGATGTTACACTGTTACCAGCTGGGTGAGTCGCTTCTAGCTCGCAGGCAGAAGCTTAACCCCTTCACCCCCACAGCGCGGGCGCCTTCTGGGGCACTAATGAGTGACAGACTGCGCTGTCCTGCGGCTGTTATCGCATAAGGGGCTCGCACACTCTTTTCAATATTAATAAAGAGTTTGTGGGGAGTCTGCGATTTTAATACTGCCACTATACGTTCCCACTAACGATCCTGATAACGACGCATACTAATGCGATCGTTTGTGTGATCATTTTTTAATGTCGCTAGTAGCTGCCAATCTGGGCGATCTCATTAACATCGCATAAGCGGTTAGCGATCTCCTTAACAACTTTGGCGGTCATTGCGATATACAAAACAGCGCAATTTTTAGCGATCTTGTGGAACGTTTTTTCTGTTAGTGTGGCATAAAAAGCTGTCCTGCAGCTGCTGCCTTATAAGAGGCACTTGGGGCTCGCACAACTTTTTCATTATCAAGGTTGTGGGGAGTCTGCTACTTTAACCCCTTCTTAGGCGGTTAACTCTTAATGCTGGGGTAGCTCTCTCTTTAAGAGCTTTAACCCTTCAGCGATTGTTTTTTCTTTAAGAAACACACTGTTCTAGTTACTGACAGGTTTAACCTGCCATATACTGTGCAAGGACATGTCAGAATCTGACACGCAGACCCCGACAGCGTCATGCGCAGCGGTCGGAGGTTCCAGTGGTGTCAAAATGGAGGCCCTCGCTAGTTTCTATGATGGCCTGTCTGACCTTCTAGGTTATGGAGTGTCAGCTAGATCCTCTCAAGGAAGCGACACAAATCGGTGCCTTCCTTCTCGCGTAGCGAAGATGTCCGTTTCGGACAAGGAGGATCGGCAGGGACACTCTGCCTCTCTCATGGACCGTACTATTGGAGCCATGAGGGCGTTACAGTTACCAGAGAGAGGTAACTAGGCGTCCTGGTAAGTCGGCCCGGATGTTTCAGGAGTCGCATAGGTCGCGACGGCTTTACAATCTGTATCCGTTTTCTATGGAGTTGATTGTTAATTGGATCTCCTGAAGTGAATGTCCCTTTATCCTGGTAAAGGAAGGCGAGTCTGCAGGACCTGCTGGACATAAAAATGGAGATGGCAACAATATCCATGGGTCATGGATTCAGTATTAAGGATCTATGTGTACTTGTAAAGTTTCCCTGAGCCGTTTGGACCGTCTACGGACGGCGTGACAAGATGGATCCCCTCTATCGAGATAGATGGGCTTTTCAAGTTGAAGTATTCTGCGTCACTGCTATCCAGGGCGCAATCCTCGGCAGTCACAGTCAGAAGAGCACTGTGGCTTAGACAGTGGAACGCGGTTTCCAAGCAGGGTTTGCTATCTTTAGCTTACAAAGTGGTCAGCTATTTGAATCTGACCTCACAGAGCTGATTTCTGAGGCAAAAGAAACAGCTTTACCGCAGCGCAGAGCTGTGACTTCTGCGTCTGGCAGGACTAGTGCCGGTAGTTGTCGGCGGTCCTTTCGGTCCAGGGGATGATCCGGTCAACCCTCTGGGGGTTTGGGTCGTTTCCTCTCTTTTTAAAAAAAAAAAAAAAAGGGGGAATTTCTCAGAAATTCCGCATACCCTGGAAACAGAACTTCCATTAAGACAGAAGCTGGCAAAAAACCTGCTAAAGCGGTCTGACGTCTGGGTCTCACTCGAGCGCTCTCGAGTGGAGGGTCGTTTACTCCAATTCAAACCGACTTGGGTTTCCCGTGTGTCGGACGCCTGGGTAACACAGGTTGTGTTGGCAGGCTACTTCATAGAGTTTCTTTCTCGACCCCCGGACAGGTTTTGCCAATCTCGCATTCCGTCAGAGCCGAGCTATTTGCCGCTCTACTACGAGAGGTCGATTCCCTTCTGCAGAAGGGTGTGGTGATACCGGTTCCGCAGAGGACCGGGGAAGAGGATTCTTATTCCAACCTCTTTGTGGTCCCCAAAAAGGAGGACAAATTTCGCCCTATTTTGGATTTCAAAGATTGAATCGGCATGTTTACATCCCGAAAATTCCGCATGGAGTCGCTTCGCTCCATTGTGGCAGCCCTGTCGCAGAACGTCTTTTTGGTCAATCGACATTCGCGACGTTTATTTGCATGTTCCCGTCGGAAGGGCTCACCGGCGCTTCCTTCTTTTTGCCATAGGTCAGGACCATTGCCAGTTTGTGGCTCTGCCATTCGGCTTGGCCTCGGCGCCCAGAGTTTTTACAAAAATTCTAGCGCCCCTCATGGCAATTCTTCGAAGACAGGGGGTTACGATTTCCCTACCTGGACGACCTTCTGATTGTGGCGTCCTCAAAGGAGGAGGCGGGGACGGCTCGCAATCTATCCCTTCAGTTCCTGGAGGATTTCGGGTGGCTGGTCAATTGGGAGAAGTCGTCTCTGGAAGTCAATCCTGTTTTTGGGAATGCATTTCGACACTGTACGGACGGTGGTGTCCCTTCCTCCAGACAAGCGGGCATGTCTCTTTCGACATGTACAGATTATGAGGTCTACGGCAGCAATGTCCTTTCGGAAGTGTATGCGCCTTCTGGGTTTGACGTCCATGGAGGCACTTCCTTTTGCCCAATTTCATTCCAGGGTCCTCCAAAGGCTCATTCTGAGTCGTTGGGATCGATCGCAAGCTTCTCTGAATTGCAGCGTCATCATCTCTCACAGGGTGCGAGAATCCCTAGGATGGTGGTTACGTCCAGGAGCGTTATTCCTGGGGAAATCTTTCCTCCCTCCGAGGTGGTCGGTCATAACCACCGATGCCAGCCTGACGGGCTGGGGGGGGTGTCTGGAACGATCTTTGGATCCAGGGAGTATGGTCATCGGAATAGTCTGTTCTACCGATCAACATCCTGGAGTTGAGGGCAATTTTTCCTTTGCCTACAACACTGGACGGTCCCTTTAAGCGGTCTACCAGTCCGAGTGCAGACAGACAACGCGACGGCGTTGCGTATATCAACCACCAAGGCGGGACAAGGAGCTCCAGCCTCATGATGGAGGTGTCTCGGATCCTGCTATGGGCCGAGACCAAGGTTCCAGCCATCTCTGCGATCACATTCCAGGAGTCCAGAATACCACGGCGGACTTCCTCAGTCGCGAGAAGATGGATCCTGGAGATTGGAGTCTTCATCCGAAAATTTTTGCTCTGCTGTGCTTCCGTTGGGGAGTTCCCCAAGTGGATTTGATGGCATCCAGGTTCAAATGCCAAACTACCGACCTTCATGTCCAGGTACAAGGACCCGAAGGCTGTGGCGGTGGTTGCTCTGGTGGCTCCGTGGGACCATTTCGAGCTAGTCTATGTGTTTCCGCCGATATCTTTACTTCCTCTGGTGCTGCGTCGGATCAGACTGGAAGAGAATTCCGGCTATGTTGATAGCCCCGGATTGGCCAAGGAGGACGTGGTTCTCGACACTGGTGTCGTTTTTGGCGGCACCGCCATTCCCACTTCCTCCTCGCCCGGACCTGTTAACCCAGGGGCCCGTTCGTCATCCGGACTTGAAGTCTCTGCGTTTGACGGCGTGGCTCTTGAGACCGAAACCTTGACCCGTAGAGGTTTTTCAGCCGAAGTCATTGCCACTCTGCGAGCTGCCAGAGGTCCGGCTACTACTAAGATTTATCACAAGACTTGGTCTTTTCGTGGTTTCGGGTTCTTCAAGGAATCCAAAGATTTTTTTTCCATTCCCAATTTGTTGGCTTTGCTACAGTACGGGCTGGACAAAAGGTTTGGCAGTTAGCACTCTGAAAGGTCAGGTTTCTGCCCTGTCTTTGTTATTTCGGAAGGCTATCGCCTCGCGTAGGGACGTACGTTCCTTTTTTCGCGGAGTAACCCGTCAGTTTCTACTGCGGAAGGCGCCTGTGTCTCCTTGGCGGCTCAACCTTGTCTTGGAGGCTCTTCAGCATATACCTTTTGAGCCTATGGGTTCTGCTAGCCTTTCTTTAATTTCTTGGAAGGTTACCTTCTTAGTGGCGGTAACCTCTTTAAGAAGGGTTTCTGAGTTGGCAGCTTTTTCCTGCTCGCCTCCTTTCCTGGAGTTTTACCCGGATCGAGTAGTGCTTCGCACACGGGGCGATTTTCTACCTAAGGTGGTGTCGCAATTTCATGTTAACCAGGATATTGTGTTGCCCTCGCTTTGCCCGGACCCAGGGAATGCAAAGGAACGGAACTTGCACAAATTGGATTTAGTGCGGGTCTTGAAGTTCTATTTTGTCTATTACTCAAGGTTTTCGAAAGTCAGATTCCCTGTTTGTGATTACAGCAGGTCGTAGGCGTGATCAACGAGTTTTCAAGGACTCTATAGCTCGTTGGATTCGGTCGGCCATTTTGGAGGCTTACCGTCTTAATGGCGAACCTTGCTCGATTAAGATTCAAGCTCGCTCCACGAGGGCTTTGACTTCATCGTGGGCCTTTCATCAAGGGCTTCGGCAGCTCAGCTCTGCCGAGCGGCGACCTGGCGTTTCGTCCACACATTTACAAAGTTTTATAAGGTGGACGTCAGTGCTTCCGCTGATGCGGCCTTAGGACGTAGGGTCCTGCAGGCAGCGGTAATTTAAAGTTTTTAGTTAACTTGTATTTGGCGCCTGTGGCGCATTTATCTAGGTTGTTGGGTTTCTGCCTATTTTGTTTTTTTCCCACCCTAATTTTTGGACTGCTTTGGGACGTCCCACTAGTAATGACTGTGGCTCTCTTCCTTCCATCTGCAGCTGAAAGACGGATTTTGGTAAGAACTTATCTGTAAAATCCTTTTCAGCGAAGGAAGGAAGAGAGACACAGCTCCCTCCCATGGCAGAAGTGTGTTGTTGTATTTACAGATGCAGCGTGACCCTTCTCTGATAGCGATTATCTGGACTGAGGTCGACGCGCTACGACTCTGTTCCAGCATTGCCAGCTTATCGCAGTAGTCAGGTTCAGTGAGTAGTACCTGTAACTGTGTGATTTTTTTTGCCGAATGCATGCATAACCTGTACTCTTATGTTTTTTCTCTGAAGTCCTTCAGAAGGGGTTATGTTGCTTCGCTGGTGATATTGTTCTTCCTTAAGCTTGGGTACGACTGAAGAGCTGAGTAGGAGGAGCCCGAGCTGGAGGGGCCGGTCAACACTCTTTTTAATCTGAGGTGTCAATCCTATCTGGGCTCCGCCTACCCACTAGTAATGACTGTGTCTCTCTTCCTTCCTTCGCTGAAAAGGATTTTACAGGTAAGTTCTTACCAAAATCCGTCTTTTTTTTAAATATGTACAATGTTTTTTTTTTTTTTTTCTTACCTTAGCTAAAGGAGAAGCAGGTGGAAACCATCCGACCTGCTCCAAAGCCAACTGCAGTAGCTTTAGAGCAGCCATTAAGTGGTTAAAATGCACCCACAGTCCTGTAGAGTGGTCTAAATATATAAAACCTCTCTCCTTATTGAAGGGTCCTGAGTGGGAAGCTCCTCTCTTTCCTGTGGAACAAACTTTCTACTTGTGAACAATTGGGGAAACGCCTGGAGAACCTCCGTGTTATCAGCAGACCGGAGAAAGCCCCGGACCACCTGACGTTCATGAGGTATCCACCTCCCAGAAGTATAAAGCATGTTCTCCTGTGACCCCCATCTCTCCAGCTCTGCTACAGGTATTTCTCTGCTGACAGTTTCCTTTTTTGTTTTCCAGAAAGGCCAGTATTGTCCTGTCGCTGCTTCTAGACATCGTACTCGGGATCGTCCTCATGTCCTGGCTCTATCAGGGGAACCGTATAGGTCAGCTGGCCAACGCTCTCATGCCGGTTGCAGACGTAAGTCCCCGTCAAGTCTTCATAAAGACCTTGAGGAGGGTCTCACCCCTTTGTAAAAATCTGTTATGTCTGTATTTTGTTTTCGTCCTGTATCCACAATAGCGTGTGGCTTTGGAATTGCAAGGCCTCCTGCAATGGCTGATGGGCGCTCCGGCCGGGCTAAAAATGAACCGGGCGTTGGACGAAGTCTTGGGGCGATTCTTCATGTATCATATCCACCTGTGGATCAGTAAGTGACATTTCCAGCTCTGATATTACACGGCAGCTGTCTCATCAGACATCAGGTGACCCCCGTGGCGGATTTATTATTCACCGATCCTCAGTGATGAACAGTGGAGTAAAATTCCATATTTTTGCCAAGGTCTTTTTTTTTTTAAGAGGTTTTGCGATATTTCATACCCGCAAACGATGAATGATGTTGCACGTTTTCTATAATGTCGGGCCTTTTTTCTAACCACCGTGTAACTGAGTAGTCAGATCACACTAATCCAGTTCACCCGTGTGTTGATTGCACAGAGCCCTCATGTAATTCATTGCTTCCTCACTCCCATACCTGACCCTAGTTCACTGCTTCCAGGTTACATCCGCCTGATGTCTCCATTCATTGAGGTTATCCTGTGGTACATCGGACTGTCAGCCTGTCTCGGGCTGTCCGTGGCGCTGTCCATTCTGTCCGATATCATTGCACTCCTCACCTTCCACATATACTGCTTTTATGTATACGGGGCCAGGTAAGCAAAAACCACACACAAAACATCACTGACATTAATAAAGAGATATGTTACCCTCCTGACATGTTGTTTTCAGCCATCATGGTCGCTCCCCACCAGCCGTCTTGAATCATATTCATTTCTATAGTTTTTGCACCAATGCATGTAATTTTAAAGCACCGTGAGACGTCAGACAGTTTGTAAATGCCTGTTGTCTGCTCTATCCTCCTCTGTCAGATTATACTGCCTAAAAATGCACGGCCTGTCTTCTCTATGGCGTCTGTTTCGGGGCAAAAAGTGGAACGTCCTGCGACAGAGGGTGGACTCCTGCTCGTACGACCTGGATCAGGTACTCAGTCTGCGCATGCACTACTGCCAAACTGCCAGCAGAGGGCGGTGTAGCAATGCATGTGTATAAGCTCCAATAGAGGCAGCTCGGCGCCACACGTAGGTACAAGACTCGTAAAGCGGTAGGTGGTGGAGGGTTATATCTTATAATACTTTTGGAGTGAAATCACCTAAACTTATCTTTTGACATCTCATATCAAAGCAATGGATTTGTGAACTTGGGACATTTGATTGTACTAAGCAAAGAGCATAGAGAACTCGGATCATAGTGCTATGTACATAGACCGTGCTCTTCTCTGGTTGGTAAAAATGTCAAGTACTGATTTATTTTTTTTTCCATCTCGGTAAGTAATGACGTAGGATATGGGTGGC
Source organism: Oophaga sylvatica (assembly GCA_033576555.1). Lineage (NCBI taxonomy): Eukaryota > Metazoa > Chordata > Amphibia > Anura > Dendrobatidae > Oophaga > Oophaga sylvatica. Next base: position 110,435,367 of record JARQOD010000007.1, on the reverse strand, counting down.
CGTCCCACCGCTAGCACACCCTACTAATTCCCAGATTTTCTTGCACAATGACAGACACCATCTGTGCAGGGAACTGCAGTCGCTCTGTTCACTTGAATGGAGCCACGGTGCAGATAGTGGCCGGGATATGCCCCTGTATAAAGGAAGAACTACGCTGTGGCCCCTTCATTCAGTGGTGGTCCCAGAGGCTGGACTCCCATTAATCATAAAGTGATGATATATCCTAGAGATAAGAGATGCAAATACTCCTTTATCATATATAATATATAAATACCCCTTTAATAATTTATATATGATAACATTCTATATTATTTATACATATATATTTTTTCCTGTAGCTGTTTCTCGGGACCCTGCTGTTCACAATCCTGCTCTTTCTCCTGCCGACCACAGCTCTTTATTACCTCGTCTTTACCCTGGTACGTACTGATCACTGGCCAGTCAGTAACTACAGATATAGCCTCCAAATTTCCTTTAATGATCGGGTGTTCAGAGTGAACTTCTAAGGTTAAGTTCAGATGTGGAAGAAAAATTCAGCCTTAAATCGTGATGCGATTCTGCTGCACATGTGTCATGTCTGGAGTTTGCCTCGAATTTCACCCTATGCGAGAACATCGCTCGTCTAACTCCAGCAGCCTCATAGGGGGATGAATGAAGAGGAGGTGGAATCGTAGGGGTCACAATTGTCGGACCCCCAGCAATCCTTAAGTTAGGAAAGTAGAAACCCTTAACTCCAGAGGAGGGTGACCACCTGTACTCCCATGCCGTATCAGTAGTGATGACATCCTCTCTCCCTTTCCTGCACCCTTTACACGTGATGGGAAACCCATTAACATGATACTTCTTATCAGTGATGAGCGAACGTGCTCGGATAAGGTGTTATCTGAGCATGCTCTGGTGCTAACCGAGTGACGTCGGCGTGCTCAAAAAATATGCTAGAGTCCCCGTCGCTGCATGTCTCGCGGCTGTTCAACAGCCACAATACATGCAGGGATTGCCTAACAGCCACGAACATACTTTTCGAGCACGCACAGAAGACATTCGGTGAGCACATGAGCATGCGTGGATAACACTTTCTCCGAGCACGTTCGCTCATCACTATTTCTTACCCATTCTCATGTGATATTGTCCCTCCCGAAATGTATACAGAAATTCATATATCTCCTGATCAGAGGAAGCGTCCTGACATTAGAACAGATAGGTAAATATTAGATTTGTAAAGCCTGATTGAACATAAGTAAATATATGTCTACGGTGCTGGCAGCATCATGTGTGGCATTGAGCCCATTTACACATACTTACACAGTGATGCCATCCTCTACATTGGTGGCCCGGCGGGAACTGAAAATGGATTTATTAGTAATATAAAAAAATGTTCGGATGGCTCAGCAAACAGTGATCAGAAATCCAAGGTAACTCCCATGGTCGGCACGGAGGGCCCCGATTTCCACAATACACGTACCATGGATGTGCACACCGCATACATGAAGGAGGCACCAGATTATTATTTATTTTATTTTTCTTGCCCCCGTAAAAAAATTCTATTGGTTACTCATCCCATTTAAATAACCTTCAGCATTAAAAAAAAAGGAGTATTTACCTGATGGTTCTCCCCACTGCACTTATTCCGATGCTTCCACTGGTCTCTGTACTACCTGGGATGATGTGCCATGACAGTAATTGGCTGCAGCGGTCACCAGAAAGCACAGAAACTGGCGGGGGAACCAGGAGCAATTGGAACGTGATAACTGTAAGATGGGTATGACATCTACCATAAGGCCGGGGTCACACTTGCGAGTGCAATGTGAGAAACTCGCACGAGTCTCTCGCATCAATACCCGGCATTGCCGCCGGCACTCTGGACCGGAGACCACTTTTAAAGGGTTTCTGTCAGCACAAAATGACTGTTTAAACATAACACAGGCGCTCTGTGCACCCTTCATGTGGCCAAATAAGTTCAGTGTTTTCCATTTTATCTCCACCTTTCTCTTTCTTGATTGACAGCTCTGTCTTTACAGGCGCAAAAGAAAGACAGAGATAGGTGGGAAGCTGCCCTGAACTATTTGGCCACATCAAGGGTGCACCAAGCACCTGTGCTTTGTTTGAGCAGTCATTTTCTGCTGACATATGTGTATATATATGCTGGATGCTGTGGTTCAGCAAAGAGTCTGCCCTGTGACATCGATCCATACGGGGCCTCATAACCTAGGTACACCGACTAAACGGGAAGTTGTAGAGTCCAGTCACCGCTCATAAACCAGTATGTTACGAGTGCTGGTGGTTTAGTGGCTGGTGAGCAGTTATCTCATTGTGACAAGTCATAAAAAAACTACAGGGTAAAAAAAAGGAGCGCCACTCAGTAACAGTGTAGAAGTTTGGCTATAAATGCCTTCATACAGGCGGCACGCTTTTCCTCCCCTAGCCCCCTGATTGACATTTGAGGGGGTGTAGATTTGCATACAGTACTATATTATACAGAGGTCATACCTGTGCTGGTGACACATTCCCACCTCCACTTCTTTACTCTGCAGGATACATTATATTTCTTGCTTTATTCTTCTCTCAATCAGTTGCGGCTCATCATAATCGTGGTGCAGGGCGTGATCCAGATGACCATAGACCTCCTGAGCACCATTCCCTTCTATGCATTATTGCTGCGCCTATGTCGATCATACAGATTAGCAGGTAAGTTTTTAGTTCCAGTATACAATGCGCACTGTGCTGACGGTCCTGACACCGCTCTCTTGCCTCTTTCAGCCGGTGTAAAATTCCAAATGTTGGAGCAAAAAGGCGGAAAACCTCTTAGATTACTGATGCAGGTAAAGTTGGAGTTTTTATATCCGGCACCACGTCTCCTCTGTTAGATTTTCCCTGCTCTGACACACGCACTACAGATCTAGACAAACTGCTTATAGACCTCCGGAGTACATTTTCGTCATAGGTTGCTGCTAAACAAAGTACGTTGCTGGCTTCATACCAATCAGATGCAGCCAGGAGCCTGCTGAACGGCCCCGTAACCGCCATGTTTATCCTCCTGTGAAACTCAGCCATTGGCTGGCCTTCATAGATCAACTGCAATTTTGCTATATACTGCAATATTTTGATATTCCAGCGTATAGTATAAGCCATGGAACAATCAGAGGGTTTTAATAGAAACACGTCACCACTTTTGTGTTTTTCAACCACTCCTGGTTTTGGCTTACAAATACTGATTTAAATACTGAACGTGTGAACATGGCCTAAGACAGATTATGGGACCCAGGTGCCCAACATTGTGGCAATACCTTTGGCAGCTGAGGGTATAAATGACATTATTTTTTTTTATCTTGTTCTGTCTTTACCATAGATTAACCCATTACCATATGGACAGGTGCTGGAAACCTACCGGCTGCCATCTAGGAGGTGCTACCCCAAAGATTCCTGGGGTTCCTTATGCAAAAAACTGTTCATTGGAGAAGTGATCTACCCGTGGAAGCAGAAGAAGGATAAACAGCATTAACTATGTAACCTCAGGTTTGCCGGATGTCGGGACTTCCCTTAAAGGACCTCCATTTTCAGAAAACCCCTCTTTCCCTGCTGTGATATGATTTAAAAAAATGACCTATGCTTTACTCGCCCTCCTCGGGTCTAGCACCAAGTCTCCACCACTGCTCTCACTGACAACACATCAGCCGCGCTGCAGCCATTCAGTAAGCTCAGCGGCTCAGCTCGAATAGCCTGCACAAGACGTTCAGACTTGCTGACTGGCTGCAGCGGTGTCAATGTCAGCACTACAGACAATAACAGACATGGAGCAGTGACGGAGAGTTAGCGCTGGACCCGGGGAGGATGATATATATTTTTTTTTAATCTTGAGCCTGAGGGATAATGGTCTTCTGAAATCAGAAAACCTCTCTTGCAGCTACCCGACAGAAAAATCTGCAAAGGAACGTGCCAACCCTCTCGCTAAATTTTCTTATGTTCTGACAAATTCGACGCAAGTCAAAATGGTCATACCTCTCTGCTGGTAAGGAGAACAACACAACCTGCTGTTTTTCCAGAAACTGCGCCATTCTTGTTTTATGGGCTGTATCTGGTATTGCAGCTTAGTCAGCATTACCTGATGTATAGGCCTGTACATTAAAGGGTAATGGTTCTGCAAAGGTCAGGGAGCTATACGTGCACTAGGGTTACATGTAAGGATTCAGAAATGCCACAGAAGATTTATTCTCCAGCTAAGTTTAGACGCCCCCTATTCTATGAGATGCACATTGTAACCGGGATCATGTAAAAGTCCATTTACACATGCGGATAACTGGCAAACTGGCGTTCATGAGAGCGATCCTTCCCTGTCCTAAGCGATGGGACCGTTGAGACCCCCATCAATCCTGTAAACCGGGCTTCTAAATCAAAGTCTGGCACAGGCAGCTTCGCTCCATTCATTCTCTATGGGATAGTTGGATACAGCGCTCTATATTCAGCAGTCCCATGTACAGTAATTGGAGCAGAAGTGCGCATTTTCGACTTCCACTCCATCCAGGGACTGCAGAGGCTCTGTGATCAGTAGCTCAGACCTTCTCCTTCTTATAGAACATAACTTCTAGGGGTTGTCCACTACTTGGAGACCCCCTTCTCAATCCGTATGTTTCCCCCTTTTAAAGTAACACATATACTCCCCTCCGGTGCTCCAACGGTGTCGGCGTAAGCGATCATGTCACTGTGTGACATCTCGCAGACCCTGCGGCCAATCAACGTCTGCTTCGTTCTTCCCACCTTCGGTCAAATCTCTTACATCTGGAGGAAGTGAATTCCGCCGCTCTCTATTCCTCCGGATGTATGTGATACACGATCGTCGGGAGAGACAGCGCCAACACTGCTGGAACAGCGCCGACGCTGCTGGAACAGCGCTGACACCGGAGGGGAGTATAGGTCTTGTTATTTTAAAGGGGGAAACATACGGATTGAGAAGGGGTTGTCCAAGTGGACAACCCATTTAAAAACTAGCTCCCCCCCAAAAAAAAAAATTGTATATGTTTCCTTGCTACAAGATAAAATAAGAGATCTGATAATAAGGTAAATCATTTATTGAGTGAGCCCGGGTGTGATTCAGCGCTGGATTAAGGCTCCGTGCACATTGTGTTTGAGGCGTACATTCCCGACATATGTCACAGTATAAGGACACATCACCCATAAGGTGCCATTGTACAAAAACAAAATGTGCACAATTTCCGTTCATTAGATAGGAAAGCGCTGTCTGCAAATGCACTAACTATAGGGCTGAAAGTAATCTGCACCGAGCTCAGGAGTGGATTTTTTTTTTTGTCATTCACACCTTAGTATGAGTGCGATCCGTGTTTTTCACACTTCACTCGTACCTTCCTTCCGAGAAAAATGAATAAAACTCTGATGAAACGCAAACTGATTTTACTCGTACGAGAAAAGTCGCTAACGTCTGAGTGAGCCTCTAAACGTCAGGAATAACCCTCGTCCTCCTCATCCTACTGATTCACCCACTGTGATTCCTGTGTTCCTGTTTTTACAGGTCTTATCTAATTGACCTGGAAGCAGATTCCTCTTCTAATTATTGATGATGTCTGTGAATAGATTATTTTGTATAATTTTTAATTATGATAATACCGAAAGAAAATATAGAATTTCACATTTTATCCAGAGTGGCTGTGAGTAATCTTGTCTGTGTTTCTGTATAACTTTATGGTGAAGCCGGGTTATGATGAGGGTTTTTTTAAAAAAAAAAAAAAAATTGCCAATTTTTTTTACCCCAAAGAAAGGACTAATTTTCATGTTTGTTTTTGAGATAAAAAAAAATCCAGCTTCTTATGGAATCTTTGCAAAGGATTTGTTAAAAACGGATGCAATATAGAAAGTGTCCATATAGCATCTGATCTATATACATGCCCACTAAGATTAAAGGGATTGTCTGGGACTTTAACATTGACCTTAGGATAGGCCATCAATGTCTGATCAGTGGGGGTGCGACATGTAGCTTCTCTGCAGATCAGCTGTTCCCGGTGTTGGCAGCAGCCAGAACTGCTCAGTTGCGGAGCTGCACTGCACAGCCCTGTTAATGGAATAGCGGCCGCGGATGAGTCCTAAGTCCTACACATCCGCCTCCTATTCCGATCAGTAGTGGATGGATGTGCAGTACCGGCCGCGGCCACTATTCCGTCAACAGCTGTGCAGTGCAGCTCCGCGACTGAGCGGTTCTGTCCACTACCAACACCGGGAACAGCTGATCTGCGGAGATGCTACATGTCGCACCCCGAACTATCAGACATTGATGGCCTATCCTAAGCATACAGCAGGTACGGAAAGTATTCAGACCCCTTTACATTTTTCACTCTTTGTTTCATTGCAGCCATTTGGTAAATGCAAAAAAAGTTCTTTTTTTTCTCATTAATGTACACTCTGTACCCCATCTTTACTGAAAAAAAAACAAATGTAGAAATTTTTGCAAATTTATTAAAAAAAGGAAATCTGAAACATAGAGGTATGTTTACACAGGGAAGGACCCATAAGTTATGAGACCACCTTGACGATGGTTAATGGGCAGACATTATTTGGCCAAATTTAGTGCAAAGCGTCTCATTAATTTTTTCCTAATATTCAAAAGCCATTTTGCTATTCATATTTCACATTGACATGCTCAAGTATATTGTATATGGAGGCAGCTGCTCCTGGTATTATTATTATTATATGCTCCTATTCACACTGGTTTGGATGTACCAGTCAGTTTTTTGTTACTTCCATTGAGAACACATACATGGTTAGTCAAGCAGAGTGTGTATGTTGGGAGAAATGTCTAATAAGTGACCACCTTTACCGGGGGTCCGGAGTAGATCCACACAACTGTGTATGATGAATCTCAAAGTAAACCTGGGCAGAAAATCAATAAGTGTCTATAGAGAACAATGGAAATCTAGAAGTCGGCGGCACCAACCAGGATGTCGTGCACCCGACCATTACTGCAGGGAGTGTCGCCTGCAGGATCCGGTTACCTTCACTTTCTTACAAAAGATCCTATTTGTAACCTGAGTCTTGTGTAAATAGGGTAATTAGTTTCTTCTGGGCTCGGCTCCACTGACCGAGGAAATACAAAAAAAGGCCAGAAATTATGTTTCTCCAGCACCTATAATTAATATAGTCATTGTTTATGGTCCGGCCAGAGGGGCGCTCTGTTATTCCCAGCAGTCCCGTTAACAATGGATGGAGCGGTGACAAGCATGGGCAGCTATAGCTCCATTCCAACTGCATGTTCCCATTGCTGGGGGTCCGACTGCCGTGACCCCGCAGCGATTCCAAGCTCTAGTTCTGGCTGAATTGATTGTGCACAATGCCGCTCCATTCACTCTTATAATGGGAGCGCCGGAGATTGCCGAGGACGGTCATCGGCAGCCCCATTAGAGTGAACAGAGCGGCAGTGCACGTAATCGACCGTTGCTCTATTGAGACCGAACTTCAGCTCTGAATTTCGGTCAGACCTCCAGAAATTGGAAAGTAATCCCTTATTCCATTGATCAGGGGCAGAACTTTCAAACTTGAGAATATCCCTTTAAGAAGATCGGGTCCAGCAGACAAAAAGTAAAGGAAAACGCCTTTAAGGGTGAAGTTGCCAAAAAATAAGAATATGATTTTAGATTGACAGACTTCTTCCAGCTCTTGTGTTTGGAGGTGCATTGGGGGTGACGGTGCACACCTCCTCGGTCTCCGCTGGTGACGGTGCACTTACACCTTCGCTGGTGACGGTGCACTTACAGCTCCTCGGCCTCCGCTGGTGACGGTGCACTTACAGCTCCTCGGCCTCCGCTGGACGTCCGGCCTGGTGCCTCTGGTTGTGACAGCTCGTTGGCTCTGATACGTGGCAGGGAATACAGCGTGAAGCTGGGGGGCTGTAAGTGCATCGTACCCCCCCAATGCACCACCAGCCGCAGAACTCCTAAATGGGATTTCTCACTGATGGAGCAGCATTCTGGGGTCCTAAAGGGATCAACTGGTTCATCTTTTAAAGGGCTACACAGTCATACATATGGTTTTAGGGGTCTACAAGTTCATGAAAGGTCCCCAATAAAAGGGGTCGTCCAGGCTTGGGGCACAAGGCAGCAGTCTCTAGACATTGTATTGCTAAAAATAAACATTTCTATAATTTTTAAATCTCACTTTGAGGCATTTTTGCAGCAGTTGCCTAAGAATTTTGCGCAGCGCTGTTCACACACGATGTAATTGCGCAGATCAACGCTGCAGACAGTGACTGATCCGATCCGTTCGCTTCCCCTTTCCTCTCCCCTCCACGTGTCCACCAACAACACGAAGTCTAACTTCCGGGTTTCTTCGGACACGCCCCCTTCGCATCGTCATTGGTGAAAAACAATGTGTGGGCTTCCGTGATTGGTCAGGGCGCGCAGTGACGTAGAAGGGGAATCCTCTGGACTTCTGCAGGTGTGGAAGTGTTTATTGTGTCCTGGATCCGCCTGACACCCGGAAACTGACAGCTGCGCTCCCGCACTGCACCCCCCGCCGCACTGCACTGCCCCCCCCGCACTGCACCCGGCGATGAAGGAGGGGCGCTGACTCACCCACTGCCCCACAGCCTGCGTCTACTGAAGAAGAGGATGACAAGACCCCAGAGACCCCCCACCAGTATGCTCCCTGCTTTGTGGCTGGCACTGGGCATGTGCCTCACACGGGTCCTACAGGTGAGATACCGACATCTGGGATACTGGGCATCTGTGGGCGAAACTACAACTCCCAGTATGGCTGTCGGGAAAGGACATGCTGGGATCTGTAGTTCTGTATCTATAGAATTGCTGGGATCTGTAGTTCTGTATCTATAGAATTGCTAGGATCTTAGTTCTGCATCTATAGAATTGCTGGGATCTGTAGTTCTGTATCTATAGAATTGCTGGGATCTGTAGTTCTGCATCTATAGAATTGCTGGGATCTGTAGTTCTGTATAGAATTGCTGGGATATGTAGTTCTGTATCTATAGAATTGCTGGGATCTGTAGTTCTGTATCTATAGAATTGCTGGGATCTGTAGTTCTGTATCTATAGAATTGCTGGATCTGTAGTTCTGCATCTATGGAATTGCTGGGATCTGTAGTTCTGCATCTATAGAATTGCTGGGATCTGTAGTTCTGCATCTATGGAATTGCTGGGATCTGTAGTTTGCATCTATGGAATTGCTGGGATCTGTAGTTCTGCATCTATAGAATTGCTGGGATCTGTAGTTCTGCATCTATAGAATTGCTGGGATCTGTAGTTCTGCATCTATAGAATTGCTGGGATCTGTAGTTCTGCATCTATAGAATTGCTGGGATCTGTAGTTCTGCATCTATAGAATTGCTGGGATCTGTAGTTCTGCATCTATAGAATTGCTGGGATCTGTAGTTCTGCATCTATAGAATTGCTGGGATCTGTAGTTCTGCATCTATAGAATTGCTGGGATCGTACTGTCAAAGCTGGATCTGTAGTTCTCATCTATAGAATTGCTGGGATCTGTAGTTCTGCATCTATAGAACTGCTGGGATCTGTAGTGCCACAAAGACATGGTAGCATGTAGAGGGACGATTCATCCATACATCACCTGTCTCCTCCCTGCCCATTTGGCGGCACAGAGATCGATGTGGGGGGCTCTTTGTGTAACCCCTTTGTTTCCTGTGCGGTCATGTGCTGGACACACAAGTGCGGGGCTCGTACAGTTCTCCGAGCTGGATCGTGTACCGAGCCTTTCACCTGTGTGTCCATCACATGACAAGGGCTGAAGACAATGAAGGTTCCTATTCACTGATCCTGAACTTTTAGGAATTGATAGACGGTATATAGGGGAACGGCATCATTTATTATATACCGTCATATAATGAATAACCTTTAATTTCAGTAGTAGTTACCCCTTTAAGGTGTGAATTCTCTTCCCGTCCCCCACTCCGCTGATCCCGTATACTCTGCGGTGCGGCCGCGCCGTTCTATTGTTTTACGCCGTAGCGCTGTATCGTCCACTAACTCCTGTCTAACACAAATAGGATCCGGTTCCCTCATGGAAACGCTCCTGCCCAAATCAATATTTGCTCCCGTCAGTAACAGGTTTATATGATGTAACCGAGTGGAATAAAACCTTACTTAAAGGGGAATTCCACCTACACCGCTGTGTCTGGACATACAGCCAGGATCTATAGAGTTTTACAGACTGGAAAACATGTATGCTTACAATCTGAAACAGCGCCACTCTTGTCCTGAGGTTGGTTCTGGTATTGCAGTTGGCTCAGACGGGCGTTTGTCATCCCCCATTTTTACATGCTTTTTTTTTTTCTTTGGAAGAAAAACCCGCACTGTTCCACAGCATCTTTAAACACAGTGGGAATGAGTTTTTCATGCGCTCACATGAAAAAAAAAAAAAAAAATGGAAAAAAATGAATCCATTATTTGGATACATGTCTTAAGGCTCTGTTCACACGCTGCAGCACAGCATCCCAGTTCTGCTGCCGTTCTCTGTTACCCTGCAGCCCTGTGTTAAAAGCTGCAGCATTACCGCTGTGTGTGAATGCGGCTTAAAGAAATTGTTGTCTTTGCCAGGAGAATGTACTGGACCAGGTCGTTGACTTCCCCCCCGGCGGGGGGCTTCTGGGGGCACGCTCCTGCGTGCACGTCACTGTGTCGGTCATGTGTGTTGCACCAGTCCAGTTTCTCGCTTGTCGCCTTCCGTCACGTGACTTCTCCTTTGTTTCGGGCGCCTGGATTAATCCACCCATTGTGCAAACAGTACAACGGGCAGGTGAGCAGCCGGCACTGTATGCGCCAGCTCATCACAGCGGACACCGCCTGCACCCACCGCACCATAGAGCAGATAGTGGGGCAAGTCCTCCCTGATAATTAGAAGGGGCACAGGTGGCAATGCGGATAATATGTAACCTAGTATGTCCGAGCCTGGGGGGGACTTATTCCATGTTTCAGATGGGAGAGCGGTTGTAGCTCTGCTGCCTGTGCACTGATAACAGCATGTGAGAACCCAAGCTAAGCATAAGGTGTGTCCTACAGGTGGGCAGGACGCTACCTGCAGATTTATAAAATGCCCTTTTAACAACGCAGCTCCCAAGGAGTAAGTGTCTGGGAAGGGCAGCATTCAGGAATGTCCTCCAGAAACCGAGCGTTACAGTGAAGTCTAATATACAAAAATGGCCGCAGTAGTGTTGGGTTCAGCTGCTCTCCTGGTGGCTTTAGACGGGTACCTGGAGTTGTCATAAAAAATTACATCCTGTATTATACTCCAGAGCTGCACTCACTATTCTGCTGGTGCAGTCACTGTGTACATACATTACTGATCCTGAGTTACATCCTGTATTATACTCCAGAGCTGCACTCACTATTCTGCTGGTGCAGTCACTGTGTACATACATTACATTACTGATCCTGAGTTACATCTTGTATAATACTCCAGAGCTGCACTCACTATTCTGCTGGTGCAGTCACTGTGTACATACATTACATTACTGATCCTGAGTTACATCCTGTATAATAATCCAGAGCTGCACTCTCTATTCTGCTGGTGCAGTCACTGTGTACATACATTACATTACGTGATCCTGAGTTACATCCTGCTATTATACTCCAGAGCTGCACTCACTATTCTGCTGGGTGCAGTCACTGTGTACATACATTACATTACTGATCCTGAGTTACATCCTGTATATACTCCAGAGCTGCACTCACTATTCTGCTGGTGCAGTCACTGTGTACATACACATTACTGATCCTGAGTTACATCCTGCATTATACTCCAGAGCTGCACTCACTATTCTGCTGGTGCAGTCACTGTGTACACATTACATTACTGATCCTGAGTTACATCCTGTATTATACTCCAGAGCTGCACTCACTATTCTGCTGGTGCAGTCACTGTGTACATACATTACATTACTGATCCTGAGTTACATCCTGTATTATACTCCAGAGCTGCACTCACTATTCTGCTGGTGCAGTCACTGTGTACATACATTACATTACTGATCCTGAGTTACATCCTGTATTTTACTCCAGAGCTGCACTCACTATTCTGCTGGTGCAGTCACTGTGTACATACATTACATTACTGATCCTGAGTTACATCCTGTATATACTCCAGAGCTGCACTCACTATTCTGCTGGTGCAGTCACTGTGTACATACATTACATTACTGATCCTGAGTTACATCCTGTATAATACTCCAGAGCTGCACTCACTATTCTGCTGGTGCAGTCACTGTGTACATACATTACATTACTGATCCTGAGTTACATCCTGTATATACTCCAGAGCTGCACTCACTATTCTGCTGGTGCAGTCACTGTGTAATACATTACATTACTGATCCTGAGTTACATCCTGTATTATACTCCAGAGCTGCCTCACTATTCTGCTGGTGCAGTCACTGTGTACATACATTACATTACTGATCCTGAGTTACATCCTGTATTATACTCCAGAGCTGCACTCACTATTCTGCTGGTGCAGTCACTGTGTACATACATTACATTACTGATCCTGAGTTACATCCTGTATTATACCCAGAGCTGCACTCACTATTCTGCTGGTGCAGTCACTGTGTACATAATTACATTACTGATCCTGAGTTACATCCTGTATTATACTCCAGAGCTGCACTCACTATTCTGCTGGTGCAGTCACTGTGTACATACATTACATTACTGATCCTGAGTTACATCCTGTATTATACTCCAGAGCTGCACTCACTATTCTGCTGGTGCAGTCACTGTGTACATACATTACATTACTGATCCTGAGTTACATCCTGTATTATACTCCAGAGCTGCACTCACTATTCTGCTGGTGCAGTCACTGTGTACATACATTACATTACTGATCCTGAGTTACATCCTGTATTATACTCCAGAGCTGCACTCACTATTCTGCTGGTGCAGTCACTGTGTACATACATTACATTACTGATCCTGAGTTACATCCTGTATAATACTCCAGAGCTGCACTCACTATTCTGCTGGTGCAGTCACTGTGTACATACATTACATTATGATCCTGAGTTACATCCTGTATTATACTCCAGAGCTGCACTCACTATTCTGCTGGTGCAGTCACTGTGTACATACATTACATTATGATCCTGAGTTACATCCTGTATTATACTCCAGAGCTGCACTCACTATTCTGCTGGTGCAGTCACTGTGTACATACATTACATTACTGATCCTGAGTTACATCCTGCATTATACTCCAGAGCTGCACTCACTATTCTGCTGGTGCAGTCACTGTGTACATACTAATTACTGATCCTGAGTTACATCCTGATTATACTCCAGAGCTGCACTCACTATTCTGCTGGTGCAGTCACTGTGTAAATACATTACTGATCCTGAGTTACATCCTGTATTATACTCCAGAGCTGCACTCACTATTCTGCTGGTGCAGTCACTGTGTACATACTTACATTACTGATCCTGAGTT
>JARQOD010000007.1:110384637-110421818 GCA_033576555.1 Oophaga sylvatica | reverse complement strand
TTTTACTTGCTGCCTTACGGCAGACTCCGGCCCTTTCTTGGTCTCTGGACCCCCAAAAATGATCCAGTCTGAGCGGATCCGCGTGTGGGGGCCCAGAGACCCCAGCTCTCGCCACCGAGATGCGGCCCCGGCTGTACCGACTCCAGGTGCCGGGCCAGCCCCCGCTGCCACAGAGGACTGGGCCCGAGCACCACCACCATTCAACAACACCGGCACCGACACTCTCCATATCGCTGCCTGAGTCCGAGCTGCCACCACCAGACATGGCACCCAGACCCGGGCAGACTCTTCTCTCCCCGCTCCCTTGCTGCGGACCCACCACAGGGCCCGAGCCGGGGTGGGTAGCGGGTTCCACACAACGGGACAGGGGGGCCCCAGGAAGGGAAGCATAGACGAATTTGTCTATGGTGGTGACTCTGGCTTTTTTTTTTCTTTTCTTCCCCTTCCCGGTTGCCCCATCCTCGCAGATCTCATCCCCAAACAACAGCTCGCCAAACCGTGCTGGGGACTCGATCTGCCGCACTTGTTGCAGGATGAGGCAGTCCCCTCACTGCTGATACCACTCCCGCCATCCTCCCCTCGCTCCCACTTTCCTCCGAATTACTGGAGTCCGGTGGGAGGGCCACTTGCTCGGGGGCTATCCCGCTGCATGATACCTGGGCGTTTTACACTCACCAGGTCTTCAGGTGGGACTGGCGCAGATACTTCACAGCCGCCATTTTCCTCCTTTCCTCCTCCACCTGGCTGGCGCCTCCTGACCCCCCAGAAGACCCACCGGTCAGGGCCCTGAACCGGTCGTCGTTTTTGAGCTTCTCCTCGAAAGGGCCGCTCCCAGCCAGGATCTCTGCCCTCCGTTTTTCCAGATCTGTAATTGACCCCTTCAGCCTCTGCACCATGGCGGTGACCTCTGCTCTCCTTGAGGCAGGGAGCTTGTTCTTCGCCATGATGCGTGCTCCCTTCAACTCCTCCCGGAGTCTCCTTAGCTGTTTGGCGGCCTCCTCGTATTCGCAGAGGTGCGCGTGGATGCGGGAGCCATAGGTGGTGACAGGCTCCCCCGCTGCCTTGGAGCCCCAGATGTTGGGGGGCTCCACCACCGCACCTCCGCTGGCCGCCTCTCCTCCTCCTCTTCGGAAGGAGTAACCGCCCGGTCCCAGCCTCGGGGGTCTTGGTTCCTGGGGTCTTGCGGCCCCCCGAGGGCTTTTTCCTCGCCATCTCCCCTGGGACCGGCTAGATGGTATGGCCTCCTGCTGGTATGTGAGGCCTCCCACCCCCAGCCGCCTTGCTGGAGGGTGGGAGCCGGCACACCGTCCCAGGGATAAGTGTCTCTCTGTGGGAAGGCAGGCAGGTGGACCAGGGAAAAAAAAAAAATCCTTCCTTTGCAGAGATCTTTCCAAGCAGCTGCAGACACCGAGCACACGTCAAGCTCCGCCCCTTCCTGTGTGAGACTCCAGAGCTGCACTCACTATTCTGCTGGTGCAGTCACTGTGTACATACATTACATGACTGATCCTGAGTTACATCCTGTATTATACTCCAGAGCTGCACTCACTATTCTGCTGGTGCAGTCACTGTGTACATACATTACATTACTGATCCTGAGTTACATCCTGTATTATACTCCAGAGCTGTACTCTCTATTCTGCTGGTGCAGTCACTGTGTACATACATTACATTACTGATCCTGAGTTACATCTTGTATAATACTCCAGAGCTGCACTCACTATTCTGCTGGTGCAGTCACTGTGTACATACATTACATTACTGATCCTGAGTTACATCCTGTATTATACTCCAGAGCTGCACTCACTATTCTGCTGGTGCAGTCACTGTGTACATACATTACATTACTGATCCTGAGTTACATCCTGTATAATACTCCAGAGCTGCACTCTCTATTCTGCTGGTGCAGTCACTGTGTACATACATTACATTACTGATCCTGAGTTACATCTTGTATAATACTCCAGAGCTGCACTCTCTATTCTGCTGGTGCAGTCACTGTGTACATACATTACTGATCCTGAGTTACATCCTGCATTATACTCCAGAGCTGCGCTCACTATTCTGCTGGTGCAGTCACTGTGTACATACATTACTGATCCTGAGTTACATCCTGCATTATACTCCAGAGCTGCACTCACTATTCTGCTGGTGCAGTCACTGTGTACATACATTACATTACTGATCCTGAGTTACATCTTGTATAATACTCCAGAGCTGCACTCACTATTCTGCTGGTGCAGTCACTGTGTACATACATTACATTACTGATCCTGAGTTACATCCTGTATTATACTCCAGAGCTGCACTCACTATTCTGCTGGTGCAGTCACTGTGTACATACATTACATTACTGATCCTGAGTTACATCCTGCATTATACTCCAGAGCTGCACTCACTATTCTGCTGGTGCAGTCACTGTGTACATACATTACATTACTGATCCTGAGTTACATCCTGCATTATACTCCAGAGCTGCACTCACTATTCTGCTGGTGCAGTCACTGTGTACATACATTACTGATCCTGAGTTACATCCTGTATTATACTCCAGAGCTGCACTCTCTATTCTGCTCGTGCAGTCACTGTGTACATACATTACATTACTGATCCTGAGTTGCATCCTGCATTATACTCCAGAGCTGCGCTCACTATTCTGCTGGTGCAGTCACTGTGTACATACATTACATTACTGATCCTGAGTTACATCCTGTATTATACTCCAGAGCTGCTCTCACTATTCTGCTGGTGTAGTCACTGTGTACATACATTTACATTACTGATCCTGAGTTACATCCTGTATTATACTCCAGAGCTGCACTCACTATTCTGCTGGTGCAGTCACTGTGTACATACATTACATTACTGATCCTGAGTTACATCCTGTATTATACTCCAGAGCTGCACTCACTATTCTGCTGGTGCAGTCACTGTGTACATACATTACATTACTGATCCTGAGTTACATCCTGTATTATACCCCAGAGCTGCACTCACTATTCTGCTGGTGCAGTCACTGTGTACATACATTACATTACTGATCCTGAGTTACATCCTGTATTATACTCCAGAGCTGCACTCTCTATTCTGCTGGTGTAGTCACTGTGTACATACATTACATTACTGATCCTGAGTTACATCCTGCATTATACTCCAGAGCTGCACTCACTATTCTGCTGGTGCAGTCACTGTGTACATACATTACATTACTGATCCTGAGTTATATCCTGTATTATACTCCAGAGCTACGCTCACTATTCTGCTGGTGCAGTCACTGTGTACATACATTACATTACTGATCCCGAGTTACACCCTGTATTATACTCCAGAGCTGCACTCACTATTCTGCTGTGCAGTCACTGTGTACATACATTACATTACTGATCCTGAGTTACATCCTGTATTATACCCAGAGCTGCTCTCACTATTCTGCTGGTGCAGTCACTGTGTACATACATTACATTAACTGATCCTGAGTTACCTCCTGTATTATACTCCAGAGCTGCACTCACTATTCTGCTGGTGCAGTCACTGTGTACATACATTACATTACTGATCCTGAGTTACATCCTGTATTATACCCCAGAGCTGCACTCACTATTCTGCTGGTGCAGTCACTGTGTACATACATTACATTACTGATCCTGAGTTACATCCTGTATTATACCCCAGAGCTGCACTCACTATTCTGCTGGTGCAGTCACTGTGTACATACATTACATTACTGATCCTGAGTTACATCCTGTATTATACCCCAGAGCTGCACTCACTATTCTGCTGGTGCTGTCACTGTGTACATACATTACATTACTGATCCTGACTTACATCCTGTATTATACCCAGAGCTGCTCTCACTATTCTGCTGGTGCAGTCACTGTGTACATACATTACATTACTGATCCTGACTTACATCCTGTATTATACTCCAGAGCTGCACTCACTATTCTGCTGGTGCAGTCACTGTGTACATACATTACATTACGATCCGGGATTACATCCTGTATTATACTCCAGAGCTGCACTCACTATTCTGCTGGTGCAGTCACTGTGTACATACATTACATTACTGATCCGAGTTACATCCTGCATTATACTCCAGAGCTGCACTCACTATTCTGCTGGTGCAGTCAC
The DNA here is from genome assembly GCA_033576555.1 of Oophaga sylvatica. NCBI lineage: Eukaryota > Metazoa > Chordata > Amphibia > Anura > Dendrobatidae > Oophaga > Oophaga sylvatica. The sequence goes on along the minus strand of JARQOD010000007.1, from coordinate 110,417,687 downwards.
TGTGTACATACATTACATTACTGATCCTGAGTTACATCCTGCATTATACTCCAGAGCTGCACTCACTATTCTGCTGGTGCAGTCACTGTGTTACATACATTACTGATCCTGAGTTACATCCTGTATTATACTCCAGAGCTGCACTCACTATTCTGCTGGTGCAGTCACTGTGTACATACATTACATTACTGATCCTGAGTTACATCCTGCATTATACTCCAGAGCTGCGCTCACTAGGCTATATTCACCCCCTAATAAAAGTGATGTCTTGTCCTGCAGTGTGATGGCGGATCATCAGTCTTACTGCCGGAATCTATGCTCTTTGTATCTACACTGGATGGGAAATTTCACGCTGTGAGTAAGAAGTCTGGCGATGTCCTGTGGACCTTAACAGACGGTAAGTCATCTGAGGATAGAAAAAGTCTCACTATTGGTTTACACAGAAGTATATGCATCAAAACTTAAAGGGGTCATCCTGCATACAGTACATAGCTAGCACTGTATAGGCCTTATGATATAGGCTATTATGTGGTGAGACTCCGCTAATTACAGGCTGAAGCAGCTTCTGCACAGCGCCCCATAGCTAAGTATGGTGGTGTTTGGTACTGCAGCCTAGTCTCATTCCCTTATATTGGGCTGCTCTGCAGTGCCAGGTACTGTCACCATTATGGATGAGCCCCATTGGCCCATTCATTCTCTGATGTCTTCACACTGTTACTTTCTCACAGCCTCCTCCATTGTGTTGTCAAGAGAACAATACACACAATGCATCACCTCCATTCACCACAGCGACTGTCACTGCCTCCTCGGCTTTTCCTAAACAGCTCTATGGTTTCCTGAATCTTTGTATCCATAGCTGCAGCCAACAAAGGGTGCAACCGCTTATCTTGACTAACTGCAGCTGGGACGGCATAAATGTACTTCAAGACGTTGCACACCTTTGGGGATGGTATATATATATATATATATATATATATATATATATATATATATATATTTAAAAAAAAAAACAAAGCAACTAAATTCATGTAAATGGGGCTATAAATCATTTTTGCAATTGGGTACCTTTAAAAACCCTGCACGGTTTGCCTTTTATATCCTCTGAGTTGCATTGTCTATTGCAGGCTGCAGAATGAGTTAACTGAGGATCCGTCAGCGAGCTCATTCGGACAGTCTTCCTGGAGAGTTTGTAACTTTTATCTGTCTTTTGCTGATTCCTCAGCTGATTTAGGACCACAGACCACATCAAACTTAATCATGCAGTGGTGCAACATTTAAATGAAACCCAAGTGCAAAAATTATTTTTACCCCCCCACCCCCACCCCCAAATACTTGTACTTCAGTAAAAAAAAAAAATTATCCCAGAGTTGGACAAATGTTGGATACATAAGGCGCGGTTTTCATTTGTGGGGGTTCGATACCTGGTGCCCCGAATGATGATCTGTTATTAGCTCTGCCAATGGCAGCGGCAGCTTAGCTCCTACTCACTTTACTAGGCTGTAGATACAGATTAAATCAGAAAATACTATTTAAATTCCCACTAGATGGAGGCTTTTGTATAAATCCCCCTGCGGTGAGCGCTCCTCGGAGGGGGACCTGTTGTATTTGATACTATCTTCTGTTGTGCCATTAGTGTAGAAATCTGTATGTTAAACCCTTCCTAATTATGTCTAACCCGTCCCTTCTCTTTCAGATCCTGTGATTCAAGTACCTCTGTATGTGTCAGAGTAAGTCCAGCAGTCACACGACTCTGTTTCCCTTTTAGCTTTCTCCATTGTCTGAAACATACACAGTATCAGAGGTCTTTGCCTAACTAGTATTGCATGACAGGATGGATGTTATATTGCAGTTTAATATTATAGCTCCTTAACTGCCTACAAGGCATGTGATAACTAAACAAGATGTAATCTGTCTTATAGACCAGCTTTTCTGCCAGACCCCAGCGATGGCAGCTTGTACATTTTGGGGGGAAGGAATAAGGAGGGTCTCATGGTAAGTAGAAGTTTTATTAGTGTGTAATTATAGGTCTGTCAAAATGTGAAAATTTATTGTGTGTCTATTCAGTTAAAGGGCACCGCTATGGGCACTATCTCTGGTCCAGAAATTTTTGCCTCCAAATATTTACCCATACATCATGCCAAAGACTCACCTGCTAGGTAGGCACTGCTATGTTGCTTGTCACTTGCGCTATAAACGTCTGGGGGTTGGAATTTTTGGACTATGGTTTGTGCCCATAGCAGGACCAGTATCTTTAGAGTCACAATGGTTTCTTACTGACTTGCTGCTTAATAAGAGTATAGAAAGATAAGGGGATATTCTGTGATCCTAAATACAATGAGTTGAGGCCAATATTCATAAAGATCCTACAAACATCCTACTAAGTTATAGGGGATTTTATTGTGTGAGTAACTTTTATGTTTCCATATACCATAGAAATTACCATTCACCATCCAGGAACTAGTCCAGTCCTCCCCCTGCCGTAGCTCTGATGGAATCCTGTATACAGGTAATACCAGCCAGATGTATGCATCTGTGCAATATATGCAAGCAATGTCCTGCTATTGGGTGTGGACACAGGGCCATATTGGTGGTTGATATTGGTCACCATTATGTATCCACTTACAATTGATTCTGAACAGGGAAGAAACAGGATTCTTGGTTTGTGTTGGATCCAAAGTCAGGAGAAAAGCAGACCACGCTGTCCACGGACTCGTCGGATGGGTTGTGTCCTTCCAGTCCTCTCCTGTACATAGGACGGACACGTGAGTTTTGTAGATTTGTCATATATATTAAAGTGGTTTTCCTACTAAATATTTATCACCTATACAGATTCTCGCTGGGGGGGGCATGATGGCTGGGTCTCTGATCAGTTCCAAGAACAGGGGTAGCAAAGTCCTCTTTGAGTGGCCAGGCGTGACCTCCACCCTTTCCATTGATCCTATAGAATTAAATGGCGCAGTGGTGGAGCATGTTCACTGTCGCTTCATTCGCACAAGGAACTTTCCGATCCCTTTTTTCAAAGATGTTTCAAATTCTTCAAGATTTTTTAAAACACAAAGTTTGTTATAAAGTATAACCATTAATTTTTACCGTGCAGAGTACATGATCACGATGTATGACACAAAATCCCGGGAACTGCGCTGGAACGCCACCTTCCATGACTACTCTGCTCCTCCTTGTGATGACAGCTACGAATACAGTGAGTACCGTATACATCAATGGTCTCCAAAAGGTGAATCTCAAGCTTCCAAAAAAATACAACTCTTAGCGTGCTGCAAGAGCTGGGAAGTCACTGATTGGGGGTTTTGCTTCTTTACTATAGAGATGTCTCACTTTGCCTCCACTGGAGATGGGATGCTGGTGACTGCCGACCAAGGGAGTGGAGAAGTGTTATGGATGCAGAGTTATGGTTCCCCAGTAGTCGGACTTTTCATGTGGCACCAGGACAGCTTGAGACGAATTCCGCATCTGAACGTTCGCACTGGAAACTCTCCGTTACTTGACGTTTAATTCACAGGACATGCGTCTTCTCAAATGGAACTACCAGGCGGTTCATGAGCTGAGCAGCACCAAGACCCATCTGCTGTAAGTACTCCCACCTGCTGAGGGTGTTCAGCAGCTAGACTGTTTCTTGAGAACTTTGATCTGTCTGTAGGACTCGGCACAAAAATGCCACTGTATGAAGGGCCTATTAATATCTATGCGTCATGTTATGCTTAATTTCCCCTGTGGGGGCGCTGCAGGGAAACTGAACACAAACTGCTGGGTTCTCCCACATCTGATCTATGTTGGTTCCAGTAGCTCCTGTTTGCTTACGTTGTGTGAACTGGATTGACATTTGGGCACTTATTTTTTTTACAGGCCGTCTCTGTACGTAGGGAAGCACGATAGTGGATTCTATGCTTCCACATCGCTGATCCATGAGGGAGTTTCTGTAGTGGTAAGAATATTTTCATGCATTTTCTTTGTAAGATATGTTGATATCTGTTGCATTATGGGTTAATAATGTACATGGATAAGGTTTTTGCTAAGTTTTCATGTACTTATGAAAACCATTCCGACTTCTCATGGTAAGTACAAGTCTTATTATTGTGTAATTATAGGTCTGTCATAGTGTGGCAATTTATTGTGTGCTTATTCTTCACCTGGGGGTACCTCTATGGGTACAAACACCGGTCTAGAAATGAGTACATCTAAAATATTTATCCATCCAGCATTCAAATGATTGACCTGCAAGACTGACACAGATATAATGCAAGCTACGTGCAGTAGTAAATATTTTGGGTTTGTCAATTTTTGGACTATGGTTTGTGCCCATGGCAGGACCAGGATCTTTAGAGTTACAATGGTTTCTACTGAGTTGAACTTGCATGGATTCAAATTCATCTACATGAATATATAACACATAAGATGTAGGCATTGATGTGATTCTACATACTGTCCCTATGATAAAATTGATCAAAGCCAAAATAACAGCTAGTAAGTTTTGTCATGAGGCATCCATTAAAAGTTGGTATTTACATTTTCCATGTACATTGAATATTTTTTTACATATTCCTATTGCTATTCTTATTTTGTAATATATCATATCTTGGTATAACTGCTAGCCCCGGGGAATCACTCTGGCCAGGATAGATGGGCCCACCACTAAGGATGTCACCTTGAAAGAATCTACAGAGTTTGATGTAACCCCCACCACAGATGTCAAGTACCCACTTGGAAGCATAGTATCTGCAAATCAATGGCTACTTATAGGTAAAGGAGGGGGGATGGGCAGATGTGAACATTTATTACATGATCTCTGCATTACAGTGGTATTACAGTCACGGCCAAAAGTTTTGAGAATGACACAAATATTATATTTTCACATGATCTGCTGCCCTCTGGTTTTTATGTGTGTTTGACAGATGTTTTTATCACAGACAGAAATATAATAATTGCAAACATATGAGTAACAAAAGCTTATATTGACAGAATGAGTTAATGCAGCAAGTCAATATTTGCAGTGTTGACCCTTCTTCTTCAGGACCTCTGCAATTCTCCCTGGCATGCTCTCAATCAACTTCTGGACCAAATCCTGACTGATAGCAGTCCATTCTTGCACAATCAATGCTTTCATTTTGTCAGAATTTTTAGGTTTTTGTTTGTCCACCCGTCTCTTGATGATTGACCACAAGTTCTCAATGGGATTAAGACCTGGGGAGTTTCCAGGCCATGGACCCAAAATCTCTATGTTTTGTTCCTGAGCCATTTAGTTATCACCTTTGCTTTATGGCAAGGTGCTCCATCATGCTGGAAAAGGCATTGTTGATCGCCAAACTGCTCTTGGAGGGTTGGGAGAAGTTGCTCTTGGAGGACATTCTGGTACCATTCTTTATTCATGGCTGTGTTTTTAGGCAAGACTGTGAGAGAGCCGATTCCCTTGGCTGAGAAGCAACCCCACACATGAATGGTTTCAGGATGCTTAACAGTTGGCATGAGACAAGACTGGTGGTAGCGCTCACCTTGTCTTCTCCGAATGAGGCGTTTTCCTGATGTCCCAAACAATCGAAAAGGGGATTCATCAGAGAAAATAACTTTACCCCAGTCCTCAGCAGTCCACTGCCTGTACCTTTTGCAGAATATCAGTCTGTCCATGATGTTTTTTCTGGAGAGAAGTGGCTTCTTTGCTGCCCTCCTTGAGACCAGGCCTTGCTCCAAGAGTCTCCGCCTCACAGTGCGTGCAGATGCACTCACACCTGCCTGTTGCCATTCCTGAGCAAGCTCTGCACTGCTGGTAGCCCGATCCCGCAGCTGAAACACTTTTAAGAGACGGTCCTGGCGCTTGCTGGTCTTTCTTGGGCGCCCTGGAGCCTTTTTGGCAACAATGGAACCTCTCTCCTTGAAGTTTTGATGATGCGATAGATTGTTGACTGAGGTGCAATCTTTCTAGCTGCGATACTCTTCCTGTTAGGCCATTTTTGTTCATTGCAATGATGACTGCACTGTTTCTTTAGAGATAACCATGGTTAACAGAAGAGAAACAATGATGCCAAGCACCAGCCTCCTTTTAAAGTGTCCAGTGGTGTCATTCTTACTTAATCATGACAGATTGATCTCCAGCCATGTCCTCATCAACACCCACACCTGTGTTAATGGAGCATCACTAAAAGGGTTAGCTGGTCCTTTTTAGGCAGGGCTGCAATGATGTTGAAATGTGTTTTGGGGGATAAAGTTAATTTTCTAGCCAAATATTGACTTTGCAAGTAATTGCTGTTAAGCTGATCACTCTTTATAACATTCTGGAGTATATGCAAATTGCCATTAGAAAAAGTGAAGCAGTAGACTTTGTAAAAATTAATATTTGTGTAATTCTCAAAACTTTTGGCCATGACTGTACAGCTATGTGTTCCCTGTATGGATTTATTATATATGCACACTATGGAAGTAGTATATAATGTAGGCATTGTATAGCAGTATTATTTTGTTACTTTTATGGCAGTACTATTCTCCATTTCTCCCCTTTGCATAAAGCATGGGCACCCTCCTATGTTTATCCTAAAGCCTGCACAGACGTTGGCACCGTATTTATAGATCTTAGTCTCTTCTGACCTTATACAAACTTTTTAATCATACCTTTCAAATAAAATATCTAATTCTTTCCATAAAGGACATCATGAAGTTCCTCATGTTGTTCACACGACCATGCTCCGAGCGTTTCCAGAGACCTTGAGGAGGGATACAGAGACGATCATTCGTGGACCTACACCTAAGACCCTATTTGACGATGTGAGTGTATTCCAGAACATTGGTAATCCATCACCTGTTAAAAGGGGTTGTATGGTCCATTTTCGTTTTGCCCCAACCTCCCCCACACCCCCCAAAAAATAACCCCAAAACTATACCCACCTGTCGATTACTCTCTGTACTGCCGCCCCCTAGCTGTGCTGAGGGGGATCAGCAGGTGAATTTGTTTTTCTTTTCTTTTTTAGGGGGTGGGGGTTATCTAAGGGGTAATATTTCTCCTTGCACAGAGGAACAAGCCAGGGCTGGCATGTCAGAGTAATGAGGCTTATACGCCATGTATGCTCCTCTGGGAAATTAAATATGCAAGAGAGGAAAAGGTCTTCCTATTAGAAGTAGCAATCCTAAAAGTCAATATCGACCCTTTAACAAGCCTTGCCATATGATTTGGCATAAAAGCCAAACCAGAATCTCAATTTTCAGACACAGTGTTTCTGTGGTTTTATACTATTGGTTGAAGTACAAGTACTAAATACTATAAAAGATGATGATGTAATACATGGGATAGGAATCTTGCTCGATTCTCCCAGACGGAAACACGTGTCTGTTTGGTTATTTATGTTGATAGCAACGTTCTGTGAATTAATTTGGAAATCACTAGGTCAACCGTGAAGGGTCACTTACATCCTACCTCAACAGAAGTAGCAATCCTAAAAGTCAATATCGACCCTTTAACAAGCCTTGCCATATGATTTGGCATAAAAGCCAAACCAGAATCTCAATTTTCAGACACAGTGTTTCTGGGTATTGCCCCTCGTCAGTGCAAAGTATGAGATCTGATTTGGCTAGGTGAGAGGCTTAAAACCGGGGTCTAAGGGGTAACGTTTCTCTTTGCTGAGAGTGACAAGCCAGGGCTGGCATGTCAGACTATGGAGACTTTTACGCTTTGCTCTGATGAGGGGCAATACCCCGAAACACCTGGTTTGGCTTTTATCTTAAGTCATATGCCACAGCTTGTTAAAGGGTCGATATTGACTTGTAGGATTGCTACTTCCAATAGGTGGCGGCAGAGTTCAAGTTCTCCCTCCCTGAAGAGCCAATTAGCATTTTTTTTTTGGGGCATGTTTGTCATCTGAATCTCTCAGTGGTGCAGCAAATCCGCAGGACAGTTCCTTTTATTGTGAAATTACCCTTTAAAGCTGTGTGCACACAAAGTTGTTTTTCATGGAGTTTTTGGACCGGAAACTCTCCAAATCTCAAAACTCCTCAAAAACTTTGGAGTTTCTGCTCCGAAAACTTAGCAAAAAGACTCCGTGTGCACATAGTCTTCTGGTTACTCGTATCTCACGTCGCCCATCGTCTTATCTCTCCACAGTTTCTGACCCCTCAGAATCAAGGAGAATCCCTCAGGGCGACACCGAAGGGCGGCTAAAAGTGGAAGCGACCACAGAAGAAGCGGGCATTGCCCTTCCCGACTCTACAATAACACATCTGCTGGTCACTGGCATCGTCACGCTGCTCCTTGGAGGATGGGTGCTGTTTGGGTTCACCTTTCCCCAGGTAAGCGGCTTGGATGCAGTCTATTGCTCTCTGTTATCAGCTGTTTGGATGCAGGTCCCTTGTCTCTAGTAGAAACTGGACTTTACTATAGGACAATGGTTTCCAACCTATGATTGCGGTGATACTACAAGTCCCAGTCCAAGACCGTCGGGGCATGCTGAGAGCTGTAGTTCCACACAGCAGGTGTGCAATGTATAGAAGATAATGGCGTCCGTACTTTTCAGATGTGGGAGCAGCAGCGCAGGCAGCAACAAGAATTACAGCAGCAGCTCGAGGAGAAGCTTCAGCAGATCCAGTATCAGCAGCAAATGGCGTCCGAGGCCTGTGCACCGCTGACAGCTCCAGACAGCAACGTGTCCGCAGGAGAACAAAGCTCCGGGAGCGGCAAGCGGAGGAGCCGAGAGCAGGAATATGGCCAGGCCAATGGCACGAAGAGAGGGAGCAATAGCGAGCCAGAAGGTGAATGAAGCACATATTCCTCTGTTATTCCTCCTGGAATTGAATAATTGAGTGCGCCCCCTGCAGACGGTACTGTGCCGACCATACCTACTGAGAAGAGGACTGGTAACTCGCACGTGGCAATTTATTATTATAGTTCCAGGAGGAATAACAGAGGGATAGCAGAACAGAGTGTAAGGAAATCTACCCCAGCATTAATAGTCTATTACTATGCTATACGGTGTATTCACTGTCATTATTGTACAGGAGGGTGGTAAATCTGGTGGGACATGCGTGCGCCGTGTTTATCACACGTGGAGGGCCGGGTTCTCCACTTGTGTCAGCAGGAAACAAATATTAAAGTGAACCATGTAGCAGCCACAACGGGCCTCGTTTATCAGTACTTACAGATGGAAACAGACCTTGTTGCCAGTAGCAACCAATCACAGCTCAGCTTTCATTTAGTTAACTGCTCATGTAAAATGAGAGCTGGGTTGTGATTGGTTGATAGGGGCAACCAGGCCTGCTTTGCTTCCTGAGGCCTGTTTTATTTTTTCCCTTATTTAAGGCCAGCTTGGTATCCGAGGCCAGTTTTTTTTTTTCTACTTGAGGCGTGCTTTGCTTCCTGAGGCCTGTGGGGTTTTTTGGTTTTTTTTTTTACTTGATTCGTGCTTTGCTACCCGCGGTGTGTTTTGCTACCAGAGTCCTGTTTTTTTCTTTTTCTATTTGACACCTGTTTTTCTACCTGATGCCCATGTTTCTGTATTTCCACGACATGTGTAATTAACAGCTTGTATTCACCTTGACTTCTTCTAATTTTTTTTTCTCCACTTGCAGCATTCAATGAAGACGAAATAGAAGTCGGTAAAATTTCCTTTTTTCCCAAAGAAGTTTTGGGTCACGGAGCTGGAGGAACATTTGTATTTAGGTGAGTAGAAATCAAGCCATTTATTAACCAGACATGAAGTCCTGCGACTTTCCAATATACTTTGTGTATCTCTTCATTGCACTTTTCGAGATCTCTGCTTGCTGTCAGTGAATAGGGACATTTTTTTTTTTTTTACTACATCCAGAGAAAACCCTAGGGACAATTTTACACACCCGACATTCACAGTCTGTGTGAAACCAGCCTTGCTGACCTCATACTTGTCACAGCTGAGGGTTTGTTACTATTGCATCCAGGCTGCAAGTTGAATCTCTCTTCTCTTCTGTGGGTTTGTTGCAATCTAGAAGTCTGGAGTCCATATTGTCTTAAAGTTCACCTGCAGTTTCAGAAAACTTTTGATGTGTCATAGTGACATGTGTAAAGTTTTTATTAGTGGGTGTCTGGGGTCCAAGACCCCCGCTGATTGCTGAAATGAAGAGACAGAAGTGCGCAGTTGAACACCGTGCCCCTTTATGGATTATATTTTTACAGGATCCACGCTGGATCTGACTGATCTGTTATGATCTCCCCCTCCGCCACATGCTCACATCCACGTTACTGATAACATGAGGTTTGTTTTCTTATAGGGGCAGATTTGATGGACGATCAGTGGCCGTGAAGAGAATCCTGCCGGAGAGTTTTATGCTGGCCGATCGGGAGGTGCAATTATTACGAGAGTCTGATGAGCACCCCAATGTGATCCGCTATTACTGTACAGAGAGCGACTGGCTGTTTTACTACATTGCCCTGGAGCTGTGCGCTGCCACCCTGCAGGAGGTGAGAGGACCACCACAGGGTAGGCACGGCAAGCACCTGCGGACCACGTTCTGTGGTTTTAATTAACTATATGTAAAATAACCCACCTGGAAAGGCAAGCGGTACATACTTATTCCGAAACATTAGGTTGGCGCAAATATTACTGTCCCTCTCTCTAAATAATGTAGGTACAGATAGTACTGCCTTTCTGTGTCTCCATGCAGATAATGTAGGTACAGATAGTACTGCTTCCCTGTCTCTATGTAGATAATGTAGGTACATATAGTACTGCATTCATGTCTCGCTGTAGATGATGTAGGTACAGATAGTACTACCTCCATGTCTCTATGTAGGAACATACAGTACTGCCTCCCTGTCTCTCTGTAGATAATGTAGGTACAGATAGAACTGCCTCCATTTATTTATGTAGGTACATATAGTACTGCCTTCATGTCTGACAGGCGGACCCCACCCCACCCCTGTAACCTCTGCAACAATGAGTATGGTCTGAGCAGTGACAGGTACAGATAGTACTGCCTCCCTGTCTTTCTGTATATGGTGTAGGTACAGATAGTACTGCCTCCCTGTCTCTGTATATGGTGTAGGTACAGATAGTACTGCCTCCCTGTCTCTGTATATGGTGTAGGTACAGATAGTACTGCCTCCTTGTCTCTTTCTATATATGGTGTAGGTACAGATAGTACTGCCTGCCTGCCTGTCTCTTTCTGTATATGGTGTAGGTACAGATAGTACTGCCTCCCTGTCTCTGTATATGGTGTAGGTACAGATAGTACTGCCTCCTTGTCTCTTTCTATATATGGTGTAGGTACAGATAGTACTGCCTCCTTGTCTCTTTCTATATATGGTGTAGGTACAGATAGTACTGCCTCCCTGTCTCTGTATATGGTGTAGGTACAGATAGTACTGCCTCCTTGTCTCTTTCTGTATATGGTGTAGGTACAGATAGTACTGCCTGCCTGTCTCTTTCCAGAAACAGTGTAAGTATATATCCGTTCCATCCAAACCCAAAATGTAAAGGAGACCAGAATAAAAATGGTGGCTGGCTGGTGAAAGACTTAGATAATATCCATTAACGACATTGTTTTTTTCCCGCAGTACGTGGAGAATTCGGCTTTTCCACGCATCGGCCTAGATCATGTGACCCTTCTCCATCAAGCTATGTCTGGACTCGCCCATCTGCACTCTCTCAATATTGGTGAGAAGTATTGGGTTTCTATAACATATATCGTTATGGATTTACAAAAACGGTGCGGCTTATGATGCAATTATTAGTGGGTGGAGCCTAAGTCTTAAAGGTACAGTTACATAGTATTAGTGGACAAATAATGGCACCACAATGGCATATAACAAATCAATATAATAGCCACATAATAATGCAATATAATAGCGCCATCACTTCCCGAATAGCTTTGTCCAATGTGGAGTATTTTGTCGGCCTCTTCGCAGTGCACAGAGATCTCAAGCCGTGTAATATCCTCATCTCCTTGCCCAATGCCCAGGGCAGACAGAGGGCCGTCATTTCAGACTTTGGGCTCTGTAAGAAGCTGGGAGTGGGAAGGAACAGCTTCAGCCTGCGCTCAGGAATCCCGGGACCGAGGGCTGGATCGCTCCGGAGGTTCTACGTGACGGAAGGACGCAAAATCCAGTAAGTGATCCCTGAGGACGGATCCGGTCATGGATGGTGGCTGAGCAGTCTCAGAAAGGTTTGCTTTGTGTTCTTAGACAGCAGCGGTGGACATTTTCTCTGCTGGTTGTGTCTTTTACTATGTCCTGGCACGTGGACAGCATCCATTTGGAGACAGCTTGAGAAGACAAAGCAACATATTAACTGGGTCATACAGCCTGCCGCAGCTCCAGGAGGAGACGTACGGTGAGAAGCCGCCATGTATCTGGATGTTGGGCATGTTGAGCAAAGGAACCAAGTGCCAGTAGCCTTAAGGGGGTATTCCCATCTCCAAGATCCTATCCCAATATATAGTAGGTATAATAATAGTAGCAAATACCTCCAATTAAAAATCTAGTATAGTTCTTCTGATAAACTATGTCACTTACCCCATGTGCAGGGCATTGAAGTAGCTTAGGTATCAATGATTAGTATATGAGTGGTTGTAACCATGGATACTTAAGGTCCTGCAATGCCTGCACATTAGGAAAGAGACATAGCGAATCAGAAGAACTATACTACATATTTAATTGGAGGTATTTGCTAATATTATTATTAATACACCTACTACGTATTGGGGGAGAATCTTGGAGATGGGAATACCTCTTTACCTGTTGGATTTCTCCATGGCAATCAATATATTTGGTACCTGGACCTTCTATGGCCACTAACTGTGCACCTGCCCAATTTTGTTTCTGCAGACAATGTGGTAGCGAAGGACTTGATTGAAGGCATGATCAGCGGTGACCCAATGCTCCGGCCCTCAGCTCCGCGCGTTTTGAGACATCCGTTCTTCTGGGCACCTGAGAAACAGCTGCAATTTTTCCAGGTCTGAGAGGCGGCAGGGAGACAGATGTATCAATATAGGGGTTGTCTGTTAGGTATATACTGATGACCTATCCTTGGGGGGGGATGTGTGGACCAGCATATTCGCTGTCCAAAGTCAGATCCTTCAAAACATTGGATTGCACTCAGACCAAAGATAGTCTATGCTGCTATGCATACGTATGATTTTTTATTTATTTGTTAACTCTAGTTTTGATCTGATTTTCTGATTCACTTAGCCATGCAAGTCAAGGAGTGCATGGGGAACATCAGACTGCACTCTGATGACATCTGAGTGCAGTCCGATTTCCGTGACCTATCACAAAATATTTTTTTTCACCCATCTTCTCATTCGAGAGAATCGGAGCAGAACTGCTGTTCAGAGTTTCATTAGTGTCATTTGCAGAATCGGAGAGAACCTATGGCCGTCCACCCTGAGCATAAGTCTTCAATATCAGATAGGTGGGGGTCCGATAGCTGGCTCCCCCACTAATTAGCTGTTCTTAGTGCACAGCTACGTCACCTGTATAGTGGCCGAGTGCTGTCCATCTGTCCTCATGAATGAATGGATCTGCAGCACCCGGCTGCGGCCACTACACAGTCGTGCAACTCAACAGCTGATCACACCGAATAAAAGCTGGTCAGCTGGGGGGCCGGGCATCGCTCCACCACCAATCTGATATTCATAACCTATCCTAAGGGTAAGCCATCAATATAAAAGTAGTGGACATCCCTTTTATTTATAATGAGAGCTGTATAAATCCGCATACAATTATCACTCCCTGGTTTTCAGGGGATGTGAAGCTCTGACCCCTAAATGAGACGTGTATAAATATATATAATGCAGATTAATGTACAGTTTTACTTGAATATTAGTGACAACTAATTGCAGCGCGTTTTTTGCCTTCAGGATGTCAGTGACCGCATTGAGAAGGAGCCACAGGAGAGCCCCCTGATGGTCTGCCTGGAGGGCAATGCTCGCTGTGTCGTCCGGGTCAATTGGAGGTTACACATATCCGGTCCTCTACAGACAGGTAACATCATGGCTGTCCTCGGCGTCAAATTACTCCACCTAGCAAGGCAAGAGTATAAATGGTGGTGCGATAAGCTATGCTGGTGTCTGGTGCAATCATTACTGGGGGCTCGGGGACCACCACTGATGATACTTCCCCTTATGGCTGCATCACTAGCCACCGCAGCGCTGCGCAGTGTGCGGGTCGCTCTATGGAGACTTCTTCATCAGAGCCAAAATGTCATTGCCTCTTATAGCAGTGAGTGCCAGTTAATAGAGAAGGGGGCAACCCCTTTAAATTAAAGAGGTATTCCCATCTCCAAGATCTTATCCCAATATGTAGTGGGTGTAATGGAAGGATTTGCTAATATTACTAATTAGGAATGTAGTATAGTTTTTCTGATTCGCTATGTCTCTTTCCTCATGTGCAGGCATTGCAGGACCTTAGGTATCCATGGTTACAACTACTGAGGTAGTGACAGTTAGCTGATAGTGGTCGTATCCATGGATACCTAAGGTCCTGCAATGCCTGCACATGAGGAAAAAGACATAGCAAATCAGAAAAACTATACTACATTTCTAATTGGAGGGATTTGCTAATAATATGACAGCAGGGTGGCTCATTGGTTAGCACTGCAGCCTTGCAGCGCTGGGGTCCTGGGTTTAAATCCCACCTAGGACAACATCTGCAAGGAGTTTGTATGTTCTCCCCGTGTTTGCGTGGGTTTCCTCTGGGTACTCCGGTTTTTACATACTGATAGGGGCTCACAATCTAAATTCCCTATGGGGACAGGGATGATGTCTGTAAAGCGCTGTGGAATTAATGGTACGATATAAGTGAGTAAAATAAATAAAAATCTAGTACTTATTGGGGTAGGATCGTGGACATTGCCTAATCCTTAAAGGGGTATTCCAGAGTGCTAAAAAGCGGGGGTCTGCCAGGCCCCCCAGAATTCTGGACTGTATGGGAATTCTTAGTAGAAATGTGCATCATATAGTCCAAAAAAAGTAACCAGTGTATTGGTGCACCAGTCGTGCGCCTTTAATGGGAGATATTTCCACATTTTTTTTTTAATTTCTAGACTTGAGGAAATTCCGTTCATATCGTGGAAACTCCGTACGAGATTTACTCCGAGCCATGAGAAACAAGGTAGGTGACGTCTCTTTGTAAATTGGAAGTTAACACTGTAATAGGAAATTTATAGTTATTGAGGGACGCCGTATCCCCCCACCACACCGACCTTCCCCGAAACTGCCCATTTCTGTGCATGGCGTTAATGCCACCCACTGCCTGTGTGACGTGCAGCATTCACAGAAACAGTGCTAGGGACCCCCACTAACCACAAGGATGGGGTCCTGTAGTCAGTGTGCATAGAGTGACAGTGCTCCTGTGTGACCATCACTTCTATGAGAGCTGCAGAACCTCTTGTGCTTCCTCCGTTCCCATGGACAGTGAATAGAGCAGTGGTCACACCTGAGAGCTAGCATTTTATTCCCAGTACCTCCTTTATCATGATCGATCCACGTTCCAGAAGTCAGACTAACGTCGGTCATAACGCATTCCCTTGTGGGTAGGTGACATTAATGCAAATAATGAAGGAACCCCTTTAATCTATGAAGGATTGTATCCAATGACCACAAGGAGAGATCTTCCAAAGCGTGATGAAAAGTGCATCAGAGAATGATCAAGGTGGTTTTGTTCTTTTTCCCTAAAAATGAATAAAGCTTATTTGCTAAAACTAGAGTGTGTCCTCTCTTAAAGGGATAAACGGTCGGCTCCAGAAAATATTTACATGGGGGGTATGGCGGATTTCCCAAAAAATAAGCGCAACCTGTCCTGAATGTGAGTGAGAAATACACCACAGGAAGGAGGATCAGAGCGCATGGGTCTGCAGAGGAGCTGTATACACAAAACGGCAGGATTGTTTTTTTTTAAGCAATTTTCCTATTACACTTAGAATAAAATGGTCTTTAGAGATGTGGTTAATAGTATTGGTTTCTCCCCCCCAGAAACATCATTATCACGAGCTGCCGGCGGACGTCCAGGAGACCCTCGGTGCCGTCCCTGAGGAGTTTGTGGCTTATTTTACATCCCGTTTCCCTCTTCTGCTCCTTCATACACACCGGGCTCTGGAACAGTGCGCGCATGAGAGACCGTTCCACCATTATTATCACTGGCAACCAGATCGATGAGGCTGGATTTACCGCTGGCTCGTGATTCATCGGGAACTCTGTTTTTACACAGTCACTTGCACTGCCTTAGTTATTAGTTATTTTATCACAATTTTTGCTTTTAGATAATGTGCAAACCCAAAAGGGGTCTCCAACCATTTAACACTTGAAGTGTTCGGAAATTACAACTCCCAACAGGCCATGCTGGGAGTTGTAGTCCCATGCTGAGAATACAACAGTGTGACAAAGGGTCATCTTATGTGATTTATTCTCCAGGTCTGTGCTAACTGAAGATGCCGCCATGTGACCCTGGCGCTAAAGGTGATTTATTGGAGCATTTGGATGACGCAGAAACTTAACTACTGCACTCAATAGTCAGCGATTGCCAGAATTTGCCATTTAGAGGGGGGTGGTCCAGGTGGAACAAGTGAGGGTCTGTACGCACAGCTGTTTTTGCAGGATCTGATTGATGCCTTGGATTATTCTACATTCCTTCACTGCAGTTTGAGATTTTTAAAAGGCAATTGCTTTCTCAAAAGCATAAATTCTATTTTCCCTGAAATATTAAGTAATGTTTTTATAAAGGAAGTAATTTATTTTGTATTTGCTGGGGACTGTATATTCTTCTTCGAGAGGAAGAAACTGAATGAAATGTGCCAATGACTCACTTTTAATAAAAAAAAAAATAAATTAAAAAAGTCTTGATTTGTACCAAGCTGTGACAAAGTTGTTACTGCATGATAAACTAAGGGGGGAAAGAAAAAAAAAAAAAAAAAAAGCGTGTGGGTTAGGCTCCAAGCAGGGACCCTGCCACATGTCCGGTTCTTCTCCCAGGACATATTTGCGTTTCTGTAAGCCACTGTATGGAGCGTGGATGCATGGACAGGCTGTGTCTCCTGATCCAAACAGCGTGAAGTCTGCCCGAGGATGTCCGTTTCAGGCCAGGAGACGTGCCAGCGAGTCCATACATCATGGTCTAGTCAGACATGTGAGTGATGCTTAAAAAGGGAAAAAAAAAAAAAAGACCACGACGTGCGTTCAGCTTGGGAACTTGACTTACTACGACTCAGACTAACAAAAAACAAAACCAAGGGATAAGGTAAATTAAGCAAATGTGGCAAGTTTATTTATATCAAAACAATCCATCAATAACCATTCTACACAAAGCAATTATGTAAACATACTAGGCAAAAAAAAAAAAAAACACTGGAAGGGGACATACCATAGTAACGTTGTTGTCACTCTCAAAAAAGATCCCTTAATGCAAAAGGCAAACACCAACAGCCACAAGTCAACATGATCGGCGTCCCCGAAATATGTAGTGACTAGTCAGGAGCGCAAATGCTCCTTAGAGTTTGCACCGAGTATCATATCTGCTCGAGTTACATATTAGAGTCCCCACGACCACAAGACATGCAGGGATTGCCCGACGTACAGCCACAACATGCGGTGACTGCCTGTGTAAGTCGTGAAACATGCAGCCGTGGGGATTCGATGGTGTCACTTGAGCAGCCGCGATACCGTGTACGGAGAACAAGAAGCAAACTCGAGTAACGAGAACTTGCGCTCATCACTAGCAGCGACATTTGAGTCAGTCCATCAAGGATCAGGAGCAAGATTTAGGAGAGAAAAAAGTAAAATCTGTACCAATTGAAAAATTGCTAATTCAAACTACTGGAACATCGTATTTTGCAGGATAATTTGTGCCAAGCTGCAAAGGATTAGAAAGTGAATTAGTAATAGGGCTTTTCCTTCTCATTTATCTATATTGATTAAAGGGTATGCCACACTAAACAACATCGCTAACGGGATCGCTAAAAAACGTCACTATTTAGCGATCCCGTTAGCGATGTTGTGTGCGGCATGCAGCAACGACGTGGCCCCTGCTGTGATCTCGTCCGTCGTCCCGGACCCCATTCTGATCGTCGGCGCTCCCGCTGGGTAAGTATATATCGCTGAGTGTGGCACTTTTTTAGCGATTTAGCGGTACTTTTGTACCGCTAAAGTCGTTAAGGAGATCGCTAACCGCGATAGCGTCCTTAACGACATCGCTAAATGTGGCCGACACTAGCGATATTGTAAACGATCCCGCTAGCGATCTCATTAGTATGCGACGCTAACGAGATCGTTAGCGGGATCGTGTAGTGTGGCAGTACCTTTAGTGTTTAATATCTTGGGACATATTGATGCTGTAAAGATAAAGTTGCCACATTGGGCTTTGTCAGGAGGTTTCCATATTGAAACAAGAGGGTTTATAGAGAAGGTCTATAGCTCACCAGTATACCGCCACCATGATTTACTCCATGAGGCCACACAACATCCACAGCAGGCGAGACCGCCTGTCCCATACTGCATGGAAGATTAAATGATGGGGAGGATGAAAAACAAAAAAGTGGGAGCAGACATTGGAGAACTTTTCATGTTCCCTTTAAACGCTCCTGGCCAATCAAACATTGTGTGAAGAAACCCATGTACGCTGTGGCTGCACAGTTACACCCCTCCGGTAGGAGGTATACATGCGTAACCCTTACCCACCATAACTTTTGGAAAGTTTCACAACTTTTGACTTTTCACATTTAGATCAGTAAGCATTTGCAAGTGATGCCCCTGGGCTAAAAAGGGAGGCTGTACCCCTCTGCCATTTTAGGAGCCAAATGAGCACAGAACTCCAAGTAGCTGCACGATCGATCCGTTGATTGCTGGGGGGTGGCGGGTACTCAACACTCACTTGAATGAGGCCCATATAGTGCACAATTTGTCCTAGGTGGCACCTGAAAAAAGTTTTAAGTACAAGTGAAGACTTACAAGATACGAGGCAAGGAGCGGCGTACATATACAAAGACCTTTAATCTGATATTAATATACAAAAGTAATAAATTTGTTATTTTACATTAAAACCTGACAACATTGAGAAGCGACGGACAGGAGAGAGTCAGGATACCACCCGGATACATAAAAGTCGCCCTCTGCACTGGCGATGAGGCGGGTGAGCAGTCTGGAAAGTTAGACGAGTTTACTAAGGGACTTGGCACTCCTCCGATCTGGATTAAAAGAAAACCCCCCAAACATCTGCCGAGGTCTGTTCCCTCCCGCTAGAATACAGGAGACTCCTGTGCTCTAGCGGAGGAGACGGCGTCCATGTTTCTGTAGTCCAGCTATGCCGAGGCTTTGACATGTATGGCGGCTCCGGACCTCGTGTTCTGCAGTTTCTCCACCATGGTGCGGGCATAACGCAGCCGGCTCGCCAGTTCTTTACAGCAGCCGAATTCCTCGATCAGGCTCAGCTTGAACGTGTGGAACTCCCGCTTCTCATCGATGTAGGAGACGGCAGCCATGAGGGGGCACAAGATGAGCTTTGTGTGGTCCTGGAAGAGGGGCAGACATTATGGTCAATGCCTTGGAGTGCCATGGTTTTAGGGACCCCATATCCCCAAGATTGCAAAAATTGGCACCCAATGCAATCAATATCTGACATTTACAGTATGCCAAGTGGGTGCAATGCTGCTCGAGAACCAACATGGTCGGTTAAAGCTTAAAAAGGGGTCCTGGGCTTGTTCGTGGCTATGCAATCACCTCCAGATTGGAAGTAGTCAGGGCAGATCGTATATGACTGCTCCAGTTTTTTCCCCCTCGTGAAGATTGTCTTGTCACCAACAAAGACCATCTTGGTCCCCACATTCAACATATTTAGACACCCATATTGCATATCCTAGAGATGCCCACCAGGGTACAACATTGGGCGACCCTTACTCTAGCTCATCTGACGTCATACCCCTATTTACCTGGAAGAAGTTGATCTGGACGGTCCCGTTACTCAGGTGAAGGATAATGGCGCTTCTTGTCCGGAACCACGTTCTCAAGAAGGGAAGGCGAGCGAGCTCATCTCCCTCTCGGGGGGTGATGTTGGCACCGGCTTTAAGAAGATGCTCGCTCATGTAGTTTCGGAAGTATTTCAGTAGTGTGATCTGCAACGAGTTTCAGGTTCAGGAGCCAAAAAAAATGGAAACCATTCCTGCATTAGAAGCCCGATCGGTGCAAGTCATCGCCCGGCCAGGCTCTACCGAGAAGCTTCCAAGTCCTGGCATTGGGTCATCCAGGCTGGAGATACAATGGTGGCTTCTTCGATGCCAGACAACTGCACTCGTCTAACCAAAGCTTCCAGCGTTGGCCCATCAGAGAAGGCCGCCATTAATATTCCTGCGTACTGTAAGTCGCTGCTATAACATAGGCTTACCTTCTTGGTCAGGGTGGATGGGTAGGAGCGCACGTTCAGGTAAGACTCGGAATTATCCCTTTCTATGTACTGTAAGCTGTCGCCATCATTGTACATTATCAGCCGGGTGGAGTCATTGAAGAGGACCCCAACACTGTTATCACAGAGCTGGTACCCTGGGGGAGGAAGAACATGGGGGGACATTACATAATCCGACGAGACTGGAGACGACGGGGGGTGAGCTGCGGAGGGGTTACATACCCAAGCCATACTTGTCAGAGTAATCCACCCATTTACTGACCCAGAAGATGGGATTGCAAGCTGGATCCTCCGCTTCCTCTGCAATACGAAAGGTCACATTTGGTCCCCATTTGCCTCCAGATTGACATATATACATTTTTTGTCCACGTGGTTCATTTACCTTGACGAACCAGAGCCTTTTCTGATGGTTTAGCAGCATTGACGCTGATGAGCTGCTGCATCATATCAGACAGGTAGCAGTCAGCGGGCTCTGCGAACTCCGATGGCGCCATCTCTTCATCCTTCGTAGATGCAGGTTTCTCTACCATGGGAGAGTCCTGGCCTAGAACCGGACACCAAGTGTTAATCAAAGGGTCCCGTGTACATTATTGATCTGCTGCGATGGGGACTCACCCTTATTTATAGCGGCAAGTGGTTTCCTGAAGCTTGGGTCGATAGTACTAGGTGCTATGGAGAACCGAGGGGCTACAGTCAAGCAGGTGGTGGGCAGGCGGTTGGGAATGTGACCGCTGGTGAAGAACTCATCGGTCAGCAGCTCATCTATTGTGGGTCTGGTGTTGGGGTCCGAGCGGAGCATTTTCTGGATGAGGGCAGCAGCAACTGGGTTAATGTGCTGGGAGGGAAGGAAATAAAAAATACAAGGCGTCAATTCTACCCACACAAAAGGGAGGTCTTGTGAAGAACAAGTCTCCGGTCAGAACTAGCAATGAGCACATGGATTTGCAGGATCCTGGTCCAGCAACTAAGTCAACGATGCAAACTTCTCTGCTGAATTCTGATGTGTAGGTGAAACGAGGGCCACCCGACAGCCTCAACGAGGGCCACCGACAGCCTCAACGAGGGCCACCCGACAGCCTCAACGAGGGCCACCCGACAGCCTCAACGAGGGCCACCCGACAGCCTCAACGAGGGCCACCCGACAGCCTCAACGAGGGCCACCCGACAGCCTCAACGAGGGCCACCCGACAGCCTCAACGAGGGCCACCCGACAGCCTCAACGAGGGCCACCCGACAGCCTCAACGAGGGCCACCCGACAGCCTCAACGAGGGCCACCCGACAGCCTCAACGAGGGCCACCCGACAGCCTCAACGAGGGCCACCCGACAGCCTCAACGAGGGCCACCCGACAGCCTCAACGAGGGCCACCCGACAGCCTCAACGAGGGCCACCCGACAGCCTCAACGAGGGCCACCCGACAGCCTCAACGAGGGCCACCCGACAGCCTCAACGAGGGCCACCCGACAGCCTCAACGAGGGCCACCCGACAGCCTCAACGAGGGCCACCCGACAGCCTCAACGAGGGCCACCCGACAGCCTCAACGAGGGCCACCCGACAGCCTCAACGAGGGCCACCCGACAGCCTCAACGAGGGCCACCCGACAGCCTCAACGAGGGCCACCCGACAGCCTCAACGAGGGCCACCCGACAGCCTCAACGAGGGCCACCCGACAGCCTCAACGAGGGCCACCCGACAGCCTCAACGAGGGCCACCCGACAGCCTCAACGAGGGCCACCCGACAGCCTCAACGAGGGCCACCCGACAGCCTCAACGAGGGCCACCCGACAGCCTCAACGAGGGCCACCCGACAGCCTCAACGAGGGCCACCCGACAGCCTCAACGAGGGCCACCCGACAGCCTCAACGAGGGCCACCCGACAGCCTCAACGAGGGCCACCCGACAGCCTCAACGAGGGCCACCCGACAGCCTCAACGAGGGCCACCCGACAGCCTCAACGAGGGCCACCCGACAGCCTCAACGAGGGCCACCCGACAGCCTCAACGAGGGCCACCCGACAGCCTCAACGAGGGCCACCCGACAGCCTCAACGAGGGCCACCCGACAGCCTCAACGAGGGCCACCCGACAGCCTCAACGAGGGCCACCCGACAGCCTCAACGAGGGCCACGCGACAGCATTTCCAAAGAAGTCAATGGAAAGAGCCAGAAACCTGAGACCAAACCCCTCCTTCAATAATGGTGATAGCATCAATGGCTGAGGTGTGACTGGCCCTTTATCCTCCCCTATAGGGAGGCTAGAGAACAGTTGTCATACATGATGATAGTCACACAGATCTCAATAGCAGGATGATGTATCCCATTATTGCTGGTGGACCCCCTGCCCAGAGCACTCAAACTTTGCTCAACAGGAACCTGGAGCTGCCATCATTCCAGACCCCAGCACAATGCAGACAGGCAACGTACAGCGCAGACACCCCAGCCGGTCTTCTTACCTTTGGAATAGAGTATTCATTCTTTTTAATCCTCAAGTAAGTTTCCTTTAGGCACGAAGTTTCAAAGGGAGGTTTACCGACCAGCAGCGTGTACCTGAGGGATACAGAGATTTAATCGCAGCCATATACAGCGTGCCAGCCTTTACCAACCTGCAGATCCAAGTGCAACTCTACCACTAGCCACAAGGTGGCAACACCTATATGTAATGCATCAGGCAGTTTGGTGCCCAGGTACTAGCCCACCCACGGCTCCAATGCCGCACTGTATAGTAGCCAAATGCAGACCGACCATGTCCCCTGGAGTATAACTCCCAGGTTACTCCTAATGACTCAAGGAACTTACATGATGCATCCTAAGGACCAGATATCCACTTCAAAACTGTGCCCCTTCTTGCCCAAAACCTCTGGCGCAATGTAATTGGGGGTCCCACAAAGGGTTTTCTTTCGCTCCCCATCAAATTCCACTTTGGTCGCCAGTCCGAAGTCACCTGAAAAGGTAAATGGGCGTCAATCACTACTGATCCCAGCAAGCCCACTACATGTACAGTGGGGTTAGGGATATTTCTAAACTGGAGTCACCCCCTCTATACACATCAGGGGTCTCTGATAGCTGAAGGGACACTAGTCCCAGCATGCCTTAGCCTCCAGACTGGCTGGGAGTTAGCTGTAGGCTGGAGATCACATCCCTGGGTAACTCCTCCTGGCAGACGCGAGGATGCGGCAATCACGTTACCTATTTTGACCTCCATGTCGTCGTTCAGGAAGAGATTCCCGAGCTTCAGGTCTCGGTGGATGACTTTATTGGTGTGCAGATACTGGCAGCCCAGGATCGTCTGCCGCAGGTAGTAGCGCGCCTCCGGCTCCGTCACCGCTTTCCTCCTCTTGTGCAATTCCAGTAAGGACTGAAAACAATATACAGAAGTTAATGCCCAAGGTCCATGCAAATGAAAACTACAACCCCCAGCATGCACTGCCACTTTAGAAAATCTACAGTTTTTTTTATTCTCCTAGTCAGTAGCTAATCTGGCCTGGGGGAAAAAAAAAAAAAAAAAAAAATCTTCCAGACTCCACAGCAGAAGTGTCCCTGCTGCCAGGAGGAAGGGAAATAAAGCACAAACGGTCTAGGGCTGCAGTACAAGAGAGCGGCCAGCAGGTGGCAGCTCCTTGGTATGTGGACTGTTGTGGAGCCTGAGGCCAAGAACTGGATCCGGAGATTCTAAGTTCCAGAACCAACACCCCCCTCCCCCATACAGCACGTGACCTCTCACAGGGGCCTGCAGCTGCTGCATCACTGCTTAGCACCAACCTGTCAATCACGCAGCCCTGGCAACCCAACGACATTAACAAGCAATGAAAGGATGGATCAGTTACCCCTGCTGGGACCTGTAGTCCCCTCCTATTAGGGAGAGTGAGGGGGTAGTGCTGGGATCTATAGTCCCCACTATCCCTCTAGTAGGATAGGGGCATGCTGGGATCTGTAGTCCCCTCCTAGAGCCGCCTGTGGCAGTTGACCATGCTGGGATCTGTAGTTCACATCTTACTAGGAATGATACCAGGGGTCACGCTGGGATCTGTAGTCCCATCCTACCAGGGGAATAGTGGGGACATGCTGGGATCTGTAGTCCCATCCTATTAGGGAGAGGGGGGGGTAGTGCTGGGATCTATCCTACTAGGAATGATAGCAGGGGGCATGCTGGGATCTGTAGTCCCATCCCACTAGGGGAATAGTGGGGGCATGCTGGGATCTGTAGTCCCCTCCTAGAGCCGTCAGTGTCAGTTGGGCATGCTGGGATCTGTAGTCCCATCCTACAGGGAATAGTGGGGGCATGCTGGGATCTGTAGCCGTCAGTGTCAGTTGGGCATGCTGGGATCTGTAGTCCCCTCCTAGAGCCGTCAGTGTCAGTTGGGCATGCTGGGATCTGTAGTCCCCTCCTAGAGCCGTCAGTGTCAGTTGGGCATGCTGGGATCTGTAGTTCCCCTCTCTAGAGCCGTCAGTGTCAGTTGGGCATGCTGGGATCTGTAGTCCCCTCCTAGAGCCATCAGTGTCAGTTGGGCATGCTGGGATCTGTAGTCCCCGCCGCTTACCCTCCGCCTGCAGAGCTCCAGTACCACGTAGACGAAGTCGTTGTCCTCGAAGAAGCCGTGGAAGCCGACCACATGCCGGTGCGCCAGGCTGCGCTGGATGGCGATCTCCATGGTCATCTTGTCCTTCTGGTGCGGCTTCAGCAGCATGGTCTTGGGCACGATCTTCCCGGCGTAAACCTCCCGGCTCCCCAGGTCCGTGATCTCATAGCACTTGGCGAAGCCTCCCTTCCCGAGGAAGCGGCCGCGGAGGTAGCGGCGCCGGGTGCGGGGATCCACCAGGATCTCGGGGATCTCCTTCACCGAGGCCGCCCCAGGGGGCTTCGCTGCTGCCGCCTGCGCCGGCGCGCCGCCGTCCTGCCGTCTACCTGAGCCATGACTCCAGTGAGTACCGTGCGGAGCCTCCGGGACACCGCGGCGCTGCTGACCGGCTGTACGTGCGTCTGCTCCGGCCCTTTAAGCCCTCTGCTCCCGGCCCCGCAGCCGCCGTTGGTTTTGAAGCAGAATGCGCTCTCCTGATTGGCTGATAGGATTTAAATTCCAAAGCCGCCTGCCGCGGAGCATCATGGGAGGCTGGAGGTTTAAAAGGACGGGGAGTTTCAATAAGCTTTATTCATAACTGTCATCTGATCAACGGACAAAATCATGCCGCAGAGCCGTAGTGATCGGGCGGGGAGAGGGCGCACAGGGCTGATCAGTAACGGGGCCACCAGACAGATATATAGATTTATACCCCAGGGGAAAAAAAACATTTTTCATTCATTGATTTTATTCTTTATGACATTCTCCTGCCCCCCCCTGGAGGGAATTGAACCTGCGATCGTTTGGGCATTATACTGCCATACTGTGATATTAAAATGACTGATATCCTATAGAGATGACAGACAGCAGACATGGGGGTCTTCAGTAGCCGCACTGCCATGACAATGCCCTCATCGTCCCGCAATCAGGCTACGCGGGGTGACGATGGGCGCCGGGAGAGGGGACACTTCCCCCATTTCCAACTGCGTAAACGCTGCCGTTGTGATTGACAGCTGAATCTAAGGGGTTCATTTGTGCGGATCAGCGTCCACTGTGGACTCGGGTACCGGCGGTACATGCATCTGAAATACGTGTACAGTCATGGCCAAAAGTTTTGAGAATGACACAAATATTCTATTTTCACATGATCTGCTGCCCTCTGGTTTTTATGTGTGTTTGACAGATGTTTTTATCACAGACAGAAATATAATAATTGCAAACATATGAGTAACAAAAGCTTATATGACAGTTAGAATGAGTTAATGCAGCAAGTCAATATTTGCAGTGTTGACCCTTCTTCTTCAGGACCTCTGCAATTCTCCCTGGCATGCTCTCAATCAACTTCTGGACCAAATCCTGACTGATAGCAGTCCATTCTTGCACAATCAATGCTTTCATTTTGTCAGAATTTTTAGGTTTTTGTTTGTCCACCCGTCTCTTGATAATTGACCACAAGTTCTCAATGGGATTAAGATCTGGGGAGTTTCCAGGCCATGGACCCAAAATCTCTATGTTTTGTTCCCTGAGCCATTTAGTTATCACCTTTGCTTTATGGCAAGGTGCTCCATCATGCTGGAAAAGGCATTGTTGATCGCCAAACTGCTCTTGGAGGGTTGGGAGAAGTTGCTCTTGGAGGACATTCTGGTACCATTCTTTATTCATGGCTGTGTTTTTAAGGGTATGCCACACTGAACAATATCGCTAACGGGATCGCTAAAAAACGTCACTATTTAGCGATCCCGTTAGCGATATTGTTCAGTGCGGCAGCTTCCAGCGACGAGCTTCCTGCTGTGATCTCGCTCGTCGCTGGAATCGTTCCGGACCCTATTTTCTCGTCGGCGCTCCCGCTGGGTAAGTATATATCGCTAGTGTGGCACCTTTTCTTAGCGATTTAGCGGTACTTTTGTACCGCTAAAGTCGTTAAGAAGATCGCTAACGGCGATAGCGTCGTTAACTATATCGCTAAATGTGGCCGCACTTAGCGATATAGAAACAATCCCGCTAGCGATCGCATTAGTATGCGTCGTTATCGTGATCGCTAGCGGGATTGTTTAGTGTGGCAGTACCTTTAGGCAAGACTGTGAGAGAGCCGATTCCCTTGGCTGAGAAGCAACCCCACACATGAATGGTTTCAGGATGCTTAACAGTTGGCATGAGACAAGACTGGTGGTAGCGCTCACCTTGTCTTCTCCGAATGAGGCGTTTTCCTGATGTCCCAAACAATCGAAAAGGGGATTCATCAGAGAAAATAACTTTACCCCAGTCCTCAGCAGTCCACTGCCTGTACCTTTTGCAGAATATCAGTCTGTCCATGATGTTTTTTCTGGAGAGAAGTGGCTTCTTTGCTGCCCTCCTTGAGACCAGGCTTTGCTCCAAGAGTCTCCGCCTCACAGTGCGTGCAGATGCACTCACACCTGCCTGCTGCCATTCCTGAGCAAGCTCTGCACTGCTGGTAGCCCGATCCCGCAGCTGAAACACTTTTAAGAGATGGTCCTGGCGCTTGCTGGTCTTTCTTGGGCGCCCTGGAGCCTTTTTGGCAACAATGGAACCTCTCTCCTTGAAGTTCTTGATGATGCGATAGATTGTTGACTGAGGTGCAATCTTTCTAGCTGCGATACTCTTCCCTGTTAGGCCATTTTTGTTCATTGCAATGATGACTGCACGTGTTTCTTTAGAGATACCCATGGTTAACAGAAGAGAAACAATGATGCCAAGCACCAGTGTTGTGAATGGGTTTGAGATGAGTTCTGAGCAGAGCCTCCCTCTGGTGGTTACAAGCGGTACTAGTGAGGATTGGGGAATCAGGTGTTACTGATTGGTCTTATATAAGGGAGTCATTTTCCCATCAGGGTTGCCGGTGATCAATTGTTCTGGTCTGAATCCTTCTTTCCAGTTTCCCTTGTAGCCTGCTGTGTCGTGTCTGCATCTCCTGCTATCAGATAAGACAATTTCTTATTTTGTGTTTTTGCTATATTTTTGCATTTTGTCCTGCACTTCTGTGGGGGCCTTCTGGGTCCCCTCCGGGGGCTTTTGCCCTCTCAGTTTAGTCCAGCCACTGTGTTTTGTACTTTTGCTTTTTCCAGTTTTTTCAGTGGCTGCTGTTTTTGTTACACCAGAGAGCTAATTTAGGTGGTAGAGGTCGTGTGATCTCAGGTGATTTTGAAATTAGTAGAGTTGGTGTTTTTTCAGGGTTTTCTGGGATTGCAGTAAGTACCCTTCCTGTCCTTTTCTATTTAGATAGTTTGGGCCCCAGCGTTTGCTCATACTATTTTCTTTCTGTGTCAGTATTTCCTCTTGTCTAACCGCCATTACATGTTTGGGGGCTTTCTATTATCTTTGGGGTTCTGCTCCGGGGCAGATAGCTTTCCTATTTCTATCTTTAGGTGTAGTTAGTTTCTCAGGCTGTGACGAGGCGTCTAGGACCAACGTAGGAACGCTCCACGGCTGCCTCTAGTTGCGGTGGTTAGTCAGGGTACTGCAATCTCATAGATTCCAACTGCTCTGGTGTATTTCTTTTTTTGCCTGCACTCCTCAGCTACCGTAACATAACAGTATCACCGGCCATAAAAATTGTATGGTACTCACAGAAGGGAAAAAATATTTTGAAGGAAGAAAAGTTGTCAGAGATATTTTTCTGTTTGTTGCATTTTTTTTTTTTTTTTTTCCCTCTGTATCTCTGGGTGCTGGGGAGGATCTTTTCTCCCAATGGAGTCTGCACAGTTGTCTGGCCGTGTGGATCGGCTTGCCACTGAGGTTCGGAGTATTGCTGCATATCTTGCTGGGTTGCCTGTTGTGGAACCTAGGATCCCCATGCCAGATTTGTTTTTAGGGGATCGAGCTAAGTTTCAGAATTTCAAAAATAATTGTAAATTGTTTTTTGCCTTAAAATCTAAGTCCTCAGGAAACGCAGCGCAGCAGGTTCAAATTATCATCTCTCTCCTGCGCGGCGATCCTCAGGATTGGGCTTTTTCCCTGACACCTGGGGATCCTGTTTTGAGTGATGTTGATGCATTTTTTCAGGCTTTGGGGTTATTGTACGATGAGCCTAATGTCACTGATCAAGCTGAAAAAGCCTTGTTGGCATTAAATCAGGGGCTTGATGACGCTGAGTTATACTGTCAGAGATTCCGTAGGTGGGCAGTCCTGACCAAATGGAATGACGACGCTTTGGCGGCCCTTTTCCGGAAGGGTCTGTCGGATAATGTAAAGGATGTTATGGTGGGATTCCCTGTCCCCTCTGGTCTCAATGATTCTATGTCATTGGCAATTCAAATTGACAGACGTTTGCGTGAGCGGAGAAGTATGCGTGGAGTGGTGTTGCCTTGTGAGCCAGCTGCTGAGCCCATGCAGTGTGATGGAGTGGTGTCTGGGGCACAGCGTCATGAGTTTCGAAAGCGCAATGGGTTATGTTTCTACTGTGGTGATGCCTCTCATGCTATTTCAGTCTGCCCTAAGCGGGGAAGACATTTTGCACGCTCAGTTGTCTTGGGTAGTGTTCAGACTAAGTTTTTATTAACTGTCACTCTGATATGCTCTCTGTCCTCATTTTCTGCTCAGGCTTTCGTTGATTCTGGAGCAGCTATTAACCTGATGGATTATGATTTTGCTAAGCGTTGTGGGTTTTCCTTGATACCCCTACAGAAGTCTATTCCTTTACTGGGGATCGATTCTACCCCTTTGGCTGAGAATAAACCCCAGTTTTCTACTCAGGTGATAATGAGGGTTGAACCTGATCACCAGGAGTGCTGCAAATTTTTGGTTCTATATAATCTGCATGACATTATAGTGCTGGGTTTCCCTTGGTTACAGTCTCATAATCCTGTTTTGGATTGGAAATCTGTGTCTGTAACCAGTTGGGGCTGCCAATGTGTTAGTGCCAACACTCCTGTTTTTTCTGCCTCCCCCCAGGCTGAGGATGTTCCTGACTTTTTGTTTGATTTTTCTGATGTGTTTAGCGAAAGTAAATCTGCATCCTTACCTCCCCATAGGAGCTATGACTGCGCTATTGAATTAGTGCCGGGTAGTAAATTCCCTAAGGGTCGCCTTTTTAACTTGTCTGTACCTGAACATGACGCTATGCGGTCTTATATCAAGGAATCATTGGAGAAGGGTCATATCAGACCATCCTCTTCACCCTTAGGTGCCGGTTTTTTCTTTGTGGCCAAAAAAGATGGTTCATTAAGGCCGTGTATTGATTATCGTCTCTTGAACAATATTACTGTGAAATATCAATACCCGTTACCCTTGATTTCTGACCTGTTTTCCAGGGTGAAAAACGCTACTTGGTTTACCAAGCTTGACCTCAGGGGGGCGTATAACCTTATTCGCATTAAGCACGGGGATGAATGGAAGACGGCATTTAACACCCCTGAAGGGCATTTTGAGTACCTTGTGATGCCCTTTGGGCTCACTAATGCTCCTTCCGTCTTCCAGTCCTTCATGAATGACATTTTCAGGGATTTTGTGGACAAGTTTCTGATTGTTTATTTGGATGATATCTTGATTTTTTCTAATGACTGGGACTCTCATGTGAAACATGTTCGAACTGTATTCCAGATTTTGAGAGAGAATGCTCTGTATGTGAAGGGATCAAAGTGTCTTTTTGGCGTACAGAAGATCTCATTTCTGGGATTCATTTTGTCCCCATCTGTTATTGAAATGGACCCGGTCAAGGTTCAGGCCATCTGTGATTGGGTCCAACCTACTTCATTAAAGGCTCTTCAGAGATTTTTGGGTTTTGCCAATTTTTATCGTAAATTTATTGGTAATTTCTCTGTTATTGTTAAACCATTAACTGATTTGACCAGAAAGGGTTCTGATGTGGTGAATTGGCCTCCTGAGGCAGTCTCTGCGTTTCAGGAACTTAAGCAGAGATTCACTTCTGCTCCTGTTCTACGGCAGCCTGATTTTCTCTGCCATTTCAGGTGGAGGTTGATGCCTCTGAAATTGGGGCAGGTGCCGTTTTGTCCCAAAAAGATCCAGAGACCTCTAAAAGTAACCCTTGTGCCTTTTTCTCTCGAAAATTTTCTCCTACTGAACGTAATTATGACGTGGGTAATCGGGAGTTATTGGCCATGAAGTGGGCTTTTGAAGAGTGGAGACATTGGCTGGAGGGGGCCAAACATCAGGTGGTGGTCCTTACGGACCATAAGAATCTGGTCTATCTGGAATCTGCCAAGCGACTCAATCCTAGACAGGCCAGGTGGGCCTTGTTTTTCACACGTTTTAATTTTGTGGTTTCCTTTCTTCCTGGCACTAAGAATGTTAAGGCGGATGCCCTCTCGAGGAGTTTCCTTGCGGACTCTCCTGAGCTATCTGATCCTCTGTTATTTTGAAGGAGGGTGTAGTTCTTTCCGCCATCTCGCCCAATTTGAGACTTGCTCTGGAGGGGTGTCAGGAGGATAGGCCCGAGCGCTGCCCTGTTGGAAAATTGTTTGTCCCGGACCAATGGAAAAAGAGTGTGATGTCTGAGATTCATTGTTCCGCATTGGCTGGGCATCCCGGAATTTTTGGTACCAGAGACTTGGTTAGTCGGTCCTTTTGGTGGCCTACCTTGTCTCGCGATGTCAGGGAATTTGTGCAGTCCTGCGGGACTTGCTCTCGCTCCAAGCCTTGCTCTCGCTCTAGTGGTTTGTTGATGCCATTGCCTGTGCCCAAGAGACCATGGACCCATATCTCTATGGATTTCATTTCCGATCTTCCTGTTTCTCAGAGAATGACCACCATCTGGGTAATTTGTGATAGGTTTTCCAAAATGATACATCTTGTGCCATTACCTAAGTTGCCTTCCTCCTCTGAATTGGTGCCGTTGTTCCTTCAGCACGTGGTTCGTTTACACGGCATTCCTGAGAACATTGTGTCTGACAGAGGAGTCCAGTTTGTTTCCAGATTTTGGAGGACTTTTTGTTCTAAACTGGGTGTTCAATTGTCTTTCTCCTCGGCATTTCATCCTCAGACCAATGGTCAAACTGAGAGAACAAACCAGACATTGGAGACTTATCTAAGATGCTTTGTGTCTGCTGATCAGGATGACTGGGTCTCTTTTTTGCCTTTGGCTGAGTTTGCTCTTAATAATAGGGCTAGCTCTGCCACTTTGATGTCTCCGTTTTTCTGTAATTCTGGGTTTCACCCTCGATTTTCTTCAGGACAGACGGAGGCTTCTGTCTGTCCAGGTGTTGACTCTGTTGTTGAGCGTATGCAGCAGATTTGGGACCAGGTAGTGGAGAGGTTGTCCTTCTCTCAGGAGAAGGCCCAGCGGTTTGCTAACCGGCATAGGACTGATGGTCCTCGGTTTAGAGTGGGGGACTTGGTCTGGTTGTCCTCAAAGAATATTCCTATGAGAGTAGCATCTCCTAAATTTAAGCCTAGGTTCATTGGACCTTATAAGATCATGGAGATTATTAATCCTGTTTCTTTTCGTTTGCTTCTTCCAGGGACATTTAAGATCCATAACGTGTTCCACAAGTCCTTGTTGAAGAGGTTTGTTGAGCCAGTGGTTCCTGCTGCTGTGCCTCCTGACCCTGTTTTGGTTGAGGGCAATCTGGAGTTATGTGGTTGAGAAAATATTGGATTCTCGTTTTTCTAGACGAAGACTCCAGTATTTGGTTAAATGGAGAGGTTATGGTCAGGAAGATAATTCTTGGGTGTTTGCTTCGGACATCCATGCTAGGAGACTTATCCGTGCGTATCATAGAACTCATCCTGACCGACCTGGTTGCTCAAATGAGGGTTCGACATCTTTTGCCATTAAACCTTTAATTGCCTTCCTCCTCTGAATTTGGGGCCTTGTTCCTTCACACGGGTTCGTTTTCACGCAATTTCCGAAAAATTTTTGTCCCGACAGAGGGGCCAGTTTTTTTTCCAATTTTGGAGGACCCTTTTTTTTCTAAACGGGGGTTTTAATTTTTCTTTTTTCCTCGGGAATTTCATCCTCAGACCCCAAAGGGCCCAAAATGAGAGAACAAACCCCAAAATTTGGGAGACTAACTAAGATGCTTTTTGTCTGCGATCAGATGACTGGGCTCTTTTTTGCCTTTTTCTGAGTTTTTCCCCTTAATAATGGGGGTAAACTCTGCCACTTTGATGTCCCCGTTTTCTTAATTCTGGTTTTACCCCCGATTTTCTTCAACAGACACTTTTTGGGCTTCCA
>JARQOD010000007.1:110318742-110384537 GCA_033576555.1 Oophaga sylvatica | reverse complement strand
CCCCGTTACTCGGTAAGGTAAGGGCCCCTTTGCCAACCCTTCTCAAAAAGGGGAAGGCAGCGAGCTCATTCCCTCTGGGGGGGTGATTTTGGGCCCCGGGCTTTAAGAGATCCGCTCATGTATTTCGAAGTTTTTCATAGGTGACTCAACGGTTTCAGTTCGGACCCCAAAAAAAATAAAACCATTCCTGCATTAAACCCATCGTGCAAGTCATCGCCCGCCCTCTCCCGAGAAGTTTCCAACCGGGCATTGGGGTCTCCGGGTGGAGATACAAGTGGCTTCTTCGATCCAGAAAAACGCCTCGTCAAACCAAAGTTTCCAGCTTGGCCCCATAAAGGAAAAGGCCGCCATTAATTTTCCTGCTACTGAAATCGCGCAAAAAAGGCTTACCTTCGGGGTCGGGGTGGAGGGGTGGGAGCGCACGTTCGGGAAGACTCAATTACCCCCTTTCTAGTCTGTAAGTTTCGCCATCTTTGACATTTCACCGGGGGGAGTCTTAAAGAGGACCCCAACCTGTTATCACAGAGCTGGTCCCCGGGGGGGAGGAAAACGGGGGGAATTTACATATTCCGACGAGACTGGAGACAGGGGGGGGGTACTGCGGGGGTTTTTACAACCCAAGCCATACTTGTCAGAGTAATCCCCCATTTACTGCCCCAGAAGTGGGATTGCAAGCGGCTCCGCTTCCTCTGCATAAAAGGGACATTTGGGCCCCCATTTGCCCCCAGATTGACATATTCATTTTTTGTCCCCTGGGCATTTACCTTGAGAACCCCGAGCCTTTTCGATGGTTTAGCACTTTCCTGATGACTGCGCACTATCAGACGTACACAGCGGGGTCTGCGAATCCGATGGCGCCATCTTCACCTTTGTAAGCGGGTTTTTCCCACCATGGGGGGTCCTGGCCCAGAAACCCGGGCACCCGTGTTAACAAAGGGGCCCGTGTCATTATTGATCTGTGCGATGGGGACTACCCTTTTTTTACGGCAATGGCCGAAACTTTGGGGCGATGACTAGGGGTTGGGAACCCAGGGGGGTACAGTCAGCAGGGGTGGGCAGGGGTTGGGAATGTGACCCCTGGTGAAAACTCATGGTCAGAGTCATCTTGTGGGGGCTGGGTTGGGGTCCCAGCGGGCATTTTTTGGGTGAAAGGGGACAGCAACTGGGGTTTAAAGTGCGGGGGGGAAGGGAAAAAAAAAACAAGGGGTCAAACTACCACACAAAAGGAGGGCGTGGGAAAACCAATCTCCGTCGAAAAGCAATGAGCACAAGATTTTCAGGTCCTGGGCCAGTAAAATCAACGATGCAAATTCTCTGCGAATTTGATGTGTAGGTGAAAGGGGGCCCCCGCGCCTCAACGGGGCCACCCACAGCCTCACGGGGCCACCCGACAGCCTCAACGGGCCACCCCACCCAAAACGAGGGCCACCCAAGCCTCAACGGGGCCACCCGACGCCTCACGAGGGCCCCACAGCCCCAACGAGGGCCACCCGACACCCAACGAGGGCCACCCGACAGCCCAACGAGGGCCACCCGCAGCCTCAACGAGGGCCACCCGACAGCCTCAACGGGCCACCCACAGCCTCAACAGGGCCACCCGAGCCTCAACGAGGGCCACCCGACAGCCTCAACGGGGCCACCCGACAGCCTCAACGAGGGCCACCCACAGCCTCACGAGGCCAACCCGACAGCCTCAACAGGGCCCCCCGACGCCTCAACGAGGGCCACCCGACACCTCAACGAGGGCCACCCGCAGCCTCAACGAGGGCCACCCGACGCCCCCGGGGCCACCCGACAGCCTCAACGGGGCCACCCACAGCCCAACGGGGCCAACCCACACCTCAACGGGGCCACCCACGCCTCAACGAGGGCCACCCCGACAGCCTCAAACGAGGGCCAACCCGAAGCCTCAACAGGGCCACCCGACAGCCTCAACGAGGGCCACCCGACAGCCTCACGGGGCCCCCCCGACAGCCTCAACGAGGGCCACCCGACACCTCAAAGGGCCACCCGACGCCTCAACGAGGGCCACCCGAAGCCTCAAGAGGGCCACCCGACAGCCCAACGGGGCCACCGACAGCCTCAACGGGGCCACCACAGCCTCAACGAGGGCCACCCGACAGCCTCAACGGGGGCCACCCACAGCCTCAACGAGGGCCACCGACAGCCTCAAGAGGGCCACCCGAAACCCAACGAGGGCCACCCAACACCTCAACGAGGGCCACCCGACAGCCTCAACAGGCCACCCGACAGCCTCAAACAGGGCCACCCGCAGCCTCAACGAGGGCCACCCGACAGCCTCAACGAGGGCCCCCGACAGCCTCAACGAGGGCCCCCCGACAGCCTCAACGAGGGCCACCCGACAGCCTCAACGAGGGGCCACGCGACACATTTCCAAAGAAGAAGGGGAAAGACCAGAAACCTGAGACCAAACCCCTCCTTCAATAAGGTGATAGCATCAAGGCTGGGTGTACTGGCCCTTTATCCCCCCTATGGGAGGCTGAGAACAGTTGTCAACATGATGATAGTCAACCCGATCTCAATAGCAGGTGTGATCCCTTATTGCTGGTGGCCCCCTCCCGGCACTCAAACTTTGTCAACAGGAACCTGGAGCTGCCATCATTCCACCCCACACAAGCAGACAGGCAACGTACAGCGCAGACACCCCAGCCGGTTTCTTACCTTTGGAATAGAGTATTCATTTTTTTAATCCTCAAGTAATTTTCCTTTAGGCCAATTTCAAAAAGGGGGGTTTCCGACCAGCGCGTGTAAAACCCAGGATCAGAGATTTTTAAACGACCATAACAGCGGCCAGCCTTACCAACCCCGCAATCCAATGCAACCCCACTACCACAAAAGGGGGCAACACTTATGTAATGCATAGGCAGTTTGGTGCCCAGGTACTCCCCCACGGCTCCAATCCGCAGTAATAGTAGCCAAAAAGCAGACCGACCATTCCCCTGGATTAAACTCCCGGTTCTCCTAATGACCAAGGAACTTACATGATGCATCTAAGGACCAGATATCCATCAAAACTGGCCCCTTCTTGCCCAAAACCTCTGCGCAAATGTAATGGGGGTAAAGGGTTTTCTTTCGCCCCCTCAAATTCCACTTGGTCGCCATCCAAGTCCCTGAAAGGTAAAGGGCGTCAATCACTACTGATCCCCAAGCCCACATGACAGTGGGGTTAGGGTTTTTTCAAACTGGGTCACCCCCTTATACCCAGGGTCTCTGAACTGAAGGGACACTGTCCCACATGCCTTAGCCCCCCAGATGGCGGGATTACTGTAGGTGGAGGTCCATCCCTGGGTAATCCTCCGGCAGACGCGAGGATCGGCAATCAGTTACCTTTTGACCTCCATGCGTCGTTCGGAGAGATTCCCCCACTTCAGGTCTCGGTGGATGACTTTATTGTGTGCAGTACTGGCCCCAGGTCGTCGCCGCAGGTAGTAGCCGCCCTCCGGCTCCGTCCCCCCGCTTTCCTCCTCTTGTTTGGCAATTCCGTAAGGACTGAAAACAATAACAGAATTAAGCCCAAGGTCCTGCAAATGAAAACTACAACCCCCAGCATGCCGGCCTTTAGAAAATCTAAGTTTTTTTTATTCTCCTAGTCATACTAATCGGGCCTGGGGAAAAAAAAAAAAAAAAAAAAATTTCCCCCACAGCAGAAGGCCCGCGGGCCAGGAGGAAGGGAAATAAGCACAAACGGTCTAGGGGCTGCAGTACAAGGACGGGCCAGCAGTGGAGCTCCTTGGTATTGGACTGTTGGGACCCTGAGGCCAAGAACTGGATCCGGAGTTTTCTAAGTTCCAGAACCAAACCCCCCCCCCCCATACAGCACGTACCTCTCCAGGGGGCCTGCGCTGCGCATCACTGCTTAGCACAACCTGTCAATCACGCACCCTGGAACCCAACGACTTTCAAGCAATAAAAGGAGGATCATTACCCCTGCTGGGACCTGTAGTCCCCCCTATTAGGGAGAGTGAGGTAGTGCTGGGATCATGTCCCCACCCCTCTAGAGGATAGGGCTGCTGGGAATCTGTAGTCCCCTCCTAGAGCCGCCGTGGCAGTTGACCATGCGGGGATCTGTAGTTCACTCTTACTAGAATGATCCAGGGGTCACCTGGGATCTGTAGTCCCATCCTACCAGGGAATGTGGGGACATGCTGGATCTGTGTCCATCCTATTAGGAGGGGGGGGTAGTGCTGGGATCACCACTAGGAATGAAGCGGGGGAAGCGGGATCTGTATCCCCCCCCTAGGGGAATAGTGGGGGCATGCTGGATCTTATCCCCTCCTAGAGCCGTCAGTGCATTGGCATGCTGGGATCTGTAGTCCATCCTACAGGGATAGGGGGGGGCAGCTGGGATCGTAGCCGCAGTGTCATTGGGCATGCTGGGATCTTAGTCCCCTCCTAAGCCGTCAGTGTCAGTTGGGATGCTGGGACGTATCCCCTCCTAGAGCCGCAGTGTCAGTTGGCATGTGGGCTGTAGCCCCTCCAGAGCCGTCAGTGTCAGTTGGCATCTGGATCTGTATCCCCTCCTGAGCCATCGTGAGTTGGGCATGCGGGATCTGTGCCCCCGCCGCTTACCCTCCGCCGCAGACTCCATACCACGAACGAAGTCGTTGCCCGGAAGCCGTAAGCCGACCACATGCCGGTTGCGCCAGGCTCGCTGGATGGCGATCTCCATGGTCATCTTGTCCTTCTGGGCGGCTTCAGCAATGGTCTTGGGCACGATCTTCCCGGCTAAACCTCCCCCCCAGGTCCGTGTCTCATGCACTTGGCGAAGCCTCCCTTCCCGAGGAAGGGGCCCCGGGAGGTAGCGGCGCCGGGGGGCGGGATCCACCAGGTCTCGGGACTCCTTCACCGAGGCCGCCCCAGGGGCTTGCTGCTGCCGCCTGCGCCGGCGCCGCCGTCCTGCCTCTACTGAGCCATGCTCCAGTGAGTCCGTGCGGGCCCCGGGACCCGCGGCGCTGCGACCGGCGTACGTGCGTCTGCTCGGCCCTTTAAGCCCTCGCTCCCGGCCCCGCAGCCGCCTTTTTTTGGTTTTGAAGCAGAAATGCCTCTCCTGATTGGGCTGATGGATTTAAATTCCAAAGCCGCCGCCGCGGACATCGGGAGGCCTGGAGGTTTAAAAGGACGGGGGTTTCAATAAGCTTTATTCATAACTGTCATTGATCAACGGACAAAATCATGCCGGAGCCGTAGTGATCGGGCGGGAGGGGGGCCCAGGGCTGATCATCGGGCCACCAGACAGATAATAGATTTATACCCCAGGGGAAAAAAACATTTTTCATTCATTGATTTTATTCTTTAGACATTCTCCTGCCCCCCCCCTGGGGAATTGAACCTGCGATCGTTTGGCATTAACTGCCATACTGTGATATTAAAATGACTGATATCCTTTAGAATACAACAGCAGACATGGGGGCTTCAGAGCCGCACTGCCATGACAATGCCCTCATCGTCCCGCCCAAACAGGCTACGCGGGGTGACGTGGGCGCCGGAGAGGACACTTCCCCCATTTCCACTGCGTAAACGCTGCCGTTGTTTGACAGCGAATCTAAGGGGTTCATTTGGGATCAGCGTCCCGGGCTCGGGTACCGGCGGTACTGCTCTGAAATACGTTACAGTCGGCCAAAATTTGAGAATACACAAATATCTTTTTCCATACTGCTGCCCTCTGGTTTTTATGTGTTTTGACAATGTTTTTATCACAGACAGAATAAATAATTCAAACTAGAGTAAAACAAAACTTATTTGACAGTTAGAATGAGTTAATGCAGCAAGTCAATATTTGCAGTGTTGCCCTTCTTCTTCAGGACCTCTGCAATTTCCCTGGCATCTCTCAATCACTTCTGGACCAAATCCTGACGATAGCAGTCCATTCTTGCACAATCAATGCTTTCATTTTGTCAAATTTTTAGGTTTTTGTTTGTCCACCCTTCTTATAATTGCCACAAGTTTCTCAATGGGTTAAGATCTGGGGGTTTCCAGGCCATGGACCCAAATCTCTATGTTTTGTTCCCTGAGCCATTTAGTTATCACCTTTCTTTATGGCAAGGTGCCCTCATGCTGGAAAAGGCTTTGATCGCCAAACGCTCTTGGAGGTTGGGAGAAGTTGCTTTGGGACATTCGGTACCATTCTTTATTCATGGCTGTGTTTTTAAGGTATGCCACACGAAACAATATTCGCTAACGGGATCGCTAAAAAACCTCCCATTTACATCCCGTTTTAGCGATATTGTTCGTGCGGCAGCTTCCACACAGCTTCCTCTGTGATCTCGCTCGCGCTGGAATCGTTGGACCCTATTTTCTCGTCGGCGCTCCCCGGGTAAGTTTATGCAGTGTGGCACCTTTTTCTTACGATTTAGCGACTTTTGTACCGCTAAAGCGTTAAGAAACGCTAACGGCGATGCGCGTTAACTATATCCTAAATGTGGCCGCACTTAGCAAAAAAAACAATCCCCAGCGATCGCATTAGTATCGTCTTATCGTATCGCTACGGGAGTTTAGTTGGCAGTACCTTTAGGCAAGACTGTGAGGAGCCATTCCCGGTAGAACAACCCCCACACATAATGGTTTCGGGGATGCTTAACAGTTGGATGAGACAAACTGGTGGTAGCGCTCACCTTGTCTTCTCCCGAATGAGGCGTTTTCCTGATGCCCAAACAATCGAAAAAGGGGATTCATCAGAGAAAATAATTTACCCCTTCCTCAGCAGTCCACGCGACTTTTGCAGAAAAATCAGTTGTCCATGATGTTTTTTCTGGAGAGAAGTGGCTTTTTTTTTGTGCCCTCCTTGAGACCAGGCTTTGCTCCAAGAGTCCCGCCTCACGTGCTGCAGATGCACTCACACCTGCCTGCGCCTTCCTGAGCAAGCTCTGCCGCTGGTAGCCCGATCCCGCAGCTGAAACATTTTAAGAGATGGTCTGGCGCTGCTGGTCTTTCTTGGGCGCCCTGGAGCCTTTTTGGCAACATGGAACCTCTCTCCTTGAAGTCTTGATGATGCGATGATTGTTGACTGAGGTGCAATCTTTCTAGCTGCGATACTCTTCCCTGTAGGCCATTTTTGTTCAGTGCAATGTGACTGCACGTGTTTCTTTAGAGATACCCATGGTTAACAGAAGAGAAACAATGATGCCAAGCACCAGTGTTGTGAAGGGGTTTTTGAGATGAGTTGAGCAGAGCCTCCCTCTGGTGGTTACAAGCGGTACTAGTGAGGATTGGGAATCAGGTTTACTGGATTGGTCTTATATAAGGAGTCATTTTCCCACAGGGTTGCCGTGATCAATTTGTTCTGGTCTGAATCCTTCTTTCCAGTTTCCCTTGTAGCCTGCTGTGTCTGTCGCATCTCCTGCTATCAGATAAGACAATTTTCTTATTTGTGTTTTTGCTAATATTTTTGCATTTTGTCCTGCCTTCTGTGGGGCCTTCTGGTCCCTCCGGGGGCTTTGCCCTCTCAGTTTAGTCCAGCCACTGTGTTTTGTACTTTGCTTTCCAGTTTTTTCAGTGGCTGCTGTTTTTGTTACACCAGAGAGCTAATTTAGGTGGTAGAGGTCAGGTGATCTCAGGTGATTTTGAAATTAGTAGAGTTGGTGTTTTTTTTCAGGGTTTTCTGGGATTGCAGTAAGTACCCTTCCTGTCCTTTTCTATTTGATTAGTTTGGGCCCCAGCGTTTGCTCATACTATTTTCTTTCTGTGTCAGTATTTCCTCTTGTCTAACCGCCATTACATGTTTG
This sequence comes from Oophaga sylvatica, assembly GCA_033576555.1. Taxonomy (NCBI): domain Eukaryota; kingdom Metazoa; phylum Chordata; class Amphibia; order Anura; family Dendrobatidae; genus Oophaga; species Oophaga sylvatica. The sequence goes on along the minus strand of JARQOD010000007.1, from coordinate 110,376,795 downwards.
GGGGCTTTCTATTTCTTTGGGTTCTGCTCCGGGCAGATAGCTTTCCTATTTCTATCTTTAGGTGTAGTTAGTTTCTCGGCTGTACGAGGCGTCTAGGACCAACGAGGAACCTCCACGGCTGCCTCTAGTTGCGGTGGTTAGTCAGGGTACTGCAATCTCATAGATTCCAACTGCTCTGGTGTATTTCTTTTTTGCCTGCACTCCTCACCTACCGTAACATAACAGTATCACCGGCCATAAAAAATTGTATGGTACTCACAGAAGGAAAAAATATTTTGAAGAAGAAAAGTGTCAGAGATATTTTTCTGTTTGTTGCATTTTTTTTTTTTTTTTTTTCCCTCTGTATCTCTGGTGGGGGAGGATCTTTTCTCCAATGAGTCTGCACAGTTGTCTGGCCGTGTGATCGGCTTGCCACTGAGGTTCGGAGTATTGCTGCATATCTTGCTGGGTTGCCTGTTGTGGAACCTAGGATCCCATGCCAGATTTGTTTTTAGGGGATCGAGCTAAGTTTCAGATTTCAAAAATAATGTAAATGTTTTTTGCCTTAAATCTAAGTCCTCAGAAACGCAGCGCAGCAGGTTCAAATTAATCATCTCTCTCCTGCGCGGCGATCCTCAGATTGGGCTTTTTTCCCTGACACCTGGGGATCCTGTTTTGAGTGATGTTGATGCATTTTTTCAGGCTTTGGGGTATTGACGATGAGCCTAATGTCACTGATCAAGCTGAAAAGCCTTGTTGGCATTAAATCAGGGGCTTGATGACGCTGAGTTTACTGTCAGAGATTCCGTAGGTGGCAGTCCTGACCAAATGGAATGACGACGCTTTGGCGGCCCTTTTCCGGAAGGGTCGCGTAATGTAAAGGATGTTATGGTGGGATTCCCTGTCCCCTCTGGTCTCAATGATTCTATGTCATTGGCAATTCAAATTGACAGACGTTTGCGTGAGCGGAGAAGATATGCGTGGAGTGGTTTGGCCTTGTGAGCCAGCTGCTGAGCCCATGCAGTGTGATGGAGTGGTGTCTGGGGCACGCGTCATGAGTTTCGAAAGCGCAATGGTTTATGTTTCTACTGTGGTGAGCCTCTCATGCTATTTCAGTCTGCCCTAAGCGGGGAAGACATTTTGGCACGCTCAGGTTTGTCTGGTAGTGTTCAGACTAAGTTTTTATTAACTGTCACTCTGATATGCTCTCTGTCCTCATTTTCTGCTCAGGCTTTCGTTGATTCTGGAGCAGCTATTACCTGATGGATTATGATTTTGCTAAGCGTTGTGGGTTTTCCTTGATACCCCTACCAGAAGTCTATTCCTTTACTGGGGTCGATTCTACCCCTTTGGCTGAGAATAAACCCCGTTTTCTACTCAGGGTGATAATAGGGTTGAACCTGATCACCAGGAGTGCTGCAAATTTTTGGTTCTATTAATCTGCATGACATTATAGTGCTGGTTTCCCTTGGTTACAGTCTCATAATCCTGTTTTGGATTGGAAATCTGTGTCTGTAACAGTTGGGGCTGCCAATGTGTTAGTGCCAACACTCCTGTTTTTTCTGCCTCCCCCCAGGCTGAAGGATGTTCCTGACTTTTGTTTGATTTTTCTGATGTGTTTAGCGAAAGTAATCTGCATCCGTACCTCCCCATAGGGCTATGACTGCGCCTATTGAATTAGTGCCGGGTAGTAAATTCCCTAAGGGTCGCCTTTTTAACTTGTCTGTACCTGAACTGACGCTATGCGGTCTATATCAAGGAATCAATGGAAAGGTCATATCAGACCATCCTCTTCACCCTTAGGTGCCGGTTTTTTCTTTGTGGCCAAAAAGATGGTTCATTAAGGCCGTGTATTGATTTATCGTCTCTTGAACATATACTGTGAAATTCAATACCCGTTACCCTGATTTCTGACCTGTTTTCCAGGGTGAAAAAAACGCTACTTGGTTACCAAGCTTGACCTCAGGGGGGCGTATAACCTTATTCGCATTAAGCACGGGATGAATGGAAGACGGCATTTAACACCCCTGAAGGGCATTTTGAGTACCTTGTGATGCCCTTTGGGCTCACTAATGCTCCTTCCGTCTTCCAGTCCTTCATGAATGACATTTTCAGGGATTTTGTGGACAAGTTTCTGATTGTTTATTTGGATGATATCTTGATTTTTTCTAATGACTGGGACTCTCATGTGAAACATGTTCGAACTGTATTCCAGATTTTGAGAGAGAATGCTCTGTATGTGAAGGGATCAAAGTGTCTTTTGGCGTACAGAAGATCTCATTTCTGGGATTCATTTTGTCCCCATCTGTTATTGAAATGGACCCGGTCAAGGTTCAGGCCATCTGTGATTGGGTCCAACCTACTTCATTAAAGGCTCTTCAGAGATTTTTGGGTTTTGCCAATTTTTATCGTAAATTTATTGGTAATTCTCTGTTATTGTTAAAACCATTAACTGATTTGACCAGAAAGGGTTCTGATGTGGTGAATTGGCCTCCTGAGGCAGTCTCTGCGTTTCAGGAACTTAAGCAGAGATTCACTTCTGCTCCTGTTCTACGGCAGCCTGATGTTTCTCTGCCATTTCAGGTGGAGGTTGATGCCTCTGAAATTGGGGCAGTGCCGTTTTGTCCCAAAAAGATCCAGAGACCTCTAAAAGTAACCCTTGTGCCTTTTTCTCTCGAAAATTTTCTCCTACTGAACGTAATTATGACGTGGGTAATCGGGAGTTATTGGCCATGAAGTGGGCTTTTGAAGAGTGGAGACATTGGCTGGAGGGAGCCAAACATCAGGTGGTGGTCCTTACGGACCATAAGAATCTGGTCTATCTGGAATCTGCCAAGCGACTCAATCCTAGACAGGCCAGGTGGGCCTTGTTTTTCACACGTTTTAATTTTGTGGTTTCCTTTCTTCCTGGCACTAAGAATGTTAAGGCGGATGCCCTCTCGAGGAGTTTCCTTGCGGACTCTCCTGAGCTATCTGATCCCTCTGTTATTTTGAAGGAGGGTGTAGTTCTTTCCGCCATCTCGCCCAATTTGAGACTTGCTCTGGAGGGGTGTCAGGAGGATAGGCCCGAGCGCTGCCCTGTTGGAAAATTGTTTGTCCCGGACCAATGGAAAAAGAGTGTGATGTCTGAGATTCATTGTTCCGCATTGGCTGGGCATCCCGGAATTTTTGGTACCAGAGACTTGGTTAGTCGGTCCTTTTGGTGGCCTACCTTGTCTCGCGATGTCAGGGAATTTGTGCAGTCCTGCGGGACTTGCTCTCGCTCCAAGCCTTGCTCTCGCTCTAGTGGTTTGTTGATGCCATTGCCTGTGCCCAAGAGACCATGGACCCATATCTCTATGGATTTCATTTCCGATCTTCCTGTTTCTCAGAGAATGACCACCATCTGGGTAATTTGTGATAGGTTTTCCAAAATGATACATCTTGTGCCATTACCTAAGTTGCCTTCCTCCTCTGAATTGGTGCCGTTGTTCCTTCAGCACGTGGTTCGTTTACACGGCATTCCTGAGAACATTGTGTCTGACAGAGGAGTCCAGTTTGTTTCCAGATTTTGGAGGACTTTTTGTTCTAAACTGGGTGTTCAATTGTCTTTCTCCTCGGCATTTCATCCTCAGACCAATGGTCAAACTGAGAGAACAAACCAGACATTGGAGACTTATCTAAGATGCTTTGTGTCTGCTGATCAGGATGACTGGGTCTCTTTTTTGCCTTTGGCTGAGTTTGCTCTTAATAATAGGGCTAGCTCTGCCACTTTGATGTCTCCGTTTTTCTGTAATTCTGGGTTTCACCCTCGATTTTCTTCAGGACAGACGGAGGCTTCTGTCTGTCCAGGTGTTGACTCTGTTGTTGAGCGTATGCAGCAGATTTGGGACCAGGTAGTGGAGAGGTTGTCCTTCTCTCAGGAGAAGGCCCAGCGGTTTGCTAACCGGCATAGGACTGATGGTCCTCGGTTTAGAGTGGGGGACTTGGTCTGGTTGTCCTCAAAGAATATTCCTATGAGAGTAGCATCTCCTAAATTTAAGCCTAGGTTCATTGGACCTTATAAGATCATGGAGATTATTAATCCTGTTTCTTTTCGTTTGCTTCTTCCAGGGACATTTAAGATCCATAACGTGTTCCACAAGTCCTTGTTGAAGAGGTTTGTTGAGCCAGTGGTTCCTGCTGCTGTGCCTCCTGACCCTGTTTTGGTTGAGGGCAATCTGGAGTATGTGGTTGAGAAAATATTGGATTCTCGTTTTTCTAGACGAAGACTCCAGTATTTGGTTAAATGGAGAGGTTATGGTCAGGAAGATAATTCTTGGGTGTTTGCTTCGGACATCCATGCTAGGAGACTTATCCGTGCGTATCATAGAACTCATCCTGACCGACCTGGTTGCTCAAATGAGGGTTCGGTGACCCCTCCTCAAGGGGGGGTACTGTTGTGAATGGGTTTGAGATGAGTTCTGAGCAGAGCCTCCCTCTGGTGGTTACAAGCGGTACTAGTGAGGATTGTGAAGACTGGGAATCAGGTGTTACTGATTGGTCTTATTTAAGGGAATCATTTTCCCATCAGGGTTGCCGGTGATCAATTGTTCTGGTCTGAATCCTTCTTTCCAGTTTCCCTTGTAGCCTGCTGTGTCGTGTCTGCATCTCCTGCTATCAGATAAGACAATTTCTTATTTTGTGTTTTTGCTATATTTTTGCATTTTGTCCTGCACTTCTGTGGGGCCTTCTGGGTCCCCTCCGGGGGCTTTTGCCCTCTCAGTTTAGTCCAGCCACTGTGTTTTGTACTTTTGCTTTTTCCAGTTTTTTCAGTGGCTGCTGTTTTTGTTACACCAGAGAACTAATTTAGGTGGTAGAGGTCGTGTGATCTCAGGTGATTTTGAAATTAGTAGAGTTGGTGTTTTTCAGGGTTTTCTGGGATTGCAGTAAGTACCCTTCCTGTCCTTTTCTATTTAGATAGTTTGGGCCCCAGCGTTTGCTCATACTATTTTCTTTCTGTGTCAGTATTTCCTCTTGTCTAACCGCCATTACATGTTTGGGGGCTTTCTATTATCTTTGGGTTCTGCTCCGGGGCAGATAGCTTTCCTATTTCTATCTTTAGGTGTAGTTAGTTTCTCAGCTGTGACGAGGCGTCTAGGACCAACGTAGGAACGCTCCACGGCTGCCTCTAGTTGCGGTGGTTAGTCAGGGTACTGCAATCTCATAGATTCCAACTGCTCTGGTGTATTTCTTTTTTTGCCTGCACTCCTCAGCTACCGTAACATAACACACCAGCCTCCTTTTAAAGTGTCCAGTGGTGTCATTCTTACTTAATCATGACAGATTGATCTCCAGCCATGTCCTCATCAACACCCACACCTGTGTTAATGGAGCAATCACTGAAAAGAGGTTAGCTGGTCCTTTAAGGCAGGGCTGCAATGATGTTGAAATGTGTTTTGGGGGATAAAGTTCATTTTCTAGCCAAATATTGACTTTGCAAGTAATTGCTGTTAAGCTGATCACTCTTTATAACATTCTGGAGTATATGCAAATTGCCATTAGAAAAAGTGAAGCAGTAGACTTTGTAAAAATTAATATTTGTGTCATTCTCAAAACTTTTGGCCATGACTGTATACGGGGTGTCACCCATGCTGTGTATACAGATAATGCCACTGATAATATGTGCAATGGCAGCCGGAGAACGCCCCATGAACTGCCCCCATACAAGTGCGTGTCAGAGAATGACATTTCCAGCGGATCACCCTTATAAAGGCCCCCCATGAATAAAATTGTCATTAGAGGGCCCCTATAAATAAGAATGCCGCCCCTCCCCCAATAAGCGATATTATCAGTGGTCCCCCCATAATGAAGGTAACAAAATGCCCCTATAAATGAAATTACCCACAGAGTGACCCCATAAATAAGTCAGTAAATGAAACTGACAGCATCAAAATGCCCCCCAGAATGAAGATCCCCCGATAAGTGACAGCGGCAGAGTCCCACTATATATATGATATTGCCCCCCATTCATGCTACTGAGAACCCCCCTCAATAATGTCGCCTGCAGCGCAGCCCATCAGTATTAGCAGGGGGCTTCCCATAGGTGCTAACGCCAGCAGTGGACCCCCAAAGTAATACTTCAGCAGAGCCCCCCATACTCTCCTGATAATTACACTTTCTGTACATCGCATTTCTTTGTTTTTCCGTCCCCATAGCCGTATGACGGCTTGTTTTTTGCCGGACGAGTTGTACTTTTTATTACCGCCATTTATTTTATCACGTGATGCGCTGGAATATTGGAAAAAAATCCAAGTAAGGTGAAATTGCAAAAAAAAGTGCAATTTCACAATTGTTTTTTGGATTCATTTTATTTAGCAGGTTCACTATATAGTAAATCTGTCCTGTCAATATGATTCCCCAGGTCGGTACGAGTGCGCAGACACCAAACACGTATAGGTTCTTTTTTATTAATTAGGTGGTGAAAACAAATTCAGAAAATTGTATAAAAATTTTTTGCTTTTGTCGCCATTTTCTGAGACCTGTAACGTTTCCATTTTTCGGGATCTGGGGCGGGTGAGGGCTTATTTTTTGCGCCCTGAGCGGACGTTTTTACTGATACCATATTGGGGTAAATCCGATGTTTTGATCGCCAGTTATTGCATTTTATTGGAATGTTGCGGCTGCCAAAAAAAAAAAGTAATTCTGGAGATGTTATGCTTTTTCTTGTTATGCCGTTTATTTACTGATTAATTTATTTTATATTTTGATAGATCGGACATTTCTGAACACAGCGACACCAATTATGTGTATTGTTTTTCATTATTTTATTTTTAATGGGGCCAAAGGTGAGGGGGATTTGAACTTTTATGTTTTTTTAATTATTTTTTTCAGATTTTTAAAAACTTTTTTTCACTTTTTATTGTAGCTGTTCGTCCCATTAGGGGACTTGAACCTGCGATCGCCTGGGCTATACATAGCGGCGCTTCAGAACTGATCAATTTTGGTAGAGAAGGAAGCAAATCTCTCCGATAAGAGTCTTTCTCTTGAAAAACTTGATGGGTTTGGCGCCTGAAAAATATGTCATGTGTGCGTCCCCTCCTCCCACTCACAGAGGGTGATAATGAGAGCAGCAGACTGTTCATCGCTCCGTGCTGTGGGTCCCGTCATACTTTTGCCTTAATGCAAATATTTGTGTATTTTATGCAATTTTTGTTCTTTGCTGATAAAGCCATAATATTCGACTAGACGTTTATTTCTTAAAGGGGTTGTCCAGGCTTGTGGTTTAAGTCTGCAGTTACTCTGTGTGACTGCAGACTTGTAAATCCTCCCAGCACTTACAGTGCGAGCTGTCAGTTTTCTCCAATGCCGGTGTTGGGAGCGGGCGGTCATGTGACTTCAATTACTCGATTTGCATATATGCAGTCACATGCCGACTAGACGTGCAATACAAGTAAATTGACCGGAGTTGGACACGTCTAGTTGGAATGTGGTCGGAAGTGTTCAAATCACTGGCGCACTGCGTGCTGTGAGGAATCACAAGTCTGCAGTCAGCTTGAATGGATGATCGGCATCAGATTTACGGAGGAGACTAGAGCTTGCTACAGTTTTTTCACGCGCAGATTCGGTCTGTGGAATAAAATCGCTCATCTGCGCAACTGAATAACAATAATTGCTCTAGGACAAGAAATACGGTCGTGTGAACGAGGCCAAATAATAAGAACAACTAGTTTTGTATCACCATAATCGTACTGACCGACTGCTGCATAATGAAGGCTGAAAAAAAGAAGATCCCCCCAAAAACACAAATGGTGGGATTGCATTGTTTTTTTTCACCATTTCACTACACATTGTAATTTTTCCCCCATTTTCAGGGCATCGTATGGAAAAAAGAATGACAAGGTTCAAAACTACGACTCGTCCTGAAAGCAAACTCTCATACGCAGTACGTAGGACGTAACGATTATGTTCGCAGATGGTGCTGGGATGGCAGACATATTTACCAGGATGGGGAACATATATACCAGGATGGGAGACATACAGTATATACCAGGATGGGGGACATATATACCTGGATGGGGGACATATCTACCAGGATGGGGGACATATATACCAGGATGGGAGACATATATACCAGGATGGGGGACATATATACCAGGATGGGGACATATATACCTGGATGGGGAACATGTATACCAGGATGGGGGACATATACACCAGGATGGGGGACATATATACCAGGATGGGAGACATATATACCAGGATGGGGAACATATATACCAGGATGGGAGACATATTTACCAGATGGGGAACATATATACCAGGATGGGGGACATATACACCAGGATGGGAGACAAATATACCAGGATGGGGAACATATATACCAGGATGGGGGACATATACACCAGGATGGGAGACATCTATACCAGGATGGAGAACATATATACCAGGATGGGAGACATATATACCAGGATGGGGAACATATATACCAGGATGGGGGACATAAACACCAGGATGGGGGACATATACACCAGGATGGGAGACATATATACCAGGATGGAGAACATATATACCAGGATGGGAGACATATATACCAGGATGGGGAACATATATAACCAGGATGGGGGACATATACACCAGGATGGGGGACATATATACCAGGATGGAGAACATATATACCAGGATGGGGGACAAATATATCCAGATAGGAGACTATATACCAGGATGGGGGACATATATACCAGGATGGAGAACATATATGCCAGGATGGGAGACATACAGTATATACCAGGATGGGGGACATATATACCTGGATGGGGGACATATCTACCAGGATGGGTGACATATATACCAGGATGGGAGACATATATACCAGGATGGGGGACATATATACCAGGATGGGGGACATATATACCTGGATGGGGAACATGTATACCAGGATGGGGGACATATACACCAGGATGGGGGACATATATACCAGGATGGGAGACATATATACCAGGATGGGGAACATATATACCAGGATGGGAGACATATTTACCAGGATGGGGAACATATATACCAGGATGGGGGACATATACACCAGGATGGGAGACAAATATACCAGGATGGGGAACATATATACCAGGATGGGGGACATATATACCAGGATGGAGAACATATATACCAGGATGGGAGACATATATACCAGGATGGGAACATATATACCAGGATGGGGGACATATACACCAGGATGGGGGACATATATACCAGGATGGAGAACATATATACCAGGATGGGGGACAAATATATCCAGATAGGAGACATATATACCAGGATGGGGGACATATATACCAGGATGGAGAACATATATGCCAGGATGGGGGATATATATACCAGGATGGGAGACATATATACCAGGATGGAGAACATATATACCAGGATGGGAGACATATATACCAGGATGGGGAACATATATACCAGGATGGGGGACATAAACACCAGGATGGGGGACATATACACCAGGATGGGAGACATATATACCAGGATGGAGAACATATATACCAGGATGGGAGACATATATACCAGGATGGGGAACATATATACCAGGATGGGGGACATATACACCAGGATGGGGGACATATATACCAGGATGGAGAACATATATACCAGGATGGGGGACAAATATATCCAGATAGGAGACATATATACCAGGATGGGGGACATATATACCAGGATGGAGAACATATATGCCAGGATGGGGGATATATATACCAGGATGGGGGACATATATACCAGGATGGAGAACATATATACCAGAATGGGGGATATATATATCAGGATGGAGAACATATATACCAGGATGGGGGACAAATATATCCAGATAGGAGACATATATACCAGGATGGGGATATATACCAGGATTGGGGACATAAATACCAGGATGTGAGACATATATACCAGGATAGGAGACAAATATACCAGGATGGAGGAAATATATACCAGGATGGGAGAAATATATACCAGGATAGGAGATATATATACCAGGATGGGGGACATATATACCAGGATGGGATACATATATACTACGATGGGGGACATATATACCAGGATAGGAGACATATACCAGGATGAGGGACATATATACCAGGATGGGGGACATATATACCAGGATGAGGGACATATATACTAGGATAGGAGACATATATACTAGGATGGGGCACAAATATACCAGGATGGGCCGGGGAAATATACATCAAGATTGGGGACATATATACCATAAATGGGCCCAGGATCGGGGATATTAATACAGGATGGTGGACATTACTATATAATGGAGGGGGGGAGACTCATATGTCCTTATAGGATTTAGAATGCTACAAGGGCCCATATATATGATCAACATGCACAGGAAGGCCCAGGTCAAAATTTTTCACCAGGGCCCATCAGACTAGCTATGCCACTGCTCATACAGTCAGCAGAAAACTAAAAGAATTATGGCCCTTGGACGAAGGGAAGGAAAAAATGAAAACACAAAATAAAAATTGTGCGCGGCAGATGCTGAGACGGAGAGGTCCCGGCCTGTGAGGAATCCAGTTAGATGCTATCCCATATAGTTCACCTAGAAGCAGACCAGAAGATAAGGCCACTTCCTGTGGGAATAGCATCTCTGCTACCTGAAGAAGTAGGACCTACCATTCCTGATAGGTGATGTCACAGCTCACCTCCTCCTCCTGTACAATGACTGATAACACCTCTATATGCAGCAGATTGCACAGGATCCACCATTCACAATAGGTGATGTCACAGCTCACCTCCTCCTCCTCCTGTACAATGACGGATAACACCTCTATATACAGTAGATAACACAGGATCCACCATTCACAATAGGTGATGTCACAGCTCACCTCCTCCTCCTCTACAATGACTGATAGCACCTCTATATACAGAAGATAACACAGGATCCACCATTCACAATAGGTGATGTCACAGCTCACCTCCTCCTCCTGTACAATGACTGATAACACCTCTATATACAGTAGATAACACAGGATCCACCATTCACATAGGTGATGTCACAGCTCACCTCCTCCTCCCTGTACAATGACTGATAAACCTCTATATACAGTAGATAACACAGGATCCACCATTCACAATAGGTGATGTCACAGCTCACTCCTCCTCCTGTACAATGACTGATAACACCTCTATATACAGTAGATAACACAGGATCCACCATTCACAATAGGTGATGTCACAGCTCACCTCCTCCTCCTGTACAATGACTGATAACACCTCTATATACAGTAGATAACACAGGATCCACCATTCACAATAGGTGATGTCACAGCTCACCTCCTCCTCCTCTGTACAATGACTGATAACACCTCTATATACAGTAGATAACACAGGATCCACCATTCACAATAGGTGATGTCACAGCTCACCTCCTCCTCCTGTACAATGACTGATAACACCTCTATATACAGTAGATAACACAGGATCCACCATTCACAATAGGTGATGTCACAGCTCACCTCCTCCTCCTGTACAATGACTGTATAACCTCTATATACAGTAGATAACACAGGATCCACCATTCACAATAGGTGATGTCACAGCTCACTCCTCCTCCTGTACAATGACTGATAACACCTCTATATACAGTAGATAACACAGGATCCACCATTCACAATAGGTGATGTCACAGCTCACCTCCTCCTCCTGTACAATGACTGATAACACCTCTATATACAGTAGATAACACAGGATCCACCATTCACAATAGGTGATAGTCACAGCTCACCTCCTCCTCCTGTACAATGACTGATAACACCTCTATATACAGTAGATAACACAGGATCCACCATTCACAATAGGTGATGTCACAGCTCACCTCCTCCTCCTTGTACAATGACTGATAACACCTCTATATACAGTAGATAACACAGGATCCACCATTCACAATAGGTGATGTCACAGCTCACCTCCTCCTCCTGTACAATGACTGATAACACCTCTATATACAGTAGATAACACAGGATCCACCATTCACAATAGGTGATGTCACAGCTCACCTCTCCTCCTCCTGTACAATGACTGATAACACTCTATATATCAGTAGATAACACAGGATCCATCCATTCACAATAGGTGATGTCACAGCTCACCTCCTCCTCCTGTACAATGACTGATAACACCTCTATATACAGTAGATAACACAGGATCCACCATTCACAATAGGTGATGTCACAGCTCACCTCCTCCTCCTGTACAATGACTGATAACACCTCTATATACAGTAGATAACACAGGATCCACCATTCACAATAGGTGATGTCACAGCTCACCTCCTCCTCTGTACAATGACTGATAACACCTCTATATACAGTAGATAACACAGGATCACCATTCACAATAGGTGATGTCACAGCTCACCTCCTCCTCCTGTACAATGACTGATAACACCTCTATATACAGTAGATAACACAGGATCCACCATTCACAATAGGTGATGTCACAGCTCACCTCCTCCTCCTGTACAATGACTGATAACACCTCTATATACAGTAGATAACACAGGATCCACCATTCACAATAGGTGATGTCACAGCTCACCTCCTCCTCCTGTACAATGACTGATAATCCTCTATATACAGTAGATAACACAGGATCCACCATTCACAATAGGTGATATCACAGCTCACCTCCTCCTCCTGTACAATGACTGATAACACCTCTATATACAGTAGATAACACAGGATCCACATTCACAATAGGTGATGTCACAGCTCACCTCCTCCTCCTGTACAATGACTGATAACACCTCTATATACAGTAGATAACACAGGATCCACCATTCACAATAGGTGATGTCACAGCTCACCTCCTCCTCCTGTACAATGACTGATAACACCTCTATATACAGTAGATAACACAGGATCCACCATTCACAATAGGTGATGTCACAGCTCACTCCTCCTTTCCCGTACAATGACTGATAACACCTCTATATACAGTAGATAACACAGGATCCACCATTCACAATAGGTGATGTCACAGCTCACTCCTCCTCCTGTACAATGACTGATAACACCTCTATATACAGTAGATAACACAGGATCCACCATTCAAATAGTGATATCACAGCTCACCTCCTCCTCCTGTACAATGACTGATAACACCTCTATATACAGTAGATAACACAGGATCCACCATTCACAATAGGTGATGTCACAGCTCACTCCTCTCTCTGTACAATGACTGATAACACCTCTATATACAGTAGATAACACAGGATCCACCATTCACAATAGGTGATGTCACAGCTCACCTCCTCCCCTGTACAATGACTGATAACACCTCTATATACAGTAGATAACACAGGATCCACCATTCACAATAGGTGATGTCACAGCTCACCCTCCTCCTCCTGTACAATGACTGATAACACCTCTATATACAGTAGATAACACAGGATCCACCATTCACAATAGGTGATGTCACAGCTCCACCTCCTCCTCCTGTACAATGACTGATAACACCTCTATATACAGTAGATAACACAGGATCCACCATTCACAATAGGTGATGTCACAGCTCACCTCTCTCCTCCTGTACAATGACTGATAACACCTCTATATACAGTAGATAACACAGGATCCACCATTCACAATAGGTGATTCACAGCTCACCCTCCTCCTCCTGTACAATGACTGATTAACACCTCTATATACAGTAGATAACACAGGATCCACCATTCACAATAGGTGATGTCACAGCTCACCTCCTCCTCTGTACAATGACTGATAACACCTCTATATACAGTAGATAACACAGGATCCACCATTTCACAATAGGTGATGTCACAGCTCACCTCCTCCTCCTGTACAATGACTGATAACACCTCTATATACAGTAGATAACACAGGATCCACCATTCACAATAGGTGATGTCACAGCTCACCTTCCTCCTCCTGTACAATGACTGATAACACACCTCTATATACAGTAGATAACACAGGATCCACCATTCACAATAGGTGATGTCACAGCTCACCTCCTCCTCCTGTACAATGACTGATAACACCTCTATATACAGTAGATAACACAGGATCCACCATTCACAATAGTGATGTCACAGCTCACCTCCTCCTCCTGTACATGACTGATAACATCCTCTATATACAGTAGATAACACAGGATCCACCATTCACAATAGGTGATGTCACAGCTCACCTCCTCCTCCTGTACAATGACTGATAACACCTCTATATACAGTAGATAACACAGGATCCACCATTCACAATAGGTGATGTCACAGCTCACCTCCTCCTCCTGTACAATGACTGATAACACCTCTTATATACAGTAGATAACACAGGATCCACCATTCACAATAGGTGATGTCACAGCTCACCTCCTCCTCCTGTACAATGACTGATAAACACCTCTATATACAGTAGATAACACAGGATCCACCATTCACAATAGGTGATGTCACAGCTCACCTCCTCCTCCTGTACAATGACTGATAACACCTCTATATACAGTAGATAACACAGGATCCACCATTCACAATAGGTGATGTCACAGCTCACCTCCTCCTCCTGTACAATGACTGATAACACCTCTATATACAGTAGATAACACAGGATCCACCATTCACAATAGGTGATGTCACAGCTCACCTCCTCCTCCTGTACAATGACTGATAACACCTCTATATACAGTAGATAACACAGGATCCACCATTCACAATAGGTGATGTCACAGCTCACCTCCTCCTCCTGTACAATGACTGATAACACCTCTATATACAGTAGATAACACAGGATCCACCATTCACAATAGGTGATGTCACAGCTCACCTCCTCCTCCTCCTGTACAATGACTGATAACACCTCTATATACAGTAGATAACACAGGATCCACCATTCACAATAGGTGATTCACAGCTCACCTCCTCCTCCTGTACAATGACTGATAACACCTCTATATACAGTAGATAACACAGGATCCACCATTCACAATAGGTGATATCACAGCTCACCTCCTCCTGTACAATGACTGATAACACCTCTATATACAGTAGATAAACAAGGATCCACCATTCACAATAGGTGATGTCACAGCTCACCTCCTCCTCCTGTACAATGACTGATAACACCTTATATACAGTAGATAACACAGGATCCACCATTCACAATAGGTGATGTCACAGCTCACCTCCTCTCCTCCTGTTACAATGACTGATAACACCTCTATATACAGTAGATAACACAGGATCCACCATTCACAATAGGTGATGTCACAGCTCACCTCCTCCTCCTGTACAATGACTGAATAACACCTCTATATACAGTAGATAACACAGGATCCACCATTCACAATAGGTGATTCACAGCTCACCTCCTCCTGTACAATGACTGATAACACCTCTATATACAGTAGATAACACAGGATCCACCATTCACAATAGGTGATGTCACAGCTCTCTCCTCCTCCTGTACAATGTCTGATAACACCTCTATTTATACAGTAGATACACAGGATCCACCATTCACAATAGGTGATGTCACAGGCTCACCTCCTCTCCTGTACAATGACTGATAACACCTCTATATACAGTAGATAACACAGGATCCACACATTCACAATAGGTGATGTCACAGCTCACCTCCTCCTCCTGTACAATGGATGATAACACCTCTATATTACAGTAGATAACACAGGATCCACCATTCACAATAGGTGATGTCACAGCTCACCTCCTCCTCCTGTACAATGACTGATAACACCTCTATATACAGTAGTAACACAGGATCCACCATTCACAATAGGTGATGTCACAGCTCACCTCCTCCTCCTGTACAATGACTGATAACACCTCTATATACAGTAGATAACACAGGATCCACCATTCACAATAGGTGATGTCACAGCTCACCTCCTCCTCCTGTACAATGACTGATAACACCTCTATATACAGTAGATAACACAGGATCCACCATTCACAATAGGTGATATCACAGCTCACCTCCTCCTCCTGTACAATGACTGATAACACCTCTATATACAGTAGATAACACAGGATCCACCATTCACATAGGTGATGTCACAGCTCACCTCCCTCCTCCTGTACAATGACTGATAACACCTCTATATACAGTAGATAACACAGGATCCACCATTCACAATAGGTGATATCACAGCTCACCTCCTCTCCTGTACAATGACTGATTAACACCTCTATATACAGTAATAACACAGGATCCACCATTCACAGTAGGTGATATCACAGCTCACCTCCTCCTCCTGTACAATGACTGATAACACCTCTATATACAGTAGATAACACAGGATCCACCATTCACAGTAGGTGATGTCACAGCTCACTCCTCCTCCTGTACAATGACTGATAACCTCTATATACAGTAGATAACACAGGATCCACATTCACAATAGGTGATATCACAGCTCCTCCTCCTCTCCTGTACAATGACTGATAACACTCTATATACAGTAGTTAACACAGGATCCACCATTCACAATAGGTGATGTCACAGCTCACCTCCTCCTCCTGTACAATGACTGATACACCTCTATATACAGTAGATAACACAGGATCCACCATTCACATAGGTGATTCACAGCTCACCTCCTCCTCCTGTACAATGACTGATAACACCTCTATATACAGTAGATATACACAGGATCCACCATTCACAATAGGTGATGTCACAGCTCACCTCCTCCTCCTGTACAATGACTGATAACACCTTATATACGTAGATAACAGGATCCACAATACATAGGATCCACAGTCACCTCATCCTTCTGCTAAAACTATAACATTATTACAGAAATCACAATCACTACAAGTACTCCCCTACTCCTCCCTTACAATAGAAAACCCCAACAGATCACCATTCACAATAGGTGATGTCACAGCTCACCTCCTCCTCTGTACAATGACTGATAACACCTCTATATACAGTAGATACAGGGTCCACCATTCACAATAGGTGATGTCACAGCTCACCTCCTCTCCTGTACAATGACTGATAACACTCTATATACAGTAGATAACACAGGATCCACCATTCACAGTAGGGATGTCAAGCTCACTCTCCTCCTCCTGTACAATGACTGATAACACCTTATAACATGTATACAGGATACATCAAAGTGATATCACAGTACTCCTCTCACTCCTCATGACTGATAACTATAACAGTATAACAGGACCACATTCACAAAGGTGATATCACAGCTCACCTCCTCCTGTACAATGATGATACCTCTATTACAGTAGATAAACAGGATCTACCTTTCACAATAGGTGATGTCACAGCTCACCTCCTCCTCCTGTACAATGACTGAAAACACCTTATATACAGTAGATAACACAGGATCCCCCATTCACAGTAGGGATATCACAGCTCACTCCTTCTCCTCCTGTACAATGACTGATAACACCTCTATATACAGTAGATAACACAGGATCCACCATTCACAATATATGATATCACAGCTCACCTCCTCCTCCTGTACAATGACTGATAACACCTCTATATACAGTAGATAATATAGGATCCACCATTCACAATAGGTGATGTCACAGCTCACCTCCTCCTCCTGTACAATGTCTGATAACACCTCTATGTACAGTAGATAACACAGGATCCACCATTCACAATAGGGGATGTCACAGCTCACCTCCTCCTTCTGTACAATGACTGATAACACCTCTATATACAGTAGATAACACAGGATCCACCATTCACAATAGGGGATGTCACAGCTCACCTCCTCCTTCTGTACAATGACTGATAACACCTCTATATACAGTAGATAACACAGGATCCACCATTCACAATAGGTAATGTCACAGCTCACCTCCTCCTCCTCCTGTACAATGACTGATAACACCTCTATATACAGTAGATAATATAGGATCCACCATTCACAGTAGGAGATATCACAGCTCACCTCCTCCAGATTTATTTAGTTTTAATCTATAAAAACAATGTCTTTCTCAGAATCTTATTACGGCTCTGTAATCCTGAACATGGACTTGAGCGTCTTCCATTCTGATGGACTGGAGCCATTCATGTAGCACATGACAGCCATTAATCTGAATTGCTCCCTGGATGGGGCAGGGTTTGGGCCCAGACTGCTTGACTCTTCCTGATATTGGCTCCGCCCACATGGCTCTTTACTGGTAATTTCCTGATCTGGTTGCTTCACATTTAGCATACCGGGGCAGTTCATATCATATCATATGACGTGGAGTAGTTGAAGTGATTGGGCCTCTTTCGATAAAGGTGCGCCATCCTGTGAACACATTTTGCTTATTTTGCCCTGCACCACTAGGTGGCAGTAGAACAACATTCCACACCCCTGACTGCTGCGACTATGGTCCTGGGGCATATAGTCCTGCTCCCATGTCCAGGGCAGGGATGAGGGGTAAGCAGAGGAGGACATTGGAAGGAGGAGAATATATTATAATAATCCAATTATACATTATTTTTACTTTATACAACACCGCGGGGGACGTTAGCATTTGCGGGTTTATAATGGCTGGTTTTCTTTATGAACGTACCCTGTGCTGCAGAAGATGCTGGAGCTTAACACTTCTTATTTTTATTCTCACTTTGCACCATTTTTTCCATACCTGCCTAAAACTTTTGCACAATATTGGACAGGCAAAAAAATTATGACAATATAAAGCAGTATAATCCTTTGTATTTTCAGTGCTCTGCAATTCCACCAGAGGGCAGTATTGAGCTATGAGAATTGCATGGCGTACATGAAATAAATTCTAGACTAGCGTTACGCGGCCGACTTTTCCGGGTGACACTGGCAATGCCACATCGTTGAGTACGTCGTCCTGCCATCTCACATTATTTCCTAAAGCAGCAGGATATATGTAGTTTGCAAGCATGCTCCCCCCAATTATATGGGTTAGAGGGGTTTAGCGGATGACATTGAATAGCTCCGGTGGGGTAAAGTGAAAAAAAACTAATAATATGCATTATATGTTGGGATTATGGCTGTTTATGGGTTAATATCTGATGTTCCTGGAGTTCTGTGGTGCTTAAAATAGTTAACACTTCTCAATAATTTATTGTTATTTAATGTATATGTTTATAATTATGGTCAGAATCTGTGTTTTGTTTTAAAAAATGATCCAAATTAAATCCACTGGTGCGCCTCGCACATCTCTATAATTTATAAAGATAAAATTCCTGCAACTGCCACTAGAGGGAGCTCCCTGCATTGGGATTTTTACATGAGATCGCCTAGTGGTAATAAGGGGGAATTGCAGAGATTTTTTTCTTGAATTAGACAGTTTCCAGGAACTACTGTACCAAACCCCATAACCCCAGTCCACCACTGAGAAAGGGGTTCAATGGGTCTTTGCTCCTTGACCAGGTACAGACAATAGTGTTTTTTTTTTTTGCATAAAAAAATAAAGCAAAAAAAAACAGTGTCTGAAGCTAACAGACTTCCTCGGTGTTGTAGAGGAAGAATCTAGCACTGTGTGGCGGTATATGTGGGCACGTGTGGTGGATACCTCGGAACTCCACACCCCTGTTTACAGCTTGTATACAGTGTGAGAACAGGCGTATGATAAATGGATTTAGTGTCATTTTTGGCTCTTTTTCAAAGCGCAAATATTCCTCCATCAACCTCCCAGGAAGAATCACCCGAGGACGTTTCCAAAATAAAGTTACAATCCTGTTCATTCCTCGGGCGAAACTGCTTTATAGGTAAGTTTTGAGAAATGGAAACTTTTTGTACTTGTTGACCAAGAAGAATGGGATAAATTAGTAAAAAATACCTTTTAAACCCTCAGAAAAAAATGGTATCATTCCTGTAGTTATGTTAAGTTTTTGGGTGACCGTATGGTGACAATTGATAAATTAACAGGATCCAGAATTGTATATCTAGACACTATGATGCTTTAACATATAGTGACCGTCACGGAGACCTGGCATTGGCTGGCTTCCTTTGCCTCCATTGACACTCTTAATAGTAATTGTTGGCATTGACCACTAGGGGGAGCTCACAGTAATCTGATTTTACAGCTTTCACTAGCTGTGTAAATCCATGTAGCTCTAGCTCCCCCTGGTGGTGGTTTCCTGCAGCCAGAAATTTATTATTCCAGTTTAAAAAAAAAAATCCAGGTGACTATAAATTTATTTTCATTTTACCACAATCTCATTTCTTTCATAATTTTATTGTAAATTTATGTTTATTTGTTAATGTTCACAAAAACCATGCCACCGTCACTTGACATAAATATGTAATTTTTTTTTTATCCAGTCTAAATGCTGCTTTTCCCCTAAATCCGGCGTTGTTTTTCTTGTGTTCCTGCGCCTCTCTGATCCGGAGATATGGCCCCTTCTTTCCTGTCTATAAATCTAGTCTTTTCAGCCAAGTAGGGGTGTCTTCATGGGGACCACGCCCACTTGTTTAACAAGACTAGATTTCTATACAGGGAAGATGAGGCTCTATCTCAGGAACGGAGAGGCGCAGGAAGAAGAGAAAAACATCGCCGGATTCAGGAGAACAGCGGGATTTACAGCAGGTTAAAAAATGACGTATTTGTGACATTGTGTACAAGTGACAGGTTCCTTTGAACAACCAATAATTGATAAACAATTTGTTAAAAGTGATCAGTTTGATAAGTGCAGGAACGTACATGGCTTTCCGATGCAGCATGACTGCATCTCACCTGTGCGGCGGCCCCCGTGTCTGACCGTAGCCTTACATGGCCATTGAAAGGCAGCAGGCACCAGCTGGCACACATCAGTCACTGGGGATACAAACATCTCCTCACATCTCTTTCCAAGTGACCTAGATTCATTCTGGCACCGTGTAGTACTCCAGCCAGCAACCTGCCATTTCACCACACCTGGTGCCACACAGCGGCAGATGGCAAGGGAAGACGAGCCGCTAGCCTCATCCTTGTAAGGCTTAATAAGAGTTGGGAAGAAGATCTGTCACTTGATCTAAATGTGACTTTTTTTTTTACCCGGTGTAAATGCCTCCGTTCTCCTGAATCCGGCGATGTTTTTCTTTTTTTCCTGCGCCTCTCCGTTCCTGAGATACGGCCTCCTCTTCTCTGTAAATAAATAAAGTCTTTTTAGCCAAGTGGGCTAAAAAGTGCTAAAGACCACGCCCATTTGGCTAACGAGACTTCATTTATATACCGGGAAGAAAAGGCCGTATCTCAGGAACGGAGAGGCGCAGGAAGAAAAGAAAAACAACGCCGGATTCAGGAGAACGGCGGGATTCACATCGGGTAAAAAAAAATGCATATTTATGGCAAGTGCGACATCCCCTTTAATCATCCATATTGACCTGTGACATGTTCTTCTTAAAGGGCTCTTCTGGTATTATAAATCGTAGCACTGGAGATTTCATAATCAAAAGCCAAATACGGCTTCCCTTGCTATTGGGCTTTTTTGTAAAAGTAACAAAATGGACACCAGACCCGAGCCCTGCAGACCTACTGCTGTCCTTGGGATGTATATGATAAGTAGCCCCCGCGTGCATCGAGCCGCAACGTCATGATGTGTCGGTGGCCTACTAATCAGAAGAGGAGCCGGGAGTGCCGCAGGTAGGAAGATGGTCGCAGAGTAACTGCGGACTTATGATGGACCAGCCTCTAATATACAGTATATATATATGACCCAGTAACATGGCGGATCGGTGTGACCCGGCTCACCTCCTCTCGGCGGCTTTGCATTTTTGGAATTGATCCCTGTATGTATTCTGCATTTAGCAGAGGATTATTTTTTTTTCTCAAGAAGTCTTCTGAGTAACTGATATCATCGCGTTTCGTTACTGTGGTTTTCATTGTTTGTCTTCATTACGGTTTAAATACCTTCAGTTATCGCTGATACGGAGGAATGTGGCCCCGCAGTGCAAATGATATTAATGCCATTGTGGTCGGAGGCAGTTCCAGCCCCAGACCCTCCTCTATGATTTCCATGGTCCCTAATCAGGTATATTGACAGGAATTACCTTCGTACCTAATTGCCAACAAACATCTAGGTGGGTAAAATAAGGATGATTAAAGGGGACGTGTCACTTACCATAAATATGTAATTTTTTTTTTACCAGGTATAAATCCCGCTGTTCTCCTGAATCCGGCGCTGTTTTTCTTTTTTTCCTGCTCCTCTCCGTTCCTGAGATACGGCCCCTTCTTCGCTGCATATAAATCTAGTCTTTTTAGCCAAGTGGGCGTGGTGAAATTTATACATAGTCATATCTCAGGAGCAGAGAGGAGCAGGAATAAAAAGAAAAACATCACCGGATAAAGAAGAAAAATGGCATTTACAGCCTGTAAAAAAAAAATCATACTTATGGCGAGTGTCAGGTCCTCTTTAAGTTCTTCCCTCCCCCCAGGACCACCCCGAGTAACGCGCAAACATGGCAGTGATGTTTATGAAAATTCTACCGCTGTACATACTAGTACATGTCCAAATTTACTTGAAGTGTTTCTGAAAGCTGAAGACGGTGACAGAAAATTTGGCTCTGTGGGCATCTATGAACTTAATGGTGAGTCCATTTTTAAATTAAAGGGTCAGCAGTGGGGGCGTACATAGAAATCATGGGGTCCCATAACTGAAGTCCTGATTGGGCCTTCTCCCATTTCCTGTCAACACCCTCAATAAAAAGGTATTTGTCGGAGTAGTCAGAGTCGCGGTACATAGGCTCAATCATAAGGGGGCGTAACATCCAACTTTTAAAGGGAGAGGAACAAGTATAGCGGCATCTTCACAGTGATTGTGCCCCTACTAAAGCTACTATGTGCTCTCACCCTACACTACTATACCCCTTTCATGGCCCCATAACGTAGGATGCCTCCAAAATTTGTATGCACCCCACACACAGTATGACACCTCACAGTGAACTCCACATACACAGTCCCTGGATGTCTGCACCTTCCCCCGCGATCAGTATCTGGCTCTGACATAATGGCCTCAGTTGTCCCCTATGTGCCTGTACGTCCCGCTCCCTCCAGTTTCTCCCTCAAGGCTTTGGCCGGTAATTAATGCTCGTTATTAATGAGGTCGGGGAATATTTGCTATTTTTACGATCCAGCTTCCTTCTCGCGTCTCGTCTAGAATTTCCCTTTCTGTTTATTTAGATATTTTACATTTTTCATTTCAAGCTGTTGTTTAATTTCGGTCTCATCCTTCCGGAAGAAGAACACGAGGGGCAGATTAGCGTCTCACGAGGCTCGTGCCGAAAATGAAATGTACTGACCTGAAGAGTCTACAGAGATGAAACAGAGATCGGCCTCTGCCCTCCTGATATAAATGTGGGATGAGGAGGTGTCCCATAATGACCATTTATTATTATAGGGGGTCCAGCTGATTCTGAGAAGAGGGGTGCTGAAGTCCCCTATGTGAATGGAGAGGTAGTGAAGGAGCATGTGCGACCACCACTCGTGAAGGAGCATGTGCGACCACCACTCATGAAGGAGCATGTGCAACCACCACTCGTGAAGGAGCATGTGCAACCACCACTCCTGAAGGAGCATGTGCGACCACCACTCCTGAAGGAGCATGTGCAACCACCACTCATGAAGGAGCATGTGCGACCACCACTCGTGAAGGAGCATGTGCGACCACCACTCATGAAGGAGCATGTGCGACCACCACTGTGAAGGAGCATGTGCGACCACCACTCGTGAAGGAGCATGTGCGACCACCACTCGTGAAGGAGCATGTGCGACCACCACTCGTGAAGGAGCATGTGCGACCACCACTCGTGAAGGAGCATGTGCGACCACCACTCTTGAAGGAGCAAGTGCGACCACCACTCATGAAGGAGCATGTGCGACCACCACTCGTGAAGGAGCATGTGCGACCACCACTCATGAAGGAGCATGTGCGACCACCACTCGTGAAGGAGCATGTGCGACCACCACTCGTGAAGGAGCATGTGCGACCACCACTCGTGAAGGAGCATGTGCGACCACCACTCGTGAAGGAGCATGTGCGACCACCACTCGTGAAGGAGCATGTGCGACCACCACTCTTGAAGGAGCATGTGCGACCACCACTCATGAAGGAGCATGTGCGACCACCACTCGTGAAGGAGCATGTGCGACCACCACTCGTGAAGGAGCATGTGCGACCACCACTCGTGAAGGAGCATGTGCGACCACCACTCGTGAACGAGCATGTGCAACCACCACTCATAACAGTCGCACATGCTCACTACACTTCATTCACACTGAGGACTTTAGGACCACTGTTCTACTGATCCATGGGGGTCCTAATGGTCGTACCCCCAGCGGTTGTATAGTTATCACCCATCCAGATGATTTATGTTCCTTTTCCCCTTTAAAGGGGATGTCCCACCATGTTAAGCCTTTCTACATGCCGTATAAAGTGATAATGCTCCTTCAGTGCCCCTGAAAAGTATTAATGCCCCCTTATAAAGTAGTAATGACCCAAGTGCCACTCATAAAGTAATAATGCCTCCTAGTGACCCGAATACGCCTGATAAAGTAATAATGAGACCACCCCAAAACAGTAATCCCTGCCATAGTGGTGGGCCGTATCCCACCGCTATGTGGGCACCACATATAAACACCATGGATTCCCGATTTCCAGCCCGCCCCTCCATTCCATGGTTGGCAGGACTGGCGATCCGTGTGGTTGGACATGCATTAATCCATCATGGCCGGGTCAGTGGTCTCCCACCACCAGTGGTCTCCCACCATCGCCCATCAGTCCCATCTTTGACCGGCACGTGCGGAGTTTGCCAGTAATTAATGCTTAATGTGATGAGTACACAGGCGCGTCATGATCCCGTGTCCTGGATCCAGCTTCCTTCTCGACTTTGCTGTTAAATGTCCTGTGTGTTTGTTTAGACGTCTTACACCCATCGTCGTGTCCTCAGGTCTCGTCCTTTTCCGCGGTTCCACGTGCGCGGAGGATTAATGTTTTACAAGCGACTGTCACAATACAACGCTGTCATTTCCTATAATAAATTATATTATTATTAATAATGTCCTTCTCGTGTCATTTTTTTTTGGACGATCTTAAAGGAACCGATCATCCTGTTTTCCTAAATGCTGGCCAAATTAAAGCTTGGAATGAAGGGGGCCACAAGACTCCATTGCCCAAGTCTCCCATACAGACCTGCCGCTGATTGGGGACACAACTGTACATCAGGGTGAGGCCTCTATGGAGCAGGCTCAGGAGCTGAGCCTGCATCATACCGGGCAGATGATGGCTGTGTTAGCTGGTGGATCTAGCGGTTGAACCAGTCACTGACAGCAGCTCGTCAATGGTCTGGCTGCCAGTGCACACATACAGCAGTGCCCATCGTAACATGATGGTGGGGCGCCGATAGATTACCATCGTGACATGATCGCGGGGTGCCGATAGCTTGTCACTTGTACCATGATCGCAGGGTGCTGATGGCTTGCCATGGTCACTGGGGGTCTCCTGAGGCAGCCATCTTGGTCCTCACATGAAGCCCAGCAGGTGTTTCCTACTTCAGTCTGTAATCCTATAGAGGAACTAAATATGGAAATAAAAATTAATCAAGAAAAAAAGTATTAAAAAATTTAAAACAATTTTTTTTTACCGAACTTTAGTTTTTTTTTATCCCTAAAATAACAAGAGGAGGAGAAAAAAAAGAGCAAAATGGGATCGGCACGATTCATTTCTGGGACGTTGGCGGAGTTGTTGTAGAAGTTGTTGGATTTGCTCTCGCCCGTCTACCTTACAGGGATTATTATGGTGAGTGACGGCTCACGTGGCTCCGTGGACGCGGCCCGTGCGCGGGGATGTATATGTTAATATGGGGATTTTCATATTTCATAAAATAGTGTCATGAAAGCAAACAGCCATCTTGGTCGCGGTCCGCTGATGTCACCCATTGTTTTAGCTGATGCACCTGTGTCTATGAGCGCTTGGCACCGGGCGCAATGTTTGAGCAGGTTTAATTAAAAATTTGGAGTGTACAACGTCCAAAGACATTTGCTTCCTAGCATTTACTGCCGATTCCTGGATCGGCTCCATTGTTTTCTTGATATTCGTCGTTCGCAGCCAAAAAAAAAAAAAACTGGATCGTGTACATTCTTATTGTGAAAGGTGAGATCCAGAATTCTTACTTTCCAAGTGAAGTTTCGCACGTATCCATATGTAATGATGGTCGGCTGCCGCGACATTCCTGTCCTTATACCTATAGGTGGAGATCGATGATTAGCTGTTATGACTTCTATCAACAGCACCCACAGTCATGAGACATGCGTGCTCATCTGTGTCTATGTAGCATATCTCCCTCCCAAAGCAGCAGCAGCACAGAGGATATTATACAACAGTAGTGAGCAGTGTAGCTGTGATTACAGCTCTGGAGTGAAGTATAACACAGACTAGAAAGCAGCAGCAAGGAGGACATTATTATGCATTATTGAGCAGTGAAGCTGTGAATCCATTACTAGGGTGAGATATAACACAAACTAGAAAGTAGCTGGATGGAGGACATTATTATGCATTATTGAGCAGTGAAACTGAATCCAAGACTAGGGTAAGACATAACACATACTAGAAAGCCACAGTATGGAGGACATTATAATTAGTGATGAGTGAGTATGCTCGTTGCTCGGGTTTTCTGAGCATGCTCGGGTGTCCTCTGAGTATTTGGAAGTGATCGGAGATTTAGTTTGTGTCGCCGTAGCTGCATGATTTGTGGCTGCTAGACAGCCTGAATACATGTGGGGATTGCCTGTTTGTTAGGAAATCCCGACATGTATTCATGCTGTCTAGCAGCCGCAAATCATGCAGCTGCGGTGACACAAACTAATTCTCCAAGCATGCCCAAACACTCAGAGGACACCCGAGCACGCTCAGGAAAACCTGAGCAACGAGCATACTCGCTCATCACTAATTATAATGTATTATTGAGCAGTGAAACTGTGAATCCAGGACTGGGGTTTGATATAACACCTACTAGAAAGCAGCAGCATGGAGAACATAATACAGCAGAACTGAGCAGTAAAGCTGTGAATCCAGCCAGGGTGGGAGATAGAACACTAAAATCAGCAGCATGGAGGACATTATACAGCAGCGATGAACAGTGAAGCTGTGAATCCAGCTCTGGGGTGAGATATAACACTAGAAAACAGCAGCAGAATGGAGGATACTATTCACCAGTACTGAGCAGTGAAGCTGTGAATCCAGCTCTGGGGGGAGATATAACACTAGAAAACAGCAGCAGAATGGAAGACATCAGTACTAAGCAATGTAACTGTGAAACCAGCTCTGGGGGGAGATAGAACACTAAAATCAGCAGCATTGAGGACATTATTCACCAGTACTGAGCAGTGAAGCTGTGAATCCAGCTCTGGGGGAGATATAACACTAGAAAACAGCAGCAGAATGGAGGATATTATTCACCAGTACTGAGCAGTGAAGCTGTGAATCCAGCTCTGGGGGGAGATATAACACTAGAAAACAGCAGGAGCATGGAGGACATCAGTACTAAGCAATGTAACTGTGAAACCAGTTCTGTGGTGCAATGAAGCACTTACTAGAAAGTAACAGCACAGTTCTCTGTGTGTCTTTGCCTTTCTCTCTCTTTGTATTGATCTTCAGTCACAGGCAGCAGTAATCTGATTCCTCAGTGAGCTGGTAATCTGTCTAGTCTTGAGCAACACAGATTTCAGGAGTGATGAATGCAGGGGGCATGAAGGAGATAAAGAAATGGCTCTTAAGTGGAGAAAGAAGCATATTTCTCTGGATAAGATAATTTGCAATGTTTCTTACATTGCTTGTACTATTGAATTAGGCTAAATTTCTTAAAGTGACAGTGACCATTTATTGCTTTTGTTAGATTTCCAAAGGGGTTTCAAAACCTCTTTAGAGCTCAGTGATGATACCAAGATCATAGACTTCAGGGTCCGTCTCCCTTGTATCTGTGATATCCATCTGACTGAATTTCCCCTTTAAAAATGGTGAATGCAAAAAAAAAAGAAGCAAATCCTTGAAAATGACTTCTTAAAGGGGTGATGGGAAAAGCACACAGTGCGAGGGACAACTGCGTCTCCGGAGGACATGAATATTTGCTTTCCTGTGGATTGACGTTCTTCTCTCTGTGGGTTTTCCGACATCTTCTCCCTGGATGTAAACCCTCTGCAGCCCTGGTGTACATGGGGGCCATGCAGAAATCTCCTCCGCACATGCAGGTGTGTGTCAGGGAGTACATGGCGTTACTATAACACCGCCAGATCATGCAATATCAATGTTTTGTTTCTTGCTTGCCTCCTTTGATAAACTTTCCCATGATGGCAGAACACAAGGCGCAGCCGGCCCTGGGTCTTATCTGGCCCGAGATGTTGTCAGTGCGATAAGACCCAGTTAATTCGATGTCCCGGTCGGCCGCACATCGTGTACTCCGCACCTCCGGGACAGCTGGGACTGTACGACCCTATCACATAGGACCAGGCCCTATCATATCAGACCAAGACAAGACGTGTATACCAACGTCTGGAGTCTCACACCCACATTTCCAGGTTCTTCACGGCTTATCCCTTCGGACTTCTGTTGTTCTCCACGTCGGGTTTTCAGTGAAATCATCTCCCTTTGGCCAACCTGAGACCCACTTGTGTCTTGGGAGTGAGACTCTGGCCTCTATTTTTTCGTCTGCTCCTCCATCTGTGCATACCGTGATTTACGGTAATTGTTTTCACCCCTGCTGGGTTCCACTTACATTATACAGCAGTACTGAGCAGTGTAGCTGTGATTACAGCTCCGGGGTGAAGTACATCACAATCAGTAGCAGCAAGGAGGACATTTTGCTGCATTTTTGAGCAGGAGTAGGATGAGATATAGCACAAACTAGAAAGCAGCAGGATGGAGGATATTATGCTGCATTATTGAGCAGTGAAGCTGTGAATCCAGGACTAGGGTGAGATATAACACATACTAGAAAGCAGAAGAATGGAGGACATTATACTGCATTATTGAGCAGTGAAACTGTGAATCCAGGACTAGGGTGAGATATAACACATACTAGAAAGCAGAAGAATGAAGGACATTATACTGCGTTTTTGAGCAGTGAAGCTGTGAATCCAGGACTAGGGTGAGATATAACACATATCAGAAAGCAGCAGGATGGAGGACATGATACTGCATTATTGAGCAGTGAAGCTGTGAATCCAGGACTAGGGTGAGATATAACACATACTAGAAAGCAGCAGGATGGAGGACATGATGCTGCATTATTGAGCAGTGAAGCTGTGAATCCAGGACTAGGGTGAGATATAACACATACTAGAAGGCAGCAGGATGGAGGACATTATACTGCATTTTTGAGCAGTGAAGCTGTGAATCCAGGACTAGGGTGAGATATAACACATACTAGAAAGCAGCAGGATGGAGGACATTATACTGCATTTTTGAGAAGTGAAGCTGTGAATCCAGGACTAGGGTGAGATATAACACATACTAGAAAGCAGAAGAATGGAGGACATTATACTGCATTTTTGAGCAGTGAAGCTGTGAATCCAGGACTAGGGTGAGATATAACACATACTAGAAAGCAGAAGAATGGAGGACATTATACTGCATTTTTGAGCAGTGAAGCTGTGAATCCAGGACTAGAGTGAGATATAACACATACTAGAAGACAGCAGGATGGAGGACATTATACTGCATTATTGAGCAGTGAAGCTATGAATCCAGGACTAGGGTGAGATATAACACATACTAGAAAGCAGCAGGATGGAGGACATGATGCTGCATTATTGAGCAGTAAAGCTGTGAATCCAGGACTAGGGTGAGATATAACATATACTAAAAAGCAGAAGAATGGAGGACATTATACTGCATTTTTGAGCAGTGAAGCTGTGAATCCAGGACTAGAATGAGATATAACACATACTAGAAGGCAGCAGGATGGAGGACATTATACTGCATTATTGAGCAGTGAAGCTGTGAATCCAGGACTAGGGTGAGCTATAACACATACTAGAAAGCAGCAGGATGGAGGACATTATACTGCATTTTTGAGCAGTGAAGCTGTGAATCCAGGACTAGAGTGAGCTATAACACATACTAGAAAGCAGCAGGATGGAGGACATGATGCTGCATTATTGAGCAGTGAAGCTGTGAATCCAGGACTAGGATGAGATATAACACATACTAGAAAGCAGCAGGATGGAGCACATTATTATGCATTATTGAGCAGTGAAGCTGCTCCGGAGATTCCTGTGCGTGCCAAATCCTTGGTGTCTTCCTCCTTGCTCCACCAATGCTCGGAATCCATGTGTTGACTCGGACTTGACCTCACCAGGTGAGTCTAATGACGCCGCTGCAAACTTTTTTTGCCATAGCCACATATTCTTTTTAGTGGTCATGCCTCCTTTAAACCTTTTTTTTCCGTCTCTGCCACATCACTGCCACATTGCTGCCCCTGCTTCAAGAAGTTCACCAAATTGCTAATTTCTGGGAGGTCCCGGAAGATTGGCGGTTCTGCCACAAGTCCAAAAAGTCTCCCCTATTTCCAGGAGTATCACAGACTTTCTGCAAATGTTGGCAAGTATGAACAGAACGCCCCATACAAGTGAATAGGGAAAGCCACACAAAACACGGTCACCTCTCCATTTGTGGTCGTGCGCGACATGACGCCATTCTAGAGATATATGTGGGCCACTCATCTCTCCACCTTTAGGGACTTCTTTTGGTATGTTTCTTAAATGCATGTATTTGGGGCTAAAATATATTTTTGCAATTGGGTTTCATTAAAAATTTGGCACCGTTTGGCTTTTGCAGGCTCTTTGACGTTCAACTTTGATGTGGTCTGTGGTCATAAATCAGCAGAGAGGAGCTCAGGAAAAAAAATCAAAGAGTTACAAACTCTCCTGTCATAGCGAGCTCACTGATGGATTCTCAGTTACCTCATTCTGCAGCCAGCAATAGACAATGCAACACAGAAGACAAACGGTGCCAAATTTTTAATGAAACCCAAATGTGAAATAGATGCTTAGCCCCTACGTTAAAAAAATCCCAAACTTCAAAAGTTGTTTGACAACCTCCATCTGGTCACTACTTTAAGGACTGATTTCACCCTCTCTTCACAGCAAAGGAAGGATCCGTTACAAAGCATGGAAGTATCATTAGCAGTGACATCACCAGCCATTCTTAGAAAACCCAGCCTTCTTATTCTGTGACATCATCACCCCCTGATGACCTCACCCCAGGTTGGCAGCTAGTAATTTGTAGCCTGTACCTTTAAGACCCCAGGCAGTTCTTCCTTTTTCTGGCTGGTTGAACCTGATATTTTAGTGTAGACGTCAGATCCTCCGAATTCTATGTTGAAAACTATTTATTTCATCAAAATCTAAAGATTAAAAGTGCAAATTTGCTCCATACTTGTTATATATATATTTTACACCCGGGAGGGGACATGATGACATTCCCTCGCAGGTTTAATCTTACAATAATATTTGCAAAAAAGAAAATGTTACATTCTCTGAAAAAGAGAGATCAAAAGTCCTGCCGAGACGGAGGCAATCAGCGATCCTGGAAAAGAACATGCCCAGAAATGAGCTGACAATCACCTGGCGGTACCACCAGGACAGGTGAAAAGTGGGTCGGCACACAAAGACTTCAGACCGATCTTACTCCCAGTGCTCCCAGCTTATATGTTAATGTCAGGAGCGGATACATGTAATGAAAGGCTCTGGTGCTGATCCTTTTCTACTGTCCTAAACCCTCCGTGATGTCTTATTGATCTGACAAGTTGATGGACAAATCATCAGTAAGAAGGATAGAGCGTATGACCCATATCCTTGTAGATACTAACCTTAAAGGGGATTTCTCAG
The DNA here is from genome assembly GCA_033576555.1 of Oophaga sylvatica. NCBI lineage: Eukaryota > Metazoa > Chordata > Amphibia > Anura > Dendrobatidae > Oophaga > Oophaga sylvatica. Next base: position 110,345,009 of record JARQOD010000007.1, on the reverse strand, counting down.
AAGTTCAAAAGTGGCCAGCTTTTACTTTTATTTTATTCCCGCTGGTCCCCTGAGTATTCCGCTTTTTGTTTTTTTCAAATCCGCCATACGGTGCCAGAGATATTGGCTTTTTTATGCAGTACTGATTTTTTTTTATTCTTACCGGGAGGGAGTGGTTCACAGGGAAACTATGCAAAGCAGCATGAAGACACGCCCCCAGGAAACCCTATGAGCCACGCCCCCTTAGGAAAGATCATACAAATTAGTACTCAATTATAAAGGTCCATATCTCTGGAACCGTTATGGCGGATTTGAAAAAAACAAAAAACAAATTTCTCAGGAAAGTGGCAGAAATTTCCTGGCCACTTTCAAACCTTCACAAATTAAAAGCATGGCCTTTTTATATCCAGAATTTTGTGTTAATTTTGAGTCTGAGAGTTTTCCCGATACAGAGCTCCAAATCTCCTGCACAGAGAAAAATAGTAGCGTTTTTCCCTTTTGACACCACTTGAGGGAGCTCTCATATTAATTCATAAACTGTATGCAGTAAGCTCCTAAGCTCCCTCTAGTGGTGGCTGCAGGAAAGCAGAATGTTATATCTACATTTATCCTGGGGATTTTTATCACTATAAAGATATTTTAAGAAATTAATCAGCATTTTTAAAACTTAACCATCATTTTGGATTTATTTAGAAAAACTGTTTGTCTAAGGGTGAACCAAAAATAATAATAAAAAGGTAATATTATTATTATTATTAATATGACCCATGTAGAAAGTTTAAAGGGCAATGACACCTCTTGGGTTAATTTTGGCCTGAAAATTATTTTTACGATTGGGATTAATTTAAAATATTGCACTGTTTGGCTCTTTATTTCCCTGCTTATTGCTGGCTGCAGAATGAGTTTACTGAGATTTGGCCAGTGAGCTCGTTTTGACTCTTTAATGTCTTTTTCTGAGCTCCAATATGTAACATGCAACATTTTCTGATCCAGCTTAACGGCCAATACAATAGATGAACTTGAACAATCTCATAGGAAAGTATGGAACTTATTCTCGCAGTTTTACTCTAACCTTTTATTGCCAAGCCAAAAGGAAAAAAACGATGGCTGGAGGTGGAAATGAGGCCTAAAAGAAAAACAAACGAGCTCACTGAAGGATTGTCAGTTAGATCACTCTGCAACTAGCAATAGATAATACAATACAGCCGCTATAGAAGGTAAAAGGTGCAAAATTTTGAATGAAATCCAACTGCAAAACTGATTCTTAGCACAAACTACATGTATTTAAGTAAAAAAAAGTGTCCTCATAGATGGATAACCCCTTTAAATGTCTACCGTATATCCTTTAACCATTCCTTTTCGCTTACTGAAATGGATGCAAATAATGTCTAACAAGATGAAATACCAGAGTATGACCACCAGGTGACACTGTTTCTGTGGGGTGTTTACAGTGCAGAGATTTGGGGAGATTGCTGATCATTATATTTGCAGTGGAAAATTGTCACCGGCGCAAAATGTTGATTAAAAAATTAATTAATTATAAAAAATGTGATGTTAAAAGATTCTAAAAGTTTCAAATAAGAAAAAAATGCAGGGTGTAACGGACTGACAATGGCTAATATAGTCTTCCACTAATTATTCTGGCGGTCCTCTGTATAGAGGAGGGGTCCTCACACCGTGGTCTGTCAGTATTTGGTGGTGACACTGCCTGCAGTATTTATTGTAGGGGACACCTTTTTACGCTGTTCTCCTTGGGGTTTGTTTAGCTGTGTCAACACTATTGTACATTGCGGACCTGTCGACAGTCAGGGTGGGGGAGGGGAACGGCTGTGATTTTTTTTTTTACGCTTTTTGTTATATAATCAGCAGGTGTCTCCGTTTTGGTCGACTTCAGAACAATTACCAAATCCCTCGTCACATACACGGACCCCAAACCCACCCGACCGCCCTGACCAGGCGACTCCTCAAGGCAAGAAAAACGCCTGAAAAACGCGACTTGTCGCCTTCTGTTCCTAAAAAGAAATGAAAGTATACACCACGCTTTTACACGATAAAATTCCTTTACTCCGGCAGCAATGGGACTAGAAATTCTGGATTATCAGACTGGGGTTCACATACATGGAGAAAGACATTTTAGAAGGGATCACAATATTAATCTGTTAATATGTCACATGATATTTTCTGGCTTTCCTAATGGGCTTCTGCTGTCAGTGCAAACAAGCAGAGCTGCAGTGTAAAGCATGAGGAAGCGTGCAGCCGCGCAGGCAGAGGAGTCGCCAGAAGCTGGAGGACATTGGTTCTAGGACTTGTGTTATCTAAGCTTCTTACATAATCACAGCCCTTCTTCTGTTACATGGGAGGTGCCCATTTTATCACATTATAGTGTGGAGAAAGCAATTTTTCCACCCATCAGATATTTGTGGTTTATATAATTCACCATGACAACGGCGAATATCACAGAACGTCTCAGGGCTGAGTATAACAATATTCCTAGATGCTCCGTCTATTAGTCCCTGTGATGTCTGTGACGGGATCATGTGTAATGTAGATGGGAGAAACTAAAGAGGAACATCACCCTCCTCACACCGCTAATAGCACAATGCATGGTAATCAGAATTATCCTGTATTATACCCCAGAGCTGCACTCACTATTCTGCTGGTGCAGTCACTGTGTACATACATTACTGATCCTGAGTTACATCCTGTATTATACTCCAGAGCTGCACTCACTATTCTGCTGGTGCAGTCACTGTGTACATACATTACATTACTGATCCTGAGTTACATCCTGTATTATACTCCAGAGCTGCACTCACTATTCTGCTGGTGCAGTCACTGTGTACATACATTACATTACTGATCCTGAGTTACAGCCTGTATTATACTCCAGAGCTGCGCTCACTATTGTGCTGGTGCAGTCACTGTGTACATACATTACATTACTGATCCTGAGTTACATCCTGTATTATACTCCAGAGCTGCACTCACTATTCTGCTGGTGCAGTCACTGTGTACATACATTACATTACTGATCCTGAGTTACATCCTGTATTATACTCCAGAGCTGCACTCACTATTCTGCTGGTGCAGTCACTGTGTACATACATTACATTACTGATCCTGAGTTACAGCCTGTATTATACTCCAGAGCTGCGCTCACTATTCTGCTGGTGCAGTCACTGTGTACATACATTACATTACTGATCCTGAGTTACATCCTGTATTATACTCCAGAGCTGCACTCACTATTCTGCTGGTGCAGTCACTGTGTACATACACATTACTGATCCTGAGTTACTCCTGTATTATACTCCAGAGCTGCACTCACTATTCTGCTGGTGCAGTCACTGTGTACATACATACATTACTGATCCTGAGTTACATCCTGTATTATACTCCAGAGCTGCACTCACTATTCTGCTGGTGCAGTCACTGTGTACATTACATTACATTACTGATCCTGAGTTACATCCTGTATTATACTCCAGAGCTGCACTCACTATTCTGCTGGTGCAGTCATTGTGTACATTACATTACATTACTGATCCTGAGTTACATCCTGTATTATACTCCAGAGCTGCACTCACTATTCTGCTGGTGCAGTCATTGTGTACATACATTACATTACTGATCCTGAGTTACATCCTGTATTATACCCAGAGCTGCACTCACTATTCTGCTGGTGCAGTCACTGTGTATCATACATTACTGATCCTGAGTTACATCCTGTATTATACCCCAGAGCTGCACTCACTATTCTGCTGGTGCAGTCACTTGTGTACATTACATTACATTACTGATCCTGAGTTACATCCTGTATTATACTCCAGAGCTGCACTCACTATTCTGCTGGTGCAGTCATTGTGTACATTACATTACATTACTGATCCTGAGTTACCTCTGTATTATACCCAGAGCTGCACTCACTATTCTGCTGGTGCAGTCACTGTGTACATACATTACTTACTGATCCTGAGTTACATTCGTATTATACTCCAGAGCTGCACTCACTATTCTGCTGGTGCAGTCACTGTGTACATACATTACATCTGATCCTGAGTTACATCCTGTATTATACTCCAGAGCTGCACTCACTATTCTGCTGGTGCAGTCACTGTGTACATACATTACATTACTGATCCTGAGTTACATCCAGTATTATACTCCAGAGCTGCACTCACTATTCTGCTGGTGCAGTCACTGTGTACATACATTACATTACTGATCCTGAGTTACATCCTGTATTATACTCCAGAGCTGCACTCACTATTCTGCTGGTGCAGTCACTGTGTACATACTTACATTACTGATCCTGAGTTACATCTGTATTATACTCCAGAGCTGCACTCACTATTCTGCTGGTGCAGTCACTGTGTACATACATTACTGATCCTGAGTTACATCCTGTATTATACTCCAGAGCTGCACTCACTATTCTGCTGGTGCAGTCACTGTGTACATACATTAATTACTGATCCTGAGTTACATCCTGTATTATACTCCAGAGCTGCACTCACTATTCTGCTGGTGCAGTCACTGTTACATACATTACATTACTGATCCTGAGTTACATCTGTATTATACTCCAGAGCTGCACTCACTATTCTGCTGGTGCAGTCACTGTGTACTACATTACATTACTGATCCTGAGTTACATCCTGTATTATACTCCAGAGCTGCACTCACTATTCTGCTGGTGTAGTCACTGTGTACATACATTACATTACTGATCCTGAGTTACATCCTGTATTATACTCCAGAGCTGCACTCACTATTCTGCTGGTGCAGTCACTGTGTACATACATTACATTACTGATCCTGAGTTACATCCTGTATTATACTCCAGAGCTGCACTCACTATTCTGCTGGTGCAGTCACTGTGTACATACATTACATTACTGATCCTGAGTTACATCCTGTATTATACTCCAGAGCTGCACTCACTTTCTGCTGGTGCAGTCACTGTGTACATACATTACATTACTGATCCTGAGTTACATCCTGTATTATACTCCAGAGCTGCACTCACTATTCTGCTGGTGCAGTCACTGTGTACATACATTACATTACTGATCCTGAGTTACATCCTGTATTATACTCCGAGCTGCACTCACTATTCTGCTGGTGCAGTCACTGTGTACATACATTACTATGATCCTGAGTTACATCCTGTATTATACTCCAGAGCTGCACTCACTATTCTGCTGGTGCAGTCACTGTGTACATACATTACATTACTGATCCTGAGTTACATCCTGTATTATACTCCAGAGCTGCACTCACTATTCTGCTGGTGCAGTCACTGTGTACATACATTACATTACTGATCCTGAGTTACATCCTGTATTATACTCCAGAGCTGCACTCACTATTCTGCTGGTGCAGTCACTGTGTACATACATTACTGATCCTGAGTTACCTCCTGTATTATACTCCAGAGCTGCACTCACTATTCTGCTGGTGCAGTCACTGTGTACATACATTACTGATCCTGAGTTACTCCTGTATTATACTCCAGAGCTGCAGTCACTATTCTGCTGGTGCAGTCACTGTGTACATACATTACATTACTGATCCTGAGTTACTCCTGTTTATACTCCAGAGCTGCACTCACTATTCTGTGGTGCAGTCACTGTGTAATACATACATTACTGATCCTGAGTTACATCCTGTATTATACCCAGAGCTGCACTCACTATTCTGCTGGTGCAGTCACTGTGTACTACATTACATTACTGATCCTGAGTTACATCCTGTATTATACTCCAGAGCTGCACTCACTATTCTGCTGGTGCAGTCACTGTGTACATACATTACTGATCCTGAGTTACCTCCTGTATTATACTCCAGAGCTGCACTCACTATTCTGCTGGTGCAGTCACTGTGTACATACATTACTGATCCTGAGTTACCTCCTGTATTATACTCCAGAGCTGCACTCACTATTCTGCTGGTGCAGTCACTGTGTACATACATACATTACTGATCCTGAGTTACATCCTGTATTATACCCAGAGCTGCACTCACTATTCTGCTGGTGCAGTCACTGTGTACATAATTACATTACTGATCCTGAGTTACATCCTGTATTAAAGTCCAGAGCTGCACTCACTATTCTGCTGGTGCAGTCACTGTGTACATACATTACTGATCCTGAGTTACATCCTGTATTATACTCCAGAGCTGCACTCACTATTCTGCTGGTGCAGTCACTGTGTACATACATTACATTATGATCCTGAGTTACATCCTGTATTATACTCCAGAGCTGCACTCACTATTCTGCTGGTGCAGTCACTGTGTACATACATTACATTATTGATCCTGAGTTACATCCTGTATTATACTCCAGAGCTGCACTCACTATTCTGCTGGTACAGTCACTGTGTACATACATTACATTACTGATCCTGAGTTACATCCTGTATTATACTCCAGAGCTGCACTCACTATTCTGCTGGTGCAGTCACTGTGTACATACATTACATTATTGATCCTGAGTTACATCCTGTATTATACTCCAGAGCTGCACTCACTATTCTGCTGGTGCAGTCACTGTGTACATACATTACATTACTGATCCTGAGTTACATCCTGTATTATACTCCAGAGCTGCACTCACTATTCTGCTGGTGCAGTCACTGTGTACATACATTACTGATCCTGAGTTACATCCTGTATTATACTCCAGAGCTGCACTCACTATTCTGCTGGTGCGGTCACTGTGTACATACATTACATTATTGATCCTGAGTTACATCCTGTATTATACTCCAGAGCTGCACTCACTATTCTGCTGGTGCAGTCACTGTGTACATACATTACATTACTGATCCTGAGTTACATCCTGTATTATACTCCAGAGCTGCACTCACTATTCTGCTGGTGCAGTCACTGTGTACATACATTACATTACTGATCCTGAGTTACACCCTGTATTATACTCCAGAGCTGCACTCACTATTCTGCTGGTGCAGTCACTGTGTACATACATTACATTACTTATCCTGAGTTACATCCTGTATTATACTCCAGAGCTGCACTCACTATTCTGCTGGTGCAGTCACTGTGTACATACATTACATTACTGATCCTGAGTTACATCCTGTATTATACTCCAGAGCTGCACTCACTATTCTGCTGGTGCAGTCACTGTGTACATACATTACATTACTGATCCTGAGTTACCTCCTGTGTTATACTCCAGAGCTGCACTCACTATTCTGCTGGTGCAGTCACTGTGTACATACATTACATTACTGATCCTGAGTTACATCCTGTATTATACTCCAGAGCTGCACTCACTATTCTGCTGGTGCAGTCACTGTGTACATACATTACATTACTGATCCTGAGTTACATCCTGTATTATACTCCAGAGCTGCACTCACTATTCTGCTGGTGCAGTCACTGTGTACATACATTACATTACTGATCCTGGTTACATCCTGTATTATACTCCAGAGCTGCACTCACTATTCTGCTGGTGCAGTCACTGTGTACATACATTACATTACTGATCCTGAGTTACATCCTGTATTACACTCCAGAGCTGCACTCACTATTCTGCTGGTGCAGTCGCTGTGTACATACATTACATTACTGATCCTGAGTTACATCCTTTATTATACTCCAGAGCTGCACTCACTATTCTGCGGGCTGTTTGTAAGCATAACTGAGATCCATTTTACAGTTTATGGTGTGAAAACTGAAATTTTCAGGGTAAACTCTGTGCAATGTCAGCTGATTTCAGCTCTGAAGCCTGCAGAATTAACATGTCGGCCCTTCCCCCACTCATTCCCATTGTCTTCTACAGGGACTCCCTTAAAGGGCCCATGACCCCGTTCTGAGAAGTGAGGGTCCCAGGTGGGGCCGGCACCTGTCATGCACTCGTCAGGCATAGATGGATGATGGGAGAATCTCCGATGAGATAATTGTATGTAAATCGCCCCAGATATGAGAATGAATGGCATCGCTCAGTGTCCGGCTGGCGACATTATAATATTATTATAATATTTAGCCTCTCCCTATCGCACAGTTTTTATTACAGCTCCGGATATAATAACCGCGTTACCACGGCAACAAGCGCAGGTAATGAGATGCGCGGAGAAGTCGCAGGTTGTCGAGCTGCAGTCACAAGGTGATAAATGTTCACAGCTCCTGCGCTAATTACCAGAGATGGGAGAGAATCGAGCTCAGCAACCAGACAGTAATATGGCGTCCAAAATCATAATCTCCTCCAACATGGCCGATCTGATCTGTGAGCAATAATTGCTGAAATCCTCCACATACAGCGCCACACATGTGCACAGGTTGTGGGTGGTATTGCAGCTCAGAGACATTCACTTCAACGTATTTGAGCTGCAGTACCAGACACAGCCATGAACAAGAGGGGCGCTGCTTTTAAAAGAATATAGGCATGTTTTTCTATTTTTGGACTATACATTTAAATCAGGCTAGGAACTGCATGCTGTTGTTATTGGAGCACTGTATGGCACTATTATTTGGGCACTCTATAGCACTGTTCTTTGGGCACTGTATGGCATTACTTCTACACTATATGGCACTGCTATTTGGGTGCTATATGGCACTGTTATTTGAGCACTATGTGGTGTTATTTGAGCACTATGTGGTGTTATTTGAGCACTATATGGCGTTATTTGGGCACTATATGGCACTGTTATTTGAGCACTATATGACACTGTTATTTGGACACTATATGGCACTGTTATTTGGACACTATATGGCACTGTTATTTGGGCGCTATATGGCACTGTTATTTGGACACTATGTGACAGTGTTATTTGAGCACTATATGGCGTTATTTGAGCACTATGTGGTGTTATTTGAGCACTATATGGCACTGTTATTTAGACACTATATGGCACTGTTATTTGGACACTATATGGCACTGTTTTTTGGGCGCTATATGGCAGTTATTTGGACACTATATGGTGTTATTTGGGCGCTATATGGTGTTTATTTGAGCACTATGTGTGTGTTTTGAGCACTATGTGTGTTTATTTGAGCACTATATGGCACTGTTATTTGGACACTATATGGCACTGTTTTTTGGGCGCTATATGGCACTGTTATTTGGACACTATATGGTGTTATTTATGGCGCTATATGGTGTTATTTGAGCACTATATGGTGTTATTTGAGCACTATATGGTGTTATTTGAGCACTATATGGCATTATTTGAGCACTATATGGTTTATTTGGGCACTATATGGCTTTTATTTGAGCACTATGTGGTGTTATTTGTGCACTAAATGGCGTTATTTGAGCACTATATGGTGTTATTTGAGCATTATAATGGTGTTATTTGAGCACTATATGGCGTTATTGAGCACTATATGGCGTAATTTGAGCACTATATATGGTGTTATTTGGGCACTATATGGTGTTATTTGAGCACTAATATGGCGTTATTTGAGCACTAATATGCTGTTATTTGAGCACTAATATGGTGTTATTTGGGCGCTATAATGGTGTTATTTGGGCACTATATGGTGTTATTTGAGCACTATAATGGCGTTATTTGAGCACTATATGGTGTTATTTGGGCACTATATGGTGTTATTTGAGCACTATATGGCGTTATTTGAGCACTATAATGGCGTTAATTTGAGCACTATAATGGTGTTATTTGGGCGCTATATGGTGTTTATTTGAGCACTATATGGTGTTATTTGTGCACTATATGGTGTTATTTGAGCACTATATGGCGTTATTTGAGCACTAATATGCTGTTATTTGAGCACTATATGGCGTTATTGAGCACTATATGCTGTTATTTGAGCACTATATGGCGTTATTTGAGCACTATGGTGTTATTTGTGCACTATATGGTGTTATTTGAGCACTATATGGTGTTATTTGAGCACTATATGCTGTTATTTGAGCGCTATATGCTGTTATTTGAGCGCTATATGGCGTTATTTGAGCACTATATGGTGTTATTTGTGCACTATATGGCGTTAATTTGTGCACAAATATGGCGTTATTTGGGCACTATAATGGCGTTTATTTGAGCGCTATATGGTGTTATTTGTGCACTATATGGTGTTATTTGTGCACTATATGGTGTTATTTGAGCACTATATGTGTTATTTGAGCACTAAATTGGTGTTATTTGTGCACTATATGGTGTTTATTTGAGCACTATATGGTGTTATTTGGGCACTATATGGCGTTATTTGAGCACTATGTGGTGTTATTTGTGCACTATATGGCGTTATTTGAGCACTATATGGTGTTATTTGGGCGCTGTATGGCGTTATTTGAGCGCTATATGGTGTTATTTGTGCACTATATGGTGTTAATTGGGCGCTATATGGCGTTATTTGAGCGCTATATGGTGTTATTTGTGCACTATATGGTGTTATTTGTGCGCTATATGGCGTTATTTGAGCACTATATGGTGTTATTTGAGCACTATATGGTGTTATTTGAGCGCTATAATGCTGTTATTTGAGCGCTATAACTGTTATTTGAGCACTATATGGCGTTATTTGAGCACTATATAGTGTTATTTGTGCACATATGGCGTTATATATGTGCACTATATGGCGTATTATATGGGCACTATATGGCGTTATTTGAGCACTATAATGCTGTTATTTGAGCACTATATGGCGTTATTTGAGCACTATAATGGTGTTATTTGAGCACTATATGGCGTTATTTGAGCACTATATGGATGTTATTTGGGCGCTATATGGCGTTATTTAAGCACTATATGGTGTTATTTGGGCGCATATATGGCGTTATTTGACGCTATATGGTGTTATTTGTGCACTATATGGTGTTATTAAGCACTTATTGTTATTGGGCGCTATATGGCTTTTGACACTATTGCTGATTTGGCACTATATGGCGTTTTTTGAGCACTATATGGGTTATTTTGGGCGCTATAATGGCGTTATTGAGCGCTATATGGTGTTATTTGTGCACTATATGTGTTGTTATTGAGCACTATATGGTGTTATTTGAGCACTATATGGTGTTATTTGAGCGCTATATGCTGTTATTTGAGCACATATGGCGAGTTTTTGAGCACTATATGGCGTTATTTGAGCACTATATGGTGTTATTTGGCACTATATGGCGTTATTTGGGCACTATATGGCGTTATTTGGGCACTATATGGCGTTATTTGAGCACTATATGCTGTTATTTGAGCACTATATGGCGTTATTTGAGCACTATATGGTGTTATTTGGGCGCTATATGGCGTTTATTTGAGCGCTATATGGTGTTATTTGTGCACTATATGGTGTTATTTGGCCTATATGGCGTTTTGAGCGCTATATGGTGTTATTTGGCACTATATGGTGTTATTTGTGCGCTATATGGCGTTATTTGAGCACTATATGGCATGTTATTTGAGCACTATGTGGTGTTATTTGAGCACTATATGGCATATTTGAGCACTATATGGCTTATTTGGCGCTATATGCTGTTATTTGAGCACTATATGGCGTTATTTGAGCACTATATGATTGGCGCTATAATGGCGTTATTTGAGCCTATATGGTGTTATTTGTGCACTATATGGTGTTATTTGGCACTATATGGTGTTATTTGAGCACTATATGGTTATTTGAGCACTATATGGTGTTATTTGAGCGCTATATGTGTTATTTGAGCACGATATGGCGTTATTTGAGCACTATATGGCGTTATTTGAGCACTATATGGTGTTATTTTGGCACTATATGGCGTTTATTTGGGCACTATATGGCGTTATTTGGGCACTATATGGCGTTATTTGAGCACTATATGGCGTTATTTGAGCACTATATGGTGTTTATTGGCGCTAAATGGCGTTATTTGAGCGCTATATGGTGTTATTTGTGCACTATATGGTGTTATTGTGCACTATATGGTGTTATTTGAGCACTATATGGTGTTATTTGAGCACTATATGGTGTATTTGAGCGCTATATGCTGTTATTTGAGCACTAATATGGCGTTATTTGGCACTATATGGCGTTATTTGAGCACTATATGGTGTTATTTGTGCACTATATGGCGTTATTTGGGCACTATATGGCGTTATTTGGGCACTATATGGCGTTATTTGAGCACTATATGCTGTTATTTGAGCACTATATGGCGTTATTTGAGCACTATATGCTGTTATTTGAGCACTATATGGTGTTATTTGGGCGCTATATGGCGTTATTTGAGCGCTATATGGTGTTATTTGTGCACTATATGGTGTTATTTGGGCGCTATATGGTGTTATTTGTGCACTATATGGTGTATTTGTGCGCTATATGGCGTTATTTGAGCACTATATGGCACTGTTATTTGAGCACTATGTGGTGTTATTTGAGCACTATATGGCATTATTTGAGCACTATATGGCATTATTTGGGCGCTATAATGCTGTTATTTGAGCACTATATGGCGTTATTGAGCACTATATGGTGTTATTTGGGCGCTATATGGCGTTATTTGAGCGCTATATGGTGTTATTTGTGCACTATATGGTGTTATTTGTGCACTATATGGTGTTATTTGAGCACTATATGGTGTTATTTGAGCACTATATGGTGTTATTTGAGCGCTATATGCTGTTATTTGAGCACGATATGGCGTTATTTGAGCACTATATGGCGTTATTTGAGCACTATATGGTGTTATTTGTGCACTATATGGCGTTATTTGGGCACTATATGGCGTTATTTGGGCACTATATGGCGTTATTTGAGCACTATATGCTGTTATTTGAGCACTATATGCTGTTATTTGAGCACTATATGGCGTTATTTGAGCACTATATGGTGTTATTTGGGCGCTATATGGCGTTATTTGAGCGCTATATGGTGTTATTTGTGCACTATATGGTGTTATTTGTGCACTATATGGTGTTATTTGAGCACTATATGGTGTTATTTGAGCACTATATGGTGTTATTTGAGCGCTATATGCTGTTATTTGAGCACGATATGGCGTTATTTGAGCACTATATGGCGTTATTTGAGCACTATATGGTGTTATTTGTGCACTATATGGCGTTATTTGGGCACTATATGGCGTTATTTGGGCACTATATGGCGTTATTTGAGCACTATATGCTGTTATTTGAGCACTAATATGGCGTTATTTGAGCACTATAATGGTGTTATTTGGGCGCTATATGGCGTTATTTGAGCGCTATATGGTGTTATTTGTGCACTATATGGTGTTATTTGGGCGCTATAATGGCGTTGAGCGCTATATGGTGTTATTTGTGCACTATATGGTGTTATTTGTGCGCTATATGGCGTTATTTGAGCACTATATGGCACTGTTATTTGAGCACTATGTGGTGTTATTTGAGCACTATATGGCATTATTTGAGCACTATATGGCATTATTTGGGCGCTATATGGCACTGTTATTTGGGTACTATATGGCACTGTTATTTGGACACTATATGGCACTGTTATTTGAGCACTATATGGCACTGTTATTTGGACACTATATTGCACTGTTATTTGGACACTATATGACAGTGTTATTTGAGCACTATATGACAGTGTTATTTGAGGACTATATGGCATTGTTATTTGGACACTATATGACAGTGTTATTTGATCACTATATGGCGTTATTTGGGCACTATATGGTGTTATTTGAGCACTATATGGCGTTATTTGAGCACTATGTGGTGTTATTTGAGCACTATGTGGTGTTATTTGGGCACTATATGGTGTTATTTGAGCACTATATGGCATTATTTTAGCACTATATGGCATTATTTGGGCGCTATATGGCACTGTTATTTGAGCACTATATGGCACTGTTATTTGGGTACTATATGGCACTGTTATTTGGACACTATATGGCACTGTTATTTGAGCACTATATGGCACTGTTATTTGGACACTATATGCACTGTTATTTGGACACTATATGACAGTGTTATTTGAGCACTATATGACAGTGTTATTTGAGGACTATATGGCATTGTTATTTGGACACTATATGACAGTGTTATTTGAGCACTATATGGCGTTATTTGGGCACTATGTGGTGTTATTTGAGCGCTATATGGCGTTATTTGAGCACTATGTGGTGTTATTTGAGCACTATATGGTGTTATTTGGGCACTATATGGTGTTATTTGAGCACTATATGGTGTTATTTGGGCGCTATATGGCGTTATTTGAGCACTATATGGCACTGTTATTTGAGCACTATGTGGTGTTATTTGGGCACTATATGGTGTTATTTGAGCACTATATGGCATTATTTGAGCACTATATGGCATTATTTGGGCGCTATATGGCACTGTTATTTGAGCACTATATGTCACTGTTATTTGGGTACTATATGGCACTGTTATTTGGACACTATATGGCACTGTTATTTGAGCACTATATGGCACTGTTATTTGGACACTATATTGCACTGTTATTTGGACACTATATGACAGTGTTATTTGAGCACTATATGACAGTGTTATTTGAGGACTATATGGCATTGTTATTTGGACACTATATGACAGTGTTATTTGAGCACTATATGGCGTTATTTGGGCACTATATGGTGTTATTTGAGCACTATATGGCGTTATTTGAGCACTATGTGGTGTTATTTGAGCACTATATAGCGTTATTTGGGCACTATATGGTGTTATTTGGACACTGATCAGGGGGGATCAGATGTGCTTGATAAGGACCCTCCCTGCCTGATGTGGGGTCTCCACACAGTGGAGGTGATTTAGGTCACTCGTGGGAACATCATCGGTGAATGCGGTTTATTAGTCACCCTATAAAGTCGGTCTAATCCCCGATACCTCGGTGGCTCCTCACTGACCGCACTGTTGACAGTGCACGGATCTCCACCAGCGTCTGCATAGACCTTCACTGGTTTCCATCATCTCAGTGGTTTGGGTCTATATTGAATGAAGGAGCGTCCACCTAGAAAGCACACACAGATAGCGGCTCCACGACTCTCGTCTGGAGTCAGTGCCCGCAAGGAACAAGGCTGAGAACTTTGCCCAGCAGGAGTATGTGGTGAGCAAAGAGGACCGAGAATAAGTGTGAGGCAGAGAGGGAACTGGAAGACGTCCAGAGACACCACCCAAAACGTGACCCGCACCTGTACACGGGGTCAGAAGCAGAACTCTGCACGTTTTGTGTGTACGCCTCGCCATATGACCGTATGACACACGCTGAGATGGACTTAGCTCAGATCCAGATCAGATGGAGTCTTAGAGCCAATTTTCTTATCTTCCAAACAGCTATTCAAGGCTAAACTCGAGTTTCACCACGTCGGCTTGTTCTGGCGTTTTGGCGCCCCCAGGAGAAGCCAAAAGAGTGAAACACAAGTTGGACTTTTCGCGCTCTATGTAATGCAGATGCCTATTTTATCTTTTGTAATAAGTGACTCTTATTCACATGTTTATGGGGTGATAGATCCTTTTAGTTTTATGTACCCTATCGAGTTGTACTTGAATCATCGTAGCATATCGGTCACATGCACCCAAAGGGCTTTATTCACACAAATGAGGCCAAAAAGGAGTCCTTTCGGTGTCTCTGTTAAAGTGGTGGGCGCACTTTTAACATTTGCATACATTTCTCTCCAGAGTGGCGCCTTAGGCAGCTGCCTGCTCCTCTTACCCTTATGGGGGGTCATGGGCCGAAGATCCTGAGATCATGTTAGCAATTCATGATGAGTCAATCAGATATCAAACTGACCTGTGTTAATGATGGCATATCACAGGCTGGAGTTTACAGAACTTGTCCTTTTTTACTTGTTTTTTTGTAGTTTTTTAGGCCCAAAATTCCTGAGGGGTTACTGTATACAGTTATAATTATAAAAAGCTCCCTCTAGTGGTGACTAAAGGCAGAAG
The DNA here is from genome assembly GCA_033576555.1 of Oophaga sylvatica. Classification (NCBI taxonomy): domain Eukaryota; kingdom Metazoa; phylum Chordata; class Amphibia; order Anura; family Dendrobatidae; genus Oophaga; species Oophaga sylvatica. Next base: position 110,329,173 of record JARQOD010000007.1, on the reverse strand, counting down.
GAAAAAAGTCAGAAGGAAGGATGGAAAGAAAGAAAAAAAGAAAGAAAAGAGAGAAAAAGAAAGAAAAGAGAAGGAAAGAAAGAGAGAAAGAAAGAAAGAAAAGAGAGAGAAAGAAATAGAGAAAAAGAAAGAAAAGAGAAGGAAAGAAAGAGAGAAAGAAAGAAAAGAGAGAGAAAGAAATAGAGAAAAAGAAAGAAAAGAGAAGGAAAGAGAGAAAGATAAAAGTCGGAAAGAAAGAAAGAAAGAAAGAAAGAAAGAAAGAAAGAAAGAGAAGGAAAGAGAGAAAGAAAAAAGTCAGAAGGAAAGATGAAAGAAAGAAAAGAGAGAAAAGGAAAGAGAAAGAAAGAAAGAAAGAAAAGAGAAGGAAAGAAAGAAAGAAAGAAAAGAGAAGGAAAGAAAGAAGTCAGAAGGAAAGATGGAAAGAAAGAAGAGAGAAGGAAAGAAAGAAAGGAAATACAGAAAGCAAGGAAGGAGCAAAAAAGTAATAAAAAAGAGAAAAGGAAAAAAGAAAGAGAAAGAAGCAAAGAAAGAAAGAAAACAGAAGGAAAACAAAGAAAGAAAGAAAAATAAAGTAAGAAGGAAAAAAGAGAAGGAAATATGTGAAGAAATAAAGAAAAGAGAGAAGGAAAGAAAGAGAGGGAGTGAAAGTATGAGAGATAAAGGAAGAAAGAAAGAAGAAAGGATAGAAAGGAAAGAAGGAAATAGAGAAACAAAGAAAGAGAAGAAAAAAGGAGCAAATGAAAGAAAGAATGGGATGAAAGAATGAAAGAGAAAGAAGGAAAAAAGAGAGAAAGAAAGAAAAAGGAAATCCCTCTACCCTCTCCCTCCAGCTAAAATATTACCGAATGGGGAGCGCACTTTATTTGAGTACAGATTAGACCGCACTTACTATAAAAATAATAAAAGAATAAGTAGAAAAACGAGAGTAAAATGAGAGATCGTAAACCAAAATGTGTCCAGTCCTGAACAGGTTAAGTAATGAATAATTCCGGGGGTGTAAACCTATGTAGATAAAACCATGATTATAGTGAATGCTTATTGTGAATATTGTTTTGCTGTATGACAATCAGTCCGATACGCCTCGCCTCTCCGGATGTCGCTATCGTCTCTTCGTGGCTTTGTCATCACGTGTGATCACTGATTGTTTTACTTCCAAATTTGGTTCTCCGTCTGCCCTAATCATTAGTGGAGGTGTTTGCTCAGCGTTTCTGGGCATATGATGTCATGCAGTCAGTGACTACGGTCTGGGAAGTGACTAATAGACCATAGTCAGGACCGTCCTGTGTTTTGCAGGGCTCCGGTGAGTGCCGGAGTAACGTGTCTCATTACCTGAACAGAATGGTTCACAGCAAAGTGAAAATAATCTACCCTAAAAAAGACGTGTGTAACACCCTGAGGTCTCCTAGGAGTGTATCCAGCCCCTGCTCTCTGTGCTGTCACACTCTGTCTGTACAGTTCATTCAGTGTTTTATGGCTTTCTCTCCCCATCTCTTTGGCTAAGATGAGAGCTATGACATCTTTCCTTATCCAAAGCTGTCTAGAAATGTCTACTCCCTTCTCCCTGCTGAGAACACATACACGCTCAGTCATGCAAGGCGTCCATGTGTACTGGTGGAGGAAGGGCCGGTTTTATACAAAGTGGGGTCCTGGGCAAAAGTTGAAAGTGGGGCCCCAAATGCGCACATATTGCACCATCACACATAAACATTTCTGTTGTATTCACATGCGCTGAGTTCAGGCCGTTAAACGAGCGTGATCGACAATAATGAAGTCGTTCTACACTTGTTTCCCGGCCTCTTTACTCTGGCTGAGGAAGAATGATGAGTACAGATAGTCCTCGATACAGGTCCCATATACTACATATAGTATAATGCACTCCCCATGGTCCATGATAGAGTATGACGCAGCCCCCCTGAGAGTATAATACAGCCCCTCTCAGAGTATAATGCAGATCCTCTCAGAGTATAATGAAAACCCCCTCAGAGTATAATGCAGTCCCCACACACAGTATAATGCAGCCCCCTCAGAGTATAATGCAGCCCCCACACACACAGTATAATTCAGCCACCACACAAACACACAGTTTAGTGCAACCCCCCACACACAGTATAATGCAGCCCCCACACACAATATTATGCATCCCCCACTCATACACAGCATAATGCAGCCCTCCACACACACAGTATAATGCAGCCCCCCACACACAAAGTATAATGCAGCCCCCCACACAGTATAGTGCAACCTCCCCACACAGTATAATGCAGCTCCCCCACACACAGTATAGTGCAGCCCCCACACACACAGTGTAATGCAGCCCCAACACACAATATAATGCAGCCCCCCACACAGTATAGTGAAGCCCCAACACACAGTATAATGCAGTCCCCCACACACAGTATAATGCAGCACCCCACCCAGTATAGTGCAGCCCCCACACACAGTATAGTGCAGCCCCCCACACATAGTATAGTGCAGCCCCAACACACACAGTATAAGGCAGCCCCCACACAGTATGATGCAGCCTCCACACAGTATAATACATCCCCCCACACACAGTATAATGCAGACCCCCAGCACACACACAGTATAATGCAGCCCCCCACACAGTATAGTGCAGCCTCCCCACATGGTATAGTGCAGCCTCCCCACACAAAGTATAGTTCAGCCCCCACACAGTATCGTACAGCCCCAACACACAGTATAGTGCAGCCCCAACACACAGTATAGTGCAGCTCCCCCACACACAGTATAGTGCAGCCCACATACACAGTATAGTGCAGCCCCCACACAGTATAATGCAGTCCCCCCACACATAGTATAGTGCAGTCCCCCACACACAGTATAGTGCAGCCCTCACACACAGTATAAGGTAGCCCCCCACACACAGTATAATGCAGCCCCCACATACAATATGATACAGCCTCCACACACACAGTATAATGCATCCCCCACACACAGTATAATGCAGACCCTCAGAACTCACACAGTATAATGCAACCCCCAACACACAATATAATGCAGCCTCCCACACAGTATAGTGCTGCCCTCCATAAACAGTATAGTGCAGCCTCCTGAAAGTATAGTGCAGCCTCCCCACACAGAGTATAGTGTAGCCCCCACACACAGTATAGTGCAGCCACCCAAAAAAGTATAATGCATCCCTCCACACACAGTATAATGCAGCCCCCACACAGTATAATGCAGCCCCCCACACAGTTTAATGCAGCCCCCACTCACAGTATAATGCAGCCCACACACACAGTATAGTGCAGCCTCCCCACACACAGTATAATGCAGACCCCCAGAACTCACACAGTATAATGCAGCCCCAACACACAATATAATGCAGCCCCCACACAGTATAGTGCAGCCCTCACACACAGTATAAGGTAGCCCCCCACACCAGTATAATGCAGCCCCCACATACAGTATGATACAGCCTCCACACACACAGTATAATACATCCCCCACACACAGTATAATGCAGACCCTCAGAACTCACACAGTATAATGCAACCCCCAACACACAATATAATGCAGCCTCCCACACAGTATAGTGCTGCCCTCCATGCACAGTATAGTGCAGCCTCCTGAAAGTATAGTGCAGCCTCCCCACACAGAGTATAGTGTAGCCCCCACACACAGTATAGTGCAGCCACTCAAAAAAGTATAATGCATCCCTCCACACACAGTATAATGCAGCCCCCACACAGTATAATGCAGCCCCCCACACAGTTTAATGCAGCCCCCACTCACAGTATAATGCAGCCCACACACACAGTATAGTGCAGCCTCCCCACACACAGTATAATGCAGACCCCCAGAACTCACACAGTATAATGCAGCCCCAACACACAATATAATGCAGCCCCCACACAGTATAGTGCAGCCCTCCACACACAGTATAGTGCAGCCTCCCGAGAGTATAGTGCAGCCTCCCTACACAGTATAGTGTAGCCCCCACTCACAGTATAACGCAGCCCACACACAGTATAGTGCCCGCCCACCATTCCTAGGAGTAAGAAGCAATGAAGATGAGCTCCTGAATTTCCATCACTTTATACCTTGTAATGAGCCAACTGTAAGACAAAACCTGGAAAAAATCAACTCCGCGGGACAGAAAAGGGACCTGGACTGAGCTGGACTTTGGATTTTTATGAAAGAGGAAGAAATAGAGGATTTAAAGGACAAAGCAAGAATCTCTTGGAGGACAGACTGCACACAGGCAGCATTCATCTGACATCCAGAGACCTGAGCATCCAAAGGTAGGACCATTCTGCAACCCCAAAACAATCTATAGACTTCCTACAAATCTATCTTCTTAGAAATAAGGATTATAATTACTATATAACCACAAAAATGGAAAGCACAAATTTAGAAGTAAATGGGCAAAGCACAGAGCTGGAGACCCAGCACACCAGGGGGTCAGATATGGAGACACCACAGGGGCAGAAGAGCAGTAAAGTCAGCAAAGGAAAAGCAATGAGGGAGAATCCAGAAACCCTATATTCTGATTACACTAAAGATGAAGAAAAAAGGAGAACCAACGTGGTATTCCGCACAGACCATCTCTCAGCCTGGCACACCGCCTTGTGCAAGCATTATAAACATATATCTCAGTGCAACACCAATACTGGCCGGCAGATTAAAATTAAAAACAACGCAGAAGATGACACACACTCACTCACTATAACTTTGTACAATACTGGCACCGTCATGGTGCAAGGGAATGAGGACAATCTGCAGCAGTTCGATTACCTTTTTATTGAAATCAGTGAACAGGCAAAAATCCTTAGAAAGACACTTGCAGAGGCCATTTCTAATGCTCACATATCTACAGAGAAGACCTCCAGGGCCCCTACCCCCAACACTTCACACCTCTCCCCTGAGAACATCAGAGACTATCTATCTCAATTAGAAGGAGACTTGCTCAAATTAAGGAAGAACTTCAAAGAAACTCACATAGAAATGCAAATGACCAAGCAACAAATGAGATCAATAAGCTGAAATGCCAGTTCAACTCAGCTCTCCAGAAAATAAGAGAGGAAATGAGCGAATTACAAAATGACAATGAAAGGCTCAGAAAGGAGATAGCAGAACTCAAAATACAGAGTCCTCAATGTCTGACCCAGCAGGGGCAATGGAAACAAACCAGAGTGCAGAAAACATGGCCCCCACTGACCAGAATGTGGAGACCCCAAACAACAACACAGCAATAACCTATAATATGAATAATACTGAAACCAAGAAAAGTGAGCCAGCGAGAAGCGAACCAACCACCAGCAAAGCCAGCATCACAGACCCCCACCATCAGCCACTTAACCCATCCCAGACACCACAAAGCCCTGATATCGTCCTAATAATGGACTCAAATGGGAAGTACCTAAATGCACAACGGCTATTCCCAGGAAAACGGGTCAGAAAAATCCACTGTGCAACTATTGAACAGGTGACAGAGGTCATCAATAATCCACGTTTTACCAACCCAAACCATATTATTATACACACAGGTACAAACAATCTGCCAGACCAGCACAAGCAGATTGCAGCACAACTGGCCCAACTAGCAAAGAAGGCAAAACTAAAATTCCCAGACAGCAAAATCATTCTGTCATCTCTGCTCCCAACAAAGGACATATCCAGGCAAACCACCCAAAGCATCAATATGGAACTGACAGAAAAGGTCAAGACTGTCCCAAACGTGACCCTGGCACAACACCTTTCCATAAACCACCATCACCTATATGATAATAAGCACCTCTACAAACAAGGGTCAGCCTCCTGGCCAAAGAGCTGAAAGACATCGTACTAAACAGAGGACCCAGGCCTGGATTCAACAGTGACCAACATCACACCGAAAGACCCCTAACAATAAAAAGACAGAAAACCCCAATCCTATCTCCAGAAGCTGGAAACAAAGCTCTTCACCCAAAATCAGACCATCAGAGGAGGAGACCTCCATGGAGGGGTCCACCGACCCCACACAGATACACGCAGAGCAGAGATATGGATGAGGTAAAGACCCTGCTCAGCGCACTATGCAGGAAACTAATGTGACTGGATGGAACCAAGCACACATACAAAACAGTCAGAAATCCAGTTTGTCCTACACAGCCATACTCATTACAAGGTATATACACACAAGATAAATAGAAAAATGACTTCACTTACAATCAGCAGCTGGAATATTCAGGTCTCAACACCTCGACCTTTGGATGTAAAACAAATGACCCGGACTTTATACAAAGACTGAAAAATATAGACATCCAGATCCTCCTGGAAACATGGACCAGAGCCGAAAACGAATCCCTGGCGCCCATCGGATACAGGGAAATCTCTGTCCCTGCCCTGAAAAATAAAAACATCAAACAGGGCCGGAGCTCAGGAGGAATACTGATCTGGTATAAAGACGAGCTCCACCAATACATCAAACCGGTGAAGAGAGGAAGCAGCCACATATGGATCAGGATCAGCAGCTCCATCCTCACCTCTCAGTCTGATGTCCACCTCTGCGCCACCTATATACCACCGCCAGAGTCCCCCTACTTCAATCCAGAGAGCTTCGAGATCTTACAAAGAGAAGCCGCCCACTATCAGGCCCTGGGCAAAGTTCTCATCTTTGGAGACCTCAACGCAAGAACAGGGAGAGAAAACGACTTCCTGACCACGGATGGGAACATCTACATATTTGGAGCAGAGTATGACGGCCAAGACTCAGTACACACAGAGAGAAACAGCTATGACGGTACAGTCAACAAAAGTGGTAAAAAGCTCCTGAACGTATGGAGAAGTTTAGGACTTCATATTCTTAATGGACGTACCAAAGGAGACTCTTTAGGGAGGTATACACTAAACTCCCATGTAGGGAGGAGTGTAGTAGATTATGCCATTACAGACATGAACCGGGCAAATATCAGCGCCTTCATAGTCACCCCACAAACGCACCTGTCAGACCACAGCCAACTTCTTCTGTACTTGAAATCTACAGAGAAACCACCCACTCAAAAGCCACAGCATAGCGGCCTCTTCAACCGGCCTCCATCCTATAAATGGTCCAAAACGTCGGCATTAAAGTATAAAGAGGCTCTCAGCAGACCTGAAATACAGCGGATGCTCCACCACTTCTACAACCACGAGTACCAGCCTAACCCAAAGGGAGTGAGTCAAGCTACAAAAGACCTCAACAATATATTCTATGCAATGGCCAGACTGTCCGACCTTAAAAAAGTTGACTACAAGAGACCAAAAGAAAAACAGACCAACGGTTGGTTTGACAGAGAATGTAAAGCCGTACGGAAGACCCTGAGAACAGCCTCAAACAAGAAACATAGAGACCCCAACCACCCTGGTCTGAGGGAAGCCTATGAAACCATACAAAGACAGTACAAAACCATCCTCAGGAGGAAGAAGCAGAGTTACATCTCTACCAAGCTTAACCAACTCCAAGATGCTCTTCAAGACAATTCCTTCTGGGAACTATGGAACCACATGGGCACAAAAGACAAGAAAAACAACATCCATATCCAAAATGGCAACATCTGGCTCCAGTACTTCAGAGACCTCTATAAAGACATCCCAAAGGAAGAACTAAACCAAAAACAGGAAAACATAATGGCAAAACTAAAAGCAATGGAGGAAAAAGTAAAAAATTTCCAAAACCCAGTGGATACACCTATTACATTACAGGAAGTAGCAGAGAGAATCTCTTCCATAAGATGTAGAAAAGCCGGTGGCCTGGATGGAATCCTACCAGAAATGCTGAAGTACAGCCCACCAGAAATACAGGCTGCAATGGTTAAACTCTTCAATATTGTGCTAAGTGCCGGCTACTTCCCTCGTACCTGGAACCAAGGCCTCATCACACCCATCCACAAGAATGGGGACAGGTATGACCCAGCCAACTACAGAGGCATATGTGTCAGCAGCAACCTGGGGAAACTGTTCAACAGCATCCTGAACAAGAGGATCCTCAGTTTCCTCACCGAACATAACGTCCTCAGCAAGAGCCAAGCAGGGTTCATGCCAAACCACCGCACCACTGACCACATCTATACCCTGCACAGCCTCATTCAGAGACACGTCCACAATACAAAGAACGGGAAGATATACGCCTGTTTCGTGGACTTTAAAAAGGCCTTTGATTCGGTGTGGCACCCGGGCTTATTCCTGAAACTGCTGGAGAGCGGAATAGGAGGAAAGACCTACGATGTTATCAAAAGCTCCTACACCGAGAACCTCTGCAGTGTGAGTGTGAACGGTAAAAGAACGGCTTATTTCCAGCAGAGCCGTGGAGTCAGACAAGGCTGCAGCCTAAGTCCAACGCTCTTCAACATTTACATCAACGAGCTGGCTACCGCTCTGGAATCTTCCACAGCACCAGGTCCCACCCTCCACGACACCCAGGTGAAATTCCTGCTGTATGCAGATGACCTGCTGCTTCTGTCACCAACCGAGAAAGGCCTCCAAGACAACCTGAAAATCTTAGAGAAATTCAGCTCCACCTGGGCACTATCGGTCAACCTAAAGAAAACCAACATCATGGTGTTCCAGAGGAGAAAGAGAAAATTAGACCAGCACCCTTCATTTGTCCTCAACAACTGCGCCCTTACAGGAACAAATATACCTACCTGGGCCTAGAGATTCACCGGTCAGGAAGCTTCAAACAAGCCATAGAGACCCTGAAAGACAAGGCATGTAAAACCTTCTATGGCATCCGAAGGAAACTTTACCATCTGAAGCCACCAGTGAGGGTCTGGTTAAAAATCTTCGACTCGGTCATCGCCCCAATCCTCCTGTATGGCAGTGAAGTCTGGGGTCCTCACACCTACCCAGACTGGTCAAGGTGGGATTCCAGCCCAACAGAAATATTCCACCTGGAATTCTGCAAGCACCTTCTCCAAGTCCATCGGAGCACCTCCAACAGTGCCTGCCGGGCCGAGCTGGGCAGATTCCCTCTACACCTAACGGTTCTAAAGAGGGCACTGTCATTCTGGGCTCACCTACGTAGGAGCAATCCAAGCTCCCATCACCATAAAGCCCTGACACACGTAGGTGAAACAGAAAAACTAGGACCCTCGGAACAGCTCACCCAAACCCAACCTGACCAGAACACCAATCACAACAACCTGACAAAAGCCGAAATCAGGAAGATGGTAGACGAAGGCCAGGAGAGGTATGTCAGTGACTGGAAGAACGACATCATCAGCTCCCAGAAACTGACCATGTACCGGAGTCTACAGAGAGACTACAGTCTGGCCCCATACCTGGAGAAACTCCCGGACCCCAGAGACCGCCAGATCCTGAGCCGGTATAGACTCAGTGCCCACAGTCTGACCATCGAATCCGGCCGACACAGGCAGAGCTACAAGCCCAGGGAGGAAAGACTATGCCAACACTGTGACCAGGAGGCCATAGAGGACGAAACCCACTTCCTGCTACACTGCTCCAAATACTCAGCAGTGAGGGACACTCACTTCAGGAGACTCTCACATCTCTTCCCGGATTTCATCACCATGAAGGAGGAAGAGAAAACACATATCTTGCTGGGGGAAGAAGAGAGAGCAGCGGAGATAGCAGCGCGGTATGTGAGCGAATGTCATAGACTGCGAGAAAGAGAACTATGATATGCCATGGACTTCTATAGCCCCCACCCCGGATCTGCCCCCATCACCCCTCCCTATGCCATGGATTTTTATAGCCCCCACCCTGGACCTGCGCCCCATCACCCCTCCCTATGCCATGGACTTCCATAGCCCCCACCCTGGATCTGCCCCTACTCAACATCCCTATCCCTATCCCCCTTTTGTACACTTGCTTTGGCAAAACTAATGTGTATTTAGTCCTGCCAATAAAGCTTCTTTGAATTTGAATTTGAATTAGTGCAGCCCCACACAGTATTGTGCAGCCCCCACACACAGTATAGTGCAGCCCACATACACAGTATAGTGCAGCCCCCACACAAAGTATAGTGCAGCCTCCTCACACACAGTATAGTGCAGCCCCCCACACAAAGTATAGTGTAGCCCCCACACACAGTATAGTGCAGCCCCCCACACACAGTGTAGTGCAGACACACATATGCACAATACTTACCTCTCCTCGTTCTCCCGCTGCTCTGGTTTCTGCAGCACGTCTCATCAGCTCCACTGCTGGCACACACTGATGAGGCAGAGGGGGAGTGATGGGAGAGGGAACATCATCTGACGCTCTCACCTCCATCACTGCTTTCAACTGAATCACGCTGGGCCCCTCTTACTAACTGGCCCCATAGAAGCCACTGACTGGGGGACTCTGGAGGGGCGGGGGCCCTAGGCAGCTGCCTGGTCTGCCTGCCCCTAACGCCGGCTCTGGGTGGAGGTAATAACTGTTGGTCAAACAACACTTTTCTAAAGTGTATGGGCACCTTAAAACATTCCTGTCCCCTGATCCTCC
>JARQOD010000007.1:110219980-110318642 GCA_033576555.1 Oophaga sylvatica | reverse complement strand
CAAAATGCAAAAACAATAACAAAAAAAACCCCCCAATCCATCCAGCGCCCCGATAAGGGAACGTGACTGACTCGCTGCATTGTGTCCCGGGTCTATAATAAGCTCCTGGGTCCGCAATGTGCAAATATGTTCATTCTTCCCAGGACAATCAATCAATCCCAAGCCAATATAATGATTATTTTTTTCAGAACCGTCCAAGGTACAAACACGAGACAATAAGGGGTGTAACGATTAGGGCACATTTACACTTTACAAACATCAAAAACATTTTTTTTACATTTTTTTTTTTAGTTTGATCGGTTCTTAAATTCCTGACATAGTCCTCAATACCTGGAGCCGATCTCCCGGCCCCTCGCATCCGCCGGCACCTGTATTGGTACATGCACACTATATTGATTTTTTTTTTTTTTTTGCAACATTTTCAAAAAACTTTTTTTGCATTTTTTAAAAAAAACATTACACATAATCTGATCACGTCAGCTTTTATGGGAAGCGGGATTTCGCATGAAGGTTTTGGATGGGGACCACCAAAAGTGAGATAAATAATGCTAATATTAATATATATTTTACCCCCCAATAATTGTAAAAAAAAACAAAAAACCTAAAACTATGTAGTGTGCACAAGACCTTAAGGCAACCGAAGTGTCTCTCTAACCGATGTGAAACCACAAGTCCCAGCAACACAGATCAGGTTCTGGTTGGCACAATATACTGGTGCTTTGAGTCTTTCACCATAGAGCCACCAGTGGTGACCAGTGATGCAGAAGAGACGACATGTCCCAAAATGTGCAACGGAGCGACCAGCGTCTCCTGAATATTCTTCTCCATCAGTTTTGGGGATGTGGGTTCCTCTAGGACAAGATACAGTTCTGCTGCTTCCGGCGAGGTTGCTTCCTCCGGGGTTCTGGCTGCGCGCTGGCTCTGCGTCGCTCTAGCGCAGGGCTCAGTAGACATGGCAGGTTAACCCTGCGTAAGAGTTCCTCAAAAACGTCCTGTACTTTTTGGTTGCTCTTGGCTGAGGTCTCTACGTAGCCGCTGTCCCATTCCAGTTCTGCAGTTGCAGCAGCCTGCAGTGCCATAAGCTGCCCGGCTTCTGACTCCACGCCGGGGAACAAGTCCGTCTTGTTTCCAATGACCACGATGGGCACGTCGGTCTCCCCCTTGATTTGGAGGATCTCTTCCCGTAGCCTCTCCACTTCTTGGAAGGACTCTAGATCGGCCAGCGAGAAGACCAAGGCGAAGGCATCACCTTGTTGGATGCGAAGCTTCTGCATGGCCGGGAAGGAGTAGCTGCCGCTGGTGTCCACAATTTCTATGCGTAACTGGAGGGCGTTGGGCTCCGGGTCCAGGCAGTAGACCTCTTCCACCGTGCACCGGTGTCGGGGTTCGAAACGGTCATATAACAACTGCTGGATCAAGGAAGTCTTGCCCACGCCGGCAGCCCCCATGAAGACCAGGCGCACCGTGCCGCTGGATTGCACCGAGATGGACATGGCGGTCACTTCTTGGCTGGACCGGTTGATGAGACCCTCACTGGTGATGTGCTCTACAGATCTCCTGGACCGGCTGCCGTGAGTTTCTCGCCTCCTCAGTCACCGCTGCTCCTCCTCCTCGCACAACCTGTCCCTTCTCATCTGCAGCTCCTACTTTTATACCGGAGTCCCCGCAGCTCCAGCCAATCAGACGGCCGGGAGGCTGGCGAACGCCATGTGCCAAAATTATTGCACTTTTTTTTTTTTTTTTTTTTTCTCTCCACAATACACGTGTCTTCTGTGTTCAGAAAGGATGTGGGAGGTGCAGGCTGCAGATATCGGCAGGTGAGCGAGGAGCCTTCTCGCCCAGAGGCGCACCCAGACCCTGGTGCCACATAAGAGGTCGCAGGACATCTCATAAAAGTCAGTGCACCCTGCGCAAACACGGGCGCCATAAACGCTAATCCAGGAAAATAAAAAGGACGAGCGGTCACTATCCAGGGACCTACAGGGACCACAATGAGAAACGAATGACAGCTCTTCCCAACTCACAAGGAATTAAGCGTTAACATTCATCAGATTGAGTCAAATTTAACATCCGACGCGTTTCAAACCCGTCACATCCGTTTTTCTATTTCGATGAAGGAATTGTTTCGGCCATAACTTGAATTGGGGAGTATGGCGGGTACAGGGAGAAGGCTGCGACGCTGACGCTGGCGACGGGGGAGGTCATTTCTACCTTTCTGGAGAATCTGACCTGACAGGTCTATTTTTACACCGTACGATGAAAGTGAAGACAGAAAGACAATAGGCGGCCACCATGTGTGACAGCTGGGAGGTTACGAGCCGCCATCATGTGCACGACACGTCGCCCTGTGCGTCAGGGTCTATATACCGGGTGTCTCTGATATAAAGCAGATCTGCAACATAAAGATGATTATATGGAGAAAATTATAAGGCGTCGGCCATTACGGTCAGGGATCTTCTTCTGACCCCATCACCCCCGGTGTATAACCTGCAGCCCCTCTGTGTATGACATCCGGCCCCTCACCCTCCCAGTGTATAATCTCTGGCCCCCGGTGTATAACCTGCAGCCCCTCTGTGTATGACATCCGGCCCCTCACCCTCCCAGTGTATAATCTCTGGCCCCCCGTGTATAACCTGCAGCCCCCCTGTGTATGACATCCGGCCCCTCACCCTCCCAGTGTATAATCTCTGGCCCCCCGTGTATAACCTGCAGCCCCTCTGTGTATGACATCCGGCCCCTCACCCTCCCAGTGTATAATCTCTGGCCCCCCGTGTATAACCTGCAGCCCCTCTGTGTATGACATCCGGCCCCTCACCCTCCCAGTGTATAATCTCTGGCCCCCCGTGTATAACCTGCAGCCCCTCTGTGTATGACATCCGGCCCCTCACCCTCCCAGTGTATAATCTCTGGCCCCCCGTGTATAACCTGCAGCCCCTCTGTGTATGACATCCGGCCCCTCACCCTCCCAGTGTATAATCTCTGGCCCCCCGTGTATAACCTGCAGCCCCTCTGTGTATGACATCTGGCCCCTCACCCTCCCAGTGTATAATCTCTGGCCCCCCGTGTATAACCTGCAGCCCCTCTGTGTATGACATCCGGCCCCTCACCCTCCCAGTGTATAATCTCTGGCCCCCCGTGTATAACCTGCAGCCCCTCTGTGTATGACATCTGGCCCCTCACCCTCCCAGTGTATAATCTCTGGCCCCCCGTGTATAACCTGCAGCCCCTCTGTGTATGACATCCGGCCCCTCACCTCCCAGTGTATAATCTCTGGCCCCCCCGTGTATAACCTGCAGCCCCTCTGTGTATGACATCCGGCCCCCCGCCATGCTGTAGCCTTTACCACTATGTGACGGAACAGCCGGTGGTGCAGAGCTCACTGATACCAGCGCGGTCCTGTAATAGGAGCCACTGGGGTAACAAGTCTGTCCATGACATTTCTTCCTCCTAAATCTTCCCCCATCACCTGTGAGTAATATTATTGAGAAGTGGAAGGAACCGCAGCGACTCAGCCACGAAGTGGAGACCCCGTAATGTTACAGAGCAGGGGGCCGAGTGCTGAGGAGCAGAGGGTAGAAAAGTCACCACCGCTGTAGTGACCCCATAACTGCAGAGTCCAGACCTCCTCTATAACATCAGCACAAACATTGCGCCCCTGCCGGGAGCTTCATAGCCGAGCAGCTGCATGCAGCCGTACATCACCAAGCACAATGCCGAGCGTCGGATGGAGTGGTGTAAAGCCGCCACCTCTGGACTCTGGAGGAGACGTGTTCTGTGCAGTGACGGATCACACTTCTCTATCTGCGTCTGATGGAGGAGTCTGGGCCCAGTGCACATTAGTGTCAAAAAATGAAAATAAAATTATACTTTTATTATTGTAATGGAAGTCAGATATTGTCAATTATGCGGATTTTACAAGTACCTGTTGCTTATGGATGAACATTGTTGTGAAATGTCATCCAGGTTTTGCTAATTTACCCGCAGGCAGCTGCAATTCTCCAAACCGTTTATCAATGAAATGTCGTTTCCAGCACAGAGATAAATAGGAAAAACGAACCCGATCTGCGCCGTCACAAAGGTGCAGCAACAAAGTGCTGCAAGTCCAAGCACCGCCACCAGAGGGCACTAAGCACAGGATCGCATCGAAGTGTATTTTTTAAGTCTGTTTTATGTGTTTTTTTTAAATGTTCGTGGTTGTGGCCGAGATTTGGGGGTTTCCTGACGTTTACGGACGGTGCATCAATTTCAACTTTTACAAAAGTTGCTTCATTTTTGCTTAAATGTCCACCCCCCCACCTAGAATGATGTAATGTAGACCTGAAATTGTTGCACAAACTTTTGAGACATTTTTGTAAAATATGTGACTTTTTTTTTTGCTCTAAAAAGACATAAAAAAGTAAAGGACAAAAATACAGAGCATTTTATATTTCACGCAGAATTCATGAACCACGTGCACCGTTTTGAAGAATTTGGCGCAAAGAGCAGAAAACAATACAAGAGATAGAAAATCCTGCAAATGATGAAGCGGCGCCGAAAGTTTCCTATAACGTTAATAGGTTTGGGGTTTTTCTTTGTATTTTTTAAGGGACAGTTTTTAAAAGGAGAGGGAAGGAGCTGTGGGAGAGCACAGTGCAGTTTTTGTCATCTCATTCGCTGCCTATGCAGAGTGCAGCAGTCCAAATTAATTTCACTCCAGCTTCTGTGCTCTGCATAGGCAGCGACCGACCGAGATAACAAAAAACTCTCAGTAAGATAAAGTGAGCTTTGTTATCTCAATCACTGTCTATGCAGATCACAGTTGTCCAGATAAGGTTCACATCAGCTGCTTCGCTCTGCATAGGCAGCGACCAAGATAACAAAGCTCTCAGTAAGATAGAATGAGCTTGGGCATATCAGTCACTGCTTATTCAGAGAGTAGTAGTCCAGATGAGTTTCACATCCGTTACTGCACTATGCATAGGCAGCAAACAAGATAACAAAGCTCTCAGTAATATGAAGTGAACTTTGTTATCTCAATCACTGTCTATGCAGAGCGTAGTAGTCCAGATGAGTTTCACATTGGTTGCTGCACTATGCATAGGCAGCAAACAAGATAACAAATCTCGCAGTAAGATGAAGTGAGCTTTGTTATCTCAATCACTGTCTATGCAGAGCGTAGTAGTCCAGATGAGTTTCACATTGGCTGCTACTCTCTTGCATAAGCAGCAATTGAGAAAGCAAAGCTCTCAGTAAGACAGCGAGCTTTGTCATCTCAGTGACTGCCCATGCAGAGCGCAGCAGTCCTCATGAGTTTGTCATCAGCTACTGTGCTCTGCATATGCAGCAACCGACATAACAAACCTCTCAGTAAGATAGTGAGCTTTGTCATCTCAGTGACTGCCC
The DNA here is from genome assembly GCA_033576555.1 of Oophaga sylvatica. Lineage (NCBI taxonomy): Eukaryota > Metazoa > Chordata > Amphibia > Anura > Dendrobatidae > Oophaga > Oophaga sylvatica. Next base: position 110,313,260 of record JARQOD010000007.1, on the reverse strand, counting down.
ATGCAGAGCGCAGCAGTCCTCATGGGTTTGTCATCAGCTGCTGTGCTCTGCATAAGCAGCAACCAAGATGACAAAGCTCTCAGTAAGATGTCATCGGATGCTGCGCTCTGCTAAGGCAGTGACTGAGATGACAAAGCTCGGTTCATCTGAGAGCTTTGTTATCTTACACGCTGCCTCTATGCAGAGCGCAGCATCCGATGACAAACTCATCTCAATTTCTGCGCTCTGCATAGGAACCTGTGGCCCTTATCATTTTAATCATCTAGGTCACCGGCCGCCGGGCACTCACTGAGGCCCAGCGACAGTGGGGGATAGGGGCAGTAGTTTGCTCCGCACAGACCTTGGGTTGCAGCCCCTGAGTACATCATGGAGGCTGCTGAGGACACAGTGACTTTCCGCCTGCGGCAGGAGGTCACCACATGGATTGTCACCTTTTGTCTCCTTCCAAGGCTGTAATCTCCATGGTCGCGCCGGCAGCACGGTGCACTGTAAGCAGCGGTGTCACCGGAGTCTTACAAGTCTTGGCCTTCTAGTCGCTGCGGCTTGTTATCGGCATGGAAGATGTCCAGGCAGCGATAGGATTGTTGTGGCTTTTACGCTGACATTTTCCTCCTTTCATTGCAGATCAAAATAAAAACAAGAGCAGCTAAATGGACCCGCGGCAAAACACCAGAACACGTGAGCGAGCGGCGTATCCGCCGATAACAGGAGCACAACAAGATAAGGGCGGGCGCGTCTAGGGTGCGACTTACAGGACTGTAATGGCCGGAAAGTCAAAGGACCTACAGAAAAATCCTAAAAAATAAATTCCATGGCCGACGTGCGTGCCCGAGCGGTCGTCCGAGGCTCCGACACCCGGACCGTCCTGTATAAGACATCCCCTTTTAGAGATGATTGATACCAATCTAGCGTCCGGATTCGCGAGTGGCCGGGTGTTTGTTTCGGGTCTTTGATATCTAAAGACCCCTGTACACATTAGGGGAAAGTCGGACGATCGTCTGATGTATATGGGGACCTCCCGACTCTTTCCCGACAGATAATGTCCGGGTAGAGCAGAACTGGATACTTGAAATTTTCACTTTCAAATTTTATTTATTTTTTGTTCACAATGGAGGTAAAAGCTTTCTCCTCCCTCCACCTTGAAAACATATGAACCTTCGGCCAAGTGCTCTCGCATGGGGAAGTCGGGGGAGACAGCTGTCTCCTAAATGAGCGTTTAGCCAGCCATTATCTTGTATTTTGGAAGCTTAAAGGGGACCTGTCACCAAGTCAAAAGTAGCCCGTTTTTGCTCTTTTTTTAATTACCGCCGTTCCCCTGAGTTTTCCATTTTTTGTTTTCTTAAAATCCGCCAAACGGTTACAGAGATATGGGCCTTTCTATTTAGTGATACTTGTTATGGTCTCTACAGAGGGGGCGTGGCTCACAGATACTCTAGGGCGTGTTCTGCATAATTTCCTCGTTAGCACCACCCCCTTAGCAAGCACCATAAAAATGAAAAGGCCCATATCTCTGGGACTATATGGCGGATTTTCAAAAAAACAACATGCTTAGGGGAATATAGGGAATAAAATAAGAGCAAAAAAACAAAGTACTTTTGACCTGATGACAGGTCCCCTTTAAGTACATGTGGGCACCAGAATGGGAGGCCTTGTTATAAATTTTACTCTTCTACAGGCAGGAAAGATTTTTGGGGGGAGTCCGGAAGGTCTCGCCTTTTTTTTCCACAGGAGCCTCCGGGGAGAGTTGGCAAGCACAGTTTAACATCATTTTTCCAATTGCCCCTTGACATTATTAACCCTTTCCCATTGTCCGCCAGCTGACTGGTAGCATTGGCTGAAGTGATGTTGGTTTTTTCATAAATATTCGGCTCCACCTTCTCCTCGCATATTTACAGATCTGGTGTTTGCAGTAGAAAATTAAAGCATCTGGCCGGTGTTTAATTGCTCCACGGTGTCACGGGGAACAAAATCCCCCATGTTTTATGGTCCTCACTGTTAATTTGGGGTAAGAGGTCATTATGTTATATTGTAAGAACTAGTTTGTTTAAAGGGTCAAAAACTACATTTGGAAAAGATTTATCGTAACTCGACCCTTAGAAAAATCTCCCTACGGTTCAAAAAGGGGGCATGAGAGACCCCCAAACCATTCCTGCTTCTAGAAGTGCCCTTGACGTCCAATGCAAAATTTGCAACAGGACCCCTTTATTGCTGCCTTGTTATATGGCAACTCTTGAGTACACCCCATATGGCCACCCCATTACCTGTACAGAGTGGTAAAGCTTTTTCTAGTTTTCTGGTGTGACCGTACATCCCTGCCCCTCTCCCCATACCTGGAAACGTTCATGCTCAACTGACCAAACAAGCGTTTCGGCGAGCACACGAGACATACAGTAAATATGCAGTTAAATATTTAATGAGTGAAATAAAAGCTGTCATGGACATGAAGAGTAATTGTACCGCTAATCCTGTTGCTGTAGGATGTGCGTCTTATCACTAAATGATCACGTGCAAACAAAACAAGCAAGTGTAATACAAGTCGCCATGCTCTGGTGCCCAAGGGCTGAGAGGCAAGGATTCAAAGCCAAGACCTGCTTCTTAAAAGAGAACAATATCCTAATGCTAACTACTCTCATACCGCCCCCTGTGCACAAACATATAACTACTATAATACTGCCCCTATGCACAAACATATAACTACCATAATACTGCCCCTTTACACAAACATATAACTACTATAATACTGCCCCTATGTACAAGAATACAACTACTATAATACTGCTCCCTATGTACAAGAATATAACTACTATAATACTGCTCCTATATACAAGAATATAACTACTATAATACTGCCCCTATGTACAAGAATATAACTACTATAATACTGCCCCTATGTACAAGAATATAACAACTATAATACTGCCCCTATGTACAAGAATATAACTACTATAATACTGCCCTATGTACAAGAATATAACTACTATAATACTGCTCCCTATGTACAAGACTATAACTACTATAATACTGCCTCTATGTACAAACATATAACTACCATAATACTGCCCCTATGTACAAGAATACAACTACTATAATACTGCTCCCTATGTACAAGAATATAACTACTATAATACTGCTCCTATGTACAAGAATATAACTACTATAATACTGCTCCTATGTACAAGAATATAACTACTATAATACTGCCCCTATGTACAAGAATATAACAACTATAATACTGCCCCTATGTACAAGAATATAACTACTATAATACTGCCCCTATGTACAAGAATATAACTACTATAATACTGCCCCTATGTACAAGAATACAACTACTATAATACTGCCCCCTAAGTACAATGAATATAACTACTATAATACTGCTCCTATGTACAAGAATATAACTACTATAATACTGCCCCTATGTACAAGAATATAACTACTATAATACTGCTCCTATGTACAAGAATACAACTACTATAATACTGCCCCCTATATACAAGAATATAACTACTATAATACTGCCTCTATGTACAAGAATATAACTACTATAATACTGCTCCCATGTACAAGAATATAACTACTATAATACTGCTCCTATGAAAAAGAATATAACTACTATAATACTGCCCCCTATATACAAGAATATAACTACTATAATACTGCCTCTATGTACAAGAATATAACTACTATAATACTGCTCCTATGTAAAAGAATATAACTACTATAATACTGCTCCCTATGTACAAGAATATAACTACTATAATACTGTCCCTATGTACAAGAATATAACTACTATAATACTGCCCCTATGTACAAGAATACAACTACTATAATACTGCTCCCTATGTACAAGAATATAACTACTATAATACTGCTCCTATGTACAAGAATATAACTACTATAATACTGCTCCTATGTACAAGAATATAACTACTATAATACTGCCCCTATGTACAAGAATATAACAACTATAATACTGCCCCTATGTACAAGAATATAACTACTATAATACTGCCCCTATGTACAAGAATATAACTACTATAATACTGCCCCTATGTACAAGAATACAACTACTATAATACTGCCCCTAAGTACATGAATATAACTACTATAATACTGCTCCTATGTACAAGAATATAACTACTATAATACTGCCCCTATGTACAAGAATATAACTACTATAATACTGCTCCTATGTACAAGAATACAACTACTATAATACTGCTCCCATGTACAAGAATATAACTACTATAATACTGCTCCTATGAAAAAGAATATAACTACTATAATACTGCCCCCTATATACAAGAATATAACTACTATAATACTGCCTCTATGTACAAGAATATAACTACTATAATACTGCTCCTATGTAAAAGAATATAACTACTATAATACTGCTCCCTATGTACAAGAATATAACTACTATAATACTGTCCCTATGTACAAGAATATAACTACTATAATACTGCTCCTATGTACAAGAATATAACTACTATAATACTGCCCCCTATATACAAGAATATAACTACTATAATACTGCCCCTGTATACAAGAATATAACTACTATAATACTGCCTCTATGTACAAGAATATAACTACTATAATACTGCCTCTATGTACAAGAATATAACTACTATAATACTGCCTCTATGTACAAGAATATAACTACTATAATACTGCCTCCTAGCTGTGAGGTGTGTGTTTGTAGCTCTCCTGATGTCTGGAGCAAGCCCAGGGAGGGGCCACCCTGGGCGGGGAAGCTCCCCAGGCAAGGCCCAGGCTTCCCGGCCTACACTGGGACAAGCCTCCCAGGCCTCTCCTAATGGGAATGTTAATCCCAGAGCCACTGTCAGAGCAGTGAATGCAGCGAGCCAAAGCTGCAGCAGTTCTGTGAAGGAGGAAAAAGCCGTCAGTAAAGTTTTGGGAGGAAAACCTTCTCCAAGTCCAGCAAAGAAGCAAGAAGGAAAAGTGTCGGTCAGCGATGGGTTACAGCACAATGTGAAGTCAGGTAACTCCCCAGTCAGCAAGCAGCTCCTGCCAGGTGCACAGTTGAGATCAGCCCCAGCTGTGCAGATCACCTCTCCTGCTCCCAGGCAGAGACGGACGTCTTTGGAAAGACAAACCATCCAGGAGAACTTACAGCAGCATGGCAGTGTGGCGCGGTCAGGACGCACACGGTCGCAGTCAGGTGGCAGCAGTAAAAGTGCTGTGGAGCCTGGAGCCATGAAACCAGCGGTGGTGAAAATTAAGGAGACGTCTGGGTTCAAGCAGCCGGGGACATCGCTGAATGCAGGATCCCAGGAGGAGACGCCACGTGCACCTGAGCTTCAGCTCGCAGAGGAGATCCCAGGACTGGTCAAGCAGTTCGGTGAGTTACAGCAGCAGAAAAACACACTACAGATGCAGATAGACACTTGCTATAAGCTAAAGGCTATTAATCCCGGGAGTCATGATTTTTATGATGAGACTCTGAACACACTGGGTGTATTGCTGGCAAAAGTGGTGAGGGACATGGACTGCGTCCTAGAGAGGATGGGGCCCCTGGCGGAGACTTATAGGAACCAGGAACTGTTTAAGTCACAGAAGCAGAACTCTGCAGGTTCCAGGTCAGACATTGTCCCAGGTGGACCCCAGAAGCAGGTGCGGCCAGTGCTGCATCCTGCAAGTTTCTGCTTCCAAAAGGGGCAAATGCCGCACCAGCAGCAGCCTGTAGTACAGACCCCAGCAGACGTACCACAAGTCTCAAAATGCCCAGCAAAACTGCCTGCAGCAGATCCAAAGCAGAAGCATGTAGTACAGACCCCAGCAGACGTACCACAAGTTTCAGAATGCCCAGCACAACAGCCTGCAGCAGATTCCAAGCAGCAGCATGAAGGGCACATTCCAGTAGAGGTACAACAAGTCGCAGAATGCCCAGTACAGCCGCCTGCAGCAGATTCCAAGCAGCAGCATGGACATTTTTCAGCACAGGGACTACAAGTCTCAGAATGCCATGCACCACAGTTGGGCAGTGGACATGTGCCGGTAGTTCCTGATGGTGCCCAGCAGGGCTCTGATGCTGGGGATAACCGCGCTGTATCTGAGGGGTCGGGGGTTTGGGGGAGCACAGTATCTTTGGTGGACGCTGCGCAGTCTGATAGTGACATTGATGTTGATGATAACAATGTTCATGATGATGTCTGTGATTTCCCCCCTTTAATTCCGAGCACACAAGGTGTAGAAGCCCCCCCTGCTGCAGACCCTCACCCCGTCAGTCAGCCTAGTGTGACCCCGCAGGTTCCCCCCAGTAATGCCTGGAGTCGTGGTGCTCCGTCCTTCACCTCTGGTGCCAATTATACCGGCCAGGCGTTTAAACGGAGAAACGTCGTGCGTTTCCGGCACAGAGGTGCCAAGGAGGATCTGCCAGATAGAAGGTTTGTGGTCAGGGAGCTCTTGTGTCGCCAGATGGGGTTTGCGCCAGTCAGCATCTTGGCGGTGATTAATCTTCCAGACAGGCAGGGCTATGACGTCAGCTTTAAGCTCATGAGTGACCTGGACAGGTTCTGGTCTAATTTCCCCAAGTTTAGAGACACTGAGGGCTGGAGTACGTTCAGCTTTATTCCTATCTCTAAGCTAGATACCGTTACGGTAAATCTCATCTTCTGGAATGAGTCTGTTCCCCCGCAGGACATTGTGGTGTGGCTCCGGAGGCATTGTGACCTGGTCTCTGACCTCACCAAAAGCAGAGACAATGATGGTATCTGGACGGGAGGGTGGAGGGTTTTGGTGAAACTGCGCCAGTGCGATAATATCACTGCCCACTTACCCAACTCCTTCTTTATTGGGAGGGAGAGGGGTGTGTGTTTCTATCCTGGGCAGCCTCGTAAGTGCTTCAAATGTGGCAAGGCGGGTCACCTGGCGAATACGTGTACTGTGGTGAAGTGCAACCTGTGTGGGGAGGTCGGCCATGTGGCTGCAGACTGCCAGAACATCAGGTGCAACCTCTGTGGGAAGATCGGTCACCCTCACAGGGACTGTCCTGACACCTGGCACAATATCTGTAAGGACTATCCTGATGAGGATTTGGTGGCAGGGGCAGAGATTCTGGAGGAGGCAGCTTTACTGTCAGGGGAAATACTGGCCAGACCGGAGGCCCACCAGGGGTCTACTCAGGTGACACCAGAGCAGCAGGGTACAGAGGGTGCACAGGGGAGTATGGAGGTTGTCTCTCAGGGGCAGCAGTCACAGGGAAGCATTACTTCAGTACTACCATCTGTGTCTCAGACTAAAAGGAAGAAAAAGGACAAGACCTCCCGTAAACCTGAGAAGGAGTATGACACTGGCCAAGGAGCCAGGAAGAAGGTCCAGAGTTCTGCAGGTGTAATGGACTTATCTAATAGGTTTGGTGTTCTGTCTGAGTCTGACGGTGATTTTGAGGATGACCTTAGAAGAATTGACGCAGAGTTTGATAGGGACGTAGAGGACTGTCCTCCGCCCAAGCGGAAGCCATTACCTGAGGGCTCTCGGGTAGAGTCTGAAATGGAGACCGGCGGTGACCAGAATAACTCCGACCCAGATCTGTGACGCTGTCAACCACATAATGTCCGAGCCCAGATAGATAAAATCATTAGGAAATGTTAAGTTATGGAAGGATGTGTCACTGGGTTGAAATATGATGGTTTTTTTTTTTGTTTGTTTGTTTTTTGTTTTTTTTCTCCAACCAGGTGTATGGACTCTTTAAGATAATTTTATATGTATAATCCGGATATGTAATGAATGTACAATCCAAGTGAATTTATTTTTGTATTACTGGAGGAATGTCAGTATATTTGTATTTGTTTGGTTTTTACAATAAAAATTGCCCCTATGTACAAGAATATAACTACTATAATACTGCCCCTATGTACAAGAATATAACTACTATAATACTGCCCCTATGTACAAGACTATAACTACTATAATACTGCTCACTATGTACAGGAATATAACTACTATAATACTGCCCCTATGTACAAGAATATAACTACTATAATACTGCCCCTATGTACAAGAATACAACTACTATAATACTGCCCCCTAAGTACATGAATATAACTACTATAATACTGCTCCTATGTACAAGAATATAACTACTATAATACTGCTCCTATGTACAAGAATATAACTACTATAATACTGCTCCTATGTACAAGAATATAACTACTATAATACTGCCCCTATATACAAGAATATAACTACTATAATACTGCCTCTATGTACAAGATGTAACGGGTCTGGTGGGTGGAACTACTGACGAGACAGGTCAGGTGGGTGGAACCACAAAGCTTTATTTATACAAGAGAGTTTACTTGTAAGCGAGCGGGTGGCACCCGGAAAAGGGCAGGGAATCACGGCAGGGGATATAGGTAGTTTCTGGACAGGCAGGTTTGTCACAGCGAGTGACCAAGGAAGTCTCTGGGCAGGCAGGTTGTAATGGTAAGTGACCGAGGCAGTCTCTGGGACAGGCAGGTTGTCACGGCAAGTGACCAGGCAGTATCTGGACAGGCAGGTTGTCACAGCAAGTGACCAAGGCAGTCTCTGGGACAGGTAGGTTGTCACGGCAAGTGACCAGGCAGTCTCTGGACAGGCAGGTTGTCACGGTAAGTGACCAGGCAGTCTCTAGACAGGCAGGTTGTCACGGCAAGTGACCAGGCAGTATCTGGACAGGCAGGTTGTCACAGCAAGTGACCAAGGCAGTCTCTGGGACAGGCAGGTTGTCACGGCAAGTGACCAGGCAGTCTCTGGACAGGCAGGTTGTCACGGCAAGTGACCAGGCAGTCTCTAGAACAGGGCAGGCATATACGACCTGATATGGTGGAGCCTCCAGGTAGGCTGCAGTCGGATGGCAGATGATCGCTCCCAGGTGAGCAGGCAAGAGCCGTGGATCTCTGCAGATGATGTCCGAACTTCCGGATGGAGCTGCAGTCGGATGGCAGATGATCGCTCCCAGGTGAGCAGGCAAGAGCCGGGGATCTCCGCAGATGATGTCCGAACTTCCGGATGGAGCTGCAGTCGGATGGCAGATGATCGCTCCCAGGTGAGCAGGCAAGAGCCGGGGATCTCTGCAGATGACGTCCGAACCTCTGGATGGAACCACAGACGGATGGCAGACAGGCAAGCCGACAGGTAACAGGCAGGTAACAGGAATCAGGAGCTGATGGCTGAAACAGAGTTAGACTGCACAGGAACAACATTGCTCGGGCACCTACATTAAGGAGGAAGCCCTTAATATAGGGTGGAGTCCTCCAGCATTGGCTGGAGACTGATTTGGAAAATGCGCGCGGCTCCTTTAAGAGCGGGGGAGGGTGCGGGCGCGCGCCCTAAGGCCAGTAGCAGGGAAGGAGCGCGCGGGACCAGCAGGGCGGAAGGGGGACGCCGAGGATGGCAGAGGCGCAGAGGAGGCTGGGCGCACTGAGGACGCTGAGCGCAGGTGAGGAGAGCGACGTCCCTGTCTGGCAGCAGGCAGGGACGCGGGCGCTACAGTACCCCCCCTCTAGGCCCCCCCTTCTTTAGGCCAGAAAGAAATTTAGCTAGGATAAGAGGGGCATGGATGTTCTCCCGAGGCTCCCAGGTTCTCTCCTCAGGACCAAACCCCTTCCAATCCACCAAAAAATAAGTCTTTCTTCCTACCCTTTTTGTGGCCAGAATGTCCTCTACCTCAAATTCATCAGCAGCAGACACTGGAGCAGGAGGTGTACCTGTAGACTTAAAAAAAGAGTTAAGAACCACAGGTTTGAGGAGAGATACATGAAAAGAATTAGGAATTCTCAAATTGGCCGGGAGTTTCAATTTATAGGACACCGGATTGATCTGACTGATGATCTCAAAAGGACCGATGAACCGAGGGCCTAACTTGTAGGACGGAATTTTGAGTCGAACATATTTGGACGAAAGCCAGACTTTGTCCCCAGGACGGAATTGAGGAGGATCCAGACGTTTTTTGTCAGCATGTCTTTTCATGCGCTCGGATGACTGAATGAGTGCGGACCGGGTACTCTCCCAGATGGAGGAGAATTCTCTAACCAGAGATTCCGCAGCTGGATTGTCCACAGAGATGGAAACAGGGACAGGGATCCGAGGGTGCTGACCGAAGACTACAAAAAACGGAGACTTGGTGGAAGATTCGCTCTCATGATTATTGTAGGAGAATTCGGCCCAAGGCAGGAGCTCCACCCAGTCAGAATGGTGGGCATTAACGAAGTGTCGAAGATAACTGGTCAAATTCTGATTTATTCGTTCAACTTGTCCATTGGACTGTGGGTGGTAAGCGGAGGAAAAATCCAGGGTGACGTCTAGCAACTTACAAGTGGCTCTCCAGAAACGTGAGGTGAACTGAACCCCACGATCCGACACAATGTGACGAGGCAGACCATGAAGACGGAAGATGTGGCGGATAAAGTCTTTAGCCAACTCAGGTGCAGACGGAAGACCTGGCAGAGGAATGAAGTGAGCCATCTTGGAAAAGCGGTCAGCGACCACCCAAATGACTGTACAACCAGCAGAGACGGGAAGATCAGTAATGAAGTCCATGGCTATATGCTGCCAGGGGGCAGCGGGTATAGGAAGCGGAAGAAGACGGCCGGTAGGCAGGTGTCTCGGAACTTTGTTGCGGGCACAGGAAACACAGGCAGAAACAAAGTCTATTACGTCTTTGTGCAGGGTAGGCCACCAATAATGTCGGGTAATGAGTTGGGGGTCTTTTTTTGACCAGCGTGGCCAGCGAGTTTAGAGGAGTGACCCCAATGTAGGATTCTCTTCCGATCGGTTTCTGATACGAACGTCTTACCAGGAGGGAGACGATTTAGACTCACGGGAGCCACCTGCATTACTCTGGCGGGATCGATGATATGTTTAGGCTCATCTTCGAGATCCGACACCAGGAAAGACCGAGACAAGGCATCCGCCTTGACGTTTTTGTCAGCTGGGCGAAAATGCAAAAGAAAATCGAAGCGGGCAAAAAACAAGGACCACCGGGCTTGGCGAGGATTAAGTCTCTGTGCCTGCTGGAGGTATGCCAGATTTTTGTGGTCCGTGTAGATGATTACCGGATGAAGAGCCCCTTCGAGTAGGTAACGCCACTCCTCCAATGCCAACTTAATGGCCAATAACTCTCGATCTCCTATGGAGTAGTTGCGCTCGGAGGAGGAGAAGAGTTTGGAGAAGAAACCGCAGGATACCATCCTCCCGGATGGCGATTTTTGGGTAAGAACCGCTCCGGCTCCAGCAGAGGAAGCGTCCACCTCCAGGAAGAACTGCTTGTTGCCATCCGGGCGATGCAGCACTGGAGCGGAAGAGAAAGCCTGTTTCAGAGAAAGGAAGGCCTCCTCTGCTTCGGTCGTCCACTGTTTGGGGTTAGCATCCTTGCGAGTGAGCGCTGAGATTGGAGCAGTCCTGGAAGAGAAGTGCGGTATGAAGAGACGGTAATAGTTGGCAAATCCCAGGAACCGCTGAATGGCCTTCAACCCTTCCGGTCGGGGCCACTTCTCGATGGCAGACAATTTCTCCGGATCCATTCGTAGGCCTGTCTGAGAAATGATGTAGCCCAGAAACGGAAGCGATGTCTGCTCAAAGAGGCACTTCTCATATTTGGCGAAGAGGTGATTCTGCCTGAGCCTGAGCAGAACCTGACGAACATCCCTCCGGTGAGACTGAAGATCCGGAGAGAAGACCAAGATGTCGTCAAGGTACACCACAACGCAGGAGTAGAGGAGGTCCCGGAAGATGTCATTGACCAACTCCTGAAAGACTGCTGGAGCATTACAGAGACCAAAGGGCATCACCAAGTACTCGTAGTGGCCGTCCCGGGTGTTGAATGCCGTCTTCCATTCATCTCCTCGACGGATACGAACCAGGTTGTATGCTCCACGAAGATCTAGTTTGGTGAAGACTCTAGCCCCTCTAAGACGATCAAACAGTTCTGGAATGAGCGGAAGAGGGTACTTATTCTTCACCGTGATCGAATTTAGGCCTCTGTAGTCAATACAGGGACGGAGAGATCCGTCTTTCTTTTTAACGAAGAAGAAACCTGCTCCCGCTGGGGAGGTAGATTTCCGGATGAATCCTTTTGCTAAGTTCTCCTCGATATATTCGGACATCGACCTGGTCTCAGCAGCAGACAACGGGTAAATACGCCCACGGGGAGGCGTAGTACCGGGCAACAGGTCAATCGGGCAATCATATGGTCTATGCGGGGGTAATGTCTCTGCTTCCTTTTTATTGAAGACATCGGCAAAAGACCAATATGGAATCGGGAGTCCAGGTAGATTAGCAGGTGTAGGAGAAGAACAGACAGGATGAACAGGCACCAGACATGTTTTATGACAGTCCTGTCCCCAGCGAAGAACCTCTCCATTCTGCCAGTCGAGCACAGGTGCATGTTTTTGGAGCCAAGGCAGACCTAGCAAGAAAGCATGAGAGAGTCCGGGTAAAACATGAAACGAGATGCTCTCAGAATGCAACATTCCCACCTGCAGGGTTATGACTTCAGTGACAAGTCGGATGGGACGAGGTAGGAGGCCCCCATCCACAGCAGCAACAGATACAGGTTCAACAAGAGGTTTGGTGGGAATGTGATACCTCTCTACTAGAGCCTGTGACACGAGATTCCCAGCTGCTCCAGAATCAAGTTGGGCCATTTCGAAGTGGCGGTTCTTACCGATCAGAATTGAAACCGACAGCAGCAGGGATGAAGAGGATTTATTTTTGTCTAGGTTGACCTCTCCGAGCGAACCTAGACACAGGCGTTTCCCGACTTCTCCGGACAGGTTTGGATCCAGTGCTCCTTACTACCGCAGTAGAAGCAACTTTTCTCGGCACGGCGTGAGTCCTGACGGGCTTTGACCATCTTGGTCTGGTCGACCTGCATAGGCTCGGCAGTGTGCACCTGAGGAGAAACGGAAGAGGTTATAGATCTCTGACACGAGGGTGCAAGACGGGAAAATTCTTTTTTACGGGTGATCTCTTTGGCTCGTTCCTGGAACCGTAGATCAATTCGATTGGCAAGATTTATTAAATCATCTAGAGAGGTTGGAACGTCCCGACCGGCAAGTTCGTCTTTAATACGGCCGGACAGACCCTCCCAGAAGACCGAAATTAGAGCTTCATTGTCCCAAGCTAGTTCTGAGGCTAAAGTCCGGAACCGTATGGCATATTGACCAACGGTGAGACTCTCCTGACGGAGACGCAGCAGAGATGATGCAGAGGAAGTCTTCCGTCCAGGTTCGTCGAATACCTTCCGGAAGGCCGAGAGAAAAGCAGGCAGGTCAGACACCAGAGGATCCTCTCTCTCCCAGAGAGGATTAAGCCAGGCCAGGGCCTCTCCGGTGAGATGGGACATGATGAAGGCAACTTTGGCCCGGTCAGAGTTAAACTGGTGTGCCAGGAGTTCAAAATGCAGGGTGCACAGATTAATGAAACCCGAGCTAGAGCAGGATCGCCTCCAAACCTAGGAGGAGCTGACAGTCGGGGTCCGGGAATGGAAACCACGGAATTGGGAATCAACGGGACTGACGGATTATGAGTCATGGCTCCAGCGATGGTTGCTGGTGATGAATTCAGAGTGTCCAGACGGGAATTGACGTTCCGCAGGTGACCCAGGATGGCCTCCTGTTGAGACCTCTGACGAGACAGCTCATGACACAGTTCCGGGAGTGAAGGGGTTTGGGTGCCACCGGGTTCCATGGCCCGAGCAAACTGTAACGGGTCTGGTGGGTGGAACTACTGACGAGACAGGTCAGGTGGGTGGAACCACAAAGCTTTATTTATACAAGAGAGTTTACTTGTAAGCGAGCGGGTGGCACCCGGGAAAAGGGCAGGGAATCACGGCAGGGGATATAGGTAGTTTCTGGACAGGCAGGTTTGTCACAGCGAGTGACCAAGGAAGTCTCTGGGCAGGCAGGTTGTAATGGTAAGTGACCGAGGCAGTCTCTGGGACAGGCAGGTTGTCACGGCAAGTGACCAGGCAGTATCTGGACAGGCAGGTTGTCACAGCAAGTGACCAAGGCAGTCTCTGGGACAGGTAGGTTGTCACGGCAAGTGACCAGGCAGTCTCTGGACAGGCAGGTTGTCACGGTAAGTGACCAGGCAGTCTCTAGACAGGCAGGTTGTCACGGCAAGTGACCAGGCAGTATCTGGACAGGCAGGTTGTCACAGCAAGTGACCAAGGCAGTCTCTGGGACAGGCAGGTTGTCACGGCAAGTGACCAGGCAGTCTCTGGACAGGCAGGTTGTCACGGCAAGTGACCAGGCAGTCTCTAGAACAGGGCAGGCATATACGACCTGATATGGTGGAGCCTCCAGGTAGGCTGCAGTCGGATGGCAGATGATCGCTCCCAGGTGAGCAGGCAAGAGCCGTGGATCTCTGCAGATGATGTCCGAACTTCCGGATGGAGCTGCAGTCGGATGGCAGATGATCGCTCCCAGGTGAGCAGGCAAGAGCCGGGGATCTCCGCAGATGATGTCCGAACTTCCGGATGGAGCTGCAGTCGGATGGCAGATGATCGCTCCCAGGTGAGCAGGCAAGAGCCGGGGATCTCTGCAGATGACGTCCGAACCTCTGGATGGAACCACAGACGGATGGCAGACAGGCAAGCCGACAGGTAACAGGCAGGTAACAGGAATCAGGAGCTGATGGCTGAAACAGAGTTAGACTGCACAGGAACAACATTGCTCGGGCACCTACATTAAGGAGGAAGCCCTTAATATAGGGTGGAGTCCTCCAGCATTGGCTGGAGACTGATTTGGAAAATGCGCGCGGCTCCTTTAAGAGCGGGGAAGGGTGCGGCGCGCGCCCCTAAGGCCAGTAGCAGGGAAGGAGCGCGCGGGACCAGCAGGGCGGAAGGGGGACGCCGAGGATGGCAGAGGCGCAGAGGAGGCTGGGCGCACTGAGGACGCTGAGCGCAGGTGAGGAGAGCGACGTCCCTGTCTGGCAGCAGGCAGGGACGCGGGCGCTACACAAGAATATAACTACTATAATACTGCTCCCATGTACAAGAATATAACTACTATAATACTGCTCCTATGAACAAGAATATAACTACTATAATACTGCCCCCTATATACAAGAATATAACTACTATAATACTGCCTCTATGTACAAGAATATAACTACTATAATACTGCTCTTATGTAAAAGAATATAACTACTATAATACTGCTCCCTATGTACAAGAATATAACTACTATAATACTGTCCCTATGTACAAGAATATAACTACTATAAATACTGCCCCTATGTACAAGAATACAACTACTATAATACTGCCCCCTAAGTACATGAATATAACTACTATAATACTGCTCCTATGTACAAGAATATAACTACTATAATACTGCTCCTATGTACAAGAATATAACTACTATAATACTGCTCCTATGTACAATAATATAACTACTATAATACTGCCCCTATATACAAGAATATAACTACTATAATACTGCCTCTATGTACAAGAATATACTACTTACAAATACTGCCTCTATGTACAAGAATATAACTACTATAATACTGCTCCTATGTACAAGAATATAACTACTATAATACTGCCCCTATGTACAAGAATATAACTACTATAATACTGCCCCTATGTACAAGACTATAACTACTATAATACTGCTCACTATGTACAGGAATATAACTACTATAATACTGCCCCTATGTACAAGAATATAACTACTATAATACTGCCCCTATGTACAAGAATACAACTACTATAATACTGCCCCCTAAGTACATGAATATAACTACTATAATACTGCTCCTATGTACAAGAATATAACTACTATAATACTGCTCCTATGTACAAGAATATAACTACTATAATACTGCTCCTATGTACAAGAATATAACTACTATAATACTGCCCCTATATACAAGAATATAACTACTATAATACTGCCTCTATGTACAAGAATATAACTACTATAATACTGCTCCCATGTACAAGAATATAACTACTATAATACTGCTCCTATGAACAAGAATATAACTACTATAATACTGCCCCCTATATACAAGAATATAACTACTATAATACTGCCTCTATGTACAAGAATATAACTACTATAATACTGCTCTTATGTAAAAGAATATAACTACTATAATACTGCTCCCTATGTACAAGAATATAACTACTATAATACTGCCCCTATGTACAAGAATATAACTACTATAATACTGCCCCTATGTACAAGAATATAACTACTATAATACTGCCTCTATGTACAAGAATATAACTACTATAATACTGCCCCTATGTACAAGAATATAACTACTATAATACTGCCCTATGTACAAGAATATAACTACTATAATACTGCTCCATATGTACAAGATATAACTACTATAATACTGCCCTATGTACAAGAATATAACACTATAATACTGCCCCTATGTACAAGAATATAACTACATAATACTGCCCCTATGTACAAGAATATAACTACTATAATACTGCTCCTATGTACAAGAATATAACTACTATAATACTGCCCCTTATGTACAAGAATATAACTACTATAATACTGCCCTATTACAAGAATATAACTACTATAATACTGCTCTATGTACAAGAATATAACTACTATAATACTGCTCCTATGTACAAGAATATAACTACTATAATACTGCTCCTATGTACAAGAATATAACTACTATAATACTGCCCTATGTACAAGAATATAACTACTATAATACTGCCCTATGTACAAGAATATAACTACTATAATACTGCTCCTATGTACAAGAATATAACTACTATAATACTGCTCCTATGTACAAGAATATAACTACTATAATACTGCCCTATGTACAAGAATATAACTACTATAATACTGCCCTATGTACAAGAATATAACTACTATAATACTGCCCCTTAGTACAGAATATAACTACTATAATACTGCCCCTATGTACAAGAATATAACTACTATAATACTGCCCCTATGTACAAGAATATAACTACTATAATACTGCTCCTATGTACAAGAATATAACTACTATAATACTGCCCCTATGTACAAGAATATAACTACTATAATACTGCCCTATGTACAAGAATATAACTACTATAATACTGCCTCCTATGTACAAGAATATAACTACTATAATACTGCTCCTATGTACAAGAATATAACTACTATAATACTGCCCTATGTACAAGAATATAACTACTATAATACTGCTCCCTATGTACAAGAATATAACTACTATAATACTGCCCTATGTACAAGAATATAACTACTATAATACTGCCCCTATGTACAAGAATATAACTACTATAATACTGCTCCTATGTACAAGAATATAACTACTATAATACTGCACTATGTACAAGAATAATTAACTCCTATACAATATAACTACTTTACTGCCCTATGTACAAGAATATAAACTACTATAATACTGCCTCTATGTACAAGAATATAACTACTATAATACTGCCCTATGTACAAGAATATAACTACTATAATACTGCTCCTATGTACAAGAATAAACTACTATAATACTGCTCCTATGTACAAGAATATAACTACTATAATACTGCCCCTATGTACAAGAATATAACTACTATAATACTGCTCCTATGTACAAGAATATAACTACTATAATATCCCCCCCCCCCCCCCCCCCCCCCCCCCCCCCCCCCCCCCTTTTTTTTTTTTTTTTTTTTTTTTTTTTTTTTTTTTTTTTTTTTTTTTTTTTTTTTTTGTACAAGAATATAACTACTATAATACTGCCCATGTACAAGAATATAACTACTATAATACTGCCCTATATACAAGAATATAACTACTATAATACTGCCCTATGTACAAGAATATAACTACTATAATACTGCTCCTATGTACAAGAATATAACTACAAATACTGCTCCTATGTACAAGAATATAACTACTATAATACTGCCCCTATACAAAAATATACTATACCCTTGACAAGATAAACTACTATATACTGCCCTATGTACAAGAATATAACTACTATAATACTGCCCCTATGTACAAGAATATAACTACTATAATACTGCCCCTATGTACAAGAATATAACTACTATAATACTGCTCCTATGTACAAGAATATAACTACTATAATACTGCTCCTATGTACAAGAATATAACTACTATAATACTGCCCTATGTACAAGAATATAACTACTATAATACTGCCCCTATGTACAAGAATATAACTACTATAATACTGCTCCTATGTACAAGAATATAACTACTATAATACTGCCCCTATGTACAAGAATATAACTACTATAATACTGCTCCTATGTACAAGAATATAACTACTATAATACTGCTCCCTATGTACAAGAATATAACTACTATAATACTGCCCCTATGTACAAGAATATAACTACTATAATACTGCTCCTATGTACAAGAATATAACTACTATAATACTGCTCCCTATGTACAAGAATATAACTACTATAATACTGCCCTATGTACAAGAATATAACTACTATAATACTGCTCCCTATGTACAAGAATATAACTACTATAATACTGCCCCTATGTACAAGAATATAACTACTATAATACTGCTCCTATGTACAAGAATATAACTACTATAATACTGCTCCTATGTACAAGAATATAACTACTATAATACTGCTCCTATGTACAAGAATATAACTACTATAATACTGCCCTATGTACAAGAATATAACTACTATAATACTGCCCTATGTACAAGAATATAACTACTATAATACTGCTCCTATGTACAAGAATATAACTACTATAATACTGCCCTATGTACAAGAATATAACTACTATAATACTGCCTCCTATGTACAAGAATATAACTACTATAATACTGCCCTATGTACAAGAATATAACTACTATAATACTGCTCCTATGTACAAGAATATAACTACTATAATACTGCCCTATGTACAAGAATATAACTACTATAATACTGCCCTATGTACAAGAATATAACTACTATAATACTGCTCCTATGTACAAGAATATAACTACTATAATACTGCCCTATGTACAAGAATATAACTACTATAATACTGCCCTATGTACAAGAATATAACTACTATAATACTGCTCCTATGTACAAGAATATAACTACTATAATACTGCCCTATGTACAGAATATAACTACTATAATACTGCCTCCTATGTACAAGAATATAACTACTATAATACTGCCCTATGTACAAGAATATAACTACTATAATACTGCCCTATGTACAAGAATATAACTACTATAATACTGCCCCTATGTACAAGAATATAACTACTATAATACTGCCTCTATGTACAAGAATATAACTACTATAATACTGCTCCTATGTACAAGAATATAACTACTAAATAATACTCACGCCCTATGTACAGAATATAACTACTATAATACTGCTCCTATGTAAAGAATATAACTACTATAATCTGCTCCTATGTACAAGAATATAACTACTATAATACTGCCCCTATATACAAGAATATAACTACTATAATACTGCCTCTATGTACAAGAATATAACTACTATAATACTGCCCTATGTACAAGAATATAACTACTATAATACTGCCCCTATGTACAAGAATATAATACTATATATACTGCTCCTATGTACAAGAATATAACTACTATAATACTGCTCCTATGAACAAGAATATAACTACTATAATACTGCTCTATGTAAAAGAATATAACTACTATAATACTGCTCCCTATGTACAAGAATATAACTACTATAATACTGCCTCCTAGCTGAGAGGTTGTGTGTTTGTAGCTCTCCTGATGTCTGGAGCAAGCCCAGGGAGGGGCCACCCTGGGCGGGGAAGCTCCCCAGGCAAGGCCCAGGCTTCCCGGCCTACACTGGGACAAGCCTCCCAGGCCTCTCCTAATGGGAATGTTAATCCCAGAGCCACTGTCAGAGCAGTGAATGCAGCGAGCCAAAGCTGCAGCAGTTCTGTGAAGGAGGAAAAAGCCATCAGTAAAGTTTTGGGAGGAAAACCTTCTCCAAGTCCAGCAAAGAAGCAAGAAGGAAAAGTGTCGGTCAGTGAAGGGTTACAGCACAATGTGAAGTCAGGTAACTCCCCAGTCAGCAAGCAGCTCCTGCCAGGTGCACAGGTGAGATCAGCCCCAGCTGTACAGATCACCTCTCCTGCTCCCAGGCAGAGACGGACGTCTTTGGAAAGACAAACCATCCAGGAGAACTTACAGCAGCATGGCAGTATGGCGCGGTCAGGACGCACACGGTCGCAGTCAGGTGGCAGCAGTAAAAGTGCTGTGGAGCCTGGAGCCATGAAACCAGCGGTGGTGAAAATTAAGGAGACGTCTGGGTTCAAGCAGCCGGGGACATCGCTGAATGCAGGATCCCAGGAGGAGACGCCGCGTGCACCTGAGCTTCAGCTCGCAGAGGAGATCCCAGGACTGGTCAAGAAGTTCGGTGAGTTACAGCAGCAGAAAGACTCACTACAGATGCAGATAGACACTTGCTATAAGCTAAAGGCTATTAATCCCGGGAGTCATGATTTTTATGATGAGACTCTGAACACACTGGGTGTATTGCTGGCAAAAGTGGTGAGGGACATGGACTGCGTCCTAGAGAGGATGGGGCCCCTGGCGGAGACTTATAGGAACCAGGAACTGTTTAAGTCACAGAAGCAGAACTCTGCAGGTTCCAGGTCAGACATTGTCCCAGGTGGACCCCAGAAGCAGGTGCGGACAGTGCTGCAGCCTGCAAGTTTCTGCTTCCAAAAGGGGCAAATGCCGCACCAGCAGCAGCCTGTAGTACAGACCCCAGCAGACGTACCACAAGTCTCAAAATGCCCAGCAAAACTGCCTGCAGCAGATCCAAAGCAGAAGCATGTAGTGCAGATTCCAGCAGAGGTACAACAAGTCACAGAATGCCCAGCACAACAGCCTGCAGCAGATTCCAAGCAGCAGCATGAAGGGCACATTCCAGTAGAGGTACAACAAGTCGCAGAATGCCCAGTACAGCCGCCTGCAGCAGATTCCAAGCAGCAGCATGGACATTTTTCAGCACAGGGACTACAAGTCTCAGAATGCCATGCACCACAGTTGGGCAGTGGACATGTGCCGGTAGTTCCTGATGGTGCCCAGCAGGGCTCTGATGCTGGGGATAACCGGCTGTATCTGAGGGGTCGGGGGTTTGGGGGAGCACAGTATCTTTGCTGGACGCTGTGCAGTCTGATAGTGACATTGATGTTGATGATAACAATGTTCATGATGATGTCTGTGATTTCCCCCCTTTAATTCCGAGCACACAAGGTGTAGAAGCCCCCCCTGCTGCAGACCCTCACCCCGTCAGTCAGCCTAGTGTGACCCCGCAGGTTCCCCCCAGTAATGCCTGGAGTCGTGGCGCTCCGTCCTTCACCTCTGGTGCCAATTATACCGGCCAGGCGTTTAAACGGAGAAACGTCGTGCGTTTCCGGCACAGAGGTGCCAAGGAGGATCTGCCAGATAGAAGGTTTGTGGTCCGGGAGCTCTTGTGTCGCCAGATGGGGTTTGCGCCAGTCAGCATCTTGGCGGTGATTAATCTTCCAGACAGGCAGGGCTATGACGTCAGTTTTAAGCTCATGAGTGACCTGGACAGGTTTTGGTCTAATTTCCCCAAGTTTAGAGACACTGAGGGCTGGAGTAAGTTCAGCTTTATTCCTATCTCTAAGCCAGATACCGTTACGGTTAATCTCATCTTCTGGAATGAGTCTGTTCCCCCGCAGGACATTGTGGTGTGGCTCCGGAGGCATTGTGACCTGGTCTCTGACCTCACCAAAAGCAGAGACAATGATGGTATCTGGACGGGAGGGTGGAGGGTTTTGGTGAAACTGCGCCAGTGCGATAATATCACTGCCCACTTACCCAACTCCTTCTTTATTGGGAGGGAGAGGGGTGTGTGTTTCTATCCTGGGCAGCCTCGTAAGTGCTTCAAATGTGGCAAGGCGGGTCACCTGGCGAATACGTGTACTGTGGTGAAGTGCAACCTGTGTGGGGAGGTCGGCCATGTGGCTGCAGACTGCCAGAACATCAGGTGCAACCTCTGTGGGAAGATCGGTCACCCTCACAGGGACTGTCCTGACGCCTGGCACAATATCTGTAAGGACTATCCTGATGAGGATTTGGTGGCAGGGGCAGAGATTCTGGAGGAGGCAGCTTTACTGTCAGGGGAAATACTGGCCAGACCGGAGGCCCACCAGGGGTCTACTCAGGTGACACCAGAGCAGCAGGGTTCAGAGGGTGCACAGGGGAGTATGGAGGTTGTCCCTCAGGGGCAGCAGTCACAGGGAAGCATTACTTCAGTACTACCATCTGTGTCTCAGACTAAAAGGAAGAAAAAGGACAAGACCTCCCGTAAACCTGAGAAGGAGTATGACACTGGCCAAGGAGCCAGGAAGAAGGTCCAGAGTTCTGCTGGTGTAATGGACTTATCTAATAGGTTTGGTGTTCTGTCTGAGTCTGACGGTGATTTTGAGGATGACCTTAGAAGAATTGACGCAGAGTTTGATAGGGACGTAGAGGACTGTCCTCCGCCCAAGCGGAAGCCATTACCTGAGGGCTCTCGGGTAGAGTCTGAAATGGAGACCGGCGGTGACCAGAATAACTCCGACTCAGATCTGTGACGCTGTCAACCACATAATGTCCGAGCCCAGATAGATAAACTCATTAGGAAATGTTAAGTTATGGAAGGATGTGTCACTGGGTTGAAATATGATGTTTTTTTTTTTTGTTTTTTTTTCCAACCAGGTGTATGGACTCTTTAAGATAATTTTATATGTATAATCCGGATATGTAATGAATGTACAATCCAAGTGAATTTATTTTTGTATTACTGGAGGAATGTCAGTATATTTGTATTTGTTTGGTTTTTACAATAAAAATTGCCCCTATGTACAAGACTATAACTACTATAATACTGCTCACTATGTACAGGAATATAACTACTATAATACTGCCCCTATGTACAAGAATATAACTACTATAATACTGCCCCTATGTACAAGAATATAACAACTATAATACTGCCCCTATGTACAAGAATATAACTACTATAATACTGCCCCTATGTACAAGACTATAACTACTATAATACTGCCCCTATGTACAAGAATATAACTACTATAATACTGCTCACTATGTACAGGAATATAACTACTATAATACTGCTCCCTATGTACAAGAATATAACTACTATAATACTGCTCCTATGTACAAGAATATAACTACTATAATACTGCCCCTATGTACAAGAATACAACTACTACAATACTGCTCCCTATGTACAAGAATATAACTACTATAATACTGCCCGTATGTACAAGAATATAACTACTATAATACTGCCCTATCTACAGGAATATAACTACTACAATACTGCTCCCTATGTACAAGAATATAACTACTATAATACTGCCCCCTATGTACAAGAATATAACTACTATAATACTGCCCCTATGTACAAGAATATATCTACTATAATACTGCCCCCTATGTACAAGAATATAACTACTATAATACTGCCCCTATGTACAAGAATACAACTACTATAATACTGCCCCTATATACAAGAATATAACTACTATAATACTGCTCACTATGTACAGGAATATAACTACTATAATACTGCCCCTATGTACAAGAATATAACTACTATAATACTGCCCCTATGTACAAGAATATAACTACTATAATACTGCCCCTATGTACAAGAATATAACTACTATAATACTGCCCCTATGTACAAGAATATAACTACTATAATACTGCCCCTATGTACAAGACTATAACTACTATAATACTGCTCACTATGTACAGGAATATAACTACTATAATACTGCCCCTATGTACAAGACTATAACTACTATAATACTGCTCACTATGTACAAGAATATAACTACTATAATACTGCTCCCTCTTTTCACTCTGACAGAATACACAGGAGAGCACATAATAGAAGCACTTTTTATTGGTGTATTACACTTTGTTCTCATCTATATTGATTCCCAGGATGGGAGCGGAGGATACAGCGCCCGTGTGTATGGCAGCTAATTATTATGGATGGAGGATATCGCTGCAGGACATAGCTGACAGAATACTACACAATGATAGGGCGCAGTATATACCGTATACAAGCAATGTACTAATGTATCAGATGACTGTGCACATGAGCTGACAATCTACAAAGGTTCGAGGGAGTTTTGTAAATTGAAGTGGCGCCTTGCAGCGTCCTTGTAGTTCATCTTCCCCAGAAATACGCAGCAGGTGGGAGATGTTATCAGATTGGGAGGACGGAGTCAACATCCATTTTAATGGTCCGACGTGCGGTGACTTGTGTTCTGGGGGTGGGGAAAGTATTAGTGATCACTCCATACACAACACCGCTAATCAGAGGAACCTGACTGGACCCCAAACACTGTACAAAGCAAGCGAGGACAGCCTAATAACTATTGACGAGCGGTTTTGTTTTCTTCCAGAGCCGTACATTTTTCCACCACCGTCGCCATACGAGGGCTCCTGTATTATGGCGGGAAGAGCCGGGGTTTTAATTGACATCATTCATTTTACCATATAAAGCGCCGGTCAAAGTGAGGTTAAACTGTAAGAAAAAAGAAAAGCAATTCCTTTTCCGGGTTTTGTTTTCACAGCTTTCATTGTGCTGTAAAAAATGATTTGCTAACTTGAATCTCCAGGTCAGAACGATTCCGACGACACCAAACTTCTATTGTGGGGTTTTTTTTTCCTACTTCAGCGGCTTTAAAAAAAAAAAAATACAAAATTTTGCAAGAAAAATGGTTTATGTTATAATTTTTGCAAAAGTCAAAGTTTAGTTTTATTTTTTAATTAATGAATCTCTGTAAGGACTTTTTTTATTATTTTTTTTGCATGGCAAGCTGTCATTAATACCATTTTGGCATATATATATGACATTTTGATGTGACGGTTAAAAAGTTTAATATTTTATTATTTTATATAATTGATTTTATGAGATCAAATTTTTTTAAGGTTTTTTTATGGAGAAAAGAGTAGTGATTCAGCCTTTTATGCTTTTTTTTTAAATTAATTAATTTATTTTTTTAAATTTATTGCTTTATTAATATTTTTGTAGACTTGAATGTTCACTCGTTTGATCGCTTCTGTTATAGACTGCCGTAGTTTATTATATCGGTACATAGTAAAATATCACGCTGTCAGATATGGGTGGGCTTCACACTTGTACAAAGTTGCACCCAGCTCCCATGGCACCAAGCAGTATGCCAAGATCGTGCCACTGTTAGAGAGTCACAGCGTCATTCATGTGGTTAAAGATCGGCGGTTAGAGGCAGGTGCTGGCTGTATAACACGGCCGGCATCTGCCCTGTATGGAGCGGGCTCAGCTCCTGAGCCTGCTTCGTACACCTGGAACTGATTCATGGCGTAATACCATATCACAGAGCTATTTGGTGCTCACTTTGCTTGTTTTTACTCCCTCTGAAATGGGGTCATAAGAGATTTACTAAATTTTTGCCAAAAATGGTGCCATATCTGTCCGTGGGTCACGTGTTGAAGTCATAACGTGGGCGAGTTTATGGCCACAATAACGGGGCACATTGATTAGCGAGATGGATGTCCGGGCTCATGCGGCAGACAGCTGGCGGGCGCTCGGCGCGGGGCACTGTTACTATGATCCTCTCTGACAGGTGCAGGAGATTGATGGTATTTGGGTATGTAATCAGCAGCACAAGTCTGTGTTTGTGGAGGGAGGGGAAACAGAAGCTGCGAGAGATAGAGCCGCTAATCTCACGTTGATGCGCATTAAGGATCAATACTGGTTTATTTGATTTAAGTAGGTGTAATTTGTGCTACTCGTTTTTTTTTATGGTAACCTGTTCATGGCTGGAGCACAGCGGAGATAACGCAAAAAAATATTTTAGGTGTAGAAAACTAAGCTCTTCCATAACGAACACCCCCAACCATGTTATATGGAGCTGGTGCACTGGGCACAGTCATGGGGAACAGAGAAGGGTCTTCATCCTCCTATTGACATAAGACATGCTCACTGTCCAATGAGTGGTCTTATCCATGAGACAACATTGATTATGGGTCTCTTACTAATCACCATAGTGATGACACATGATCTGGGTACACATAATGCCTTTTCACAATCCCTGGGTGGCTCAGAGCTAATTTGTGAACGTATTTAATTGCGGAAATTAAATGGTTAACAGCTGGTATCTGTTTATTACACCCCGTACCGCTCGCACGTTGCTCTCAGTCCATCATCGTGTTATTCTGTTGTATCGGTGACCTATATTCCATTTATTGGCTGTAACTGCAGAATTGAGGTCACAAATTACAGTTGTATGAAAAAGTGTCTGGCCCCTTCCCGATTTCCTATTCTTTTGCATGTTTGTCGCGCTTAAATGTTTCAGATCACAAAACAAATGTAAATATTAGACAAAGATAACACAAAATACAGATATTTATTATTAAGGGAAAAAGAAATCCAAACCTACAGGGTCCTGTGTGAGAAAGTGATTACCCCCCCTTAAAACATAAATTACCTGTGGTTTATCACACCTTTGGGAAGCTGTGTTCACATTCCCTAGTAACGCCCAGGCATGATTACTGCCACACTTGTTCTCAATCAAGAAATCACTTAAATAGGACCTGCCTGACAAAGTGAAGTAGAGCAAAAGATCATCAAAAGCTATACATCATGCCGCGATCCAAAGAAGTTCTGGAACAAATGAGAAACAAAGTAATTGAGATCTATCAGTCTGGAAAAGGTAATAAAGACATTTCTAAAGCTTTGTGACTCCAGCGAACCCCAGTGAGATCCATTGTCCACAAATGGTGAAAACACGGAACAGTGGTGAATCTTCCCCGAAGTGGCCGGCTGCAAAAATGACCCCAAGAGCGCAGCGACGACTCATCAGAGGTCACAAAAGACCCCATAACAACATCCAAAGAACTGCAGGCCTCACTTGCCTCAGTTAAGGTCGGTGTTCATGACTCCACCATAAGAAAGTGATTGGGCAAAATTGGCCGGCATGACAGAGTTACAAGACGAAAACCACTGCTGAGAAATAAGAACATAAAACATCGTCTCGGTTTTACCAGAAAACATCTTAATGATCCCCAAGACTTTTGGGAGAATACTCTGTGGACTGACGAGACAAAAGTTGAAGGTGAAGTTTTTCAGAAAAAGATTATCATACCAAATCTATGCTTCCTGAATACTCAGGCAGTACATGGCTGCCTGAGGTGTCCTTCAAAGGCCATGGATGATAGGAAAGGACACCACGCCTGGTGCCTGAGCCAGGACAGATGAGTAGACTAACCTATTTTATCACTTTTAGGCTAAGGTCACACCAGCGTATTCTCTCTCATCCCAGAGAATCAGGCCGATGATCCGATCAGAGTGTGAGCATAGTGTGATCTGATGCTCTCAGATGAGAAGATGAAGAAAAGTCTAAGTTACTTACCGTTAACGGTATTTTTCGAAGTCCATGACAGCACCCAACGAGAGAGGGGATCCGCCCTTCAGGAACAGGAAACCTACAGATACAAAAGGGCGGCACCTCTCCCCACGCATCAGTTGGTTTACAGAGCACAAGAGGACTAGCCAGGTTAATGACAATCACAAGCTCTATATAACTTTATTGCGTAACGAAATTTCATTTATGTGAAATTTATAAGAGGAAGAAGTGCGCGCCGATAAGATAAAGGGAGGGTATACAAGGGGTGCTGTCATGGACTTCGAAAAATACCGTTAACGGTAAGTAACTTAGACTTTATTCGAAGCCATGACAGCACCCAACGAGAGAATTACAGAGAGTAATAACTATTCAGGGAGGGACTACAGCCTGCAGCACCCTTACCCCAAAGGAGAGATCAGAGGAAGCACCCAAGTCTAATCTATAATGATTATAGAAAGTGCTTGGAGAGGACCAAGTGGCGGCCTTACATATCTGGTCGATGGAGACTTCCGACCTTTCCGCCCACGAGGTTGCCATGGCTCGAGTGGAATGTGCCCTCAGTTTTTCTGGTGCTGGCCTGCCTTTTGAGGTGTATGCTAATGTAATAGCTTCCCTGATCCATCTAGCTAGTGTGGTTTTTGATACTCTAAGGCCCTTTCTGGGACCTTGGAAATAAATAAATAAGGCATTATCTTTTTTCCAGGAATTAGTAACAGCAAGATACTCTAAGAGACATCTCCTCACATCTAACGTATGGAGTTTCTCTTCTTTTTGGTTACTAGGATTAGGTAAGAAAGATGGTAAGACTATCTCCTGGGATCTATGAAGGTGGATGCCACCTTAGGTAGGAATGCCGGATCAGCCCTAAGTATCACCCTATCGTCCAGGATTTGTGTATACGGAGGAAGTCTAGAGAGTGCTTGGATGTCACTCACCCTTCGGGCTGATGTTAAAGCTACCAAAAAGGCAACCTTGATAGAAAGGGTTTTAATCGAGGCGTTTGAGATGGGTTCAAATGGAGACTCTGTCATAGCCGTGAGTGTTGTGAATGGACTTGAAATGAGTTCTGAGCAGAGGCTCCCTCTGGTGGTTACAAGCAGTACTGGACTGTCCAGTGAAGATTGTGAGGAGTTGGAATCAGGTGTTACTGACTGTCTTATATAAGGGAGTCGCCTTCCCATCAGGGTTGCCGGTGATCAATTGTTCTGATCTCACTCCATGATTCCTGTTTCCCTTGTAGCCTGCTGTGTCGTGACTGCATCTCCTGCTAACAGATAAGACATTTTCTTCTTTTTGTTTTTGTGCTTTATTTTTGCATTTTGTCCTGCACTTCTGTGGGGGCCTTCAGGGTCCCCTCAGGGGGCTTTTGCCTTCTCAGTTTAGTTCAGCCACTGATGTTTGTACTTTTGCTTTTTCCAGTTTCTTCAGTGGCTGCTGTTTTGATTTTGTTACACCAGAGAACTAATTTAGGTGGTAGAGGTCGTGTGATCTCAGGTGTTTTTGAAATTAGTAGAGTTGGTGCTTTGCAGGGTTTTTTTGGGATTGCAGTAAGTACCCTTCCTATCCTTTTCTATTTAGTTAGTTTGGGCCCCAACGTTTGCTCATACTATTTTCTGTCTGTGTCAGTATTTCTTCTTGTCTAACAGCCATTACATGTTTGGGGGCTTTCTATGTTCTTTGGGGATCTGCTCCGGGGCACATAGCTTTCCTATTTCTATCTTTAGGTGTAGTTAGTTTCTCAGGCTGTGACGAGGCGTCTAGGACCAACGTAGGAACGCTCCACGGCTGCCTCTAGTTGTGGTGGTTAGTCAGGGTACTGCAATCTCATAGATTCCAACTGCTCTGGTGTATTGCCTTTTTTACCTGCACTCCTCAGTTACCGAAACATAACAGTATCACCGGCCTAAAATTTAAAGTTGTATGGTACTCACAGAAGGGAAAAATATTGTGAAAGAAAAAACGGTTGTCAGAGTTGTCAGAGATATTTTTCTGTTTGTTGCATTTTTTTTTTCCCTCTGTATCTCTGGGTGCTGGGGAGGATTTTTTCTCTCAATGGAGTTTGCACAGTTGTCTGGCCGTGTGGATCAGCTTTCCACTGAGGTTCAGAGTATTGCTATCTATCTTGCTAGGTTGCCTGTTGTGGAACCTAGGATTCCCATGCCAGATTTGTTTTTGGGGGATCGAGCGAAGTGTCAGAATTTCAAAAATAATTGTAAATTGTTTTTTGCCTTAAAATCTAAGTCCTCAGGGAACGCAGCGCAGCAGGTTCAAATTGTCATCTCTCTCCTGCGCGGCGATCCTCAGGATTGGGCTTTTTCCCTGACACCTGGGGATCCTGTTTTGAGTGATGTTGATGCATTTTTTCAGGCTTTGGGGTTATTGTACGATGAGCCTAATGTCACTGATCAAGCTGAAAAAGCCTTGTTGGCATTAAATCAGGGGCTTGATGACGCTGAGTTATACTGTCAGAGATTCCGTAGGTGGGCAGTCCTGACCAAATGGAATGACGACGCTTTGGCAGCCCTTTTTCGGAAGGGTCTGTCAGATAATGTAAAGGATGTTATGGTGGGATTCCCTGTCCCCTCTGGTCTCAATGATTCTATGTCATTAGCGATTCAAATTGACAGACGTTTGCGTGAGCGGAGAAGTATGCGTGGAATAGTGTTGCCTTGTGAACCTGCTTCTGAATCCATGCAGTGTGATAGAGTGGTGTCTGGGGCACAGCGTCATGAGTTTCGAAAGCGCAATGGGTTATGTTTCTACTGTGGTAATGCCTCTCATGCTATTTCAGTCTGCCCTAAGCGGGGAAGACGTTTTGCACGCTCAGTTGTCTTGGGTAGTGTTCAGACTAAGTTTTTATTAACTGTCACTCTGATATGCTCTCTGTCCTCATTTTCTGCTCAGGCTTTCGTTGATTCTGGAGCAGCTATTAACCTGATGGATTATGATTTTGTTAAACGTTGTGGGTTTCCCTTGATACCCCTACAGAAGTCTATTCCCCTACTGGGGATCGATTCTACCCCTTTGGCTGAGAATAAACCCCAGTTCTCTACTCAGGTGATAATGAGGGTTGAACCTGATCATCAGGAGTGCTGTAAATTTTTGGTTCTGTATAATCTGCATGATATTATCGTACTGGGTTTCCCTTGGTTGCAGTCTCATAATCCTGTTTTGGATTGGAAATCTGTGTCTGTAACCAGTTGGGGCTGCCAATGTGTTAATACCAACACTCCTGTTTTTTCTGCCTCCCCCCAGGCTCAGGATGTTCCTGACTTTTTGATTGATTTTTCTGATGTGTTTAGTGAAAGTAAATCTGCATCCTTGCCTCCCCATAGGAGCTATGACTGCGCTATTGAATTAGTGCCTGGTAGTAAATTCCCTAAAGGTCGCCTTTTTAACTTGTCTGTACCTGAACATGACGCTATGTGGTCTTATATCAAGGAGTCATTGGAGAAGGGTCATATCAGACCATCCTCTTCACCCTTAGGTGCCGGTTTTTTTCTTTGTGGCCAAAAAGGATGGTTCATTAAGGCCGTGTATTGATTATCGTCTTTTGAACAATATTACTGTGAAATATCAATATCCGTTACCCTTGATTTCTGACCTGTTTTCCAGGGTGAAAAATGCTACTTGGTTTACCAAGCTTGACCTCAGGGGGCCATATAACCTTATTCGCATTAAGCACGGGGATGAATGGAAGACTGCATTTAATACCCCTGAGGGGCATTTTGAGTACCTTGTGATGCCCTTTGAGCTCACTAATGCTCCTTCTGTCTTCCAGTCCTTCATGAATGACATTTTCAGGGATTTTGTGGATAAATTTTTGATTGTTTATTTGGATGATATCTTGATTTTTTCCAATGACTGGGACTCTCATGTGAAACATGTTCGAACTGTATTCCAGATTTTGAGAGAGAATACTCTGTATGTGAAGGGATCAAAGTGTCTTTTTGGCGTACAGAGGATCTCATTTTTGGGATTCATTTTGTCCCCATCTGTTATTGAAATGGACCCGGTCAAGGTTCAGGCCATCTGTGATTGGGTCCAACCTACTTCATTAAAGGCTCTTCAAAGATTTTTGGGTTTTGCCAATTTTTATCGTAAATTTATTGGTAATTTCTCGGTTATTGTTAAACCTTTAACTGATTTGACCAAAAAGGGTTCTTATGTGGTGAATTGGCCTCCTGAGGCAGTCTCTGCATTTCAGGAACTTAAGCAGAGATTCACTTCTGCTCCTGTTCTACGGCAGCCTGATGTTTCTCTACCATTTCAGGTGGAGGTTGATGCCTCTGAAATTGGGGCAGGTGCCGTTTTGTCCCAAAGAGATCCAGAGACCTCTAAAAGTAACCCTTGTGCCTTTTTCTCTCGAAAATTTTCTCCTACTGAACGTAATTATGACGTGGGTAATCGGGAGTTATTGGCCATGAAGTGGGCTTTTGAAGAGTGGAGACATTGGCTGGAGGGAGCCAAACATCAGGTGGTGGTCCTTACGGACCATAAGAATCTGGTTTATCTGGAATCTGCCAAGCGACTTAATCCTAGACAGGCCAGGTGGGCCTTGTTTTTCACACGTTTTAATTTTGTGGTTTCATTTCTTCCTGGCACTAAGAATGTTAAGGCGGATGCCCTCTCGAGGAGTTTCCTGGCGGACTCTCCTGAGTTATCTGATCCTTCTGTTATTTTGAAAGAGGGTATAGTTCTTTCCGCCATCTCGCCCAATTTGAGACTGGCTCTGTAGGGGTGTCAGGAGGATAAGCCCGAGCACTGCCCTGTTGGGAAATTGTTTGTCCCGGACCAGTGGAAAAAGAGTGTGATGTCTGAGATTCATTGTTCCGCGCTGGCCGGTCATCCCGGAATTTTTGGTACCAGAGACTTGGTTAGTCGGTCCTTTTGGTGGCCTACCTTGTCTCGTGATGTCAGGGAATTTGTGCAGTCCTGCGGGACTTGCTCTCGCTCCAAGCCTTGCTCTCGCTCTAGTGGTTTGTTGATGCCATTGCCTGTGCCCAAGAGACCATGGACCCATATCTCTATGGATTTCATTTCCGACCTCCCTGTTTCTCAGAGAATGACCGTCATCTGGGTGATTTGTGATAGGTTTTCCAAGATGATACATCTTGTGCCATTACCTAAGTTGCCTTCCTCCTCTGAATTGGTGCCTTTGTTCCTTCAGCACGTGGTTCGTTTACACGGCATTCCTGAGAACATTCTGTCTGACAGAGGAGTCCAGTTTGTTTCAAGATTTTGGAGGACCTTTTGTTCTAAACTTGGTGTTCAATTGTCTTTCTCCTCGGCGTTTCATCCTCAGACCAATGGTCAAACTGAGAGAACAAACCAGACATTGGAGACTTATCTAAGATGCTTTGTGTCTGCTGATCAGGATGACTGGGTCTCTTTTTTGCCTTTGGCTGAGTTTGCTCTTAATAATAGGGCTAGCTCTGCCACTTTGATGTCTCCATTTTTCTGTAATTCTGGGTTTCACCCTCGATTTTCTTCAGGACAGACGGAGGCTTCTGTCTGTCCAGGTGTTGACTCTGTTGTGGAGCGTATGCAACAGATTTGGGACCAGGTAGTGGAGAGGTTGTCCCTCTCTCAGGAGAGGGCCCAGCGGTTTGCTAACCGGCATAGGACTGATGGTCCTCGGTTTAAAGTGGGGGACTTGGTCTGGTTGTCCTCAAAAAATATTCCTATGAGAGTGGCATCTCCTAAATTTAAGCCTAGGTTCATTGGACCTTATAAGATCATGGAGATTCTTAATTCTGTTTCTTTTTGTTTGCTTCTTCCAGGGACATTTAAGATCCATAACGTGTTCCACAAGTCCTTGTTGAAGAGGTTTGTTGAGCCAGTGGTTCCTACTACTGTGCCTCCTGACCCTGTTTTGGTTGAGGGCAATCTGGAGTATGTGGTTGAGAAAATACTGAATTCTCGTTTTTCTAGACGGAAACTCCAGTATTTTGTTAAGTGGAGAGGTTATGGTCAGGAAGACAATTCTTGGGTGTTTGCTTCGGACATCCATGCTAGGAGACTCATCCGTGCGTATCACAGAACTCATCCTGACCGACCTGGTTGCTCAAGTGAGGGTTCGGTGACCCCTCCTCAACGGGGGGTACTGTTGTGAATGGACTTTAAATGAGTTCTGAGCAGAGGCTCCCTCTGGTGGTTACAAGCGGTACTGGACTGTCCAGTGAAGATTGTGAGGAGTGGGAATCAGGTGTTACTGACTGGTCTTATATAAGGGAGTCGCCTTCCCATCAGGGTTGCCGGTGATCAATTGTTCTGGTCTCACTCCATGATTCCTGTTTCCCTTGTAGCCTGCTGTGTCGTGTCTGCATCTCCTGCTAACAGATAAGACATTTTCTTCTTTTTGTTTTTGTGCTTTATTTTTGCATTTTGTCCTGCACTTCTGTGGGGGCCTTCAGGTCCCCTCCGGGGGCTTTTGCCCTCTCAGTTCAGTTCAGCCACTGATGTTTGTACTTTTGCTTTTTCCAGTTTCTTCAGTGGCTGCTGTTTTGATTTTGTTACACTAGAGAACTAATTTAGGTGGTAGAGGTCGTGTGATCTCAGGTGTTTTTGAAATTAGTAGAGTTGGTGCTTTGCAGGGTTTTTTGGGATTGCAGTAAGTGCCCTTCCTATCCTTTTCTATTTAGTTAGTTTGGGCCCCAACGTTTGCTCATACTATTTTCTGTGTCAGTATTTCTTCTTGTCTAACAGCCATTACATGTTTGGGGGCTTTCTATGTTCTTTGGGGATCTGCTCCGGGGCAGATAGCTTTCCTATTTCTATCTTTAGGTGTAGTTAGTTTCTCAGGCTGTGACGAGGCGTCTAGGACCAACGTAGGAACGCTCCACGGCTGCCTCTAGTTGTGGTGGTTAGTCAGGGTACTGCAATCTCATAGATTCCAACTGCTCTGGTGTATTGCCTTTTTTACCTGCACTCCTCAGTTACCGAAACATAACACGTGAGTACTAAATTTAAATCTCAAGGCATAAATCTATTTCTGACTATGGGTCTCGATCTTGCTGCCCCCTTGATAAATCTACTGATCCAATAGTTTCCAGCTATGTTACAGTGAAAAAGGGCTCCCAGGGCAGAAACCTGCACTTTAAGGGTACTGGTGGAAAGACCCATATCTAACCCCTTTTGTAGAAACTCCAGGATCTGAGATATCGGAACTAAATCTCTAGCCGTAACTCCTGAGACCTGTAAAAATTTTCTCCAGGTCCTGGCATAAATCTTAGTCGTTACCTCCTTCCTACTTTTAAGAAGGGTATTTATCAATTCATGAGAAAATCCCCTATCAATAATGACCGCTCAAATTCCACGTCGTCAGATGGAGGCCAGTCACTTGAGGGTGGAACACTGGACCCTGGGACAGGAGATCTGGGATGTCCGGTAGAATCCATGGGTCGGTTATTGACATGGTCCTGAGGCTCGAGAACCACGTTCTTTTGGGCCAAAAGGGTGCTACTAAGATTACACTCGCTTTGTCCTTCCTGATCTTTCTGACTACCAGAGGAATCAGAGACAAGGGGGGAAAGGCATAAGCCAGAGAGAAATCCCACTGTATCAGAAAGGCATCCACTGCCAGCGGATTTTCTCTGGGATTTAGGGAGCAGAACTGTTCTACCTTCCGATTCCTTCTGGTGGCAAAAAGGTCTATGTCTGGTTGTCCCCATCTGCGCACGATCCTGTCGAAGATGACACTCTTCAGTGACCATTCCCCTTGTCTTAGAAGGTGGCGGCTTAAAAAGTCTGCGGTGGTGTTTTCCTCTCCTTTTATATGCAACGCTGGATAGAAAATGTCTTTCCGCCAGATGGAACAGACGTTCTGACACTTGCATGAGAGGACCAGATCGAGTGCCTCCTGGTGATTGATATAGGCTACCGCAACCTGATTGTCGGACAAAACTCGTACGTGATGACCCTGTAGATAAATAAGGAGTCTTAACCGCCAATTCTACTGCCGTAAGTTCTTTCATGTTAGAGGACATGTCTATTTGATGATGCTGCCATAAGCCCTGCACTACATAATCAGACATATGGGCCCCCCAACTGGTAGGACTAGCATCCGTGGTGACTACTCTGGTTATATCATACTCCCATGGCACCCCTTTGGATAGGTTACGATTATCCAGCCACCAATCCAAGGACTTAATTGTGGCCCGGGATAAAGTTAGTCGGCTCTCTAGGCGGTTTCCTAGGCTTTTATCATACTGCAGGACCTCAGCTTGTAAAGTTCTGGTATGAAACCGTGCCCATTGTACCGCAGGGATGCAAGAGGAAAGAGAGCCCAACAAGGACATGGCTTTCCTAAGGGACATGGTGGGGTTATTGGAGACATTTAGAATCTGATAGCGTAGACGTATTAGTTTGTCGGTTGGAAGACGGCATTCTTGTTTCTGGGAATCTAAGGTTAGGCCCAAAAACTGCTGTACTTGGATTGGTTGTAACCGAGATTTTGCGGTATTTAGTAGCCACCCCAACTGTTGTAGAACAGATATTGTTTTGTCTAACTGTTCCTGACAGTGGTCCGCTGTTTTGCCTATAATCAGGAAGTCATCGAGGTAGGGAACTATCAAGATGTTAAATTCCCGAAGGTGGGCCATCACTTCTGTTACAATTTTTGTAAACACCCGAGGGGCGACTGCAAGACCGAATGGTAGAGCCTTATATTGGAAATGTTGCAGTGAGCCTTCCAACCATACTGCCACTCTAAGGAAACGCTGATGGGATACATGGATGGGGACATGGTAATAGGCGTCTTTTAAGTCCAATACCACCATAAAACAGTTTTTAAACAATAATTTTATTGTGGAATTCACTGTTTCCATTTTAAACGGCCGTATTGTCAGGAACTTGTTTAAGGCTTTCAAGTTAATTATTGTCCTGAAGGAGCCGTCTGGCTTCTGGACTAAAAATAGAGGGAGTAAAAACCTCTGCCCTTTTCCATTTCAGGTACATGTATCAGAACCTCTTTACGGCATAAATCAAAAATTTCTGCCTCCAGCACGGCCTGTTCTGATAAGGAAGGCCGGATGGGGGTAATCTTAAAGGTATGTCGGGGTAATTCAGAAAATTCCAACTTAAGTCCTGAATCCACCAAGTTCAAAATCCAACTGCTGTTGGAGATTCTGGACCTGGCCGGGTAGAAGGCCGACAGTCTACCTCCTACCGGAGCCGCTAGTCATTTAGAAGTCTTCTTGGCATCCCGAGACGGGCCTCTGAACATATATCCCGTACCTTTCCTCCTTCTATCTTCCCATGTGCCTCGTTCCCTAGACGACCTTCTGCGATTAAACCTTTTTCTGCCGAAGGGACGTCTATATGAGGGGTTTGGAATACTAGGGAACTTTTTCTTATCATCCCCAGCCTTTTCCAAGAGTTCATCTAGGACAGGGCCAAATAAGTATTCGCCCTCACAAGGGATAGAACAGAGACGGGATCTGGCTTGGATGTCACCCGGCCAACATTTGAGCCATAGTGCCCTTCGTGCTGCATTTGATAAACTCGCAGCCCTGGCGGCCATCCTTACAGAGTCGGCCGAAGAATCTGCCAAAAAAGCTACTGCATTCTGAATGATCGGAAGGATTTTAATCATGGACTCTCTGGAGGCCCCTTCTTTCATCTGTGATTTTAGCTGATCCAACCAGACCATTACAGATCTAGCCGTATAAGTGGCCGCTACTGCTGGCCTCAGAGCTCCAGCTGACATTTCCCAAGTTCTCTTTAGAAAAGAGTCAGCCTTTTTGTCTAGTGGATCCTTCAGGCTTCCCATATCCTCAAAAGGTATAGAGGATTTCTTGGAGGCCTTAGCCACCGCGGCATCTAGTTTTGGGGCTTTGTCCCACTTATCCACCGCTGCATCTTCAAAGGGGTATCTGCGCTTGAAAGTTGGGGCTACCGAACCCCTTTTTTCTGGTTTTCTCCATTCTTTATTAATCAAGTTTTTTACAGAATCATTCAAGGGAAAGGCCCTACGTTTCTTTGGGTCTAAACATAAAGTCCTGTATAGACCTCTCAGGCTTTGTGTCCTCAATCCCCATGGTGGATTTTATTGATTTGACCAGTTTATCCATCTGATCTAGGGAAAGCAAAATCTTGTAGACTCCTCTTCCGACGAGGAAGATGAATGGGAAGGGGATGATGAAGTGGACCTCAGCGAATCTTCGCCTTTATTATGCCTGACGGGGGAATCTGAGTCCGAGATCCTCGAACCTCTTTTTGACTTAGATGATTCTCCTCTAGAAATGGCTCTCATCTCCGTTCTAATCATATCCCTCAGGTTTGAAGAAAAATCCGGAGTTTCTTCAGCTACCTGTAGGGAGTTCGGGGAAAATTTGTAAGGCATTGCCCTGTTTTGATAAGGACAAATGACTACCCCTACATTATTCTCCCCTACCGTCTGCTGAACACAAGGTTGACATAATCTTTTGGGATAGGCGTCGGGTAGGGGCTGACCGCAGAGGGCACATTCCCTATGTTTCGCTTTTCCTGCACACTTTTTTCCCTGATAAAGGAAACACAAGGGAGGAATAACTGCATCATCGGGTATACTTTCACGAAGATCCTCTTACCCGCCAGCAGTAATAGGTACTGGATCACGGGGGGGACCGGGTGATGATGATGCCTCCACAGCCCTGGAGGAACCTCTACGGACGGATCCATGTCCTTTCACCTTGACAGGCTGCGTCCTGGAGCGATTTTCCTGCTCGACATGCAGGCTCTGCTGCTCCGAGGGAGCTTCTGACCCATCCATGTTGGATCAGAAGCGCTGTGCAGCTGGGTCGGCCTCTTTATACCCCAGATATCCGGTACAGCAGCGTGTAGATGCCAGCGTTATGCCCCTCCCCCTCGGGTCTAGCCCGCCTCCCCTCCCTTATTGCAGCGCTCGTGCCCCCAGAGCTCACTAGCGAAACCGCTCCACAAATCGGAGTCGGTTGCGCATTCTAGCGTCGCAGAGAGGAGGAAACGCTGGCCGGCACCCGACTTCCGGTCCGGCGTCTCAGGCCACGCCCCCCGCCGCGCGTCATATCCGCCCCCGCCGGAAAATCGTAAGGACGCGCCGGTGGGAGGCGTAGAGGCGCCGAACCAGGCCGGGAGAACCCCCCGACGCTCAGCCCCCCGCGACAGCGCACAGGCCGGCAGCACCGCACATCCAGCAGGGAGGGGAACAAGCATCGAGGAGGGGGATGGCTCATACTTACCTGCCACGCCGGCCGGGAAGACGGGATCCACCGGACACCGCTTCCTGCTGCTTCGCTCACTGTCGTAGAGCCCTGCCCGGGCCCACCGTGGCGCTCCAGGGGTCCCCGCACCAGGTCGAGGTAGGAGACTGCTCGCTACCTGGGTCGACCTGTCGGCCTGGGATACGAGGAATATCTTCATCTGTAGGCTTCCTTGTCCTCCAGGAACAGGAAACCAACTGATGCGTGGGGAGAGGTGCCGCCCTTTTGTATCTGTAGGTTTCCTGTTCCTGAAGGGCGGATCCCCTCTCTCGTTGGGTGCTGTCATGGCTTCGAATAAAAAAAAGTCTCTATTTTCTCTATTCTGTCAGTCTGTGTAAATCGGACTGCATTCAGATGTCATGTGAGTGCAGTCCGATGTTTTCTACAGATTCATTGACACGCATGGCGAGGAACAACTCTGGCACGCCGCAAACTTTATTTCTGGGGGGCATAACTTTGGAAAGGAGGGGCACAGAAGAAAAAGACAAACTGTTCCAGAATCAGCGAAGCCCCACCAATTGGAGGATGTAAAGAAAAAAATTACTGAAACATCTTGTTTAAGAAATCAAAATTGTGCCAATCAAACCCCAGAAACGGTCATGATTCCGTGGTTAACTGAACAAACCTAAACCCAATTGTATAGAAATCCCCCGAAACTCATCCTTCTCTATTCCCATGGGTTCTGCATGACGTACCTTGTAGCTTACAATTGTCTTTTTTCTCTTTCCCAGAATTAATGTAGCCTACGATACTGAGGACACAGAAACAAACCTTAAATAGTACCCCCCTTTTCTTCGGAAAGACGCGATAGATTGAGGCGAGATATTCTCCAAAGAATTGGAACTGACGTCATCTACATCTGTGCATGAAACCCAACACTCCGCGACAATCGTTCCCGGCTCATGAATGTGAATCAGGGCCGGCAGCAGGGTCACGATCTGCGCACAAGTCCGGTGATGTCACTTTATCCTATTCCTACCATCCCTGGTGTGCACTGTGTCAAGGCCAGGCACCAAAACGGCGATATCTCACAAATCAATGCTCTAGAACGCAGATATAAAGAAACAAACAAGCAAAATAATTAGGAAAAAAGGATATTAAACATGAGGGCGGTCCTCTATTTATTTATCAGAGTAGTAAGAGTGGCTACAAAGTGCGTCTGTCACGCTGGAGGACTTTAACCGTCAGTACTTCATTTGTCCAGCGGAGGCACTGCTCAGAAATTGAACAGGTTCTCTGCCAAATTACAGTTGATTCACTCGATACTTTTCCAACAAAGTACCGTCCAAAGTGCGTGCACAAAGGGGGTCCATCAGCACAAAATGACTGTTCAAACCAAGCACGGGCGCACGGTGCACCCTTGGGTGTGGCAAAACAGTTCTTATCTAATGGTTTTACATTTATCTATGCTTCTGTTAATGCCAGAGCCCCAGGATTATATCTTGTGTCAGGTGTGTACATATCTTGTAGGTACACGTGACACAAAGTGTTGGCCATAAAAAAAAAAAAAAAAAACTTGTAAAATTGATTATGACTGGCATGATAAAATAAAAAAAAAGCAGTGACCTATATATAACAGATGGCACCGATTCTCGTGAATGGAGGTTGGGTTGTCGTTTTTTATGGTGGCACGCTGTCACTACGCACCTAGCATCTGTCCCGTATTCTCAGCCTCACTCGACTTTGCTGGGATTAATTTTCTCAGGATATTGTAGTCATTTAAAGGGGTTGTCCAGTATAGAAAACAAATATGCTTAAAATAAAAATCAGTGACATACTCGCTTTCCAGCAGTTCCGCAGATTCGGCACAGGCTGCTTCAAGGGTCTGCAACTACTTCGGAAGCAGTATTCGTCCATTCGGAAGTTAGAGGACTGCTGCAGCACTGACCATCATCAGTTTCTCTGCCCATGACTATTTATATGCATAGTAGATACAGTTGCAGTCAAATTTATTCACCTCTCAATTTAAATTAAATTTAGTTTAAAAATGTACAAATTTTCTACTAATTGTCAGTTTCTTCATGTACGGCATGACGTTTTCTCTTAGGATTTCCAGACACTCGATTGAAACCAATTCTTCCTGAGCCCAGTGGGGCTTCTATGACAGACAGAAGAGTGGGGGGGAGCTCTTCCCGGAGCCAGATGCCTTATAGCAAAATCCGAGTGTGAAGAATATTGGAGATATAATTTCATGGCAATCATTTGTATCCTATTTTTGTGCAGCAGGGACAGGAAACCTGGCTCAGCAGGTTGTCCAGAATTTTCAAAGCCTCAAGGAGAAAGCTGGCACCTAGGTCAGCTGGTGGTCAAGCCTCAAAAGGCTGTGACAGATCTCACACCTTTTGCCAGCTAAGCTAAGGACAAAGGCTTGCTTGCAATATAGAGTCATGCTGAATCGAAGCTACCATGAAAGCTCATAGGACATTCTAGAAACATACTTCCATAAGTAGTTATGGAGATAGTATACGTCCTAGCCATACATTGTGTATATTTCTGAGATCCCCAGAACAGGGCGAACGCCTTCCAGGATCTTAATCTGTTCTAGCACCCAAGGGTGGTAACTTAAAATGGCTAGGTAATAAAGCCTTGTTTGGTCTCAACGCATAGTAGGTGCCCGGATGGATCCAATATCGCCTCTCTAGGACAGTCCATTAAGCAGTTATGACCCATAAGTTATGGAGCTTTTAGCTGCAAGATGCAATGGGAGGGGATTTAGGTCCAGCCCAGGGGCAGGAGGGGAGTGACCCCAATGGGTTAAATGCTTGTGTAAAGCATGACCTATTACTTTTCTCTGGGGAGGTCACAACAAGTTATCGTGTGGGGAGAAGCTGAGGAACAGAGGGGACCACCAGCCTCCCATTTGGCAGTCCCTCTCCATAAGCCAGGCATTTAATTTGACTGGTAATTGACTTCTATTCTGCACACTTTTGTACTAATACTATTTGTATTTGCATATCTGACCATTGTATATGGATAACCATTGTGTATATGGTGTGCCCTTAAGGTGATTTAATATATAATTTAACCTTGGACTCCTGTTATCTCGGTCCACGAATCCACACGTTCGTGTTCTTGGCTTTAACTTTCCATGCTACCAAGGCTGGTTTCTGGCCCAATATAATCCCGTTAACGTACCGGACTTATATGTAACGAGAAACTGGTGGCAGTCCTACCGGGTTGGCAGGGCGCTGATTGACTGGTGCTAGTGTAAGGGGCTTTCTCAGGGTTGTGAGCGAGTGTGGTGCCACATCAGCGGATACATAGGCCACCCTCCCTCACTCCCCAGTCCCGTGTAGCCAGGGGGTGTCTGCGTAAAACTGTGCCAAACTGACCTTACATGCCGCCAAGGGGTGTGGAACGTCACAGTGCCAGTGAGGAGACCATACTGCGTGATCCTTCTGACGGAAAAGTGACCTTAGGCGGTGTGGCGAGTTCTTCACATGTGGTGGCAGCAGTGGGATTCTGCATGATCTCTCTGGGGCCATCCCACACACCGAGGTTTGAGGAAAATACAACAAATTGCCAGTATGAGATTTGGGGTCTTCAGCTGCACCGGGTTTGTATTATTTTCTATGGATATGCTTAGTAACTATATACAAAACAAACCCTACACATCAGCCAAGTTTTCATCTAATCCTAGGACTTGACCATAGAAAGTCATGCTTTCTGCTCAGCCCTAGAAGCTCTCTCCACGTCACCTGTCCCCGCACTTACGCTGAGCCTTCGGCTTAGTTTTATCTAATCCGTCATTGCTCAGTTTGTGCCGAGAAATCTCATAATGAATAGAGATGATTTCGTGTTATCGCCATGAATAATCAGTTGCCTATAAATAGGACTGCTCTGCGGTCACCTTTCCCGTAAACTCGGCCTGATCTCCCACCTGGGAAGCTGTATAGAAGGTCTCGCTGTGCCCTTATAAAGCTCCATCTCACCCCAACTGCTCGCTAATGTCCGGAAACTGTTCCCCTCACTGACCGGGGAGTGGGAGAAAGGTAGGGTGGCACAAACCTGGTGATAGGTTCTGTTTAAGTGGTTTGATAGAAAGTTTGAGCTGATCCCAGAGGAGCATGCATGGCTCATAAGTCTCCTCACTCTGACATGCCAGGCTTGGCTTGTCACTCACCACAAGGAGAAACGTTGCCCCTTAGACCCAGTCCACAGCCTCTCACCTAGCCAACTCAAAGCTCATACTTTGCACTGATGAGGGGCAACACCCCTGAAACACCGTGTCTGCAAACTGAGATTCTGGATTGGAGTTTTTAGTTTCTTGAAGCAGTTTTGGAAGAATTTTTGAAGTGCTTTGGAAGAGTTTTTCTTCCGGAAGTAATTTGTTTTTTTTTTGCAGACTTTTCATTGGACAACACCTAGTTTGGGTCGTTATCTTT
The DNA here is from genome assembly GCA_033576555.1 of Oophaga sylvatica. Taxonomy (NCBI): domain Eukaryota; kingdom Metazoa; phylum Chordata; class Amphibia; order Anura; family Dendrobatidae; genus Oophaga; species Oophaga sylvatica. The sequence goes on along the minus strand of JARQOD010000007.1, from coordinate 110,270,185 downwards.
ATGGAGCAGCTTGGAAGAAGCGTCGTGCACTTTTTGTTTTTTTACCACCAGGCGTTTTTCAAAACCTGAAGTTGAAAAAAAAAAACACTCAAAAAACACTGAACAATAAATATGAATAGAAAGTCTTTCCCAAAGTTTTTCAGGCATTTTTTGGGGGAGTGCACCAGCTCTATAAAAAAAAAAAAAAATCCTCAAAAACCTGCATGTGCACATCACCTTAAGTTATGTTCACACATGGCATTATTTTCTGCACTCTTGGAAGCAAGTGGCTGCATCTTTCTGGAAAAAAAAAATGCACCAGAAAAAAAATAATCCCTTAAAAAATGCGACGTGTAAACATACACTTAGGATATGACCAGTTCTTTTTATGTGGTTTAAGAAGCGGATGCACCCAAAAATCCACATAAATACCCTTTTCATGCTAAAAACCTCTTCCCACTGATTTCAATGATGGATCCACGTCGCTGTTCATAAAGCAAATTTTTTTGCAGTGGACACAAAAAAAAGATCTGTGTCCCTTGTTTGTTGCAGGGGGATGATGGCGGTGGCTGCAGTCACTCCTGAATATTTCATCCTGACGCTTCTCGCATACTGAGCAGGAGACGAACCTAAAATTCTCATCTATAAGCGATGCTTTCCCTGCACCCATTTTTTTTTTTCTCTGTGATATAAATCAAGTTTGCGTCCGTCCAGGGAAAGCAAAACGTAAGCTGGCATTTATAAAAAACAGAACAATGTGTCACTGCGAGTGAAAATCCACCCACACACGGAAGTCATTACTTGGAAGCCATAAATTATCACCTGCCACTATTCGCCTGTTATTTGTACGCTACCAGTGCCGAGCACGCCGGCCAGGTATACGGGCACCTTCAGAGGTAAATTACAAAGTTGTTTGTTTTTACAAGCAAATTTTACCCATTTAAAATGTACTCTGTCGGCAGGATTTCACCCCAAAACTATTCTTATCTGCATGTCGCCCTTTCAAAGACAAGCCCTTTAGATGGCCAGTGCGTTCCTCCATTAATGAGAAATTGGTGTTTGTATTGATATGCAAATGAGGCTGAAGAGCTATGGTAGATCTGAAGCCTCTGTCACTCCAGCTCTATTCCCCAGTCAGCACCACTTCTTTCAGCTTGACTAACAGCCTCCATGCTATCAGTCAAGCCGGAGGAGCCAAGAGTCTGTCAGTCAAGCAGGAGGATGCGGCGCTGGATGGGGAATAGAGCTGGAGTGACAGAGGCTTCAGATCTACCATAGCTCTTCAGCCTGCCTATCAATCCATAAGCCAATTTCTCAGTAATGGAGGAATGGACTGGCCATGTAATGGTATTGCTGGACTTGTCTTGAGTTACATGCGCATATAAATAGTCTGGGGGTGGTTTGAAATGCTGCTGACACATTCCCTTTAAGATGAGACATCTCCTTTAAAGGGGTGTGATACATGTGCATTGTATTGTAATGGGCTACTGCTTATGCTGTGAAACAGCCATTTGGACCACATGTAATAAGTGCATCATTCTTCCATTATCCCGTGCAAACCACACAAGGGACATGGGTCTTTGTTTCGAGGCCTATCCTGCGTCAAGAACATTCGACTGGATAGAAATGGAAAATTGAAGCAATGCAGAAGGCGGATATTTATTTTATTGGCAAGTGCTAATATATTGCAAAGTGACGTCAGTGATTTCCCGCAGACCGACGGCTCGTAGACCTACTTATCAGAAAGGTAGCGGCAATGCTGAATTTTCTGATTGGATCCCAGTCTGATCCATTGCTGAGCGGGACAGATGCCATGGAGTGGAGAGGATACAGAAAAGTCTTCAATAAATACATAAAAGGGAATGGCGGAGACATGTTAATATATATACAAAATAATAATGAAAAAAAAAACAATAAACCAGCCGAGAGGGATGGGCGATCCATTCTAAATCTGTGTCAGAGGCAGGAACTTTTGGTAGTAACTCTTGGTGACGTCAATCATGAGTTCCTGTGTGCACTCCGGGAGCTCTCCCGAGAACAGTCCTAAAAGCCGAAAGATAAAAGCAGAGTTCACAGCAAAAGTTTGCAGTTCATTTATTAGGCGTTACTATTAGTGATGAGCGAGTATGCTCGTAGCTCGGGTGTCCTCCGAATATTTGGGCATGCTCGGAGATTTAGTTTGTGTCGCCGCAGCTGCATGATTTGGGGCTGCTTGACAGCTTGAATACATGTGGGGATTGCCTGTTTGTTAGGAAATCCGCACATGTATTCAGGCTGTCAAGAAGCCACAAATCATGCAGCTGTGGCGACAGAAACTAAATCTCCGAGCACTTCCAAATACTCAGAGATCACCTGAGCGTGCTTGGGAAAACCCGAGCAACGAGCATACTCGCTCATCACTAGTTATGACTACTGAGGCCGGGATCAGAGATGCAAACGTACAGGTGGATGCACGCTAGACAGGTATCATGCACGTGTCCTAATGAGTAGGGTACGTTCCAGATACTGGAAGATCATGCAGGTGTCTTGTAAAGTACTACATCATCAGCGCCAATGTGAAAATAATCGCCGTTGGACAACCCCTTTCATACAGCTTTGATTGACAGCTATTTATTGTGCATGGGTGACTTAAAGGGATCTGGTCCCATTGCCAAACACTATTATCTTGCAGATATAGGGTTTACCTGCAGGTTAACAGTGTTTCAATGCTGCCTGAAAGCCTGACTACCTAGAGAAAATGATGTTTATTCCTCCTGGGAGCCGCCAGCTTTCAGTCATAGAGGAGCGCCCAGAGCGACTACAGTCCCGGCACTTTGATTGACAGCGTGCTCTGCATAGATGTGCTGTTCAACCAGCTGTCAATAAAAGTACCGGGATTGTAGCCGCCCTGGGACACGCTTCAATGACTGAAAGCCGGTGGCTCCCAGGAGGAATAAACCTTATTTTCTCCTTGCAGCCGTGCCGAACAGATGGCATTGGAACGCTATTAACCTGCAAATTAACCCAATATCTGCAGGTTAACAGCGTTTATCGACAGAACAAGTTTGACGCGAAACCTCATTCAACCTGCACTAAGCTCCTCGACAATCTGCACTCACCAGGGCAGCCAGAAAACACAGTAAATGGAGGGACCACCGTTTCGGGGGTAAGACTGTATTGTCCAATATTTTGCAGCAGTCCTTTAAGACACATCTCCGGCCCTGGATACAAGACAAGAAGTTATGAGACTGATAAACCACAATTTATATATTTTTTCACACTTTTCAATGTGATGCATGTGTCTTGTGGCTGGAGGGTGTTACATCCCTAATAAAACCCCGACAGGTTCCCTTTAAATCTACTTACAATGACGCAGTTCTTCCCTATGTGCACATAGGAGCCTATCTGTGCCGCATTCACCACGCAGTCCTCTTCTATAAAGACGTGGTCTCCGATGTGTAAGGGGAAAAATGCCACCCTGAAGGAGAAAAAGTCACCGAATTTACCAATCTTACAGAATCATATATGTCCATATAAGCCACGAGCGGCGGCGCTGGCTGTGTTGCCACGTGTGCCCAAGTCATGTGCTGCCATAACAGCTGGGGGCACACACACTTCTGGCCCTCAGTCTAATTACTGCCGCAGCTTTACCACCATATAAAGAGACTTTTTCATGCCGGCGACCTAATTTTCTTTAGATGTGAATGTGATAATTGGCGTTTAGCGAGGTGATGGGTTTTTTTCCACTGGCAGCAAATGGAACAAAATGAAAAGGCAGAAGCTGTTTGGGCAATTAGGGACAATAAGAAAGCACTAAGTATAACAGCATGTAATGGGGAGGCAGGGTCTGTACACTTAATGGGTGGCAGGCAGTAATTACTGCTGTAACTGGGGTCACGAGACTATACAAACACTTACACAACTCCGGGAGACCGGCCATCTCTTGTACCTGTTCATACTGTACAAAGGGAACAGTACTGTAGAGATAATGGATGGCAAAGTGCAAATCACCATTTATAAATGGCAGCGGAGACAGCGAGACAGATTATCGAAAGTGTGGTTAGGCCATTGATGCACTGCAATAAGTGGAGGGGGGTCTTTGTCTCCCTACAATAAGTGGAGGGGGTCTTTGTCTCCCTACAATAAGTGGGGGGGTCTTTGTCTCCCTACAATAAGTGGAGGGGGGTCTTTGTCTCCCTACAATAAGTGGAGGGGGGTCTTTGTCTCCCTACAATAAGTGGAGGGGGGTCTTTGTCTCCCTACAATAAACGGAGGGGGGTCTTTGTCTCCCTACAATAAGTGGAGGAGGGGTCTTTGTCTCCCTACAATAAACGGAGGGGGGTCTTTGTCTCCCTACAATAAGTGGAGGGGGGTCTTTGTCTCCCTACAATAAGTGGAGGGGGGTCTTTGTCTCCCTACAATAAACGGAGGGGGGTCTTTGTCTCCCTACAATAAACGGAGGGGGGTCTTTGTCTCCCTACAATAAGTGGAGGAGGGGTCTTTGTCTCCCTACAATAAACGGAGGGGGGTCTTTGTCTCCCTACAATAAGTGGAGGGGGGTCTTTGTCTCCCTACAATAAGTGGAGGGGGGTCTTTGTCTCCCTACAATAAGTGGGGAAGGGTCTTTGTCTCCCTACAATAAGTGTGGGGGGGGGGGGTCTTTGTCTCCCTACAATAAGTGGAGGGGTCTTTGTCTCCCTACAATAATTGGAGGGGGGGTCTTTGTCTCCCTACAATAATTGGAGGGGGGTCTTTGTCTCCCTACAATAAGTGGGGAATGGCAGTTCTAGCTCCTAAAATGCTGTCAGAATGCTGCTGAATAAAAAACGCCCACTGAAAAAGAGTAGATGGCTATTACAGAATATCAGAATTGGGACCGTTCTTGGACAGATTAGACTAGTCTGTGCACAAAAAGCAGTGTGACCTTGCTGTGGGGGTCGAGTGTACCAAGACCAGGATTTTCTACAAGTTTTCTTTAAACGCATACAAACAAAAAATACGGATTTTTGTGTTACTCACCGTAAAATCCTTTTCTCCGAGACACTCATTGGGGGACACAGGACTGTGGACTGTGGGTGTATGCTTCTGCCGCTAGGAGGCTGACACTAAGTAACATAAAAAAGGTTAGCTCCTCCTCCGCCGTATACACCTCAGCACTGGCCGCAGGCAAACCCAGTTTAGTGCAAAAAGCAGTAGGAGGCTAAAAAATAAATCAAGAGTTAACACAGATACAGTATATTCAGAAGAAAAAAACTGCTGATACCAATTTAAGGAGAATAGAGTTAACTCAATATAAAGCCAGCCGGCTCTTAGGGAGGGTGCTGTGTCCCCCAATGAGTGTCTCGGAGAAAAGGATTTTACGGTGAGTAACACAAAAATCCGTATTTCTCCTTCGTCTCATTGGGGGACACAGGACTGTGGGACGTCCCAAAGCAGTCCCTTGGGTGGGAAACCGACTCCACAGTGTAATTTATAACCAAGCATTGCTTATAGGTGCGCAACCGCGCCCTGAAGAATCCTTCTACCCAGACTGGCATCCGCAGAAGTCTGGGTATGGACATTATAATGCTTGGAAAAAGTATGCAGACTGGACCAGGTTGCTGCTTTACAAACCTGTTCCACCGAAGCCTGATGCCGAAGGGCCCAGGAGGCACCCACCGCTCTGGTGGAGTGAGCCTTGATCCCTGCGGGAACCACCGCGCCTCTGATACGGTAAGCCTCCTGAATGGCTAACCGAATCCACCTAGCCAAGGTTGACTTAGAGGCAGCAAGTCCCTTCCTGCGACCTTCAGGGAGGACAAACAGCGTGTCCGTCTGTCGAAAGGACGCCGTCCGAGATACATATCTCCTGAGTGCTCTCACCAGATCCAGCGTATGGAGAGCCTTCTCCACTCGGTGCGTCGGAGCTGGGCAAAATGAGGGCAACACAATGTCCTCATTAATATGAAATGAGGACACAACCTTAGGCAGAAAAGGTGGTGTTGGTCTGAGCACCACCTTATCCTGATGGAAAAGTAAGTACGGAGCTCGACAAGACAGTGCAGCCAGCTCCGAAACCCGCCTTATGGATGTAATGGCTACCAAAAACACCACTTTCCAGGAAAGAAATGATAGAGAAACTTCCTGCAAAGGTTCAAAAGGAGACTCCTGTAGGACTCCCAGGACTAGATTGAGGTCCCAAACCTCTAAGGGAGTCTTGTAGGGAGGAACTATATGGACAACCCCCTGAATAAAGGTCCTAACCTGAAAATTAGACGCAATCTTTCGCTGAAAAAGAACCGACAAAGCTGATATCTGTCGTCTAAGAGTACTAGGCGCTAGACCTGAATCTAGGCCTGCCTGGAGAAAAGATAGAATGTTCGGAATTGAAAAGAGGAGCGGGGAACAACCATGTTCCCTGCACCAAGTAAAAAAGACCTTCCAAGTACCGTGGTAGATGCGAGCCGAAACGGGCTTTCGGGCGTTAGCCATTGTTGCGGCGACCTTTTTAGAGAATCCAGCCCTGGTCAGGATCCAAGATTCAACGGCCAGGCCGTCAAACACAGGACCGCTGAGTTCTGGTGGTAAATTGGGCCCTGGGAGAGAAGGTCCACGCGCTCTGGCAGTCGCCAGGGTGTGTCGGTGAGCAATTGTACCAGCTCCGCGTACCATGAGCGACGCGGCCAATCCGGAGCGATTAATATCGCTGGAACCCCCTCTATCCTGATCTTTCTGATCACCCTTGGGAGAAGGGCTATTGGTGGAAACAAGTATGGAAGATGAAACTGATTCCATGGTAGGACCAGAGCGTCTACTGCAAATGCCTGCGGATCCCGGTACCGGGAGACGAAGTTGGGCACCTTGGCATTTATCTTGGAAGCCATCAGGTCCACATCTGGGGTTCCCCAGCGTCGGCATATCTGCTGAAAAACCTCGGGATGAAGCGACCATTCCCCTGACGCTATGCCGTGACGGCTGAGAAAATCCGCAGCCCAGTTTTCCTCGCCCGGAATGTGGACCGCTGAAATTACAGAGTGATTTACCTCTGCCCAAGTCAGAATCTGTTTTACCTCGTGCATGGCCGCCCTGCTGCGGGTACCTCCCTGATGGTTTATGTATGCCACTGCCGTGGCATTGTCCGATTGTATTCTGACTGGGTGGCCCGCCAGATGCTGGTGAAAATGTCTCAGAGCTAGCCGAATAGCTCGGATCTCTAAAATATTGATCGGGAGGGTCGATTCCTGCTGAGACCAAGTTCCCTGGGCTGTATGGTGACGAAACACTGCTCCCCATCCGAGCAGGCTGGCGTCCGTTGTGACAACCAACCAAAAATTTGGAGGAAACAACCGACCCTGTCGAAGAGTGGTGCTCTTCGTCCACCACATTAGAGTCTGTCTGACCTGCAGGGACAGACGACACCGAAGATTGAGGGAGTAAGGGCTCCCGTCCCATACTGCCAAGAGTGCATGTTGAAGGGGGCGAAGATGAAATTGGGCAAATGGAATAGCCTCTATTGCTGCCACCATCCTTCCCAGGACCCTCATGCAAAACCGGATGGTGTGAGGAATTGGTTGGCGAAGGATCCGTACCTCTTGACGGAGAACCAAGGCCTTGTCCTGAGGAAGAATTATCAACCCCTGAGCGGTGTCGAAATTCATCCCTAAAAAGGTGATCTTCCGAGATGGTACGGGAGATGATTTCTTCGTATTCACCAGCCACCCCAGGCGAGCAAGGGTGTCTAACGTAATGCTGACACTTTCCTCGCAGATTTGAAAAGACGGACCCTTGATGAGGAGATCGTCTAAGTAAGGCAGGATGACTACCCCCCTGGAGTGCAGAATGGACACAACAGCAGCCATGACCTTTGTGAACACCCTGGGGGCTGTGGCTAGCCCGAATGGCAAGGCTGCGAACTGAAGATGAAGTTTGCCGACGGCAAACCGAAGAAATCTCTGGTGAGGAGGAAATATGGGGATGTGAAGATAGGCATCCTGAATGTCTATTGATGCTAGAAATTCCCCTTTTTCCATGGCTGCAATGACCGAACGGAGAGATTCCATTCGGAAATGCCGAATTCTGACAAACCGGTTCAGTCGCTTTAGATCCAAAATGGGCCTTACGGTACCGTCCTTTTTGGGTACAATGAACAGGTTGGAATAAAACCCCTGACCCTTTTCGATCTCCGGTACAGGCACGACAACCCGCTGTGCCGAAGAGACTCGACCGCCCTGAATAAGGCGCGAACCCGAGATTCGTCCTTGGGAAGGCGCGAGGGAAAAAAACGATTTGAGGGAAGGCTGGAAAATTCTATTTTGTACCCCGAGGAGACTAACTCCCGGACCCACTCGTCGTGGGTAATCGATAGCCAAATGGGGCGAAACCAGAGTAAGCGGCCGCCTACTCTGGATAAATTGACCGGATTCTGCCTCCAGTCATTTGTCCGAATATCTCTGGGGTTTGGACCCTCTAGATCTTGGTTGTTGAGATCGTCCTCTTCCCAGAGGGTTGGTCCTGTAAGAGACCTGACGATCTCTGGCCTGACTAGGCCGACCTGAACCGCTGGAGGTAGCTGGCGCGGCCCAACCTGGGTTACGAAAGGCCCTAAAGCGAGGCTGAAGCTGTCGGCGAAAAGGCTGTTTAATCTTTTGCTGAGGAAGGAAACTGCTCTTCCCTCCCGTCGCATCAGATATAAGCTGATCCAACCTTTCGCCAAATAACCGACCACTCTGATATGGTAAGGATGTAAGCGATTTCTTTGAGATTGAATCTGCTCGCCAGGTTCTAAGCCACAAAGATCTTCTGATGGCAATTGCATTAGCAGCAGCTAGGGCTGCGCAATTTGCCGCATCCATGGACGCATTAATTAAGAAGTCTCCCGCAAGTGCTATCTGATTAGAAATCTCAGTTACTTCAGATGGTACCTCAATACCATGAAGCGCTCTATTTAGAGACTCCGACCAGGATATCATGGCCTTAGCAACCCAAGTCGCTGCAAAAGAAGGAGAGAGAGCAGAACCCGATGCTTCAAACACCGAGCGGGCCAAACCTTCAATCAGACGATCCGTTGGTTCCTTGATCGAGGAACCGTTAGGAAGGGAGAGGAGCGTTTTAGACGCCAAACGCGACACAGGAGGATCAACCGCAGGAGATTCCGCCCATTTCTTAAGAAGCTCGGGAGCAAAAGGATATCTAGTATTGAGAGCCTTTTGTCCTGCGAAGCGCTTGTCCGGTTTCTCCCGGTGGCGCTGCACTAGTTCCTCAAACTCAGGATGAGATCCAAAAACCTTATGAGCTTGCCTGGCTCTTTTGAAGGACACCTTATGACCGGAGGTCAAGGTGGACTCATCGTCTATCCCCAAGGTTTGATTGACAGCTTCAATCAAACTGTCAATTGTGTCCTGACAATTTGGTGCCTCCAAATTAAGGGACCCTTCTGAATCAGAATCCGAATACTGATCACTTGTCAGAGGTGAGGGAGAGCGGGAGACGGAACTGAAAGATGCCGAGGCTCCGGACGGCAAAGGCGACGCAGTGTGGGTTCGCTTCCCCTGCATCTGCCTAGTGAGAGCGCGGCCCCTGCAGGCCGGAGGTTCATGAGACGTCGCCAAGACGGGTGAACCACTGTCCCTGCTCCTATCGGGAGCTTGAAGGGACTCGATTGCTCTAGTCAATGATGCCACAGATTGAGTCAGGGACAGAGCCCATTCAGGGGGACCTGACGCACTGGGTTCCGTAATAGGAGCGGGTTCCTGAGCCCGTTCGGAGTCACAGGCTTCGCAAACCCGAGTAATCTGGGCGCGCGGAAAAGGGGACCTACAGGCAATGCATGCGGTATACAGCACCGTATGAGCTTTAGTTCTTCTGGACATACTGAGTCTATCACAGAGTCCGCAATGAACTGGATGTGCGACGGTCAGTGAAAACGGAGTGCAGAAGTAACAACCAGGCTGGAGGTAGAAGCACTTACCCCAGTCCTGTACCCCCTGCGTCCTTAAACCGCGTAGCAGTGCGTCTGGCTCCAAATTTTTCAAAAAGAGCGCCCCCCCTGTTAGGAAGGCGAGCTCAAGTAGCCGAGCCTTTAGGGGGAGGATCGAGAGGCGTGGCCTAGCTGTCAGAGGCCCGCCTCCAGCCGCGGCCTAGTCTCCAGCAAAAGCCGGGGACTAAATTTACAGCCGCGGCCTAGCATCAGCCGAAGCCGCGGCCTAGATTTCCGGCGGAGGCGGCCCCAAAACCAGAGGGCGGGCCCGCCGGAAGGAGACAATGCCGAGGGCGGATCCCCGCGACCGCGGCCCGCCCTCCGGCCGACACCGGACGCTACATCTTGGGCCGCGGCCTAGTCCCCGGCAGAAGCCGAGGACTAAATTTGCAGCCGCGGCCCAGCACCGCCCGAAGCCGCGGCCTAGATTTCCGGCGGAGGCCGCCCCAAAATCAGAGGGCGGGCCCGCCGGAAGGAGACAATGCCGAGGGCGGATCCCCGCGACCGCGGCCCGCCCTCCGGCCGACACCGGACGTTATATCCTGGGCCGCGGCCTAGTCCCCGGCAGAAGCCGGGGGCTAAATTTGCAGCCGCGGCCCAGCACCGCCCGAAGCCGCGGCCTAGATTTCCGGCGGCCGGCGCCGGACGCCACACCTCGGGCCCCAGTCCCCGGTCCTTGCCCGAGGCCCGCCGAAGCCAGGGACCTGACGCCCCCGGGGGGGAACACGGGCCAGGAGTGTACGTGTACCTTGGCTGGAATCCAGAAGTCTGAGCACCACCTTGAAACCTGCGGTGCTCCATGCGTGCGGCGTTTCTTCTCCGTTTTCAAAAAGGTGAGCCATTAGAGGGGGCTTCGTAGTAAAAAAGGTGGGACGGTGCAGGAACCCTAACTCCATCACCCCTTCAGGGGGCGAGGAGAGGGACCGTCCGCCTCCTTGCAGCACCGCAGTCTAGCATTGGTGGCGCAGTGGGGGCTGCACGGACAAACTCCTGCCTCTGTGCAACCTAGGGTTTCAATACCTCAGGGTGGACAGGGCTAAGTCCGGCATTCGTGTCCCACGTTGCGGGAGAGGATACGCTGGAGGCTTTACTCCACGTGCTCGCCCGTTGATGGTTTGGGGAGATCGGACCCTTTCAATAGGATCCGTCGCCCCTATCTCATCTTCGTGGGGAAGAAAAAAAAAAAAAAAAAAAAATGGTCTGGAAAAAGAACCAGACGTGTGCCTCCATCAGACACTAAGCAATAACTGGGTTTGCCTGCGGCCAGTGCTGAGGTGTATACGGCGGAGGAGGAGCTAACCTTTTTTATGTTACTTAGTGTCAGCCTCCTAGCGGCAGAAGCATACACCCACAGTCCACAGTCCTGTGTCCCCCAATGAGACGAAGGAGAAAAGCCTCATCTGCATTACAGCAGTGCCTCACCCTTTGCTGAATTTCTTGAAGGGTGGTCTGATCACGCTTCGGCTTTTGATGACGCAGTGTCGTCCCACCCGAACGTTCGCCAGGTCTCCCCTGATAATACAGTCATTCATGACTATTGTCTGCAGAGGGGATATAAGGAATAACATTGGATCGAGGAGCAAACCTGATAAATGGGAGATGAGGGAGCAGCTTCACACAGAAACAGTCAATGAGTAAATGCTCTAGTCAGTTTCCTTCTGCTTATGGCGGCTGGACATGCAGTAATCACTACGTTCTCTCATCCATTGCTTTCCCCTTCTGTCAGCTGTAAGTATAGTCTCCCTAATCGTACTCCTTCCCCCTCTTGCAGATGTAGTCACAGTCCACAGTAAGTTCCCTAGTCAGTCTCCTTCTCCCTCTGTCAGCTCTTTTGACTGTTTCCTTCCCGGTCTGGAAGCTGGAAATGCAGTCTCCACTAAATTTCTTAGTTTATCTCCCTCCCCCTCTGGCAGCTGTAAAAATAGTAAGTCCTATTGTCATTCTCCTTCTTCCTCTTGCAGCTATAATCAATTTCCACAGTAAGTTCCCTAGTCTGTGTCCTTCACCTTCTGTCAGCTCTATAGTCCCCAGTAAACACTTCTGTCACTTTCCTTTCCCCACTGGCAGTTAGAGTTGCTGTCCTCACTAAAGGCCTCCGTACACACTGGATAGCCGCCGGTCGATTGCTCGGACGACAGATATCTCCGACTCTCCCATACACATTAGACTGTCAGACACACCGGCCTATATCAGATATTTCGGCAAACTTTATTCCTAAATCGGGCACCTCCCCCCTCTGGCAGCTGTAAATATACTTCCCGATAAGTCCTCTATTTAGTCTTCCAGATCTGCAGATTTTATTCTGAAGATCCCATAGTTTTCTTCACTAGATAAGACTCTGTACAGTTTTATTACTGCACCGATTAAATATACCGTATTCTTCGATGATGGTCCCTGCACCTCATGGGGGGTCAGACTGTGACCAAATAATAAGGAATTGAGGGGAATCACATTCCATGGGAGTATGGTTGAGAAAAGAAGCCACGTCTATCCTCCCATTTCTCGGATTGCTAAACATTCAGTGCTTCTCATAGAGACATTTTATAGGGTTAGTCTGTATCTAAAGCAACAGCGCCCCCAGGTAGACAGGTTGTATGAAGAACTGCATGCTAAAAACTTTACAAACAGTCCAATTAGCAGAGCGTTTCACCCCTTTCAGGATCTGTGCTTGGTCGGCAGGTATCGTGTGCTCCTGTCCTAGTCTGATGGACATATTCCTGGTGCCTGATGATCGTGTGCGGATCCTGACAGATAACTGAGCGCTGTACATGGCTCTCATCGTCAGGACCAAAGACCTTTAATTGTGGCTTGACTTCCAATGTGTCTGCCATTAAACGCCTGTAGTTTCCTCACTTCTATCCACTAAATTATAAGCATTTGGTGCATAAAAAATAGTAATACAACAGTCGCCTGTTCATATGTGCAGTAAAATCCCCTTAAAGGGTTTTTCCACGTCTTCATAAATGGATATTGTCGGACAGTGCTTAAAAAATCAAGCACTTTTGCAATTTACTGCCTGTTAAAATTTATTACCGTTCTTGAGATATTGATGCTTTTCTTTTGCTTATAGCTCGTTGCCTAGGAGACCGACCACCGCTGCTGTCTAACTTGTAAGCGCTGCACTGAAGTGGGCTGGGATTAGGAGGTAACAGCACGCTCCAGCTTCAAAACGGTGCTTACAAAGCTCGATAAAAAAAAAAAGCTTGCAAACACGGCGCATGTTCTGCTGTCTAGCAGCGGCGGTCGGTCTCAAGGCAACAAACCATAAACAAAATAAGGTTTAATATCTCATGAACGGCTGAAGATTTTCAGAAGAAGTAAATAGCAAAAGTGCTTGTTATTACGAGAACTATCCGGCCCCTCTCATTTATCAACACGAGAAATACCCCTTTAAGGGGTTGTTCACTGCTAGACAACCCCAACGTGCAGGACAATATAATAATAAAAAAAAAGCATACTATGCTCCTGGACCAGCACCGCTCTCCTGTAGAGGACTTCCCCTTTAATTTTTTAATTTGATTTTTAGACTGCTGTAGAAAATATAAGATTAGGCCCAAGGGCAGAGGCTGGCACATTATCACTCACCTTGCCATTAAGGACGATATTCTGGCTGCCGCACAACACAGATTGACGGCTCACTTTATTCCCAGAGGCCTGAGGACAGAACACGCAAAAAAGTTTTACATTAAAGGGATTGTCTTATAGGATATTGATGATCTATCCATGAATATGGAATCAGTTGGGGTCCGTCACTCACCGATCAGCTGTTATAAGCTCTGAGAATAGCAGCTGCTCTGCAGTAACAGGAAACGGCTGCTACATGTTGAATGGGCTGCAGCACTGTTCAATAAGTGAACATACAGGAGGGGGGGACTTGTAACAGCTGATCAGTCGGACCCCCACCTATCTGATATTGATTACTTATCCTAAGGATAGGTCACTAATATCGCACCGTGATTGGACAACCCCTGTAAAAATGCCTCCTTCACACACTTCTTTTTTCCACATTTTTCTATTTATGACGTAGAGTACGGACCGTGATGCACTCACTGTCCGCAGCGTGATGCACTCACTGTCCGCAGCGTGATGCACTCACTGTCCTCAGCGTGATGCACTCACTGTCCGCAGCGTGATGCACTCACTGTCCGCAGCGTGATGCACTCACTGTCCGCAGCGTGATGCACTCACTGTCCGCAGCGTGATGCACTCACTGTCTGCAGCGTGATGCACTCACTGTCCGCAGCGTGATGCACTGACTGTCCGCAAGTCTCCGGACCCGAATGTGACGGTCTCATATATGTTTGTGAGGCTGTCAAGTTCCAGGCAGAAAAGACTGGAACACCCAGACTGGACATTGGCAGCGGAAGGCGACGTTACGGAGTTCGTATTGGTTTTTTTATGCCAATTTTCCACACCTGTAGATCCACAGGTAACCTGGGTCAGTCCCTTCTCTGTCCCTGTGCACAATGACAGTGCGCTCTCTCGCCGGCTCAGATCCAAAGTAACAAGACAGAAACAGAGCGCACTGTTTTTATATTTATATGTGGTCTGTCTCTATTCTGGATATCTTATTAATGAACTTGTGTATTTTTAAAGGTGATCTTTGTTTGCTTCTTTTCTCTCATGTAATTAAGAGTGCACTGTCAGTGCTCCTTGCAAGACAAATCCCTGGCTTGCACGGCCGCCTCCGTAAGTGAAGTCACTGCAAACTGGGTAGTCGTCTTACAACCTGCATTGACAGTGCGCTCTTTTGCCGACTCATTACTATTGATCTGATCTGGCAACAGAGCGCACTGTCACTGCTCACGTGTCGCACAGACTATCCTGCTCAGAGCATCAGTGATGATGCATCGTTACAGCGAGGTTGCAGGTGCTGTGACAGCAGCCTCTGCCCCCCCTGATGACGCTTAGTATGAATATCCCAGGATGCACTGGGGATTCTCAAACAAAGCTTTATAAAAAAGGAAGTAGTAAAAAGAACAAAACAGATAGTGTACAGAAGGGCAGGGAATGTATAATCTTAGTGTATTAGAAATTAGTTTAGATTATGGCATTGTCTAGATCGGGATTTAGGAGGAAAATTAATTTGCATTTTGGGCCACCCCTTTAATTACCGGTTGTCACCGCTGCATTGACATCTATGAGAAATCCTCCAACCTGCAGGACAATTTCCACAGCGCGCGGATGACATTTTCCATTCAGATTCGCCCATCACTTCCGTCCCCTACTGACACACATCTATCCAGCGCCCGTGAATTAGGAGCCCCTTATCGGCCCCTTCTCCACCATTAACCCCTTAAAGGGATTATCCAACTCTGAGGACAACGCATGTCACTGTGACTAAGGAAAAAAACGTAACCAGTATACATTAAAAAAAATATCACCCGGTATACCTCCTATAGCCTCTATGCAGCAAAATGAGTCAACTGAGAACCGTCAGCGAGCTCCTTCTGACAGGACAGCCTGGAACTGTTTTTTTTTAACGAAACCCAATTGCAAAAATTATTTTTAGCCCCAAATATATACATTTAAATTAAAAAAAGTGTCACTAAGGGAGGACAATAAAGGTTTCACCCAAAGCACATGACGTAATCAGTCACACATACAGTATGCAGGATACAGAAATATGACGTCACAGATATATCAGCCCCCATTCACACGAGAGGATGTCGGTGCGGTTATTATATATCCCCTCAGTATCGCACTCACAGTCTCTATATACTCCGACTTGTTATACAGCAGCTCGCTCAGCTCCATGGCTCGGCCGGCGTGACGTCACCTCCGCCCTGACCGCCGGGGAGTATCACGTGACGCGGTCATGTGACCTGTGGCGCGCTGAGGAGGACGCCGGAAGTGACGTCGGCCGGAGAGCAGCAATGGCGGCCGCCTGTGTACGTACATGGGGGGGAGAGGTGGAAATAGCCCCTGACCTGCGTCTATGCTCGAGTTATACCGCGCATTGCATATGGCGCTACTAGTATTACACTTAGGAAACCTAAGAGGGTTTTGTGAGAAAATGCTGACATTTTCCTTAAAGCTGCTTTTTTTACGTTTTTTTTTTTTTGCTAAAGCAATTGTTGGTATCATGTGACCGCCATAGCTGTCAGCCAATGGGACGTCACGTTCGGTGATCAGGTGACCTAGACACGCTCCGTTGGGCAAAGCAGTCACGTGATCACCAATGATACGTCAGCCATGTTGTTTCCTGCGGGGGCCGTGGGGTCGTTATATGACCCCGGTGTTATTTTTTAATAAAGTTACACATTTGGGGATTTTAAAGAATCAATTTTGGTGAATTCCTTTAAATCCCCTTTCCTTCCCCCGTGGTGGGTAGATTCCGAATGCTGACAGGTATCCTGGGCCGTAGGATGTCATCAGAGCCATGATGGACAGCAGCGGTGGTCGGTCTCCGAGGCAACGAGCTGTAAACTAAAGAAAAGTGTTAATTTCTTAAAAAACGGTATAGTCAGCAAATTCCGAAATTACTTTTATTTAGAAGGGCTACCGACAAAATCCGTCTGTGAGGATGTGAGTAGCCCCGGATCGATGTATACCTGTCTCATCCGTAAACTCCCACCGTAAGGACCTGCATCCGTCTCAGAAGTGGCTCCATTTCACCCGCCGCCGAGAGGCGTCTGTGCATGCGCAGCTTTTGCTATTCATTTGCTCAGGTCCCTTGAAAATTGTTGAGAAGACGCAGCTTTGTGTTATAGGTCAAGTTTCTGATGTTTCTTTTTTTTATTTTTATAGCAAGAAATGGAAAACATGCCGGAGAGATATCTCACCTTAGAAGAGAAGGCAAAGGTACTGGACGCTTGGGGCGCATTCACATGTACAGAATTTCTGCTGTGGAATTCCCACTATGCATCGGAAAAAAATTTGAACTTACCGCTATGGAATATAATGTACCTTCACATCACAAAACAGTTGCCCAGCAAAATCAAACAAAAATTCTTGATTAGAACAGCAGAAACATCCAATTATAAAACTGATAGATCCATTAAAAGCCGTTCTGATGGTTCATATGTGCATCTCTGACGCATTTCCAGCGCTGCTGACTCCCCTTAGGGGGCTTTCACATTGCATTCTGCATCCCCATCGGGGCATATGTCCAAAATCCCCCGCAAAACGGGTCCGGACGCATGCGCCGACAGGGCCATAGACTGTAATGGTGACGGCAGAGTGATCGTGCTGTGCATAGTTTTCGGGAGTGTAGGTGGCCACTCAGATGTAGTAGACTGTGTCTCAGTGTCTGAAACACAGAAAAGCACAGTAAAACAAACATATAAAAATACTCTGTTGTAAAAAAGTAACAGTAAACAGCAAGTGCTGGTAAAAAGATGATAAAACACAGGGTATTTGATTGATACGTTTTTTGCAAAAAATGTATGCTAAGCCGCTCTACCAAACGTCAAGGTAACCCGTATCAGAGCAGTCCCTGACTAATGTATTTGATCCCTAACTGATGTATTTAAAAACCTGGTCATGTGTATAGTACCTATATGAGCAGGATTCAGAAAGGTAATGTCCAATGTGGAGAATGGCCTTTATGTGCATGGCTCACAAAGGATGGGTGGAAAACCTCCCTGATCTTGCAAAAACAAGAAACCAATTAAAAAGAAACGGCTTAGTATACATTTTTTTGCAAATAACATCAACCAAATAGCCTGTGTTTTATCATGTTTTTACCAGCACTACAGAGTATTTTTATACGTTTGTTTTACTGTGCTTTTCTGTGTTTCAGTCTTCCGGTGGTGTGAACACTGTCCCTACAGGGCTTGTTCACTGTGTGCATGGCTCATGTGTTTGTATTTCTGTCTCAGTGTCCGCCTACTGTAGGTGTACATTCCCTAAAAAAGTGCACAGCAGAGAGCACGTTCATTCTGCCGTCACCATTACAGTCTGTCACCATCTGCGCATGCGTCCGGATCCCGTTTTGCGAGGGATTTTGGACTTATGCCCCAATGGGGACGCACAATGCAATGTGAAAGCACCCTTAATCATAGAGAATATACCAATGCAGTGTTACAAACAATTTAAAACCAAAATCAACCGATCAGAAACATGATGCAAATATATAAATTGCATGCACATATTCTGTTACTGTAACATACAAATGTTTACGATTAATACAATAACATCATATTGTTCCGATAATTCATTCCGTTAGGTTGTTTAATGTTTAGTAGAGATGAGCGAACGTGCTGGGATAAGGTGTTATCTGAGCATGCTCGGGTGCTAACTGAGTGTCTTCGTCGTGTTCAAAAAATATGTTCCAGTCCACGCGGCTGCATGTCTTGTGGCTGTTCAGCACATGTAGGGATAACCTAACAAACAGGAAATCCTTCCGTGCGTTGCAGCTGTCGAACGCATTGCAAAGGTTGAAATTTATGGTGAAAATTGATAGCGATGAATGTCAATTTCTGTTGCAGATTTTTTTCAGCTGCTTCTGGGTTAGATTTAGGTCGTATTTCACATATAGAGCACAAAACCATTATAGGCTGTGGGAATGTTCACATGTCCTTGTTTTATTGTGGACCAAGAGTCTAAAAAAACCCACAAAAATAAAGCATGACATTTTGTTAACCGAATCGCAGATTAAATGTGCACATTAAATTCAATGGGAGCATGAAAGAAAAAAATAATTGCACACTGATGCCATCCCTGTTTCATCCATGTGCTCTGTTCCGTTGTGGCAGTGTTTACCCATTTTGTTGCGGTCTTCCCGTTCGGGTGCTGTATTCTGGTTCTGTCTTCCCTATATTTTTGCATGTAAAAAAATAGATGCCCCACTGATGGTAGAAATGGGCAAAAAATGACAGAAAAATGGATCCAGCAACTGGTCTTGTTTTTTATGTAAAAATCCTACAATGTGATTTTCTGGTTTTTATTTTTAGATTCTGTCTCTCACAGGTGAAGTGTACCTACAATAAAAATTACAGACCTCTCCATTCTTTGTAGGTGGGAAAACGTGCACGATCGGCAGTGAATCAAATACCTATTTTCCCCACTGTATGAGTCTGTGATTATACTTTAGTGTAGTTTTTTGATCCGTCATTGGGGGTCTCTAGACCCAGACTTTCACTTATATGAAGGAAGAACATATTATAAAAAATAAGTGATAGGTAAAATACTTAATAATTCCTCGCACCTCCTGTTTTATTGCCTTCTGATTTTGTTTTGTGGGCTCCATTACAAACATATGTCACACAAACACCTTTCTTAAAATTGTAAAACTAGGCTGCATTGTGTGACCATTGGGATATTTTGGTGCTCAAATTCAACAACAGAATTAATATGGATGACTTTGGTGAGATAGGAAAAAAGCCGCGCTCGCCATTCTGTAAAAGAAGTTCCTTTATTATACATACATGAAAAGCTTGCGTCGCGGTGTGGACCACAGACGTTTTGCTTTGCACCACTGATTCAATGAGTTGGTCCACATCGCTGCCCACGTCCCCCTGCAACCAAGTTTTTAATGCATCTATAATAACTTTTTACGGGATGATGAGTGCCACTTTTTTCCCGTACATATGCAAATGTTCCACTAATTCATGCCCACGTCGATAAGACAGCGAATGCACCTGCCCCCATTAAAATTGCATCTGGATACTCTGAAAAATTACAACTCCATTTTTTTTCCAGCTGAAGGAAAGACTCGCATTGCTGAAGAAAGAATATAAGAAGACCTTTCATCGTTTGCAGGTAAGCATTAGGCTGTCGATGATATGGGCCTGTGTGCATGCTTGTGCCCATACCCGCCAATACCAATGGGTTCACATTACAGTCTAATGTGTATGGACGCCCCCCGATTGATCCCGCGATAGATGATATTGGGGGACAGAAGGATCCGGTATGTCTGATCTCGAGCTGCCAATCCTTGTCTCGAAGAAATAAGCAACTACTGGAGAGCTCAGCCTTTTGTTTTTATGCCTTTCTAGAAATCCCAGAGAGCCGAGAGGGTGAAGACGCACATCAAGAAGACGATAGAAGAGCAAAACCGGTTATTAAATCAGGAACTGTCCACCAAACAAGACAGTGTGTCTGTACCATCAGGTTGGTGGTCTGTACACATTAGATGGATTGTGACAGTGTGAAAACAGGAGTCCATTCTGACCTAATGCTATTTACACTGCTGGGAGGTTGTTGCAGTGTTCAGTCCAGGCAAAATCTGCTCTGTTAAGTAGACTCCTTTTTAAATGTGGGCATTTGCTAGTTACCCTATTGCATATACTGTATCAGGGGAGTAGCATTTCACCATGACAGGATCCGTTAGTCTATAGATCCTCCCGGACCATCCAAGTGTGCACATGATCCATATTCATGGAGGGGAGTAAGCTGCTGCCTGACATCTCTGGTTGCAGCTTACCACGGTTTACATCCAGTATGTCCGACCTTTCTTTCAATCCGCCTGACGTTAGGTATCAGGGAAGAGTCGGCATACCACCATGCCATGGTCAGCCAACATTCATCTAAGCTGTATGGACAACTGTCTTGTCCTTGACAGCAGTGACTTAGCTCTTATCTATCATGGTACATTGTGCCAAACCTTCAGCTGCAGAAGTAGAGCTAGGTCAGATTTCCTGTCTCTGAAAGTAAATTCTGAATATTTCCAGTCACTGACAACAAGAAAGATCTTGAGAATTATGAAAAGTTGCAAAACTAAAAAAAAATTAGAACATTTTTGTAACTTTATCCTACATATCTATTTTTGTAGAATTCAAAATTTCTTTTAAATGTTCTGTTTTTCCGATGAGCAGACAGAATATGTTGTTTTCTAGGTCCTCACGCTAACGTCAGTAGCGTTACTGGAAAAGTCACCGAGTCATCACAAAGCGTTGACCCTCCGTTAGCAGAGAAGGAGAGGAAGCAGTCAGTCAGCTTCAACTTGGATCCAGAAATCCTCCAGGGTGACAAGGCGTCCTCGTCCTGTTCTGGAAGCGAAAGTAGCGGTCAAGAGCCAAGTGCAGCGAGCAAGACGGAGGCGGGCGGATCGTCCAATCCAAACCATGGCAAAAGGAGTCGGCTGAGATTAAACAAATCTGCAAGGCGGGTGTACACAGAGTCCATGGCCAACAGTAGTCCAGAAGGACGGCATAGTCGTAAAGAGGTCAGGAGCACAAAGGACTCCGCACTCTGCCTTAATGAAGATGGACCCCTAAAGATGAACACAACCACTTTTAATTCTATGTCAAGATGTGTCCAAGTGTCTCACGAGTGTAAGAATGACCTTGATGCGAATGGCTTTGTACAGCAGCGTGTTATCACCGAGGACGCAATTGTTCCGGCCTCACCTGTGTTTAAGAAGTGCCTTACAGAGGATTTTACTACTAATATAAAGTCTTTTTCAGAGAATATAGAAGATTTATATCCCGAGGAGAAGGATGCTGTAGATACAGGACAGGAAGGAACCACAAACCATTCTCCAGATAGCAGCAGAAGTAACAATATGCAAACGGGTAAGAATCCAGCACCCAGCGATACAGATAAGACCCAGCAGACGGGTGGAGGAAGGTGTCAGGAGCCCATATTGGATGCTACCTGTGATCTCTCTGCCCTAACACGGGTGGTGGAGACCTCGTCTTCATCCCCCCCTGTGCTGACAACCACTCAACTACAGCACTTAACCTCCTTGGAGAGTCCCCTCCGGTGGAGGAACAGCGTAGCCCACTTGATTCTTGCACTTTGGTGGAAGGGCTTTTATTCCCAGTGGAATATTATGTTAGAACGACCCGGCGTATGACCAGCTGCCAAAGAAAGGTGGACCTAGAAGCCGTTATCTATAGCCAATTGTGGGGCACGGCCAGGAAGGGGACAAGAGGTAGAGAACGTCGGGCCAGCACCTCCTCTACTCCTACTCTGCAGATCACTGGCACCCCTACAAGCTCCAGAAGGTCCAGGCGAGGTAGGAAATCGTGTCCTGCGTCTGTGTCTTCTGCTTTTAATCACATATCCAAGAAGCTGGAATCTACTTCTGACAAAAAGCCTCAAAATGATGGGACCAAAGGTGTAAAAGAGACGTTTCTGGAGAAAGAAGTGAGGTGCGAGACATGTGCAGAAAATCCAAGGATGGAAGAAGGCGTAAAGAAAGCGGAGACTGTGACTGAAGGCAGGGAGGCGTTCATAACACAGGATGGTGATGGCTACAGGTTACGTGATGTAACTCCCCGCACAGAAGGGGTTCAGAGACGAGTATATAACCTCAGGACCACCGCAAAAACACGCGAGACAGGTAAAAATAGAAAAATGATTGGGGATAAAGGGGGTGTGATCTGCCGAATAGTGAGTGCAGCTCTGGAGTATAATACAGGATGTAACTCAGGATCAGTAATGTAATGTATGTACACAGTGACTGCACCAGCAGAATAGTGAGTGCAGCTCTGGGGTATAATACAGGATGTAACTCAGGATCAGTAATGTAATGTATGTACACAGTGACTGCACAAGCAGAATAGTGAGTGCAGCTCTGGAGTATAATACAGGATGTAACTCAGGATCAGTAATGTAATGTATGTGCACAGTGACTGCACCAGCAGAATAGTGAGTGCAGCTCTGGGATGTTGTACAGGATGTAACTCAGGATCAGTAATGTATGTACACAGTGACTGCACCAGCAGAATAGTGAGTGCAGCTCTGGGGTATAATACAGGATGTAACTCAGGATCAGTAATGTATGTACACAGTGACTGCACCAGCAGAATAGTGAGTGCAGCTCTGGAGTATAATACAGAATGTAACTCCTTATAAGTAGTGTGATGTTTGTACACAGTGACTGCACCAGCAGAATAGTGAGTGCAGCTCTGGATTATAATACAGGATGTAACTCAGGATCAGTAATGTAATGTATGTACACAGTGACTGCACCAGCAGAATAGTGAGTGCAGCTCTGGAGTATAATACAGGATATAACTCAGGATCAGTAATGTAATGTATGTACACAGTGACTGCACCAGCAGAATAGTGAGTGCAGCTCTGGAGTATATTGCAGGATGTAACTCAGGATCAGTAATTTAATGTATGTACATAGTGACTGCACCAGCAGAATAGTGAGTGCAGCTCTGGAGTAAAATACAGGACATAACTCAGGATCAGTAATGTATGTACACAGTGACCTCACCAGCAGAATAGTGAGTGCAGCTCTGGGGTAGGGTTAAGGTTACAAGATATGTTAGGATCTGTAATTGCATAATGATCTACATGTTATGAGGTGACCTAGGAAGGTGTTGATATTTTTACATCTGCATCCTGTCTTCTGATAATGGCTTTTCTCTTCTTTTTTCCGAAGCTTCGCCCTTTTGTATTTTCGGCAGCAGGCCTAATCTGCTCCATCTCTTGCACCATTCAGACATCACAGATTTCCATTTGCCAGATGAAGACTTCGGACTCCTAAAACTCAAAAAGCTGCAATCCATTAGTCTCCTGCAGCGCTTTGTCACTGAGCCAAGTAAACAGAAGAAATACTATAAACAGGCCGATAGCATCGACAACTCCACAATGCCAGCTTGTGACATCTCGGCACTGCTATGTGGATCAGCTGCAGTCTGCACGTCTGCAGCTCCAAAACTGGCAGCACTCAGACAAGCAAAAGATGATTCATTTCTTGACAGCAACCAAACTACGTTACGTGACAATGAAGCTCTACATGGTCGGACGGCATCTCAGACTTTCATTTCTAGGGAGGATCCGGAGGGTGTTCAGTTCTCGCTCTCAAAAGAGACTGATGAGACCTTCACACCTTGTTCTCCGGTCACCAATTCCCTCGAGCAGGTCTTTTATGATGCCCCCGGACATACTGCAGTTTGGGAACCCACTTATTCTAGTACAGGCTCGGACACTTGCGTCTTGCAAGCTCCTTTTGTATCCATAGAGGCTGTTACTCCAGTGCAAGGTGTTGCTCTAGATATGAACTCCCACTCAGAGACAAAGCCATCGCTCAGTGTCCCTAGTCCTGCTAAAGAAGTGACTTGTAACGTCATCCTGTCGACGTCCATGTGTTCTGTCCCAGCAGATACTCACACAGAGTGCGTATTTTCAGGATGTACCCCCGGCCTGCCTATGTTAGGTTTCACTCCAGCTGCTTTTTCGTCTCCTGCTCTTTGTGAGGAGCAGAAGTCACCAAGAACAAGAGAGCTCCCTCCAGAGGAGAGCGTGCCATTGAGTAATGCGGATGAATTGGTGGCACAGGACGATGACGCTGCCCATAAGTTCAGTACTTTATCGTTACCTCCATCAGGGGGCGAAACTCGGGCCATGCGGAGAAGAAAACCTGTCTTCAAGAATATGAAGTAAGTTCTGTGACGACACATCGATGGATACATGGCAGACGGTGCCCATAATAAGACAAGTTATTCTTTCCAGGAAAGTACGAACAAATTGGATCAATTTGACGAGGAGGGAATGATGGGAGGCGACCATCTACGTCTTGTCTCCGAAATTAAGGTAAGAACATGTCCAGCTTGGAGCATATTTGTCTTATCTATTTTATATCTATCTGATAGACGTATAGATAAAAAGATATGGGAGGTAGCTGATGGATGATAATTTCCGTTTGCAGGACGCGTGCGATGGAGGGCCTCTCGTAGACCTGTGTTCTCTTTGGTGGGATTTTCCTGGATGCGTTGATCTCTGCATTGTATCGGCTAGTGAATATTCCGTCCACCTTTGGAGACCTCAAGAATTTTGCAAATGGAAATGCGTTCACACCTGGAATTTTCCAGAGGTGAGAGGATGACAGCGGCCGTCAACCACTGAGCACCTTTGTCGTAAGTCATATCGTCTTGTGATTTTCTTTCTTCTGATTGTAGATACCTGTCATCCAAATTCTCCCATTGTTCCAAGAGAAGAACCTGGTGTGCGTGGCTCTGGGAAATGTGGAAATTATGGACATCTGGTAAGTAAAAGAACCGAGAAACATGGTAAGGGTCAAAACCAAAGAACCATGAAACCCAAATTTAACAGGGTTGTTAGAAAATGTACTAAAGGAAGGCAATGGTGTAAATTTTCTACTGTTTCTTCCAGAGCGGCGTGGCGGCTAGCCCATGGCATGGTTCACTTCTCCACCACAGTGCGGTCCTATGCCACATATATTCTCTTTTCTGACAAGTGCTTATATTTTGCACAGGGTGCTGGCTTCAAATCCAGAGCTACTTACCTGGGAGAAACAATTGGTCAAACATGGGCTCACCAAGACTGCCCAGGGTCTATCCCGGCACCGGTTGGTCACCTCCAGCGGGGAAGGAGGCTGTCAGGTGGTGGAGCTGTGGCAGCTGGCTGAAGATGGAAGGTGAGGAGATAACAAAAGACCTGACTTTGTCTGGAAGTAATTACATTTAAAGTCTTAATTTTGGGATATTGGGACTTGGATTAAAGGGAAGCGATCACCTGATTCCTTCTGCCGAAACTGCTGAGGAGCATAAATCAGAGCCGGGTTGCACAATTGCAGCCAGGTATAATTTTCTCTGAAACTCTGCAAGGTTCCTGAGAGATATAGTGGAAATATCTAGTTTGGCGCCCCTCTTGACTGTGTCTTACCATCAGTTGATTGACAGGTCTCTTGTTAAGAAGGGGACCTGTCAATCATGTGGACCAGCGCTCAGATAAGCCGGACGAGTCAAGCTTCTGTCTATGGTTATTAGCCGGTTTTTCAACTGTATGCATGAATCAGGAAAAGTTCCCTTTAACAAACAATCCACATGAAAGTATACAGATAAGATAAGCTTGGATTTAGTGGACGATAGTGTACACTCCCTTGTTTTACAGTGTGGCTGGTTCCCATACTCTAGTGGCCCCTAAAGACCGCGTTGTAGCTTTCTCAGAAGTGGACGGCGAGAGGGACGCTCTGGTGGGATCTACCGTGGACAACCATCTAGTTCTCTGGTGAGACAAGTATTGAAAAAATATAGTAGCATTCCACTAATCCAGCATCTGTTTATCCAGAAAACCAGTTAATTTGGTGTCAATAAATGGGTTATTCCCATCAAAAATATAGTTCACACTTCCTTAGGGTAGATAATAAAAGTATGATCAGTGATTATCTGACTACCAGGACCCCCCCCATCCTGTATATCAGGGGGTCCTGTGTCCCACATGTGAGTGGGCGCAGTAATGCTCATGTGTGACCACTTCTGCATTAGGTAATACTGCCACTTTTGATGTAATGCACCTTCATAGTGATGCTTTCCTCATTGTGTGATGCAGGAACTCAGTGAGCGGACACCTCCTGGGCACATTTTACATAGGAAACATCTGTTCTGACATCACTTGTATAAGCGCGACATCTGACTCGGTGAGACCTCTGTCCCTTATGATTTTTTGTGTATACCATGTTTTATTTACTTTTAACCTGATGGCAACTTAGCACCAAAAATTTGCAGTGCTTGTTCCTGAGTTTTTATCCTGCTCTATTGTTAGGGGTTAAAGCTCCTGCAGTAGAACAGGAGCGGATCCAGTGTCTGGCCGTTTATTACCTCTTGTGTATTGTCTGTTGATCGCTATATACATAGCGCTCACTAAGTGTCATACAGTGGACAGAAGCATCAAAAGTGCCAGTGCTTCTGTAGGAACCTGGTGATCACCAGGTCTTTGCTGGTATAGCAAAGCTGCTGGGTCAAGGCTGTTTTCCCCTGTAACTGGGACACCTTTGAATGCCCCAGTTACAGAGAGTAAAAAATTAAACATAGCATAAAAAATGTTCCCCAGAGATTTTTTAAGATCTCTTGTCGGTCAATTTATGTAAAAAAAAAATATAAAAACATGTATAAGACACATAAAAAGAAAAATGAAAGCTTGTGGAAAGAGGACAGGTAAAAAAAAGTTGGCTGGTCATTAAGGGGGTTAACGAATGATAGTGAGCAACTCAGTGTTACAAAGTCAATTAAGGTCACAAACGTAACACTATAACTAGGTCTCGTGAAAGATTCTCTGGTGAGGGTCACGGTAACCTGTGATTTTATCCAAAGCAATAGCGCTACCTATGAAATACCTATAATGGGAATCTGTCAGTAGGATCAACCTCCTAAGCCGTCTATATGGATATGTAGGTCATAGGAAGCTGAATAAAATGATACCTTGGTATCTGTGATCTGATGTTTTATTTTGGAGAAATCCACATTTGTCTTCATATGCAAATGAGCTGTTAAGATCTATGGGCTGGACATAGATCTTAACAGCTCATTTACATATTAAGACAAATGCGTACATTTTGGTTTTCCCTCGTCTTGTTCCAATAGCCATAACCTTTTATTTTTCCATCGTATGGGCAACAGACTTAGAAACCTGGTCTGTGGAGCCTGCGAATAAAGAATGGGAAGCCATGTCAAAACCTGGAGGTCCAGAAGTGTCAGACAAAAGGGTAGTCAGAATACAGTCGTATGTGTTAACCAGGTGAATTTGAGCTTATAACTGGCTACAGGAAGAGAAATTCATGAGCTTAAATAGTCAACAGCCCCACCTATGGCTAACAGCAAGTGGAACCAGCACAAACCAGGAGTTAACTCTCAAGCTCCTAGCCTGGATGGCACCACATGTCCCAAAGATGTCCATAGGACCACTGCGTTGTCGCGTCTCTCGCAATAAAGGCGTCAAGCAAAGTGGGCAGGCAGCGACACTGATGTCACACACTTATGATGACTTTGTTGTTTGCACGACGAGTTGTAGTTTTGAATGACCACATTCACTTTACCATAGAACACACAGGAAAATAGGGAAAAAAATCTTGTGGTATTTAATTGATGGAACAGCTGCAATTGGAGCTAGCTCTGGTCACTGCTGCCACGGGCAGTTGTTATCTGCCCGGTAGGGTGCGGGCGCAGTTCATGAACCTACACCATGTGCCAACACCCTGACTGTGATGTACGCTTACGTAAGATGCAAAAAGTAATTTAAAAGGAATATTTTGCTTTGTTTTTCTATTATTTAACATGTGTTTGTTCTTCATTTCCATGCCAGGGGTTGTTATTTTTAGTTGTTGGCAGCTCGCTCAACAAACCCCTTGAGATCAACGGGAGCTGTGTATTCAAACTCCTCGCCACCAATCCCCATGGAGGAGCGAGCGCTCTTATTATGGCCTACACGCTACCAGACAGAGTCAGTAGTAGGTAAAGATTCTTGTCACGCTGTGTAATGTAAGTCCGTTCTTTTCAATAAAGGGATGTGCCCAACTCAGAAAGTGGTGGCATGTCACTATGGCTTCCTGATCATGGAGGTCTGACATCTTCCCCTGAATCCTGAGAGTAAAGGAGTCGCTGTACTGCACCTCTTAAAGGGGTTATCCGAGACTATAATTTTTTTTTACTACAGGCCTAAGAACTAACAGGTCGCTACCTATTTGCTTGTTGTGAGCTGCTCCGATCTCTGCTCAGAGTGGTCAGCGACCGCTCCTGCTGCGATTCAGCCGCTTCCGCTGATGTCACATTGACAGAGCATCGGCTTCTCTTCTGCTCTGTTGACGGGACGCCACTGCTGATTGACAGCCCGCTGCCAAACTGCAAGGTGCCGGCTGTCAATCAGCATGACGCTGGCAATCGCCCCATCAACGGAGCAGAAAAGAGGCCGCGGCTGTGTCAACGTGGCATGAGCAGAAGCAGCTGAATAGATTGCAGGAGCGATCACTGATCACTCTGAGCCGGCATCGGGTACAACAAGCAGGTAGTTAGCATCCAGGGTTTAGGCCCATAGTAAAAAAACAATGTCCTGTACAAGCCCTTTAAGGATTTTTCTCTTCCCAGGGCCATTCTCAGCTACCCGGTGAAGGGGGTTGTCTGCAGCTCCTCTCATAGTGGGGTGGCCATAAGCGCCACTGTACAGGATCTGGGGGGTCTTAGAGGTCAGGCAGCCTGTGATCATGACCTGATGGCATTTCCTAGCCACTTGCTATTACTAAAGTGGAAAAACTTTTAAAGGGGTTGTCATGTGAAATCAATGGACTGGCTGTGTAATGCGGAGACAGGATGGGTCCTCCAGAGAAAGGCAGAGTTGCTTTCTGAAGCTGCTCTTGTTCCATCTCTATTTCCTCACATTAATGCTGAATAGCTTTCCTTTGTTTCGGGTTTAGATTCCTGGAAGGCGACGTGAAGAAACAAAGAGCAGCGGCCGTCTTGTCCTGTGGAAGCATCGCACTGTGGGATTTATCCAGAAGCCATTGCTCTGCTGTGCTCCCTCCAGACTGGGATACACCCTGGTGTCTGGTACGATGGGGTAACGGGTCTTCATGGCTACTTGCCGGACGAAAGGATGGAAGCGTCTGCGTTTATGAACACGCAGACTGCGGCTGACAAGCTTCACGTCTCCGAGCCCTTTTGCACTACGCAGAGATTTCTGCTACACTGGTGCCTTTACATTTGGTGACATTGTCAGATTTCCTTTGGACAAGCTTGATATTCTACAGCAAACAACCTTTGGTGGATGCAAAACTACAATCCCCAGCATGTTCTGGCACAGTGGGAGCTGTAGTTTTGCAGCTGCTAGAGATCCACAAGTTGTAGAACGCTGCACTGTATTTATGGAAGGCAGTGATGAGACTTCTCCAATGTCACCTGTGATGGATAAGAACATCTACACTGGACTTACACTTTAAGACATTTTCTTAGGAATTACTGATCCTTATTTGAATCCGGGGCACTGTGACCGTCTTTTAAAGGGATCCTGCATCATTTATAATAGTATCTGGTCTGCAGGCACCAGGCTACAGAATATAAGCTGGTCACATACAACATGGCAGGTTCCCTTTAAATCGTGTAAAGGCAATCAAAATACTCTCTTTGGTTTGGTCATGGAGAGACCGATATAGATCTTGATAAGTGACCGGCACACAGAACTGCTGCCCCCGCTCCGTGCCAGTGATCTGTGGTATGGGGTATGGTACGGGCGCAAAACATCAGCATTAAACAACGTATTCTGGTTCTGCAGCTGCCACTAATACATTAGAGGGGTTATCCAGTAAAGATAACTTATCACGTATCGGAGTTTTTCCAGCCGCCTCATAGGGAATGAATGGAGGCGTGTGCACTGCGATCCATTCCAGCAGGGTCACATGAGCTCTTATGCAGGAGATGCTTCAGCGTTCAACTTCTGCCTCTTCAATAATAGCCCTGAATCTGCCGACTGCCTCTCCTACCGTCAGATCTGAAGCTGAGGAGGGGATGCCGCCAGGAGCACCAACGGGAGATGCCCTTTAAATTTTCCTATTGCTCCCCTCTTGATTTATCACAGTCTAAAATTGTATTAAAAGAGCACTAAAAACTTTTATAGCATTTACTTGCATTGTATGTAAAAAAAAGTTTAAATATTTGGTTGTTGGTGTACAAGTCGTCTTTTTTTTCTACCGTTGTGCTACACACTGTTCTTTTATAATAAAATTAAGGATGATAAGTGAATTTGTCTGTTCTGGGCTTGTGACTAATCTACATCCCCTCTTAGTGTTAGTTCCTATACCTTGGCTCAGGTACCATAAGTACATGTGTTGAGGTGACATGTTTATTGCCCTAAAAGACAATCTTCAGGGTACAGTATGTAGCATCGGCTTGCCTGCACACTTCCCTCCTCTCCCAGCAGGGACCCCGACTCACTCACCGCTTTGTCCCCTGTCCCACACTTCCTTCTCCTGTTGCTTGGGGTCTCCGCACGGCTTGCAGATCTCCAGGCCCTTTGCTTATGGCGCGCACGCTCCTTTCTTGCTACCCGAAGTTCCGTCCTCCTTAAAGCACACACCATCCTAAAGTGTTCCCAGTCAATGGCTGGGGGACACTTATTATTTAAGGCACCTCCACCTGATGGGAGGTGCCTGAACAACGTGTTCACTTTGTTAGTTGCATTTTTGATAGTTCTCAGGCCCCCTGTTGTAGTTCATCTTCCAGTACCTACCTGTGCCTACACTTTTTGTGTCCACCTGAACACCAGCCGTACCTTCGATGACCACTTGTAGGCCAGCCGAACCTACCTGTATATCAGCCATACCTTCAGTGCTCACTTGTAGGCCAGCCAAACCTGCCTGCATCTACTCTGCTCGCCTGTATATCAGCTGTACCTGCCTGTATATCAGCCATACCTGCCTGCACCAGCCTTGCCAACCTGTATACCAGCCGTACCCACCTGTAAGCCAGCCGTTTCTTCCTGCACCTGACAGTGACTTCCTGTATTTCAGCCGTCCCCGCCTGCACCTGCCGCTCGGGTTCCCACCGTGCCTGCCTGTACCAGCTGAATTTTCTCTTATAGGCAGCTTCAGCTTCCTGCCCCTTCGGGGTCATCTGCCGTGCGCCCGTGGTCTAACCTGGTGTAGCGCCTGGTGTCCATCTGGAGCGAAGTCTAACCCCACCATCAGGGGCTCTAGCGAAGAGTCCGGTGTTCACCTAGTTTTGCCCCTCCAGGCTCTCCTTGACCACGGCACAATGGTTCCACCACCTCTCCCATTACACATTGCTGTCAATTGGGGTACTTAAAGCGCTGCCGTTGTTTTAATTGTTGTTTCATAAATCGGAGCACATGAAAATAAGTAACTTTGTAATATATCTTCTCAGAGAAATCTGCTTTTTTTCTCTGCCAGAATTGATCAGTCATTATCAAAATTCTCAATTCTGAGGTCTAAGGGGTAATGTTTCATCTTGTGGAGAGTGACATGTCAAGCCTGGCATGTCAGAGTTAGGAGACTTAAAGGCCATGCATATTTAATTTCCCAGAGGAGCATACATGGCTTTTAAGTCTCCTCACTCTGATGTATTGGAACCGTGAAGTATCAGCTTGTTTCACAGACGTCTATCTGATGGGCATGGCCGGACTGAAGATTACAGTCATTTGCATCTCTGGATGTCCATTCAGCTATCCCGACATTCTACAATCAAGTTTCAGAGGTAACCAGCAGCAAAAATCCTGCAACATGAGCTTACTGAACCACCAGGCACCAGCTAGGGTTACCATTAACGTGGGAAACTGATGCCATTAATGTCCTTGTTGCTCTCGTAATCCACAAGTTAAAACTGCTTTTGGTGCACACATCAGTCTAATACGTCCTGGATCTGTCCTTACGCTTATGATCTTTTCAAGCGAGTGGCTTCAGAATTTAACCAGCACTATAGGTGCTAGACCTTACCCTCACTTCTCCGTACTTCTCTATAGTCTGAATTCTGGCCTCTGTTTTGTTTGCACGCAGTTTGACTTGACAGGAGAGCAAGAGCCGAGTCAAAGACACTCCGCCACTTACTACAAAGCGATACAGACCTGCACCAACTTCCTGTAAAAAGACAAAGACCCGCCCCCGAATACTGTAGAAAAAGACCTGCCCCGATTACCATATAATGACAAAGTCCTGCACACGTTCATTGTAGAACAAAGTCCTGCTGCCGCTTACTATAAAGCGACATAGACCTACATCTGTAAAAAGATAAAGATCCACCCATTTACTGTAAAAAGACAAAGACCCGCCCCTGCTTACTGTACAGACTGACCTGCCCCTGCTTACTCTAAAGACAGACCTGCCCCTGCTTACTGTAGAAAGACAAAGACCTGACCCTGCTTACTGCAGAAAGACAAAGACCTTCCCCTGCTTACTGTAAAGATAGACCAGCCTCTGCTTACTGCAGAAATACAAAGACCCACCCTGTTCACTGCAGAAAGACAAAGACCCACCCCTGCTTACTGCAGAAAGACAAAAATCTGTCCCTGCTTACTGCAGAAAGACAAAGATCCACCCCTGCTTACTGCAGAAAGACAAAAATCTGTGCCTGCTTACTGCAGAAAGACAAAGATCCACCCCTGCTTACTGCAGAAAGACAAAGACCTGCCCCTGCTTACTGCAGAAAGACAAAGATCCACCCCTGCTTACTGCAGAAAGACAAAAATCTGTCCCTGCTTACTGCAGAAAGACAAAGACCTGCCCCTGCTTACTGCAGAAAGACAAAGTCCTGCCCCTGCTTACTGCAGAAAGACAAAGTCCTGCCCCTGCTTACTGCAGAAAGACAAAGTCCTGCCCCTGCTTACTGCAGAAAGACAAAGACCTGCCCCTGCTTACTGCAGAAAGACAAAGTCCTGCCCCTGCTTACTGCAGAAAGACAGATCCGCCTGCTTACTGCAGAAAGACAAAGATCCGCCCCGCTTACTGCAGAAAGACAAAGATCCACCTCTGCTTACTGCAGAAAGAGAAAGACCCGCCCCTGCTTACTGCAGAAAGACAAAGACCCACCCCTGCTTACTGCAGAAAGACAAAGATCCGCTCTTGCTTACTGCAGAAAGACAAAGATCCGCCCCTGCTTACTGCAGAAAGACAAAGATCCGCCCCTGCTTACTGCAGAAAGACAGACCTGCCCCTGCTTACTGCAGAAAGACAAAGATCCGCCCCGCTTACTGCAGAAAGACAAAGATCCGCCCCTGCTTACTGCAGAAAGACAGAGATCCACCCCTGCTTACTGCAGAAAGACAAAGATCCGCCCCTGCTTACTGCAGAAAGACAAAGATCCGCCCCTGCTTACTGCAGAAAGACAAAGATCCGCCCCTGCTTACTGCAGAAAGACAAAGATCTGCCCCTGCTTACTGCAGAAAGACAAAGATCCGCCCCTGCTTACTGCAGAAAGACAAAGATCTGCCCCTGCTTACTGCAGAAAGACAAAGACCGGCTCCCTATAATCTGTCTCGGTGTCTCTGTTGCTAGAGAGAGATTTCACTTGGCAAAGAGCTGTATAGCAAGTTACACCGGAGGGAGAACCCTCGCACTTTGGAGAGATTTTTCAGGACAACATAAATGGGTTTGCAGAAAGAAAAAAAAGTTTTCTTCTTTGTTTTTTTTTACAACAATCTATGCTTTACCTCCCCTCACCAGGTCCAGTGGCCGAGTTTCCACCGCTGCCTCCGGAGTCTACGTGTCTGCTGATGTCACGTCGACAGCGCTGCAGCCAATTAATGAGCCCTGAACGGCTTGTGGCGCCAACTTGGGCAGAGCCGCTGAGTTACCTGACTGACTGTCCGACTTTGGAGACTATTTTTTTTTACAATTAGGTCCTTAGAAATGTTACACCGTTTTGCTTTTACAGGTTCCATGTTTTCACCTATGAATTTGGTTTCCACGCTCA
Source organism: Oophaga sylvatica (assembly GCA_033576555.1). NCBI lineage: Eukaryota > Metazoa > Chordata > Amphibia > Anura > Dendrobatidae > Oophaga > Oophaga sylvatica. The sequence continues at coordinate 110,236,219 of JARQOD010000007.1, read as the reverse complement.
ACCCTGCTCTATGGTCTGCGGTTGTAAATCTAAGGAGAGCAGCACAGAAATACACAGCTAAATGAGTTAGAAACTCTCCTGTCAGATCGTTAGGAAGCGCTCACTGACCGAATCTCAGTTAACTCATTCTGCAGCCATCAATGGACAGTGCAAAACATATAATAAAACACCAATACAAAAGTGATTTTCAGCCCAAAATACATGTATTTAAGTGAAGAAAAATTATAACCCTTTGAAATTAGAAAAACATTAAAAAATAACACCATGATGCCCAAATCGTGGTGTGAGGGGTGTGCTAGATGACACATTGCCAGGAGTGAGTGTGTGTGTATATTCTGCACCAGCAGTGATGAGGAGCCATGTGACCGCCTCAATGACACCCCGTGACCTTTCCGTCCTCATTGGGTGTGCCATTATGGCGCCGGATGTATAAAGTGGGTGTAGCAAGGTGGCGGAGCGGCTCCCGCCTCAGACGTAGAATTCCGTCTCCGGCCTGTGAATGCGAACGGGGACAACTAATAATAGCCACAGCCTAGCAGGAAATCTGATTATAACGTCTGGCTCCGCGGCCCATCTATCTTCCTCCGGTCACATCTCTATGGTTGCAGGCGCTCTAGCACGCCTGCCGGAAGTCACTCTGTTCCTCTCCGCGCCGCGGTGCAGTGTGGGTAGCGGCTGTCAGCCATGGCGTCCCGTGTCCTCTGTGTGTGTGTCCGCTCAGCGCTGCGCCCCCTGCCCCGGCGCTCCCTGCCGGCCCTGAGCTGCTCCTCCTCCGCCTGCAGGCAGCGCTCATCCCTGGCCAGGCCGACACGCGGCGCCCCGGTCCTCACCACACAGGTACAGCATGCGGGCGGCAAGGCCAAGCAGGGGTCACCGGGGCTGGAGAGGGGGCTGCGGAGCGTGTGCGCCGGTCTGCGGGCGCCCAACCGTGTGCGGCAGGGCCGGCTCACCTGCTCCTCCATCATGTCGCGACATGCACACGATAGTGGCGACACGTGCTGCCGACAGAAGCCTCCAAGCTCTGCCGCGATCTCCTAGACCTCGCCATTGGTGACATCTCTGCTTGCTGTCAGTGGATGGAGCCTGGTGATGGCCGGCGCGGTTTTATAATTTTTATTTCTGTGCTTTTCGGGTTTTTTTCCTTGGGAACTTTTCTAGTTCTTGTCCACACAGATGTCGGAGATTAGTCCTGAATGACACCACTGAGAAAAACTTACTAAAAAGTATTAAGATCCCCCTCCCCCATTCATTAGGGTCAGGCCTATTATGGCCATAGAAAATGTGTTGTTTTTTTTTGTGGTGGTTAAAAAACCTTCCCATTTTCTGAGATACGAGACGTTTTATTGATCCCAAAGGAAATTGTAGAATCCGTACGTTTTTTCTGCCAATTTGTGACCTGAACAAGGGGCTTATTTTCTGCATCTTTTAGGCTAAGTGCACACGTCAGGAATTTTCGCGTTTTTTCCCGTGGCAAAAACGCGAAAAAAACGCAAGTATTAAGCATCCTATTCATTTAAATGGATTCCGCAATTTTTGTGCACATGCAGCGTTTTTTTCTGCGAAAAAAACGCTTTGCGGGAAAAAAAAAGCAACATGTTCATTAATTTTGCGTAATCTCGGCGGAATCGCCGCCATAGGAATGAATTGAACCGCTTACTTTACGCATGTGGCTATGCGGAATGTAAGCGGTTCATGTGCGATGGTACCCAGGGTCTGGAGGAGAGGAGACTCTCCTCCAGGCCCTGGGTACCATATCCCTGGTAAAACAATAATTAAAATAAAAAATAATGATATTCTCACCTTCCGGCGGCCCCCGCAGCTTTCCCGCCTCTCAGCGACGCTCCCATTCCCAGTAATGCATTGCGAGATCACCCCAGATGACGTAGAGGTCTCGCGTGATGCTACGTCATCTGGGGTCATTGTCGCAATGCATCCTTGGGAACGGGATTGGCCGGGAGCGTCGCTGAGGACCCGGAAGGCTGCTGGGGCCGCCGGAAGGTGAGAATATCACGATTTATTATTTTTTTTAAATTATTTTTAACATTAGATCTTTTCACTATTGATGCGGCATAGGCGGCATCAATAGTAAAAAGTTGGTCACACGTGTCAAACACTTGTTTGACTCGTATGACCAACCTGTCAATCAGTTTTCCAAGCGATGCTACAGATCGCTAGGAAAACGCTAGCATTCTGCAAGCTAATTACGCTTGCAAAACGCTAGTTTCTGGCGGGAATACGCATACCAAAAAAATGCGTATTTCCTGCGGCAGAGAAGTGCGGGATTGCCGCGGAAATTTCCGCGGCAATTCCGCAACGTGTGAACTTAGCCTTAATGATGCCATTTTACATCTGACAATTGGTCACTTTTTTTTAGAATTTTTTTGGGGTGTACATCAATTAAAAATAAATAAACTGGTGTATCTAATTCACTAATCAAATATTTACACATTCTAAAAAAAAAAGTGCATAATCGTCCAAACTAAAAATAAATAAATAAAATATATATATACTTTTATTTATTTATTTTTTTGAACGTGCGATTTCTTTATCGTTTGACAGCAGCATTTAAGTGGCTGATGGGAACCGGTCACCATGAAAGGTCAGGCCAATCTGCCGGCGCCATGTTATAGAGCAGGAGGAGCGGAGTGTATTGATACAGCAATTATTTTCTTTCAAAACTAACTTTTTTTGGTCATCTAAACTTCTGCTTTTTCTGGGATTTTTGGTCCTACAGCTATGATTCTTTGCTATGTTTCTTTGCACGCTTATCCAGGGAAGGCTGTCAGTCACCGATAGGACTGAAAATCCCAGAAAAAGCAGAAGTATAAATGATAAAACACAGATTATACTGATTTTTTTTTTCAGTCACAAGCTGTATATTGATCTGCTCCATAACTTGATGCCTGAAGATCGGACGTCCTGTTCATGGTGACTGTTGCGATTGGGGTCGGCTATTCCGCAGTGCATGTACAGCAGCGTCACTGAGGTGTTGGTGTGTGGGTGATGTGACTATTGTAATGAACCCTGCTGCTTTATGAGGAAGTTTTTTTTTTTTTTTTTTTCTCTCTGGATGTAAACTGTGATTCTGTTCCCTGACAGCAAGCGACATGGTTGAGAACATTGTGCACGTGTAGTAAACATTCTGAAAAGTCACCTGTGTTGAGTTCTGGGCACACCTTGTTACGTGTACACCCTGGGGTGCGTGATTTTAGAAAAAACTGAAGTGGCTGCAGCGCTGAGTTGGGTGGATTGTGGGTGGCCCCTTACGTCGGGCCCCCCACTGATCACTGAAATAAAGACCGGGCCTAAGAATGTACCATTACTTCATCAGAAATGATTCCGTAGCCTCACATGGAACATATAAAGTTAGTCCCGTTCTTTACACTCTGACAGGTATCAAAGTTGACATCAACACGAGTCCACCTTAAAGCCATTGTCCAGTTTTATTAAAGGGATATTCCAGTAAGATGGAAGGGTAGGTGATCACTACTAGATCTGTGGGTCTCCATAGTCAGAATTGCACATTGATTTGTCTATAATCGAGTAGAGGGCTCAGCTGACGGCCCCCCGCCAGTCTTCTCATTATCACCTGGTGTAAGAGGCTGCAGAATCTTATTGTGAGTTTTTTTTTTTTTCTCTTATCTAACAGAAAGCTCATTTATGCAGCTGGATGTAACTGCATCAGTTTCCTCTAACCCTCCCTGTGTCTTTCTGCAGGTCTCGGACTCATTATATCAGTCATGTCGCCAGTACAGCGGCCCTCCTCCCCTCACCATGGAGGGCATCTCCGAGAGGGTGTTATATGTATTGAAGTTGTACGATAAAGTCGACCCAGAAAAGGTAGGTAATTTACTAATGACGTTGTGGGTCTGTTTATTTATTTATTTATTTATTTATTTCTTTTGTCTCCAATGTACGTCTGGAGCTCTCCCTGGCAAAAATGTCTGTTGTACGTCTTTGTGTGCAGCTTATACAGCGGCCATCGACGGTCATTGTAAAAATGTATACATGACATCTGTATAGGAAAGAGGAGCAGACAACAGTTGGTATATAGTAAAAAGTACAGAATAGGGAAGAGCCGATCTGTGAAGGTCTACAGATGAGCTCAAACTTGTCCCGGAAATTCTATTTGAATCAAATTTATTTAATATGAATCAAGTGTACATTTTGGTCTAGGAACTCTCCAGGACCCAATGTACATGGGTTATAAAGGAAAAAAATATACATACCGTATTTTTCGAATTATAAGACGCTCCGGATTATAAGACGTACCCCAAATTTTGAGTAGAAAAATAGGGAAAACCTTAGCTTCTTATAATCCATGCGTCTTACTGCTTACCAGGGGTGGTGGCTGAGGTGAAGCAGGGTCCCAGTGTCACTGCTGGAGAAGGCAAGAGTGGAACATTGCCCGCAGGCTGGGTTGAGGGGGTGTTACGATGTGCTGCGCGCCGCTACGGGTGTCTGGTGCTGCCCGCGCTCTGTCCCCGGTGCTACGGGGGCTCTGCCAACATTTTGTGAAAGGCCAGAGCCCACCGCAGTTCGTCCATGCTTTCCTGTGCGTTGGACTCCGGGAAAATGGCCACCGGGAGGTGGCGCATGCGCAGATGGAGATCTCGACACCAAGATATCGGGAGATGAGATCTCGGATCTCATCTCCCAAGACTCCCGGCGGTCATTTTCCCGGAGTTCACCGCACCGGAAAGCATGGACGAACTGCGTGGGGCTCTGGCCTTTCACAAAATGTCGACAGAGCGGGGCAGCAAACATCGGGGACACAGCGCGGCGGCAAGCACCCGGCAGCACCAATAGGGTGTATCCGCATTATAAGACGCACTCCCATTTTCCCCCCAAATTTGGGGGAAAAATATTGCGTCTTATAATCTAAAAAATACAGTATATACCTAGATATAAATATAATTTAAATTTATAATTTAGAGTGTGAGCCCCAATGGGGACAGTGATGTCTGTAAAGTGCTGTGGAATTAATAGTGCTATATAAGTGAGGAAAGTAAATAAAAAAAATAGTAGTCTCTCGGCCTTGTTCTATATCGACGGTCTGGCTTTTTGGCTACAATTCCTCCATTTTTAGCCAGACTTCTCCAAACAGTCAGTGTCTGTAGCTGGGTCCCACTGTTTGCTGCTGGACATCTTCTTATTGGTAGGAACATGATGTGCCTGTCATCTGCTGCACCAAGTTTCTTTGCCCGACATCTGCCTCTATGGGCCTCCATTTTGCCCATTTTTGATGCTTGTGCAAAAGAGCCTGTTCAGCAAGTCTTGAAACTCCAGCCTGCTGTGAAATCTTTGCCTGGGAGACGCCTCGCTGATGCAGTATAACCGCCCTGTGTCTTGTTGCTGTGCTCAGTCTTGCCATATAGTGTATGACCTGTGATGTGAAACTGTCTCCCACAACCTCGCCTTTTGTAGCAGAGTTTGTCTCCAGTTTTAAGCCTCCTGCAAAGCTTTTTCAGTTTCAGAAAATGACTGTCCAAACTATGGTGGATATAAAAAGTCTCCACATCCTTGTTAAAATGCCATTTGTTTTTCTCGTATAAGAAAAAAAAAAATGCTACCAAGAAGAATCATTTCAGAAGTTTTTTCACCCTTAATGTCGCCTATAATCTGTGCAAATCGATTTACAAACAAACTCAAATGATGTTGTGGGGGAAGATAAAAATAACAAAACTAAAATAATATGGCTGAATAATTGTGGACACCCTCTTATAATTGGTGTTGTGGTTAGGTTCAGAATTAGCCAATCACCCTGTTATATAGTAGCCGATACATGGCCGCTGTCATTTACAGGGATCCTGATTAATCACATTTAGAATGTTTTCTTAGCCCGATTTTACATTAAAAGCTGTGGTCTGTAAACAGCTGACAACACATCAAAGGGATCTCATTGATGAAAATTATCAGTCTGGAGAAGGGTACAAAAATGCTCAAGGCATTAGATTTACCATTGAATTCTGTGAAGACGTCATCAAGAAGTGGCTTAAATTTGGCACAACAGTGAAATTACCTAAAACTGGACGTCTCAAAAAATTGCTCAAAAGACAAGAAAATTGTCCTCTGAGGCTGCCAAGAGGCCTTCAGCAATATTAAAGGAGCTGCAGGAATTTCTGGCAAGTACTGGTTCTCTACTGCATGAGACAAGTTCTGCATTCTTCATATACTTGGTCTGATGGGTAGGTTGGCAAGAAGGTCTTCTGACAAAGAAAAACATCCAAGCCCTGTTTGCCAAAATCTACATCAAGTCTTGCCAAAAAGTATGTGGGGAAAACCTGTTTCAGGCTGATGAGACTGTGGGTTGAACGTTTTGGTCATAATTCCTAAAGGTATGGTCGATGCATAAGCCAATACTGCGCATCACCAAAAGAACTGCATACCCGCAGTGAGGCATGGTGGAGGCAACGTTATACTTTGGGGCTGTTTTTGGCAGCTGTTTCTAGATGCGTCGTACTGATGGCATTCAGTCTTTTTGGGTAGGAATCTCATAAATTTAAAAGGGACTTCAACAAAGTGTTTTAAGGGTGTGCAAATTTATGGAATCACATTAAGTTGTGTTTTTTTCCCACTCAGGTTTCAGTTTTTGTCGCTTTTCTACAGATTAGGTGACATTAAAGGGAACCTGTCGGCAGTATTGTGCACACACTGTGTGACACTGTCTGTAGGTTACGTTACGGTGCCCAATCTTGCTGACAGGTTCCCTTTAAAAGTGGAACAAGTTCTGAAATGCTTCTTGGTATAACAAAAGCCTGGTAGTGTAACAAGGGTGTGTAAAGTCTGTGCAGCCCAGCAATAAGCCGTCACTTTCTAAGATATGAACTTATAAATATGCAAAGGAGACGATATGCAATGTGTTAGAAATGCAGGACCTTTTCTGTTACTGACAAAGTATTAGCAGGAACCAAAATCTTTTTATATATATATATATATATATATATATATATAAAGATTTTGTGCAAGCTACCTTAATGGTTCACACGTTTTTAATATATTGAGTGTAATTTTAAGATTGTATAAATGTAACATCTTGGAGCAGCCATTGCAGATTTCATCACGCCCCTTCGATGCATTTATCTATTTTTACAAGTGGCTCTCAATGATTCATTTGGAGCAATATCGGAGATGGCTGGGAAAAGCCGCCGTCGTCCGATCGCTGGGATCACCCTGCTGATTGCCAGCAACACATGTAACAAGGAAGAAGGCGCGTGCAACGTCCTGGGTGGTTTTATGGTAATCCGCAGTTGTGTCCACACTGGGTCAATATTTCTAGATTGAATGGGTCCTGTGCCTCCCCATAGTCTGAGCTGACGGACATGTCACTTATAAAAGATCTTACTGATGGATCCTTATGCGTCTGTCGTATGAGACCAGATACCGGACGCTTCATTCTTACACATATTAATGACTGCTCTTTTCCTTGCAGTTGTCAATCGGTTCCCACTTTATGAAAGACCTTGGACTGGACAGCTTGGACCAAGTTGAGATAATAATGGCAATGGAGGATGAGTTTGGTAAGAAACATTTCTTTACTTAGCAAAGGACCCATGGACGATTGATCGGCCGCAATCCGGGCTTACGGCTGCCCGATCCTCAGAACTGATCGTGCAGCAGAGCCCACCTTTTAAAGGGGCTCGTCAGCGCCGGTCCCTTCCATCACTGGAGATTAGAGACGCTGCTGACATGACATCTGTTAGGCATCATGCACTTGTCTTATTCTATTTAATAGATACACGATACCTAGATGTCGGTCCAGTGACATCTCTCCTCTCCAGCTACTAAAGAGAGGCGCTGGATGATCTTTTTTTATTTTATTTTTTATTTTTTTTAACGCTGGAAGAGTTGAAACTAAAGTAAATAGGAAAGGGACGTATAAGTAAACCTCAGGCTTTGACTTAAAAAGAAAACAAGAAACGTATGTGATTCCAGCCCAATGATATACCTTCCATAAATCAAAGTGGAAGCATCACAATTGGAGCTGAAAAAAAAGCTTTGTCCGGCGTCCAGTCCTCCGTGGCAGCCGGATCAGAGCATGCTCCAGAGCTGTATTCACAGTTCAGCTGGTTAATGGAAGATTACAGCTGCCGAGACTTAAAAAATTAAATATTTTTTCCTACAGCAATGACTATACCGTGCTTGGTGTAAAACCTAAAGGGAAATCAGGACCAGTCTCGTTTGCAGCTCCATGCGCTTGATGGCGCTGCTTATTATTTACGTACATAAGTCTTGTCTGTAAATCAGACCAGAATAACGCATGCTGTAAACTTGTGGGTTTTTTTTTTCTTTATCTATGTGGAGCTGCTTGAGGAAAATATTCCCAATGATCAGTAAGTTCTAGGATAAAAGAAAAATTTTATTCCTTAGAAATCCCCTTTAAACTACTGCAATTACTTTGTCTTGCCACTAGATGGCGAACGCCTTTCCTCCTGTAAATGGCAGCGCTGGCTCGCTGTTTTGCTTGCCTGCCTACGTGATGGGACTTCCAAGCGTCGCTATGCGTTACACAGGGGCTGCGCTCACTGTCAGATATTGGCTTTTCCTTGCAAAGTGTCAGAAATGAAGTGCCGTCTTATCCTGTAATGGTGCATTAGGTTTTCAGTAATAAGTCGCCTATAGTAACTGCGGGTGAACCGGCTCCTGTATGTTTTTTTGGGGGGGTCTCGGTAGCCAGTGATCGAATTTACAGAGGTTTTCTGCAGCGGGACGTCCGCTGTAAGGGATTAGATGATTGGTCTGGCTCACACGTGGCTCCCAATGTGCTGATTTTTACATTTCCAGGGCCATATTTTTCCAGCCGGATCACAGGTCTCCTGACCTGAACGGACATCATATCGGTATATATGAGGCTTTTATCTCAGAATTGCAAGCATAAATGCAGCCCCCATATACTCGTGTGAATGTGAACGTATGTGCTGTGCATTTGCTATTTTTTCACACCGGTTTAACCAACGCCGGGTGTATCGCTGTATGGCACAAGCTCCTGTTCACACAACGCATCTCTGGACGCACTACAAGTTCCCTGCCGCCTCCTGCATTGTGCATTCCTTTCAGGAACAGGTATTTAATTTATCTGTGTCACTAGGAAAGTCTCTGGCACGGTGACATGTTTCTCCTGCATGCTGCGATCTCTCCTCCCGCCACCCACTCTGGTTGCTAGGATACCAGAATGAGCGAGCGCGCAAGCATCGCCAAGCACATGTGCGAGGAGGCAGCGGCGGATTGAGCACGGAGAGCTTTCATCGCTATGTAGGTGAAAATGGTGGAGGAAAAGGAATTTAATGGCAGATGTGTCTACCATTAGGCTGCGTTCACACTCATTAGATACGCCGCTGCTTTCCCAGATATCTGAGCAATGCCGTCATCTGTCAGACTTGGGAAAGCTGGGTGGGAATGGTAACTTGTGACATTTGCCCCTAGGCGCAATATATCTAATTTCCCCATATTATTCCTCGCAGGCTTTGAGATCCCAGATGCCGACGGTGAGAAGCTGATGACCCCACAGGAGATAGTAGATTACATTGCAGATAAGAAGGATGTATACGAGTGAAGTACGTGTGTCCGTTCCTCCGTTCATTGTAAGTATCGCCGCCATTCTGCAGACCTCGTACTGATCCAACAGCCAGAAAAATCAATAATCTTCAGATTTGTACAAATCTTCTTACCACCCTTACATTTTTACGGCTTTGCTCCTGTAAAATGTTCATGGACGTCCAGTTTGGCCAAGAAATGACTTTCTCTTTGCGCCTGTGCTAAAATAAAGATAAAAAAAATAACCAGGTCATAAAATGTTGTCCGCTTCAGGACAAGCTGAGGTTCAGTTCTTCATTTTGGAGACGCTGGCCCTTGGCTTTGATTCTTCACCGCTGGGTATTGAGCTTCCGCTGACACTTGCCCTGTGTGCTGTGTGCGGGCAAAGTCAGAATTACAATGAGGGGTTTTCGTTGATTTTTCTCCTTTTCTTTGTCAAATGTTCCCTTTTGGCATTCAGTCTTAATTTGCTCAGCCCAATTGGGTGAGGATTTTTTTTTTTTTTGCCAAAAATCTTAAGACTTGGAAAGGTGTGGTCCGAGTTCTGTCAGGACTTAAAGGGATAATCCGGCTCCACGTCTGCATTGGGACCTGAGCGACCACTTTTAGGCTATGTGCACACGTTTCGGATTGTTAGCGTTTTTGCCGTGTTTTTTTGCCGTGAAAACGCGGCAAAAACGCTTACCCAACACATTATATCCTATGGGATTCCGCAATGCTGTGCACATGCTGCATGTTTTTCCGCAGCCAAATCGCATCGCGAAAAAAAGCGCAGCATGTTCATTCTTTACCAAAAAAAAAATGCGTATTTCCTGCGGCAGGGAGGTGCGGAATTGCTGCGGAAATTTCCGCGGCAATTCCGCAACGTGTGCACATAGCCTTACAGATATTTGCCCCATCGTATGTACGAATATTGGGTACCCTGCACCTGCTCGGTAGAATATCTGCCTTTCTTGAACACGGCCTGGTAGATATTCGTAGACACGGCCTCCTAATTCAGAATTGAGCAGAGTCGGATTAACCCTTTAATGACCATTTATCCCTCCAAAATGAAGGCTTGTGTAACTGAGCTGTCTGACAACAAACTTAGATCTGCACCGTAACTGCTAAGAAGAGGACGGGAGCAGCGTGGTAGAAATGACACCGTATTTATCTCTTCTGCTGCTTATCAGTCCAACTTTTGCAGTGACCCATAAAGGGTTTAAGACGGTGTCTTACTGTAGTTCTGGGGCAAGCCGTATTGGTTTTTGCACCGGACACCTCTTGAGAAAAATTCGGTCAGCAGCGGCTTTCCTGCAATATGCACTGATGAGATCGTCATCCTCACCCGTCTCCAAGTCTTCTGCTATATTACAGTTTACAGCCATGCATTTGGTAGATGTTCTCCTAATTGTGCTTCTCTCCTGCAGGTAGCTGGGCTGGGCGTGCTGTCACCTTGCCTGCATGCTGTGGCTGTAGCACCGTGGCTGCTGTCACCAATACTTCCAGGATCCTGTATTTAAAATGTCAGAATGTGTTGGCCTTTAATAAATGTAACAGAAAAAAAAAAAAAAAAAAAACGAAAAAACAAACCACTTTACTGTCCATCTGTCATTACTGCAGGCCATATTTCAAATAAAGTTTGTGACATAAAATGAAGTTCCATCTCATACACCTTCGTCTTACAGACCATCACGCGATGGGGCTATTGATCCGGTGCACAAACTGTTGCTGCCGATGTATCAGACTTGGATCACTACAGAATCGAATAATCTGGTTTAATAGAACCACAGAGTTTGAATGTGTTGTAAATGTAATAAAAGATCTTGGGGCCCATTTAATACGTCCAACAATCGTGGTCCAAGTACAGCACCCCTAAATGTCTGACCACAACTCTACAGTCTCATAGGCATAGATGTTGAGCTCATGTCAGGAGACTCTTGGGCTGTGAATGACAGATGTGTGAAAGGACTTTTGGGCTTTGTTCTAGTATAGCCTGGTTTCTATACTGTAAAAAAATGGTAAAATTATTTCTGACACTTACGAAATAATGGCAAAGAGAGTAAGTTTGAGTGATCGCTATAAGCGGAGGATGAGAGTAGTGCACATTATATCTGTTCTAGACTTGTAAAAATCACTAACGCGAAGGAAGAATTTACTAAGACGAACACTTCATACGGTGACGTAAAATGCGACAAACTTAATAAAAGGCAAAGACCTTTTAATGCATTTGTTGTTTCCTTGCACGTCTGTGCACCAGAAAACAATCTGTCATTGTGATAGTGTTGAGCGCTATAATTTATGCCAGATTCTGGAGTAAGGTACGGTAATGGTGACTAATGGTCTTTCTAACAAAAAATGTTTGTGAAATAGACAATATGTGGTGTGTAATAATTCCCCAATCCTTCCAAGGCTGCATATTTGAGTTGTGGTTTCCTTTACCTGGTCCAATGATGCAGTGCCCAATCCGTCGCACACATGCCGCGCTGTTCGCTCCTCCGCCATTGCATTTGAACAGTCAGATGGGAACATATCCTGAGAATATTTTATTCGGTCTCCCATGACAGCACCACGAGAGAGGGGATCCGCCCTTCTGGGGCAGGAAACCTACAGATGCAAAGGGGCGGCTCCTCTCCCACGGATCAGTTGGTTTCCTGTCCCTGACGGGGACCCTGTTCGTACAGATACCTGTGAGGAGTCGACGGATCCCAGGCCCGGCTGGTTCAGGTAGCGGGGGTCCCCTGCCTCGGCCAGTGCGGGGTTTCTGGAAGCGCAATGGTGGGTCCAGGGTGGACTGCACAACAGTGAGCGGGCAGGTGGAGGGGTGTTTGGAGGATTATTGTCTCCAGAGGGCCAACGCTGGAAGGTGAGTACGTCCCCTTGGATCTATGCGGCTCCCGGCATGCTGCTGGGTTTCTGGATAAGGTGGTGTGCTGGGGTCAGGGGCTCGACCGGTGACGCATTCTGGGTGGTCTTCTTACGCGTTTTTGTGTTTTCGTCTGAGGTCACCGTGGCAATGTGGCCTGGGGATGGGTGTTGGCTGACTCTTGGATAATGGCGCAACATGCACGGCGGGGCCTGAGATTGCAGTCGGGGTCTGGGGTGGTAGCCGATGTCTCTTTATTTGGTGAGGAACGGAACCGCAAGTGACGCTGGGGCATGTTGGAAGACAATATCAGGCCATGGCAACCTTATGGGCAGAGAGATTGGAAGTCTCCATCGACCAGATATGTAAGGCTGCTACATGGTTTTCTTCCACCTTTTGTAATCATTACAGGTTGGATACAGGTGCTTCCTCAGATCTTGCCTTCGGTATCGGTGCTGCAGGCTGTAGTCCCTCCCTAAGGCAGTTATTACCTCTCCCTAATGCTCTCGTGGTGCTGTCATGGGAGACCGAATAAAGTCTTAGTTACTTACCGGTAACTATTTTTCGGAGCCATGACAGCACATTTAGATTCCCTCCACGTGTGGGTGCTCACTTCTTCGTCTTATAAGTTTTAACGTGTGTGAAATTGTTCGGCTTCAGAGTATTGTATGTATTTTTGCCATTAACCATGGTGGTCCTCTCGAGCTCTGTAATCCAACTGATCCGTGGGAGAGGTGCCGCCCTTTTGTATCTAGATTTTCTGTCCCCTCTCGTGCTGCTGTCATGGTCTCTGAAAAATACCGTTAGCAGTAAGTAAGACTTTTGGTGTAGATGTTAAGGTTTTGGATTGTGTTCTTTCCAGCAGTGCTGTAAAGTGTTTCCCTACAGGTAGGCGGCAGGTAGTGTGCAGTGCACAGAGCTGAGAAGATCTCCACTGTTCGGAGCTTCGTTGGATTTGGGACTATTAAGTATGCACTCCAGCAGTTAGGGGAATATAAAGATTCTTAAAAAGCTTCTGAGGGCAGAAACTTTCATTACGCTGGAGATGGGCACCCATGTTTCGTGGTCCAGACTGCATTGCCAGGAACGACCACGGACCTCCTGACTTAAATGAACAGCCTTATGTGAGGCTTTTTGTTCAGGACGGGAGACCTGCGGTTCGTCTGAACCAAAGGTGCTAAGTTGCGGATAGGCGATAACTTGTTGATTGGTGGAGGTCTAACCAACATTTGGGATAATGGGGTCTCTTAGTTGTAGTGGTTCGTCCTGCGCTGCATACATCCAGCAGCCCCATAGGGAATGAATGAAGTGACGGGAGGGCTGTTGGCCTGTTGTGCCATCTTGTCACGGGGATTGAAGTTCTCTGATCTGCCGATCAGGTGCGGATCCCACCCACGGATTGGTGAAATTTTTTTTAACTTGACTCCCCCTTTACGTTTTAGGCTGTTTTTACAGTCCCAATAAGGACTGGCTGCAACCTTCAGACTGACACATGGACTTGTGAAATGGGTTTTTGAGGTGGTCCGTGAGCTGGGACTCCCTGGGTTTAAAGGGACAGGACACCTCAGAACCAGTGTTCAGGTGATTACAGGAGGTTCACCTTCATAAACTCTCACCAATGGCAACTTTTTGCTGTCTCTGTGATTAAGAAAAAAATGTAATTCTGGTTTATAAAGAGCCTCACCCTTTAAGGATGGCTTAATTTTGGGTTTTTGTGCAATGCGAGGATTTGACCACGGGGTCTCCTGATCCGATCTTACAGCCTCATATATGGCACGGTCAGTCCGGGCGGTACGGTCCACACACGGACTGTGACATATGGCCGTCTGATGACCGTATTCCAGGCTTTCTGGGGTAGATCAGGATCTTCTGTGTGTGGATCGGTCTTTTAATGTGAATGCCGTCTCATGTAAACACTCCGGCGCTCGTCTCCATACGTGGAGGTGTTACGGCGGCTCCCACAGATGTGCTAGACCCGAGAAGTCACAACTCGCAGCTCTAATCATCTCTGCTGGTAGCACCGTTACATTAGCAGCTTTTTGTTGTTTCTTCACTTTTTGTTTTGCCATATTTATTCAAAGATGACAATCAAAATGGCTGCATTCCCTGTCTGATATATTAACAATGAAGAAAACTGCGAGACAAAGACGAATTTCAGCATTGTTGCTCTTCGACATGTTAAAAGGCTTATACAGATTAGGAAAAGATAGTGCCTCCCCTATCCACAGGTTGTGTGTGGTACTGCAGCTTGGCCCCATTCACTTTAATGGAGCTGAGCTGAAATACCACCACAAAAGCCATGTAAGTCTGGAAAAAAGCAGACATGTTTTCCAACCTCCTTTTAAGTACTAGTTAACAAAAGACGACAGGTCTTGTTGTTTATAGCAACCTATCACAGGACAGGTTTCATTTTCACAAAGCAGCTTGTGAGATGAAAGCTGAATTCTGATTGGTTGCTGTGAACAACAAGGCTACAGTTTTCTCTCAAGACAATTGTGCTGCATAAGTCCTATGGGTGATAAATTGTGGCGCATATTTTCACAGTTTATTCATCAATAGCGTATCACATATTGGGAATAAAATATAAAAACCATTAAACAGAATAACAGGCCATGTTGTTCAAAGCAACCAATCACAGTGCAGCTCTTACTTTCCCAGAGCAGTTTAAGAGATGAAAGCTGAGCTGTGATTGGTTGCCATGAGCAACAAGGCTACATTTTTATTTTTTGTCATACAAAAGTGAGGCATAAGTCTGACGGCAGTAAATCCAAGTACATATTTTCACAGTCTATTTGTTAATTGTGTCACGTAGTGGGCACCATTTATTAAAACCAGTAAACAGAACGACCAGTCATAGCGCAGTTCTCATTTTCCCAGAGTAGTTTAAAAGATGAAAGCTGAGCTGTGATTGGCTGTTTTTTTTGATAATCGAGGCCTAGTTGTTTGATTCACTTCACGGCCCTGACTGCCATATTTTAGTCAGGATCCGCCATTGTGGCAGCACCAACCTTTCTTTTTTGGGACGTGATTGCGACCACTACTCCCTTATTCTTGTATAACCAGTACTAGGTATAATTTAAATGGTAGAAAATCATAAAACCCAGCTTTCCCAGAAACAGATACAAGTAAAACAGCCGGGTTGCATTTGAGGTGAATCATATTCACTGGAGATGCCGCCATTATGGATGGTAATGTAGTGATAGGTTTTGGTGCTTATGAGTGACATTTCCTTTTATTCAGGGCCATTTTATTACTGTCAGCTGTTAAATGGTGGATCCGCTATCCAGGTATCACTGTCCTTAGCCTCCATTTTAATCAGCTTCCCCCTGGTAGCAGCTGTTGCCATGGTAACCAGAGCAAGCTCGCTGTATGCGAGCGACAGGGGCCATTATATTTTCCCAGCGTGGAATATCTTGCTTTAAAATAATCATTGTCACCGTCCCCTAAAATATAATACGGGTCAAGCTGCCCCCTTCTCCCCGTGACAGATGTTCCCCCTCAAAAATCACTATAGCATAATGCTAAGGTTGATGCTGAGTTCACCTGCTAACCCACCTACGCTGGCCGCCGCCGAGGTGAGGCGGCTATATTTAGTCTGAGCGATTCTTGTTCCCAACCTGTCCGTCCTTTATAAAAATGTAAAAAAAAATTGCTTTCATTGCAAGAATTAACCTCTTCACCACATTTAGAAAAAATAAAATGGAGGTTAATATATGAAATTGCCTCCAAACTTGTGAAACTACAACTCCCAGCATGCCCTATTTAGCACAAATTGGTTCTGATCTGATAAAATTCCACATTTATATTACAATTTTGC
Source organism: Oophaga sylvatica (assembly GCA_033576555.1). Taxonomy (NCBI): domain Eukaryota; kingdom Metazoa; phylum Chordata; class Amphibia; order Anura; family Dendrobatidae; genus Oophaga; species Oophaga sylvatica. The sequence goes on along the minus strand of JARQOD010000007.1, from coordinate 110,220,023 downwards.
ACTGGAAATGGTTTAGTAGATGCCGGATTAGGCCGGTGATACA
>JARQOD010000007.1:110164980-110214980 GCA_033576555.1 Oophaga sylvatica | reverse complement strand
AGGGCAGTAAGCTGGGTAGGGCAGTAAGCTGGGTAGGCAGTAAGCTGGGTAGGGCAGTAAGCTGGAGTAGGGCAATAAGCTGCGGTAGGCAGAAAGCTGGTGTAGGGCAGTAAGCTGGAGTAGGGCAGTAAGATGGGTTAGGACAGTAAACTGGGTAGGGCAGAAAGCTGGTGTAGGCAGTAAGATGGGTTAGGACAGTAAACTGTGTAGGGCAGTAAAGCTGGTGTAGGGCAGTAAGATGGTTAGGACAGTAAACTGGGTAGGCAGAAAGCTGGTGTAGGGCAGTAAGATGGGTTAGGGCAGTAAGCTGGGTAGGGCAGTAATATGGGTAGGGCAATAAGCTGCAGTAGGCAGTAATCTGTTGTAGGGCAGTAAGCTGGAGTAGGCAATAAGCTGGAGTATGGAAATGAACTGGTATATAAAATGGATTTACTGATTTAAGAAAAACAACTGTATATGGTATTTGAAATGGACTGTGTACGGATATGATCTGGTATTTGGGAAAATATGCACCCAGGACGAAACCACCCCCACTTACGTAAAAATGCACCCGGGACGAAACCACCTCCCCTTACGTAAAAATACACTCGGGACGAAACCACCCCCATTACGTAAAAATGCACCCGGACGAAACCACCCCCCCTTACGTCCCAGAACGCACTCGGATGAAACCGCCCCCTTATGTCCCAGAACGCACCTGGGATGAAACCACCCCCCTTACATCCGAAAACGCACCCGGGACGAAACCACCCCCCTTACGTAAAAATACACCTGGGACGAAATCACCCCCCCTTACGTAAAAATGCACCTGGGAAGAAACCACCCCCCTTTACGTAAAAATGCACCCGGACGAAACCACCCCCCCACCTTATGTCTCAGAACGCACCCGGGACGAAACCACCTCCCTTACGTCCCCGAAAGCTCCCGGATGACGACCACCCCCCCTTACGTCCCAGAACGCACTCGGGACGAAACCACCCTCCATTGCGTAAAAATGCACCTGCGACTAAACAACCCCCCCTTATGTCCCAAAACGTACTCGGGACGAAACCACCCCCTTACGTAAAAATGCACCCAGGACGAAATCACCCCCCTTACGTTCCAGAACGCATACGGACGAAACCACCCCCCCTTACATCCAGAAACGCACCCGGATCAAACCACCCCCCTTACGTCTCAGAACGCACCCGGAATGAAACCACCCCCATTACGTAAAAATGCACCTGCGACTAAACCACCCCCCCTTATGTCCCAAAACGTACTCGGACGAAACCACCCCCCTTACGTAAAATGCACCCAGACGAAATCACCCCCTTTACGTTCCAGAACGCACCCGGACGAAACCACCCCCCCTTACGTCTTAGAACGCACCCGGACGAAACCACCCCCTTACGTCCAGAATGCACCCGGGACGAACCACCCCCCTTACGTTCCAGAACGCACCTGGAACGAAATCACCCCCCTTTACGTAAAAATGCACCTGGGATGAAACCACCCCCCCTTACGTCCCAGAACGCACTCGGTACGAAACCACCCCCCCTTACGTCCCAGAACGCACCCGGGATAAAACCACCCCCCTAACGTTCCAGAATGCACCCGGAACGAAACCACCCCCTCATGTAAAACTGCACCCGGGACGAAACCACCCCCCTTTACGTCCCAGAACGCACTCAGGAAGTAACCACCCCCTTTACGTAAAAATTCACCCAGGACGAAACCACCCCCCTTACGTCCCAGAACGCACCCGGGACGAAACCACCCCCCTTACGTAAAAATGCACCCAGGACGAAATCACCCCCCTAACGTTCCAGAACGCACCCGGAACGAAACCACCCCCCCTTATGTAAAACTGCACCCGGGACGAAACCACCCCCCCTTACGTCCCAGAACGCACACGGGACGAAACCACCCCCCCTTATGTAAAAATGCACCCGGGATGAAACCACCGCCCCTTACGTCCCAGAATGCACTCTGGTCAAAATCACCCCCCCTTATGTAAAAATGTACCCGGGACGAAACCACCCCCCCTTAAGTCTGAGAACGCACCTGGGACGAAACCACCCCCCCTTACGTCCCAGAACGCACTCAAGAAGAAACCACCCCCCCTTACGTCCCAGAACGCACCCAGGATGAAACCACCCCCCTTACGTAAAAATGCACCCGGGACGAAACCACCCCCCTTACGTTCCAGAACGCACCCGGAACAAACACCCCCCCCATGTAAAACTGCACCCGGGACGAAACCACCCCCCCCTTACGTCCCAGAACGCACTCAGGAAGTAACCACCCCCTTTACGTAAAAATGCACCCAGGACGAAACCACCCCCCTTACGTCCCAGAACGCACCCGGAACGAAACCACCCCTCCTTATGTAAAACTGCACCTGGGACGAAACCACCCCCTCCTTACGTCCCAGAACGCACCGGGGATGAAACCACCCCCCCTTACGTCCCAGAACGCACCTAGAACGAAACCACCCCTCCTTACGTCCCAGAACGCACCCGTAAAGAAAACACCCCCCTTATGTAAAAATGCACCCGGGACGAAATCACCCCCCACTTACGTCCCAGAACGCACCCTGCATAAAACTCCCCCCCCTTACGTAAAAATGCACCCGGGACAAAACCACCCCCGCTTATGTCCCAGAATGCACTCAGGTCAAAACCACCCCCCCTTACGTAAAAACGCACCCGGGACGAAACCACCCCCCGTTACGTCCCAGAACGCTCCCGGGACTAAACCACCCCCCCTTACATCCCAGAACGCACCCAGGACGAAACCACCCCCCCTTACGTCCCAGAACGCACCCGTAAAGAAAACACCCCCCTTATGTAAAAATGCACCTGGGACGAAATCACCCCCCCTTTCGTCCCAGAATGAACTCGGTTCAAAACCACCCCCCCTTATGTAAAAATGTACCCGGGACGAAACCACCCCCCCCTTACGTCCCAGAACGCACCTGGGACGAAACCACCCCTCCTTACGTCCCAGAACGCCCGTAAAGAAAACACCCCCTTATGTAAAAATGCACCCGGGACGAAATCACCCCCCCTTACATCCCAGAATGCACTCGGGTCAAAACCACCCCCCCCCCCCTTATGTAAAAATGCACCCGGGACGAAACTACCCCCCACTTACGTCCCAAAACGCACTCGGACGAAAGCACCCCCCCTTACGTCCCAGAACGCACCCCGGATAAAACTCCCCCCCCTTACGTAAAAACGCACCCGGGATGAAACCACCCCACCTTGCGTAAAAATGCACCCGGAACGAAACAACCCCCCTTACGTCCCAGAACGCACCCGGGAATGGACATTTGGGAAAGGACTGCTGTACGGATGTGATCTGGTATTTGGGGAGATGTATTAAACCTGGGACAAACGAATATGGAGAACTTGCCACGGGTAATCAATCAAGTTGCTCCTTTTTCCAAAATATTTAGAGGTAGAATAAGATTTGTTGCTATTGGCAACTGCTCCACTTTCCTCCTGTTTCCAATTTTCTCTCCTTTATTATTTATACTGGGATCTTTGCTTGTAAGGTCGTGTTCACACGGCCGACATTCACTGTCAGAATACGGACTGCACTCGACAGCCTCACAATGGATCCTCTTTACTTTATGTCTTATTGATTTAATCTGAATCACATTTATCTGCCTTTAATATAAAAACTTTGCATATTTTATATTCATGCATTTTTGAAAAGTCAAACAGAAAAAGTAAAAAAAAAGTCCTAAATATGTTTTTTTTTTTTACCTGGTGTAAATGCCGCTGTTCTCCAGAATCCGGCTGTATTTTTCTTTTCTTCCTGCACTTCTCCGTTCTTGAGATATGGCCTCTTCTTCCTTGTATTTAAGTCTAGTCTTGTTAGCCAAGTGGGTGTGGCCCTCAAGAAGATGCCCACTGAGAAGAGTTAAAAACCACACCCACTTGTATAACAAGTCTACAATTGTATACAGCAATGACATGGCCGTATCTCAGGAATGGAGAGGCACAAAAACCAAAGAAATACATCGCCGGATTCAGGAGAAAGCGCCATTTACACCAGGTAAAAAAAACCATAGAGTTATAGAAGATGTCAAATAAGTAATAATGTACTTATAAAGTGCTACCCGCGCGGTTCACCCGAGAGTCCCATTTGGATGCTGACACAATCCCTGATGGTCTCTACTTCCTGACCCCTTTGTTGACCATCTGGAAATGGTGCGAAATACCGACCCTGCCAATCACTGGCAGCAGCGGTGATCTGCCTCAAGCAGTGATTGGCTGATCGGGCATTTCTAGTGTCTTGAGAATAATGGTAAACGACATCCTCACCATTTTTAAGACCACTGCTTGCTTTTAGTGAATGGGAACATTCCTGGAAACTGCAAAACCCTACAAACATGGATCAGAGAAGAACTTGATGATCGGACATGTTTGATTAGGTATCAGCCCACGACGGAGCCACCCTCATCGCTCTTCATTTACACTCCGAGTTGCTGCCGGTGTTAGTCTATGGACATTGCTTATCTCAATGCTGTATTTTATGAATCTGTTGGCACTTTGAGCAGCAAGCATTATTCTTACTAGATGGTTACTGCCCCTTTAAATAGATCCACCTTCGCCTTATATTTCACGGTTTCGCCGTATTACGTTCTGCCGTCCCTATCCGTTTCGCTCCAGCTCCGCCGCTCTCTGACATGCCACTTGTGTTGATTGTTAGGCATTTAACTGGATAAACTAAAAATGGCTTGCTTAGCGATGATGGCTGCGCAGATCTGCCGGTAATTAAGTGTTACGGTTGAAATAGGATTAGGGTTTCAGCTGACTCCAGATAATTTTCAGTCCCTTCATCTACTGACTGTTCGCTTTGTCATTGACTTAAAGTGACCTGACAGCCGAGATATCCTCATTCTGTGGGACAGAAATGCAGCACCAACAAAAAAAAAAGAGAACTCCAAACTCTATGCACCATGCGATTCCAAATTTCCCCTGTAGGGGCACTGCAGGGAAAATTAACACCAGCTGCCACAGATCAGACGATCCCTCTGATTAGATTACTTTTTGGTAAAAACAGATTATAAATGTTGATGACCCAAATTTATTATGATTTTTTTTTTCTTACAACCCACAAATAGTGTGATTTTTTTTTTGGACCATCCAGCTTTAGGACTATTCTTGGCCAATGAAAGAGAAGCAGAAATTCTGAACCTGGGCAGACATTATATGTTTATTGTCTATAATGTGACGACGCCAGACGTGGGCGCACCATGGGGATGCTTTGAGGTTCGCATTATGTGTATTACTATAAGGCTGTTACTATGATAACTAATATGACATTGGCTTGATGGGCTCCAAATGTGGTAGGTGCTACCGGTCTGGCAGGCCGGCATATTGGGGATTGTTGGTAGATTGGTACAATGGTGACTACTTTGTTTTTGGTATGGTGGGCACTATGAAGAATACTATGACATATGTTTTATGGTCATTCATTTGAGGATGGAGGTCTTAGACTAGATGAGTCTGGCAGATGGGCGCTCTGGGACTACCATGAGGTGGCAATTTGGGGAAATACTGGGAGATTAGCACAGTTGGGAATAGCATGAGGTTGACATTATGGGAATAATGATGGTACTATATGGATACCTGAGGTTGGCTTGGCATTATGGGATGACTATGATGATGGTACTATTGGACTACCATGAGGTTGGCTTGGCATTATGGGATGACTATGATGATGGTACTATTGGACTGCCATGAGGTTGGCATTATGGGATGACTATGATGATGGTACTATTGGACTGCCTGAGGTTGCTTCTGGTGACTTGATGAGACATATTGGACTACAGTGTGGCATTATGGGATGACTATGATGATGGTACTATTGGACTGCCATGAGGTTGGCATTATGGGATGACTATGATGATGGTACTATTGGACTGCCATGAGGTTGGCATTATGGGAATGACTATGATGATGGTACTATTGGATGCCATGAGGTTGGCATTATGGGATGACTTGATGATGGTACTATTGAACTACCCTGAGGTTGGCATTATGGGATGACTAGATGATGCAGTTTGACTCTGAGTGGCTTATGGATGACTATGATGATGGTACTTGGACTCCATGAGGTTGGCATTATGGATGACTATGATGATGGTACTATTGGACTGCATGAGGTTGGCATTATGGATGACTATGATGATGACACTATTGGACTACCCAGAGGTTGGCATTATGGGATGACTATGATGATGGTACTATTGGACTGCCATGAGGTTGGCATTATGGGAATGACTATGATGATGGTACTATTGGACTGCCATGAGGTTGGCATTATGGGAATGACTATGATGATGGTACTATTGGACTGCCATGAGGTTGGCATTATGGGAATGACTATGATGATGGTACTATTGAACTACCCTGAGGTTGGCATTATGGGATGACTATGATGATGACAGTATTGGACTACCATGAGGTTGGCATTATGGGAATGACTATGATGATGGTACTATTGGACTACCATGAGCTTGGCATTATGGGATGACTATGATGATAGTACTATTGTACTACCGTGAGGTTGGCATTATGGGATGACTATGATGATGGTACTATTGGACTACCATGAGCTTGGCATTATGGGATGACTATGATGATGACACTATTGGACTACCATGAGGTTGGCATTATGGGATGACTATGATGATGGTACTATTGGACTACCATGAGGTTGGAATTATGGCTTTGACTATGATGATGGTACTATTGGACTACCATGAGGTTGGCTTAGCATTATGGGATGACTATGATGATGGTACTATTGGACGACCATGAGGTTGGCATTATGGCAATGACTATGATGATGGTACTATTGGACGACCGTGAGGTTGGCATTATGCAGGCCTGGCACTCTAGACACTACTTTGACAGTTAGTATTGGCATAGGAGTGTGGGCAGGAGTCATAAGGAGCATCCAGCGGTGCAGCTACCTCCTAAACATGCTTCTTACGACAGGTTTTGGGCATTGCTTGCCTGCATTTTCTCATTTGTGAAGGAGACGTTGCCATGTTACTCTCCACCTCCGGGAACAAAGGCTCGGATTGTCCTAGTCTCCAGATGTCAGAGCCTTGACGTTCTCCTAGTCGGGGTGTGTTCTCACTCGCTTTGTGCTGTATTTCAGCCCTGTAAGCCAAGAGTCTACAGATGTGTAAACTCCAGCATTGTAGTTTAACGATTCCCTATAGACTGTATCTAGAACGTCCTAGGTTAAGTATAACACATGACACAAACCCTGAAACATGTGTCCGGCGTATCCTCCTAGGACAACCAATATTATTATTGTTACACGCAGCCAATGCTCCACAGGATGCGGCTTCAGCTGATCGCTGCGGAGGTGACAATTAAGAGTTAGCAAGTGGTTAGCCTTCAGCTTTATGGTAGAAAATGATAGCAGTTGACTATATTGCTTTCTATGGCACCATCTTCAATCTTTCCTATGTACTAGGCAGGTAGGTACCAGGACTGTCCACCCATGGCACATGGTGCACAACGCTGTACACACACGGTACTGTCAGAGCAGGATTTGACGCCGTGAACTCTGCCAACGTAGGAAATGCTGCGCCTGAACCCCGTCCCGCTGCGATGACCAATGGCCTCATGATTGTGAAAAAAAATGGTGCTACCATTGGCCACTGTGGGCAGAGTTGTGACCACACGGTAGCCTATGGCTAAACACCCCAGCCCAAGCAAAATGGCTTGTTGTTGACCTACCACTGACATCCAGCACCTGGGGCAAATTGTCATGGTCTATGGAGTTTGTGAGATTAGGTAGTTCAGAGGTTAATCTGGGATTCTGGGAGGCTTCTTATAGCCTCATTGTGGGGCCATTCCCTGTTGCTTATGCTCTGACCCTTTGCCGAATGTGTTTGACTCTGTTGTGCCAGTGCTTTGTGCCTGTGCTATTTAACGTATGTCTGCTTCTGATTTGGTTTTGTCCCTGTTACGAGTTTTGCCTGCCCCCTTTGTACAGTGCTGTCCTCTCCGTGTATGACCCCTTGGCTACGTCCTGACTACCCTCTGCCTGCTTCTTTTGTACTGTGCTGTCCTCTTCGTGTATGACCCTTGGCTACGTCCTGACTACCCTCTGCCTGCTTCTCTTGTACTTCGTTGCCCTCTCCGTGTATGACCTCTTGGCTACTTCCTGACTATTTGTTTGGTCTATGCCCTTTGGTAACTTTGTCCCGTAGTCACCCTTCTAGGAGTTTTCCCTCAACTCCTAGCTCTCTGGAGCTTAGGCCACGCCCCCAGCTGTCACGTGCTTCAGGTCCTGTTTGTCTGAAGCACACATCTTCACCCCCGCTCCACAGGTATCTTTGGGCACAGTGTGTTTTGCTCCCCGTAACTTCTCCCCTAACTTTGTTTCTGTTCAGTGAGGTTCGTGAAACGTTTATACACTTTATATGAATCTGTTACCAACTCACTGCTCTCTACAAAGAGCGCAGAACAGAAACTAAGAGGCTCAGCGTTTAGTTGTGGCGCTGCTCCTGCGCTATCATTTTAGAAACCAGTAGGAGATTTAGCACGCTCACCTTCACCAATCAAAATTTTTGACACATCAAGTAGTGAGAAATATGGAAGAGTGGAGAATGCAGCGCTGGCCACCATAACTTTTAGCTATGAGCTTAGTAGGACTTGTGGAAGAGACTCATCTCAGATTTCTGGACGGTGGTCATTCTTTGTAGGCTGAGATTTGGAAGCTGTAGAGTTGTGTGATGTTCCACCAACAACTCTCCAAATTTCATCTTCTTGGATCCCTGTAAGTGTCGGATAAGATAAGAATCCAACATCAGAAAAGATATAGGGGGTGAGCTTTACATTTCCTAAACTTTTAGGTCTTAAGGTCTTTCCTAAATGTTTAGCTCCTAAGTTGAGTCAGGCTTTCAGAGAGAGTTTCCACCATCTACTCATCGTTTATGGATTCACAAACTATTGACATCATGTCAGTTTCGGAAAAAAATGGACATTTCCTATAATGATGACGTAAAAACTGCCTTATTGTCCTCATTATTGGAGCAACCAACATTGTTCCCTGCAGAGTAAGTTCCATAATATTGAAATATGTCCTAAAAAAGGTGAATATTTCCAATCTGACATTTCGGGGTGTGAATTACTGGCGACCAGGGAATACTTCTACTGTTTTATCTGCAAATCACCAACTTTCGATCAGCAAGTGGTTCCTGTAGAGCGAATTTCCCCTCTGCCTATAACACCCCCATCCCTTGGCTTCTCCACCTTATCGGGACAGGTTTTCCGGCAGATAAGGTCGCAGTTCTGTGTCCAGAGGGATCTGCGGAAACAGACAACAGGAATCCTATCCGGCCTCAGGAAACAGAGGGACAGGATGCTCCGGCCTCTCGCCGGCCAACTCTGCTCCGTATCCACATCAGCTTGAGAAGTCATCAAACTTTCACTTACAGTGTCCTCAATGCAAAAACATGTCCGGGAGTCCGGGCTCTCTCTGCAAAGAAGCAATCGTTATATGGCCACGCGTCCTTCTGCGTGCCCTCTGGTTGCCAAATTGTGAAGGCTTCCTTAATAAAGGTCACTAGATGTTCACACAGTCAGAGGTCTGCTGAAATGCTGTCAAGGAAAGTGGAAAATGAAAAATGGGCATCCCAATTACTGCGTCCTCCTGTGTCCTATAAAGCGCGGCCTTCATATCACGTCTGGCTTCCTGTCCGCAGGTCACACAACGCAGCTTTCCCTCCTTGCAGCAGATTCTTTAGGTTGGTAGTAAACTCCATTACTTGTGCAGTATTGCTTTGGCAGCCGGGCGCAGGTTTACGGTGTTTGAGTCATTATAAAGCTTTTTTTTTTCACTACTGCAATATATTTTTGCTTGAATGGGTCCATTAATATTATTTGGATGCATTACAAAGCAGTTTGATGGCCCTAAAACCTTAAAAAATTGACAAAAACAATAAGTTAAATGATCTTTGTCAAACAACAGTACAGGCAAATAGAAAGAAATTTTCTTCTTTCTCCACTTACGAGCCACTTCTTTTCCACCCGCCTCCTGAACTCATCATTGAGTTTTTCTCAAGACAAAAAAGGCAACCAGTTCACTGAGGGATCAGATTATAGCTGCCTGTTTAAGTCAACGGAGAAGGGAGGGAATAAAAAAACACAGATCATGCTGATTCTTTTTAGTAAGTGTTTTATTTCACCCCTGTGCTGGATTCACATTTACACTGCTCATTATTGCTGTATACTACCCTCCATATGATACATAGGGACAGGAGAGAAGGGATCCTTCACGTCTGTGTGTGCTGTGTATGGGAGGCATCATAGCAGCTAGTTTTCACCTACTAACGCAGGTGAAAAATGCAGTTCTGGGTCCACCTGCTTCTCTGATGGTGCGGTGTCCCTGCATACCCACGGCATTGGTGACTGTATTGGTTCTGTGGCACTGCCATGGGGACTGTCATTGCGCCCCCATTCCCTGGTGTTGAATGACGATATTAAAGGGAATCTATAACTAAAATCAGATAATAGAACATTTTTTTTTTCTAATTTTATTTTCATTTTCTGATTTTTTTTTTTTTTATTATACCGCATTTTATGACTCAAATCAAAATGGAAAAATGAGTGGAAAAAACCCCCAGAACTTATCTCAAAAAGTTAATCTGCCTGCGCTATTTCACTCATCCCTTGCAATAAACCCAAATTCTGTTTTTGTAATTAGCAGCGGAAGGGGAGGGGGGTGCAAAAACATCTCTGTAATTTATGAAATATTGATGAGTGAGCAAATATAGGGATGAAACCTGACTTGGCACTTTATGATCGTCTACTCAAGAACTTCTCATGTGTTTGCTCAATACTGTATTATAGGACAAGGATACTAGTAAGTGCACAAGCTTTAACTGGAAAGTGAATTGAATGTCATCATACAATGTACATAAGTTAACGCTGTCGTAACGGTACATAATGTCACCATTCTGTACACATAAATAATGCTGCTCTACGGTGTACAAATGGCATCATTATGCTTTACCTATAAATAATGCTGCTATACCGTACAAATGAATAATACTGCTAAACTGTATACAAATTGCATCACTATGCTATACCAAAAGATAATGTTGCCATACTGTATGAATGAATAATGATGCTATATGGTGTACAAATGACGTCACCATGCTGTACACATAAATAATGCTATTGTAATGTAAAAATTAATAATGTTGCTATACGGTGAACAAATAGCGTCAACTTGCTGTACACATAGTAGATAATTCTGCTATACTGTACAAATGAATACTGCTGCTATGCGGTGTGCAAACAGCATGTCCAAGTATGACATCAGCCAAAGTGTTTCCGGTGACAGCAGCTTTGGTATACCTCCATTACTTTTCATTGATTTTTTTTCTTTTTGTACCTTCCAGAACTTCTTGCCAATGATACATACGAAGCTGAAACTTACAGAGCAACCACTTTGGGGTCTCGGTTTACCATGGCTGTGACTACTCAGACCCCTCTCCGAAAACCATCAGGATCCCGTGCACCCACGGAAAAAACACCTGTGCTTTCTCCAGCTCCAAAAAATGGCAAATTACTCCATCCTCTCCCTCTGGATCCTTCAATAGTGACTGACCAAAACCACTTGGTACAAGGTGGCAGAATAATAAACACCACCAATCTAAGGCATACAAATTCGACCCACCACAAGAGTATAAGCTCCACGCAAAATATCACTCATTTACGCCCAACCAGAATGCCAGTTACTGCCAAGAGCCATTCACAGAGTGAGTCCTCTGTAAAGAAACCTATCATCAAGAAAGTGCCAACCCCCCATAGCAAGCTCAAAAATATGATGAAGACCACAATGAAAAACCCTTCTGCCAGGTATCAGAGCCCACCACACGTCCATCATAAAAATGTTACAATGAGACCTGGAATAGGACATTTCCATCACTTGAATTCAAGTACTGGTGTGGTGGAGATGGTCAAACCTCACAGATCTGTAACACCATTGAGGAACAACTTACCACTTGGCCAGAAGAACATTTCACCAGTAGACGATAGATTGAAACATCTCCCATTGGGTGCTCAACTCAACAAGCAGCTGAAAGATGAAGCCAATAGCTCCTCAGCATTGCTTAGAACTGTAATAAACAATAGTTCCCAGGCAGTCACTCATAATATCAACCATATTACTCAATCTTTGCCAAATTCCAGTTTTCTTTATGGAAAAAAGAAAATATTATATGAACTGAAATCTTTGAACACATCAGAACATGTATGGAGAACCGAAAACATATCCTTGGTACCTCAAATCGGTAGAGCAAAAGACTTATCGACACCCGAGCTTTTGAAGAAAGTTAGTTTGCATTTGCCAGGAGCACGGCAATCTGAAATAATGAAAGAGTTTACCTCAAAAGTAACTATAAGGGTACCAGATATAGATGGGATCTACAACCATACAAAGGAGAACTTACAAGAGGCAGAACTTTCTAGACTGGGTCAAGATCGGACTATTCAGTTAGAACCAGACAAAATGAATCTGGTCAGTTCTGAGCCTGTAACGATGGGCACAGTGATCAACGAGACCCAAGGAGCTCCTGATTCACAAACGCATCCAGTGGAGGAAGCCACGGAGGTCTGGACTTCATTACGGGCAACAATCCAGTCTAAAGTACAAGTCCACAACACTGTGGAACAGCAATACCAGACTCGTTCAGAATTGACAACAGGTGGACACGTTCATCGGAACCAGACACATAAACACCATAAACACTCTTTGTTGGGTGAACACAATCAAACCGATAACACTGTGTCTCAACATACAGTTACATCCCCAGCAAGGTTAGCTGGTACTAATAGACACCATAGACATCTACATAACTTTACTCATCCACATAATGAGCATAATGAACACTGGGTCCAACATCAGATGAGTTCTACTCAAGTTTCTCTAGATCACGTAGGTAAAAAGAGGCATCCAAGCCAATCTCCACTCCGAGAAGAGATAAGAAGTTTTAATACGAGTCAAGGAACCGTAAATAATGGATCAAATTTGGGTACAACTCCATTATCCCACCTAAGAAAGAACCTTTCTGAATCCGAAACAGCCACATCAAGTCCCTGGATGCTCTTCACAACAGTAGAACCAAAATCAACCACTCAAAGTTTACAAAACCTAAGTACTGTAAGTCAACTACCAGCACAGACTCAACGGGTGTTCCCAACACTTTATGAACCTGGCATGACAAATCCACACAAGCTCAACAGTTCGGAAAGCGAGAGCCTGCAAAGTCCATACCCAAAGATGACCATTAAGCCAATAACACAGAAACATCTACCAACACAATCAACCATATATAACACAACTGAAGAGTTTTCGATGGAACTTAACACCCAAACCCAGCCAATGCTAACTTCACAGGTGACCACGAATAAAAAGACTGAGGTCTTGGTATACAGCACTCAGAGAGTAATTACCATAAACGAGACAGAGTTAACGACACAGTTACAGGTTAAATTAGTTGATGAGACCCAACCAGTGGAACCCACACAAAGCCAGCCAGATGGGACTACACATGTCTCATCTTATCAGTCCACACAGACCTATCCCGATCTGTCCACAGAAGCTGACTCTACAAAGGTCAGGATAGGATCATCCACTGAGCCATTACCTAACTCGAAATCAGAAACAGAGACTCACCCTGTTCTATTCAATGTGACCAATCCTTCGTTGACCACACACGGTCCACCAGACCTTAAAACATTGGTGGTCTTCAATGAAACACACACAAAACTATCCACAGACAATCTGTATACTGAGCCTAGTACAACTCCATATAGTAGTAATCAAGCAATAATATATGGCCACAACGAGTCACAAACAGACTTGGTCTTAAAGAAGATTCAATCTACAACGCAAACTGAACCAATCACGAAGGACAACTCGGAACCTACCACCCCTATAACTGGCACCAAACTAGTCAGTTGGACAGAGACAGAACTAGTTACTCAAACAAAGCAAAACACGAGCCACCCATCATATCCGATCAAGCAAACAGAGTCAATCACAAGAACCTCTCCGGTTGGTTTGAAAAGACTCAAACAGTAACACTGACGCCCATTGAACCAAACACAACCAAGAGCTCAAAATCATCTATACACCAAAAAATGACCACAGAAAGCTCTAGAGAACCATCCACACAGACACAACCTATCACAAAGGACACAACAGTGACCACTAGCCAGCCAAGAAGAGCGTCTACCACTCCTACTGAGATGCTCGTAAAGAATAGGACAATATCCTTGATACCAAAAACTGACCCTATGAACCCAACCAATACAATGGGATACGGTAGAGATAAAACGGAATCTTCCGAGCCAATGTCTGAGAGTCCTAAAAATACAAATACACCCTCCAGTGACGTATCGCCAACTCACAGAGGACATCTACCATCAACTCAAATATCTCCTCAACACATCACAAGGGCTGGATCAGAGCTTATTCCTACAGGAGATCATCTAACCTCAGTGCCGGGGACACCAGGTGTCAGTGAAGACACGTTGCGTCACACACCACTGCCGGACCTTGGAGTGAGATCTCTAGCCCAACATTTCCTGGTGGACATCAAAGTCAAGATGGTAGACGGACTCAGGGCCAACAATATCTTTAATAGTGCCCACATTTTACCCCACGAGAAGCCATACTTCAGAAAAAGACCATGCCAGTGGGCTCACGACAGTAAAGAGTTCCACAACTGAACCGAAATCACAATCCAACACGTTCACCACCCAGAATATTGGCGAGACGATGTCAGTGCAGCCTGCAAGAGACCGAATCTTCATTGTGGAGGAGCAGCAGCCAGTCTTTAAAGGTCAGTCATGACCTCTTACTGCCCAGACTGGAATAATTTCTTCTCCTTTGACAGATTTTATCTGTTGTTTTTCTCTTCATTTGTCTTGAGTTCTCGAAAACCTGCACCAGTAGACTGACCTTTATAGAAAGAAAGATCGCTCATAAAGATGTCAAAGTGGGTTGTTCTGTGCAAACCTATAAAAACATGGCTGCTCTCTTCCAAAAATAACACCATTCTTGTCTTCAGGTTGTGAGCGGTATTACAGCTTTGCCTTATTCACTTCACCGGAGTCAAGCTAGACATGTATCATGGATAGTTATGACTTTTAAAAGAAAGTAATCTGAGAGCAGCATGATGTAGTGGCTGAGAGCCTGATTCCAGCGATGTGTCACTTACTAGGTTGTGTGTTGCTGTTTCAATAAAATCAGTGTTTTATCTGCAGGAGATTATCACTATTTAGTTGTCTCGTGCCTCCTGGTCCAATCACACCCTCTAACGCAGCTTTCTATCAATGTACAGTGTACACAGAAAGTTGTCAATCAGTGTGTGTGGCGGTGTTATATACAGCTCAGCATTCAGAGCTCTGCTAGACCTGTGGAAAAGAAAACTGTGATTGTATCAAAATGACAAGAAGCCGCCCAGGAAGTGACACATCTCTGGAATCAGGGTCTCAATCCCTTCATCATGCTGCTCTCAGATTACATAGCAAAACCTGGTGACAGATTCCCTTTAAAAAAAAAAAAAAAAGTACCTGGAGCCCCCCCTAGTGGTGGTTGCAGGAAGCCACAATTTTATCATTTAAGTTAATTTGTATGCAGGGGATTTGGAAAGAAAAGAAAAAATTCTTATTTCATACTGGCTAGAGGTAATGACATTTGTCTTGATAACCTGCCCCTCCTTTAAATGAATGACGATTAGGTGACTCTACAAATGGAGAAGGACTAAATGATGACTCACATTGCGTGATGGCACTTACTGTATATGAGGCCTTCGCTCCATTCAAACGAGGCAGATCCCCATTTTAGGGATCGGTAAACTGAGACGACCGTTTACAGTCTGATTAGGGATCTATAGGATTATTTCCAGAATTTGCCACTAGACTATTGTCCAATTAAAAGCTGCTTAGCCGTTTCATGGAAAGTTTTCCGTTTCAGTATATATATTTTTTCTCTGCTGTTTGTCCCTCTGAATTATAATAATTCCCAATCTCGCTCCTCTCCTCCATCAGTGCAAACTCTAAACGTCACCTACAATGTGAACATGACCCACCATGCAGCGTGTGAACAGGTGGACTCCTGCAAACGACTTCTCCTACAAGAGGTCAGTGTCCCGGCGTGGGACCGGCCCTGGATTTGAAGCCTGGTCGCCCATATAAACCAGTCCTGACTTTGCTTTCCTCTTGTATTTTTTCAGTTGACTTCTGCTTACAAGTCGATCCCGGGATTCGATAAGATTGTGATTCTGAATGTGACGTGAGTGACGAGGCCCCTGTATGGTCCTTATTATTCGATTGCTAGGACAGCTGTGCCTAGAATAGACTGTGGCCCTCAATACATATACAACAGCACCATGGAGCATACATATACACTCGCAACCTCCTGCATGGCGGGCCGGAGCAATGAGCCACAGGCTGCACTGCTGATAGGAAGATTGTTTGTCTTTCTAAACAGTCTTTACAGGCACATTGTACTGGTACCTAGAGACACAGCTCCTTATATCAGTGCATTTCTATATACCTGTATATTAGTCATTTAAATAAAACTCAAAAGATTTTTTTTTTCCTACAAAAATATTAAAGGAAATCATGAGACTTGTTTTCCGGAAAAAAAATCATGAAAAATTTAATAAAAAAAACAAACAGATAACACAATATATGTGATATTACCTATTGTGAATGGTGGATCCTGAGTTATCTACTGTATATAGTGGTACGGGGGGGGAGGAGGTGAGCTGTGATAGCAGCAATTACAAGTGGTGGATCCTGTGTTATCTACTGTATATAGGGGGTTATCAGTTATTGTACAGGAGGAGGAGGTGAGCTGTGACATCACCTATGTGAATGTGACTCCTGTGTTATCTACTGTATATAGAGGTACGGAAGGGAGAGGTGAGCTGTGACATCACTATTGTGAATGGTGGATCCTGTGTTATCTACTGTATATAGGGGTTATCAGTCATTATACAGGAGGAGGAGGTGAGCTGTGACATCACCTATTGTGAATGGTGGATACTGTGTTATCTACTGTATACAGAGGTGTTATCAGTCATTGTACAGAGGAGGAGGAGGTGAGCTGTGATATTACCTATTGGAATGGTGGATCCTGAGTTATCTACTGTATATAGAGGTACTGGAGGGGAGGAGGTGAGCTGTGATAGCAGCAATTTCGAATGGTGGATCCTGTGTTATCTACTGTATATAGGGGTTATCAGTTATTGTACAGGAGGAGGAGGTGAGCTGTGACGTCACCTATTGTGAATGGTGAATCCTGTGTTATCTACTGTATATAGAGGTGTTATCAGTCATTGTACAGGAGGAGGTGAGCTGTGACATCACCTATTGTGAATGGTGATCCTGTGTTATCTACTGTATATAGAGATGTTAACAGTCATTGTACAGGAGGAGGAGGTGAGCTGTGATATCACCTATTGTGAATGGTGGATCCTGTGTTATCTACTGTATATAGAGGTGTTATCAGTTATTGAACAGGGAGGAGGTGAGCTGTGACATCACCTATTGTGAATGGTGGATCCTGTGTTATCTACTGTATATAGAGGTGTTATCAGTATTGAACAGGAGGAGAGGAGGTGAGCTGTGACATCACCTATTGTGAATGGTGGATCCTGTGTTATCTACTGTATATAGAGGTGTTATCAGTTATTGAACAGGATGAGGAGGTAAGCTGTGACATCACCTATTGTGAATGGTGGATCCTGTGTTATCTACTGTATATAGAGGTATTATCAGTCATTGTACAGGAGAGGAGGGGTGAGCTGTGACATCACCTATTGTGAATGGTGGATCCTGTGTTATCTACTGTATACGAGGTTTATCAGTCATTGTACAGGAGGAGGTGAGCTGTGACATCACCTATTGTGAATGGTGGATCCTGTATTATCTACTGTATATAGAGGTGTTATCAGTCATTGTACAGGAGGAGGTGAGCTGCGACATCACCTATTGTGAATGGTGGATCCTGTGTTATCTACTGTATATAGAGGTGTTATCAATCATTGTACAGGAGGAGGAGGAGGTGAGCTGTGACATCACCTATTGTGAATGGTGGATCCTATGTTATCTAGTGTATATAGAGGTGTTATTAGTCATTGTACAGGAGGAGGAGGTGAGCTGTGACATCACCTATAGTGAATGGTGGATCCTGTGTTATCTACTGTATATAGAGGTGTTATCAATCATTGTACAGGAGGAGGAGGTGAGCTGTGACATCACCTATTGTGAATGGTGGATCCTATGTTATTAGTGTATATAGAGTGTTATAGTCATGTACAGGAGGAGAGGTGGCTGTGACATCACCTATAGTGAATGGTGGATCCTGTGTTATCTACTGTATATAGGTGTTATCATCATTGTACAGGAGGAGGTGAGCTGTGACATCACCTATTGTGAATGGTAGATCCTGTGTTATCTACTGTATATAGAGGTGTTTTCAGTCATTGACAGAGGAGGTGAGCTGTGACTCACTATTGTGAATAGTGATCCTGTGTTATTACTGTATATAAGGTGTATCATCATTGTAGAGGAGGGGGAGGTGAGCTGTGACATCACCTATTGTGAATGGTAAATCCTGTGTTATCTACTGTATATAGAGGTGTTATCAGTCATTGTACAGGAGGAGGAGGTGAGCTGTGATATCACCTTTGTGAATGGTGGATCCTGTGTTATCTACTGTATATAGAGGTGTTATCAGTCATTGTACAGGAGGAGGAGGTGAGCTGTGACAAAAAAAAAACAGGACAATCACCAAAAATGTGGAAACATCATTTAAGTAGTAGGTGATTTTCTAATGACACTGTACCTTGTAGCACTTCTTGCTTTCTATGCAGCAGAGAAGTTTCTTCTAGTAAACGATTTGAGCTTCCGGATTTACAAAGATGAAAGAAAAGGGAATTTCGTATAAAGACACTTTTTGCAATTGAATTTGGTTCAACAATCAAACAATGAACGCAGTTTCCAAACCTCCAGTGATCTCCGGTGGACGCTGCGGCCCGAACATCTCCTGCCAGTCCCAGGCGTCTCCCCAGCCAAGGGCGCCCGTGCCCCTCCATTGTGCGCGGTATCCTGGATGCAGAATTGGTTTTCATCCCTTTTATTGTAGGCTGTAGGGTATCTTTACTGCAGTTAGTAAATCTGCCTTTCAGGCCTCCTGGCAATGGCTGCCTCTTGTCGTTTCAGGGTGGCTGGCACTGCCATGGAATACCAAGTGCTGTTCAGCGTGCGCCCAGGGAGCCTGATGTCTGCTGCGCAGGAACTCGCCCTCTCTGATCCATCCACGCTTCTCGAGTCCTCGGAGAAACCCTATAGAATCTATAACACAACCCTGACAGGTGAGGAGACCCCCGGTAAGACCGCAGCCCCCTCATAGTGGCCGCATTAGAAACAATGCGACCTGCAGCCTGATTTCTGGTTACGCCTGACTCTGTGTCGGAACGTGGAAATGTCTTCTTCCTGGGATAAGTAGATATTACCCTGCAGGGAGGTGACCCGGTGACCCGTCCTATGATCTGCGCCCCCACCCGTAGCTTCCTCTATAAATGCCTGTCAGCTGTGACGCCCCCTGGTGCACGGTGTCATGTACTGACGTCAGCTGCGTCCACACTGCTTACCTAGAAACTGCAGAATGAATTCTCATACAAATGAATGCAGGGAATAGAGGCCAGCTCTGTACTCCAGTCCTGGGGATACACCGTAAATGTGCACGGTGCAAATAAGCCTTTAATATTCAGTCCCTGGTGTCCAGTGGTTCATTACTCCAGTCGGTGATGCTCAGCGGTTTATTACTCCTCTCCATGGTGTCCTTCATATATTACTCCAGGTCCTGCTGTCAATTAGTCTATTATTCCAATCCCTTGTGTCAAATGGATTATTACTCCAGTCCCTGATGTCCTGTAGCTTATTAAGTCCCTGGGGTCCAGTGGATTATTACTCCAATTCCTGGTGTCCTTTAGTTTATTATTCCAGTCCCTGGTGTCCAGTGGTTCATTTCTCCAAACCCTAGTGTCCATTAGTCTATTACTCCAGTCCCTGGTGTCCATTAGTCTATTACTCCAAACCCCGGTGTCCATTAGTTTATTACTCCAATCCCTGGTGTCCTTTAGTCTATTACTCCAATCCCTGGTGTTCTTTAGTTTATTATTCCAGTCCCTGGTGTCCTTTAGTTTATTATTCCAGTCCCTGGTGTCCTTTAGTCTATTACTCCAATCCCTGGTGTCCTTTATGTTTATTACTCCAGTCCCTGGTGTCCTTTAGTTATTACTCCAGTCCCTGGTGTCCTTTAGTTTATTACTCCAGTCCCTGGTGTCCTTTAGTTTATTACTCCAGTCCCTGGTGTCCTTTAGTCTATTACTCCAATCCCTGGTGTTCTTTAGTTTATTATTCCAGTCCCTGGTGTCCTTTAGTTTATTATTCCAGTCCCTGGTGTCCTTTAGTCTATTACTCCAATCCCTGGTGTCCTTTAGTTTATTACTCCAGTCCCTGGTGTCCTTTAGTTTTTTACTCCAGTCCCTGGTGTCCTTTAGTTATTACTCCAGTCCCTGGTGTCCTTTAGTCTTTTACTCCAATCCCTGGTGTCCTTTAGTCTATTACTCCAATCCCTGGTGTCCTTTAGTTTATTACTCCAGTCCCTCATGTCTAGTGATTTATTGTTCCAGTCCCTGGTGTCCTTTAGTCTATTACTCCAATCCCTGGTGTCCCTTAGTTTATTACTCCAGTCCCTGGTGTCCTTTAGTTTATTACACCAGTCCCTGGTGTCCTTTAGTCTTTTACTCCAATCCCTGGTGTCCTTTAGTCTATTACTCCAATCCCTGGTGTCCTTTAGTTTATTACTCCAGTCCCTGGTGTCCTTTAGTCTATTACTCCAATCCCTGGTGTCCTTTAGTTTATTACTCCAGTCCCTGGTGTCCTTTAGTTTATTACTCCAGTCCCTGGTGTCCTTTAGTTTATTATTCCAGTCCCTGGTGTCCTTTAGTTTATTATTCCAGTCCCTGGTGTCCTTTAGTCTATTACTCCAATCCCTGGTGTCCTTTAGTTTATTACTCAGTCCCTGGTGTCCTTTAGTTTATTACTCCAGTCCCTGGTGTCCTTTAGTTTATTACTCCAGTCCCTGGTGTCCTTTAGTCTTTTACTCCAATCCCTGGTGTCCTTTAGTCTATTACTCCAATCCCTGGTGTCCTTTAGTTTATTACTCCAGTCCCTCATGTCTAGTGATTTATTGTTCCAGTCCCTGGTGTCCTTTAGTTTATTATTCCAGTCCCTGGTGTCCAGTGGTGTAATATTTCTGTCCCTGGCATCCAGTGATTTATTTCTTCAGTCCCTGGTGTACATTAGTTTATTACAATCCCTTATATCCAGTGGTTTATTACTTCAGTCCTGGGTCCCAGTTGTGTATTACCCCAGTTCTTGGTGCACAGTGATGTAATTTTCCAGTCCCTGGTGTCCAGTGGTTTCCTACTCTCGGCATCCTGGGGTCAGTATGTGATGGGTAGAACGGAGTCTCATCTCTGTCATTCTTACATCTCGTCTCCTCCCTACAGTCAGCCATGCCGATCCGTGTGCAGACTGGTTCGCTTGCCCTCAGAGTTTTCGGTGCGCGCCTCTGCGGAAGCTCAGCGCCCGCTGTCTGTCACCTTGTCACAGTCTCTTCTGCCACAACAACGGCATCTGCATCCACCGCAAAGGGCAGGACCCTGAGTGCCAGTGAGTAGTACTGCACGGTTTTCATGGTGATGTGGTGTCTAAGCGGTTTCTCCTTGTGAGAGTGACATGCCAAGCCTGACATGCCCGAGTGAGGAGACTTATAAGCCACGTATGTAAGAGCTGGAGCACGAAGAAAGCTTGGAAGTCATCTAGTCTTATGTAATAAAAAGTTCTGTCATTGTAAACTGTTTCCATTCCTCTCCATTGACAAGACCTGCACTTGCTGTCAATGAACAGAAATATGTTTCATCCAGAAGTTAAAAACCATCCAAATGTCCTCAGCTTCTGGATGAACACAGGAAAATGTTTCCATTCATTGACAGGAAGCAGAACGGTGAGAAATTGATACATGCACGCTGAGATTTGTAGTTCTTCGCTTGAGGGATGATCGTTTGCTCAGTCGTTTACCGTTGTAGTTGGGAAGGTTTCCCGTCGATCACTATGGATTCTGTTCTGATCCCATCAGGTGCCCGATCGGCAGAGATTTTTGGTACATGGGACAAACCTGTGACTACAGAATGACTCATCACCGCCTTGCCGCCATTGCCTGCGCCATCGTGTTTTGCATCATCATCTGCGCCGCGGCCGCTGTTTTCATCCTGGTTCGGAGGTTTCAGACCCAAATTCTGCAACAGAAAGTGGCCCAGACGCAAAGCAGGTAAAGTGCTATCACTTGTGTCATCACCGTATCCCGCGGCTGTCTCAGTAATCACTTTAAAGATATTTTTTTCATTTTTCCGATCCTCTGTTATTCCTCCTGGAAACGTATGGATGAAATGAACTGACAGATTCACAGGTACTTAACACTTCGGGTGCCGGGATATGGAGTGGGATCAGGAGCTGATCGCTCGCCATACCCAGCGGACGCCGGCTGTGTTACACAGTCAGCATCTTCTTTAGCAGCAGCGACTAGAGTTTGCTCTGATTGCCACTGTTTAACTATTTAATCGCTGCAGTTAACCGCTGACCGTGGCATTTAATTGGTTTGATTGCCAGTGCGTGCCTGCAGGGCTCCCATAAGCTCCTACATAATGGGTGACACGGCAGTCAGGGTCTGGTGAAGACCCCCATAGCTGCCATCTTGCTGCTCTCGTGAATTCATAAGAGGATGTTATTTTGACAGTACAATGGTTGAATAAGCAATAAATAATAAAATAAAAATTGAAAAAAAAATCTAAAAAATATAAAAATTCCAATTTACCCTCTTTAAAAATAATAATAAAAATAATAATAAAAATAACACCATATTTGATGTTATTGCATCTGTACAAGTCTGATCTATCAAGATATAAAATTAATCCGACCGGTAAAAGTCCAAGACGGACAAAAAAAAAAATTGAAACGCCAAAAGTAAGAATTTTTTGGTCACAACTACGTAAAAAATGCTAGAAAAGCAATCAGAACGTTTTATGCACCCCAAACTGGTATCAGTAAAAACGTCCGCTCGCCTGGCAAAAAACAAGTCCTCACACCAGGACCATTGACAGAAAAAAAAGTAAAAAAAATGACTGACCATCATGGCTGCTCCCTTTCCTTCTCTGGACCCCGTCGCCTGTCATCCCTTTGATTTGGACTCCATGTATTTCTATGGAGTCGTAGGGGCGGGAGTGACGCCCCAGGACCCCTGCACATTGCCGGGCTTACAGGGTGCAGTTTTTCACCCTTAGTTTGGCTTTCATCGGACGCCATGGATGCCCCCGTCCTCGTCACTGCTGCCTTCAGCCATGCAGGCAGTCTCCAGTAACGCAGTGCCGCCTGCGCTCATCCAGCTCGGATCCCGTCCTCGGAGTTCACGTTCCCCGCTCGCCTCCTGCTGGCGGAGGAAGCCATCGCCGCTTGCAACTTGCAAGAGGGAAACCGGCGGTGGAAGCGGCCCGGCTATCTGTTGCCATGGTAACCAGAGATGAGCACTGATACTGGCGATCATTTAATAGGGATCTCCTAAATCCCAGGCAGTTGTCATGAGACCGTTTCTTGCTTCAGGATATCTGGAGCAAAATGGAAAACGTGTAAAATGGAAAGAATGCTGTCAGCCATAACAATAAAACCACTGACAGGTGAAGTGAATGACATTATTGTTTGGTGACAACGGCGCCTGTCATGGAGGGAGACGTTACCAGCAAGAGATCAGTCAGTTCTTAAAGTAGACGTGCTGGAAGCAAGAAAAGTGGGAAAGGGTCAGGATGTGAGTGACTGAGACAAGGGCCAAACTGTGACGGAAGCCTGCATGGCCGGGTCATCACCCTAAGAGGAAATCTTGTGGAGTGTTCCCTGTATACGGCAGGTCTTGTGGGGTGTTCCTGGTATACGGCGGGTCTTGTGGGGTGTTCCCTGTATACGGCGGGTCTTGTGGGGTGTTCCCTGTATACGGCGGGTCTTGTGGGGTGTTCCCTGTATACGGGGGTCTTGTGGGGTGTTCCCGGTATACGCGGGTCTTGTGGAGTGTTCCGGTATACGGCGGTCTTGTGGGGTGTTCCCGGTATACGGCGGATCTTGTGGGGTGTTCCCGGTATACGGCGGGTCTTGTGGGGTGTTCCCGGTATACGGCGGGTCTTGTGGGGTGTTCCCGTTATACGGCGGGTCTCGTGGGGTGTTCCCGGCATACGGCGGGTCTCGTGGGGTGTTCCCGTTATACGGCGGGTCTCGTGGGGTGTTCCCGTTATACGGCGGGTCTCGTGGGGTGTTCCCTGTATACGACGGGTCTCGTGGGGTGTTTCCGGTATACGGCGGGTCTCGTGGGGTGTTCCCGGTATACGGCGAGTCTGTGGGGTGTTCCCGGTATACGGCGAGTCTCGTGGGGTGTTCCAAGTATACGGCGAGTCTCGTGGGGTGTTCCCGGTATACGGCAGGTCTTCTGGGGTGTTCCCTGTATGCGGAAGGTCTCGTGGGGTGTTCCTGGTATGTGGTAGGTGTCGTGGGGTGTTCCCTGCATACGGCAAGTCTTGTAGGGTGTTCCCGGTATACGGCAGGTCTTGTGGGGTGTTCCCGGTATACGGCAAGTCTTGTAGGGTGTTCCCGGTATACGGCAGGTCTTGTGGAGTGTTCCGAGTATACGGCAGGTCTTGTGGGGTGTTCCCGGTATACGGCAAGTCTCGTGGGGTGTTTCCGGTATACGGCAAGTCTCGTGGGGTGTTTCCGGTATAAGGCAGGTCTTGTGGGGTGTTCCCTGTATAAGGCACGTCTTGTGGAGTGTTCCCGGTATACGGCAGATCTTGTGGGGTGTTCCCGGTATACGGCAGGTCTTGTGGAGTGTTCCCAGTATACGGCAGGTCTTGTGGGGTGTTCCCTGTATAAGGCAGGTCTTGTGGGTGTTCCCTGTATAAGGCAGGTCTTGTGGAGTGTTCCCGGTATACAGGTCTTGTGGGGTGTTCCCTGTATACGGCAGGTCTTGTGGGGTGTTCTCAGTATACGGCAGGTCTTGTGGGGTGTTCCCGGTATACGGCAGGTCTTGTGGAGTGTTCCCGGTATACAGGTCTTGTGGGGTGTTCCCTGTATACGGCAGGTCTTGTGGAGTGTTCCTGGTATACGGCAGGTCTTGTGGGGTGTTCCTGGTATACAGCAGGTCTTGTGGGGTGTTCCCGGTATACGGCAGGTCTTGTGGGATGTTCCCGGTATACGGCAGGTCTCGTGGGGTGTTTCCTGTATACGGCGGGTCTTGTGGGGTGTTCCCTGTATACGGCGGGTCTTGTGGGGTGTTCCCTGTATACGGCAGGTCTTGTGGAGTGTTCCTGGTATACGGCAGGTCTCGTGGGGTGTTCCCTGTATACGGCAGGTCTTGTGGGATGTTCCCGGTATACGGCAGGTCTTGTGGGATGTTCCCGGTATACGGCAGGTCTCGTGGGGTGTTTCCTGTATACGGCGGGTCTTGTGGGGTGTTCCCGGCATACGGCAGGTCTTGTGGGGAAAACTGCCACAAAACCGCGAAAAATCCTGAACGTGTGCACACAGCCTCAGGGTCACGATCACCCCATTGATAGCGTGAGGAGCGAAGTCTTGCCTATCTAACCATTGTACTCTAATGGCAGTGAGTCCATTTTCAGTAAGATATTGCCCGTCGCACTGAAAGAAATGTGTCAGAATTTTCCATATTCTCTCTGGGAAGTGTTGGAAAACAAGTCCGATCCATTGAGGCCGCACTAAACGACATACGGGACAGTGATTCCACAGGACGGCCGCCATCACGGGCCTTGTGGAGTTCAGGCTGTTTTTGCAGCAACCAACAATAGGAAGGTGGTTTTAATGTTACGGCTGCTTGTCGTGTTCCCCCTCATGTCAGGAGACATGTTTTCTTATGTTTCAGGTGTGAGGCGTTTTGTGTGTTGGTGGATAATACTCATTGACGTGTAATAATTTAGTTACAGGAGGTTCAGCCGCTTTGACGATGTCCCCACGCATTTCTGGTGTCCTTCACAAACATGGCTGACGACCTCGGCGTCACTCAATTCCCTGGATAACCCGGCATTCAGCAGCTCCGAAGAGGTGTTTCCTCTGCAGGCTCTGGGGAGCTGCGTGTGCGGCTGTCAGGATGGCGCGCGGAACGGCCCCCAAACACACCAGGTCCAGCAGCCGGCCCGCGCCCCACCCAGGTAATGGAAGTAAGCCGACTACTATAGTGAATGTCAATAATCGGGAATCTCGGGAAGGGTGCGGGGCGTCCTAATTTACCCCTGGAGGGTAAAAACCGGGGTGCGGCCTAAGTGCCCGGCGAATTCATATGTAAGCTGTGTGTTGCTAGGCAGTGATCCCTTAGCAACCAGACTGTTCAGAAAGAAAGACAACAGCCTCCTCAGGCCTAAAGGGAATAGCCCGACAAGCATCCTTTTTTTTCAATGTTTTTTTGGGATGTTTGGGGAATCATTCTGGCAAAAATACTGCTCCAAAAGGCGCAGCAAAAATTATTATTTTTCATGATTTTCTCATTGCAGAGAATTATCATGATGTTTTTTCCTATCATAGGTTAAAAAAAAATACAAATCGAAAAAGTGTGACGTCCCTGTGGCGCGTTTTCTCATCTTAATGAAAGGGAAACTTGTTGCAAGTAGATTTCAAGCATTTATCGACGCAGATTTTGGCGTAGAATCTGCTCCAAAAACCGTATCAAAAAGCTCTGTGTGAACACGCCTTTATATTAAAAAATGCATCAAATGCCTCGCTGATAAAAAAAAAAAAAAAAAAAACAACTCCAAAAATAGCGCGTTCCTATAGAATTACGTGAAAAAAATCTGCGACTTTTAGGAGAGAATTTTTCAGGCACAAAAATTGTTGCTTTTTTTTTTTTTCCACGTGGAAGCAAAGCAGCACCATGTCCAGTATAGGCGTCGTTTTCCTGTTGTAACGCATAGTTGAAGTAGTTTTTGATGTGGATTTTGGAGCAGAATCTGCTCCAAAATCCACATTAAAAAAAAACCTCTTTTATTAAAACCTTTCCACTAGGCTCTTCTACCTGCTGTGGTGCTGCATTCACACCGCTCACATGGAGCTGTAATTCTTACATCTGAATGACCCCCAGTGAATCTACCCCTCGCTTGTCGCTCCGGAATATCCGCCTGGCTAAGATTTATCTTTACAATGACCGTGAAGATAAAAGCTGACATTCCGCCTGTCACCACTAGAGGGAGCTTCATAATGATATATTATGGAGGTCAATGTATGCAGTACGCTCGTTAGCTCCCTCTAGTGGTGGCTACAGATAGACCTATTTCTATTCAGGGCATTTGTAAGAACTCATTAGATTTAATTAGAATTTTTTACAGAAATTTAAGACTGTTGCTATGTCTTTTTACACCAGAATAACCTATTAGGGTCACATAA
Organism: Oophaga sylvatica; assembly: GCA_033576555.1. Lineage (NCBI taxonomy): Eukaryota > Metazoa > Chordata > Amphibia > Anura > Dendrobatidae > Oophaga > Oophaga sylvatica. Next base: position 110,187,375 of record JARQOD010000007.1, on the reverse strand, counting down.
TTTTATTTGTGAAAGTCATAGATAATTGGATCTGTAGTGTATGTGTGTATATATAATATCTGGAACACATACTGAAGGGTTAATAATTTTTTCGGGTGGCAGAGCCAGACAGACGGGCGATTTGCACGTCTGACTATAATTGGGCACATGCAGCGTCTGGAAGATGTGCAGTGAATATGTAATCAGGCTCTTCTGATGGCTTCTTCCCCACCGCTCCAGCACGGCGGGGGTTACTTAGATCCGGCAGCCGCTCTGAGACCCCTATTACCTTAGCCGTGAAGGTATTTGGAACGCGGGGATGCGATTGGCTAGGCTGTTGTCATGGTTACGCTGGTCTGTCTGCACAGGGAGTGCGGCGGCTGCTGCAAGGGAGGATGCTGAGCGTAGCGGAGGGGGGACAGATCCGAGCGCGGAGGCTTCACGCTGCACGAACACGCGTCCTCCTCACTGTACACGAGAAACGCGTGGGAACACTGGAAAAAAGCATGTCCCGCTCACCAGTATCCTCACTGGTGTTAATGGGGGTCGTCCGGCCCCCCATGCATAAAGATTGATCACAGTATAATGAACAGTTCTGAAACTTTCCAATAGACTTTGCCCCAAATCATCATTTGCGCTTTTTATTTCAAATCACTTTTTGTGCCAAGTTCATCAAAATCGAGCCCAATGTTTTTCGTTATATTCAGTTTTTTTTTTTTTTTTTTGCATTTTTTTAAAATGTAGTCTCCGTTCACAAATTCAGTAGCGTTCGCCTTTATGGCCTCAGGTTGCACTGTCTATGTGCTGATTGCAGAATGAGTCAACAGAGAATCCATCAGTGAGTTCATTCTGATGGTGAGTTTGTGACGGTCTTTTTTTCTGACATCTGAATTTACGACCAAATCAAAGTGGAGTCTACAGGAAACAAAGAACCTTACAAAGTAAAATGTTAATCTGAGTACGAAAGTTTCAGAACTTTTTTATTATACTGGGAACCTGCCAGACTCTGCAATGCGTCCCTGGCAGAGCTCGGGGTAATAGATCGCTGTGATTTTTGCGACTTAATTAAAGGTCCCTTTTACCCCCGCTTTGTTTTTCCATCCCATCCTCCATAAAACAGACATTGCAGAAATCGGGAAGATTTGTTAAAGGAAGCAAGTAGATCCGATAGATGTGAGCGGTGGTAGCAGCGCCGCTGCGATGCTGGACTGGCCCTTTAACTGCAGCACATATTGTAGGACAGTAGCGAGCCCTGCGGCCCCCACTACACCGGGCTGGGGGATTAACTCCGGGAATTGTGACCAGGGACACAAAAGTGCAGACTTCATGCTTTACTATAGAAAGTACCAGCTGAACCTGAACCAATTGATCCGGACCTTTCTCTATTATGCGGATTGCTGGGAAGGTGTCACAGCGCTCCCACCTGATCTCTCCCCACTGCGGCCGGTACATAGACGACATCCTACGCAGCGCACTGTGGAAATAATGGGAAATTGCAATGAGGATTAACTTAAGAAGCCACATTGAACATATGACAATTTCGGTGGGATTACTTTAAACCTTGATCCGCGCCCCCACCCAGTACGAGGGTCTCAGCAGGACTTGTGCCTGTTAATACATTGATCTATACATGTAATCCCTGTGTCAGACACCAGAGGGCAGCAGACACACAGATATCACTCTGGATGCACCGTAGGGACCACAATCCCCATAAGACACTTCTGATGTATGGCCAGTAGGGGAGGGATCGGGCCACAAACACTACATAGAAACTACCTGCCGGTGTTGCAAATGATATTTTAGCAAAAAGTGGGGAACAGAAAGAGTATGTTTCAGTTTCGAACTACAGATCTGCATAGGAGCTGTATACACAGTACGGCAGATTTTTTTTATATATAATGAAAACCTGCCGTATTGTTTATACAGCTCCTATGCAGATTATATATACACACACCACAAACTCATTCTAAATCCCCATGCAGACATGTAGTTACCTGCTGACACCAGTAGGGGGAGCTTACTGCAAACAGCTATGGATTTAACTGTAAGTGTATACAGTGAGCTCCCTCTAGTGGTGGCTGCAGGCAGACCGCATGTTATCTTTATACAACCATTGCCATCCTGATGGGGGCGCCGGTGGCCAGACTACGGCTAATCAGACATTTATCGCCTATAATGTGTATACTTATTGGTCAACCTGAACGATTTCTTACACAGATTCTGGATTTTATGCCAGAGGTGAATTCTAGGTTGATGGTCCTTTCGGTTACGGCTCGGTGCCATCTGCTTGTAACTCTCGGTTTCCGTCTTTCAGGCTGGAGACAAGTTGCAGCAGCGTCAATGACTTGATGATCGACTCTGGGAAAGCGAGCGACGTGTCAGTGTGCAGCTGGCCTATGGAGCCCATCCACTGGACCCCTTCCCCATCCTACACCAGCTTTCCCTGCAGTCCCCGGTACGTGTCAATAATGGGGAAATAGAGCCTTTCCCTAGGAAAACCACCATTAATATTTAGAAGCAGATTAGTGAAGCTAACAGGCAGACATTATAGAGTGGAGTAATATTTAAAAAAAAAAAAAAAAAAAAAAAAAAAAAAAACAGCGCCACCCTTGTCCACTGGTTGCGTATGGTATTGCAACTTGGCTCTCTTCAAATGAATACTGCAATACCAGACAACTTGTGATCAAGGATGGTGTGATTTTCCTGGAAAATTTGTAAAACACGGATTTTGGTAAAGACTTACCTGTAAAATCCTTTTCAGCGAAGGAAGGAAGAGAGACACAGTAATTCATTACTGATGGGTAGGCGGAGCCCCAGATCAGGATGTTACCTCAGATCAAAAGAGTGATGACTGGCTGGCCCCTCCAGCTCGGGCTCCTCCTACTCAGCTCCAGTCGTATCAAAGCTTTTAGGAAAAGAGCCAAGATCACCAGCGGAGCAACATAACCCCTTCTGAAGGAACTTCAGAGAAAAAACACAAGGATACAGGTTATGCATGCAAAGAAAGCCAAAAACCACAGAGTTCCAGGTACTACTCACGGAACCTGACTACTGCGATGAGCTGGCGATGCTGGAACAGAGCCTTAGCGCGCTGACCTCAGCCCAGATAATCGCTATCAGATAAGGGTCGCGCTGCATCTGAAAACATCAACACACTTCTGCCGTGGGAGGGTGCTGTGTCTCTCTTCCTTCCTTCGCTGAAAAGGATTTTACAGGTAAGTCTTTACCAAAATCCGTGTTTCAGCTGCAGATGAAGGAAGAGAGCCACAGTAATTCATTACTGATGGGACGTCCCAAAGCAGTTCAAAAATAAGGGTGGGAAAAAACCAATAAAAGGCAGAAACCCAACAACCTTAACAACAAAGCGCAACCAGCGCTAAACACAAGTTCATCCAGAACTTTAAACTACAGCTGCCTGCAGGACCCTACGTCCGAGGGCTGCATCAGCGGAAGCACTGACGTCCACTTTATAAAATCTTGTAAACGTGTGGACAGAGCGCCAAGTCGCCGCTCGGCAAAGCTGCACTGCCGAAGCACCTTGATGAAAAGCCCACGATGAAGCCACAGCTCTCGTGGAATGGGCACGAATCTTAATCGGGCAAGATTCACCCGAAGACGGTAAGCTTCCAAAATAGCTGACCGGATCCAACGAGCTATAGAACCCTTGGAAGCTCGTTGACCACGCCGACGACCTGCCGGAACCACAAACAGGGAGTCCGTCTTACGAAAACCTTGAGTAATAGATAGATAAAACTTCAAGGCCCGCACTAAATCCAATGCGTGTAAATCTCGCTCTTTCGTATTCTTCGGATCCGGACAGAGTGAGGGCAACACAATATCCTGGTTAACATGAAATTGTGACACCACTTTAGGCAAAAAATCACCCCGAGTGCGAAGCACTACACGATCCGGAAAAAACTCCAGAAAAGGAGGCGAGCAAGAAAGAGCTGCCAATTCAGAAACTCTCCTCAAGGAAGTGACTGCAACAAGGAAAGCCACCTTCCAAGAAAGTAAAGAAAGGCTAGCAGAAACCATAGGTTCAAAAGGTTTATGCTGAAGAGCCTCCAAAACAAGGTTGAGCCGCCAAGGAGACACAGGTGCCTTCCGCGGCGGAAACTTACGAGAGATACCTCGGAAAAAAGAGATCACGTCTCTATTCGAAGCAATGGTTCTCCGGAATAATAAGGACAGAGCAGAAATCTGACCTTTCAGAGTGCTAACTGCCAAACCCTTGTCTAGCCCATGTTGCAGAAAAGCCAACAGGTTGGGAATGGAAAACTTTCTCGGGTTCCGAGAAGACCCAAACACCACGAAAAGAAGGTTTCCCAAATTTTGTGGTAAATCCTAGAAGTAGCCGGACATCTTGCAGCACGAAGGGTAGCAATGACCTCGGCTGAAAAACCTCTACGGGTCAAGATCTCGGTCTCAAGAGCCACGCCGTCAAACGCAGGGACATCAAGTCCGGATGACAAATGGGCCCCTGAGTCAACAAGTCCTGTTGAAGAGGGAGTGGAAACGGAGGTGCCGCCAACAGCGACATTATTGTCGAGAACCACACCCTTCTTGGCCAGTCTGGAGCTATCAGAATAGCTGGAATTCTCTCTAGTCTGATCCGACGCAGCACTAGAGGAAGTAAGGATATCGGCGGGAATACATAGATCAGCTTGAACTGATCCCACTGAGCCACTAGAGCATCCACCGCCACCGCCTTCGGGTCCTTGAACCTGGACATGAATGTCGGTAACTTGGCATTGGACCTGGAAGCCATCAAATCCACTTGGGGGGTTCCCCAGCGAGAGCACAGTAGTGCAAAGACTTCCGGGTGGAGGCTCCATTCCCCGGGATCCATCCTTCTGCGGCTGAGAAAGTCCGCTGTAATATTCTGGACCCCTGGAATGTGAATCGCCGAAATGGCTGGTACATTGGCCTCTGCCCAAATCAGAATTCGGGACACCTCTACCATGAGTCTGGAACTCCTTGTCCCACCTTGGTGATTGATATACGCGACAGCCGTCGCATTGTCTGTCTGCACACGGACTGGCAGACCGCTCAAAGGGACCGTCCAATGTTGGAGGCAAAGAAAAATCGCCCTCAATTCCAGGATGTTGATCGGAAGCACAGACTCTTCCGGTGACCATACCCCCTGAATCCAGAGATTGGTCCAAACACCCCCCAGCCCGTCAGGCTGGCATCGGTGGTTATGACTGACCACTTCAGAGGGAGGAAAGACTTCCCCAGGGAGAATGCCCCTGGACGTAACCACCATTCTAGAGAATCCCGCACCGCGCGAGAAATGGTGACACTGCAATCCAGCGATTGCGACTGGTTCCATCGACTCAAGATGAACCTTTGAAGAGTCCTGGAGTGGAACTGGGCAAAAGGAATTGCCTCCATGGACGCCACCATCAGTCCCAGAAGACGCATACACTTCCGTAGGGACATTGCCGTTGAGGCTGTCATAATCTGTACATGTCGAAGAAGACATGACTGTTTGTCTGGTGGTAAGGAAACTACCGACCGAAACGTGTCGAGATGCATTCCCAAAAAGAGAATTGTCCTTGATGGTTCCAGGGACGACTTCTCCCAATTGACCAGCCAACCGAAGTCTTTCAGAAACTGAAGAGACAAATCCCGAGCCGTCAATGCCTCCTCCTCCGAGGAAGACACGATCAAAAGATCGTCCAGATAAGGGAGAATCGTAATCCCCTGTCTTCGAAGGAGTGCCATGAGGGGCGCCAGAACTTTTGTAAAGACCCTTGGCGCTGAGGCTAAGCCGAACGGCAGAGCCACGAACTGGTAATGATTCTGACCTATGGCAAATCGAAGAAAGCGCTGATGAGCCTTTCCGATGGGAATATGCAAATAGGCGTCGCGAATGTCGATTGACACCAGAAAATCGTTCTGTGACAGAGCTGCCACAACGGAACGAAGCGACTCCATGCGAAATTTCCGGGTATGGACATGCCGGTTTAATCGCTTGAGATCCAGAATCGGGCGAAATTTGTTCTCCTTTTTGGGAACTATAAAAAGGTTGGAATAAAAACCTTTTCCTCGGTCCTCTGACGGAACCGGTATCACTACACCCTTTTGTAGTAGCGATTCGACCTCTCGCTGTAGAGCGACAACAAGCTCGGGTTCCAACGGAACGCGAGATTGACAAAAAACATTTGGGGGTTGAGAAGCAAACTCTATGAAATAGCCTGCCGACACTATCCGCGTTACCCAGGAATCTGGAACGCGAGCCATCCAAGTCTCCTTGAAAAGAAGCAGGCGACCCCCCACTCGAGAATCCTCGAGTGGACCCCTGGCGTCAATCCGACTTTGCGGGTTTCTTGTCAAGTTCCCGCTTGTTCTGGCGGAAACTCTGCTTCCAGGGAGTACGAGTTTTCTGAGAGGATTTCTTTCCTGAGAAAGAAGGACGACCCGATCCCCACGAGGAGTGACTAGATCGTCCTCGGCCCCGAAAGGACCGCCGACCACTATAAACACCAGGCTTACTGGACACCGAGGCCATGGCCCTTCGCTGTGGTAATGCTGATTCCTTTGCCTTAGCCTTGGAAATCAGCTCTGTGAGGTCGGATCCAAAAAGATGGCCACCCTTGTAAGGTAAGGCCAACAACCCTTGTTTGGAAACTGCGTCCCCGGCCCACTGTCTGAGCCATAAAGCTCTTCTGACTGTGACCGCTGAAGCTTGCGCTTTGGCCAGCAGAGATGCCGTATCCAGACCGGCATCAAAGATATAACAGGCTGCCGTTTCTAACCATTCACAAGTTTCCCGTATCTCAGATAACGGAGATTCATTTTGCAACTCCGTCTTCAGACGTGCCAACCAGCTTAGAGAAGCTCTAGCAGCACACATGGATCCTAGCACTGCTCGAAATCCATGACCCGCAGCCTCATAGCTTGCTTTTGCCGCCAATTCTGCCTTTCTATCCAAAGGCTCCTGTAAGCTCGCTTTTCCCTTAATAGGGAGTAGTGAGGATTTACTAAGCTGAGATAAGGACACATCCACTTCAGGAGCAGAAGTCCAATTAGCCTTTAACTCCGTAGAGCAAGGATAAAGTGTATCAAAGAAATGCGTTCCATGAAAACGCTTATCTGGACATAGACGTTCCTCCTCTATTACACCATTAAGCTCATCCAGAGCTGGCAATGTTGTGCGCGAAGCACGGGACTCCTGGAACATGCGTGCTGTTTTACCAGGACGACTAGTTACCTCCTCCGGTAACTGTAATATCTCTCTCATGGCTTCAATTAATGCCTCCGTACGCTTCGCCATAGAGGAACGCCCCTGCGGCTCGTCCGCATCTGAATCGGATATTTCTCCATCCGAATATAAAGGGGAACTCTGCCCAATATCAGATACATCTGACTCGCTCCGTGTAGAGGCCGGTAACGGCCTGCGTCGCTTCCTCTGAGAGGAATTAGCAGACACATATTGACCTAAAAGGTCAGATAAGTTATTAATCGATCGAGCGATATCATCCAATTTTCCACCGCTGTCGACCGCAGCGCTAGACGCTGTGGAGGTCTGCGTATCTGATTGCCGCAATGGCACTGGGACGTGATCCGCGGCATCTGAACTCTGTTCAGACATGTCTCATCTGAATGAGCAGGTCAAAGCGGTAATACCAGCAAAAAACTATGCGGTTTTTTTTTTTTTTTTTTTCAAACGCTGAAGGGTTAACGCTCCACCAAGCAGAGTTACCCCAGCGGTATTCAGTCAGCAAATTTAGCAGGTAGAAATAACCCTCAAAGGGGTTAATATTGCAAACTCACCAAAATATATATATATTTGTGAGCCCCAGCCAATTTTCATGTCTCTGATGAGACTGCAGCTGCAGGATAGCGATCGCTGCGCTGCGGAGTGAGGAATCCACACTCACCCAGCTGGCCGTGGTGTCTATATGAGGAGGGGAGCGGTCCGAGGAGCCCAGGAGCCTGAGTAATGGCCGCCACAGTGAGGGGGTCGCAGGAGAAAAGCCAGAGCGCGCGTCTTCCTGCTCAAAAGACCGGGATAGATAGGCCACGCCCCCTGCTAGCTCAAATAATGAGCGCGAAATCTCCCCGCTCCTGCTCCCTCTCTGTCCTGCAGCTATCTGCCTGCGGACAAAAGATCACCACATCTTCATGTAGAAGCGCTGTCACAGCAGCGCTGAAGCATACTGACTTTACATGTAGTAGCGCTGTCACAGTAGCGCTGAAGCATACTGACATTACATGTAGTAGCGCTGTCACAGTAGCGCTGAAGCATACTGATATTACATGTAGTAGCGCTGTCACAGCAGCGCTGAAGCTTACTGACATTTACATGTAGTAGCGCTGTCACAGCAGCGCTGAAGCTTACTGACATTACATGTATTAGCGCTGTCACAGCAGCGCTGAAGCTTACTGACATTTACATGTAGTAGCGCTGTCACAGCAGCGCTGAAGCATACTGACATAGTAACGCTGACATTAATAATAATAGCGCTGCTCATTCAGACGCTAAAGCACTCACACATAATTATTATTAAAATTTGTGTGGAGTACTCACCAGCCAAAGGCGCCACAGGGACCCTCAGGGGTTTCTGGCGCAGTGCCCATGCTTCCCCCCAGGGCGAAGAACGCAGTGACCGCACGTGTGGTTTGCGTTCCCGCCAGAGAAGCTCTCCTCATCCCCCAGGGCCGGCAAGGATTCTGCAGGGACTTTGAGTGAATACAGATCCGCCAAGGGAGAGGTTGGGGTACAGCAGCGCTGATACCCCTGAGACCTCTAGACCAACTAGTGATCCAAGTCTCCTGTCCGAATATTAAAATAATAAAATTTTCTGAGGAGCTGCATTAGCAGCGACCATCCTCTGGACCTCAAATCTTAGACTGGAGCTGAGTAGGAGGAGCCCGAGCTGGAGGGGCCAGCCAGTCATCACTCTTTTGATCTGAGGTAACATCCTGATCTGGGGCTCCGCCTACCCATCAGTAATGAATTACTGTGGCTCTCTTCCTTCATCTGCAGCTGAAAAAAAGTTTTTTGTGCACATACCAGTCCAATATGTTCTGGAACTCATTCTGCCAGTACTGAGTGCTGGAACTTCCATCATCCAGTTCCCAGCATACATGGCTCCTGCCGTGGACCTATGGCTTTGGCCGGACTGGCGCCCACCTCTCTGCAGTTTTACAAGACAGGAAAAGCAGCAGAGATAAATCCCCAGATTCCTTTAAGTCCTTGTGTCTCTGCTGGTAGACAGATTACACTTGACAACAGGCAGTGGATATGAAGTTACACTTAAGGGAGACACATACCTTTATTTTTTTGGGGGGAAAACGCATTATTTTCTTAAAAAGTGATTTGCAGATTATCTAACCGAGATCAAATTTTTCAGAAGCCGCAGGGACCATCTAAGTTTGGAAATCTAATTTCACAGATGAACTTTTGGACCATTCGTTAGGAGATCTTACAGGTTGCGGTGACTTTTTTTTTTTTTCCTTCTTTTAGTTTCACGCTCGCAGACCTCATTCCTACTTCGAAGGGATGGAGCTGGTCAACACCGAGAGGAGCTGGACCGCCTAGCTGCTGCGTTCTGATGGGAAAACATTTTAAGAAGGGCTAATGGACCACGGATTATTAAAAAATAAAGACACTCGTGCCAGCAACCTACGAATATACCCGCTCTAACCGGAGCGACCCCTTACGGGAATAGTCAGTCCCACCAGTCTACGAGATTCACTGTTCAGACTATATACTGCGTGTAGCACGTGTGGTGTACGTCATCCCATGTCGACCACTATAGACTACTCTGGACTTACACATCACGGCCATCTCACATCCTCCTCCTCATCATCCTCGGTCTTGCAGATTGATTCTTGCAACAGATACACCACTTAATGCATTACCAATAATAAAGTGTGGCTCTGCACGCAGGTACAATTTGTTTAGGGGTCCCGGACGGTGCGGCTGGTTGAAGGAAGTCTTGCGTTCCCAAATCTTCCATAACATATCCTCCACCTATGAATGTCACTGGATGGTCAGCCATTACCCACGGGAGGCAAAAACGACTAAATTTTGCTTCCTTTCTGTATATGGAATCAATGGGATCATTTTCTTCTTCTTCCCGCATATACACCAAGCATAAGTGCATAAAACGGGTAAATTTTAGTAGCGCAGCAAAGTGACAAAACTTCTGCTTTTATTAAGGCAGTTAAAACACGCCCATAGACCAGCAAACTGCCAAAACATCTGCTTTTATAGGTTACACTTATCACACATCTGAAGTTATAGGTCCATAATTATAAAAGGAATCTGTCAGCAGGTTTTTCCTATTTAATCTGAGAGCAGCATAACGATTCCAGTGATGGGTCACACTCTCAGCAGCTTGCTGTAGTTTCAATACAATCAGCGTTTTATCAGCAGGATATTATCACTGCAGGACTAGGTGTCCTGTGTCAGGCAGTCCAGCTAATCTGTGTAACCCTCGCCTCCACCATGCTAACAATGCACACAGGAAGCTGGTAATCAGGGGTATGAGCGGGGTTACACACAGCTCGGCATTAGTGAGCAGCGAGCGCGCTCGGATAATCGATCCTTAGAAGTGAGACACAATTCGGGAATATGGCCCAGTATTGCCATACGTGGATGCTTTTACTGCCCGTGACGCCCCATCTGGACCAACCTAGGTAACAAGTAACACAAGAGTCGAGCACGCTCGGGTTTTTATTAAGAGCAAACGTACTTTATTACATAACAAGCTTCATAAAAACAGAAATAAAACAGGAAGCATTCAAGCATTGAACAATACAATAAAGATGCTGTAAAAATAATCGCTCCATTCAAGTGTTTGGAGGGCAGCTAAACATTGAGATACTTTTATACCTTCTCCTGGGAAGTGTCACAAAGCTAGCTTTGGTTTTTTTTATTTTTGTTTTTCATTTTTCACTTTATTTTTTTTTTTTAGCTTTTTTTTTTATTGTTACTTAATAAGCTGACCCACCCACCCCCTCCCAAAAAAAAAAAAGTGTGCGAGACCTGAAAGTACAACTTATTAGAGGCCACCACACACATTAGTCCTTTTTTCCTTTTACAGGTGGGGGCGGGGGTGATGGATCCTGCAACGTTTGTGTAGTAAATAATACCATGCAGGGTACCCCTTTTTCTCCCCTGCCCCGCACCCCCCCACCTCTTCGATAAGAGCGAGGCCAGGATTTACTACAGTACTGTTTGTAATAAGTTACAGATAAAGTGTTTGTCTTATTGAAATACAGAAGGCGGACTTGAAATGACTACCGTACGAGGATCACAGCACACTCATTGGCAGATTTGACAGACTTGTCTAGCTACACAATACAAATCACCATTGTGCTAGGAGAGCACCAGGGAGGAAAGAGGATGCAAGACAAAATGTGCACATCATTGTGCTAGGAGAGCACTGGGGAGGGAAAGAGGATGCAAGACAAAAATGTGCACATCACTGTGCTAGGAAAGCACTGAGGAGGTAAGAGGATGCAAGACAAAAATGTGCACATCATTGTGCTAGGAGAGCACTGGGGAGGAAAGAGGATGCAAGACAAAAATGTGCACATCATTGTGCTAGGAGAGCACTGGGGAGGAAAGAGGATGCAAGACAAAAATGTGCACATCATTGTGCTAGGAGAGCACTGGGGAGGGAAAGATGATGCAAGACAAAAGTGTGCACACCACTGCGCTAGATGCAAGACAAAAGTGTGCACACCATTGTGCTAGGAGAGCATCAGGGAGGAAAGATGATGCAAGACAAAAATGTGCACACCATTGTGCTAGGAGAGCATCAGGGAGGTAAGATGATGCAAGACAAAAATGTGCACACCATTGTGCTAGGAGAGCATCAAGGAGGAAAGATGATGCAAGACAAAAATGTGCACACCATTGTGCTAGGAGAGCACTGGTGAGGGAAAGATGATGCAAGACAAAAGTGTGCACATCATTGTGCTAGGAGAGCATCAAGGAGGAAAGATGATGCAAGACAAAAGTGTGCACACCATTGTGCTAGGAGAGCACTGAGGAAAGAGGATGCAAGACAAAAATGTGCTAGATACAAAGTAAATACAATGCTATTTAGTCACTGCTGGGTTGTTGTTTAACTGAGGTATAAAGGCGGTAAAAAGCATACTCAAGTGTTAATATCAAATGTCATTTCCAAGCGGCTGTGTCCTGTATATATTTATATATATTTTTTCTTTTTCAAGTTACAAGTTTAGTGCAGGATAGTACAGTTAGAAACAAACTTTCTGGCAGAGTCTTCCTTAAAGCAGAACCCCTTCTCCGAGCAGATGTGGCAAAGCCAAGTTTTGTTACGTGGCGGTTTTTTTTTTTTATTTGTTTGTGCATCATGATAGCTCAGTGGGGGATCCATCCCCATAACAAAAATGGCTGCCTAGCCCTGCCCCTGAGGAGTCAGGGATGCACTTTAAAGTTTTCCCAGATAAAAACTAAGGCTATATGTTTTATATACCAGGAACAAAACGCTGAAGTGTTTGCCTCGTACATCACGAATTTTACACTTCTCCTCTGATTATTCAACACGTTTCACACCACAAAAAAAAAAAAAAATACAAAGTCCGACCCATATATGCAATGAATTCTATTAAATCGGACTGAAAATTAAAAAAAAAAAAAATCTATCAAAAGCTAAGCAGCGAAAAGTACATGGTTCACTAATCTCAAACTTCATCAATCAAAAGAAAAATAATAAAATTGTAAAATGTACAATCATTTCTAGTTGTAAACAGTTAAAAAGCCACAAGTTTGATTTGTATCGTCGGACACAAAACAATCAGAGTCAAGGCAATGAGCAAATGGCAATGTGTGCAGAGTGAGTGGAAAGAAGGGGCCGCAGGTTTGATTATTATTTATTTTTCATCCTTTTTACATTTATTTTTTTTTGCAAATAGTTGGGAAGCGAAGCTGCGCCAGTCCTGGGGGTATAAACCTGGAATTGATTGGAATATTAATGCACCTTGTGTTAGATTTGTTTTATTTTAAAAAACAAAAAATGATATAAAAACTGGCTTTGGTTGTCCCAAAATATTCTCTTTAGAATCCACAATAAGTGAATCTTGTTCCCGTCATCCTCACCAGCAGGAGCTGGATAAGTGTTAGGGCCGGGGAGACGCCGAAAATTAGGTCACAGACAAGTGAATTATTTTAGAGCTGCAAAAAAAAAAAAAAAAAACTAAACTAAACTGCAGACTGGTTGCAGTAACACAACACAACCGGCAGTCAGGGATGGCAGAATAGCGCATGGATTAAGACTTCCAACCAGAAGCCGATCAGCTCTGGATTCTCGCAAGATGAAAAATGGGACGCCGAGATCTTCAGGACACGGGAGCCCCCGCCTTATAAATACGGGCTGTTATCGGGGCTCAGATTAGTGGTTTGTATTCCTGGTAGATGCCTGGGTAAGGTGTAATATGAATATATATACAGTACAGACCAAAAGTTTGGACACACCTTCTCATTCTAATATTTTTCTGTATTTTCAGGACTATGAAAATTGTAGAATCACACTGAAGGCATCAAAACTATGAATTAACACATGTGGAATTATACATTACACTTTACAAAAAAGTGTGAAACAACTGAAAATATGTCTTATATTCTAGGTTCTTCAAAGTAGCCACCTTTTGCTTTGATTACTGCTTTGCACACAGAAAAGGTGAACGGATGGACTCTACATGCTGGTTCCCACCGTGAAGCATGGAGGAGGAGGTGTGATGGTGTGGGGGTGCTTTGCTGGTGACACTGTTGGGGATTATTCATAATTGAAGCGGTGAGCGGTCCAGCTCACCCCAAACCATCTCGATTGGGTTCAGGTCTGGTGACTATGGAGGTCAGGTCATCTGGGTAGCCCCCAACACTCTCCTTCTTGGTCAAATAGCCCTTACACAGCCTGGAGATGTGTTTGGTGTCATTGTCCTGTTGAAAAATAAATGTTGGTTCAACTAAACGCAAACCGGATGGAATAGCACGCTGCTGCAAGATGCTGTGGTAGCCATGCTGGTTCACTATGCCTTCAATTTTGAATAAATCCCCAACAGTGTCACCAGCAAAGCTCCCCCACACCATCACACCACCTCCTCCATGCTTCACGGTGGGAACCAGACATGTAGAGTCCATCCGTTCACCTTTTCTGCGTGCAAAGCAGTAATCAAAGCAAAAGGTGGCTACTGTGAAGAACCTAGAATATAAGACATATTTTCAGTTGTTTCACACTTTTTTGTAAAGTGTAATGAATAATTCACATGTGATAATTCATAGTTTTGATGCCTTCAGTGTGATTCTACAATTTTCATAGTCATGAAAATTCATAAAAATCATTGAATGAGAAGGTGTGTCCAAACTTTTGGTCTGTACTGTATATTACGAGTGGGTGTATGTATCTCCCCAAAAATCAGCCACAATTGGTTTGCATAAATTCATGTAAAAAATTATTATAGAAATGTTAATCGAGTGACATCTATATCTTTAGCGCCCCATATTTGGCAATAAGTGACGGAACCACACTTCTATACAACACCAATACGTGAAAAAAGAATAATCACAAACGATAGATAAGAGGCGAAAATTCACATTAAAATTGCAATCTTTATTTACGGCAGACAATCTGATGAACAGACCGGCAGGCGACAAACCGGAGGAGACACAGTATAGCCAAAAATTATTTGTATAGACATAATAAAATCTCTTATGAAACTGGTTACTGTAATACGGTGCATAGTGCTAGTGTCCCGACGCCACACCGGGAGCGGCCGTCAGCTCTGCACGGGTGACGCCGGGTTGTGCACTTTAATACTCCATATGGGCTTATATATGGGTTGATCTGAGACTATTTCAAGCCATCAGTCTGTGGCCTGAACATATTACTGCGGTAATTCTCTTGGGGTGTATGATGAATGTCATATATAGGGACATCATTGTTCAGATTGATGTACCTACTGATCTATATTTCCCTTTTTATGCACTTTATTACAGTAACCAATTATATGAGATTTTATTATATCTAAACAAATAATTTTTGTCTATACTGTATCTCCTGCGGTATGTCGCCCTCTGGTGGTTGTTTGTTGTTATGCTTTTTTCGTGTATTGGTGTGTGTATATATATATATATATATATATATATATATATATATATTTTACATACAGGAGAGGCAGCTATTTTTTGGACTGCTGTGCATGAAAGGTGACGTAAGAGATTGGAAAGTCATAACTTCCTGAAACAGCGCCCCCTCTTTATCACAGACTGGATGCGGCGCTGCAGCTCAGCTCCATTGATCCCAGACCAGACCTATGAAGACGCGTGGCGCTGCCTTTCTATTGTCGCCATGTTTTTCTAATCTCTTTGCAGCCCCTTTTATAAAAAAAAATTGATAGTGAACCAAAAATCACAGTGATATTCATGCTCGGGAATCGCCGCCTCTCCTCCTACAGTAACACTTAGGTGCATAAGGTATTTGGCGAGGGTCAGAACGGCAAGCGTCCTGCCATTGGGGGGGTTTGCAGAAGAACCGACGTCCATGCCGCCCGCATCCTCCACCACTGATTTGAGACGCACAGCTTATGTTTGCTTTGGACCCAGCAATGACGCTCTCCCGGGACACAAAGGGGGGGGCGAGTAAAAAAATAAAAATAAACTAGGGAGAAGAGGCGAGTAACCGCTGGTAACCCCTGTCCCCCACTAATGTGCGGTGGAAGGGTCAAAGGTCAGAATTTACACTTCAATAATATATGTGTATATATTTTTTTTTTTACCCTTGTTCAGTTTTTTTTTTTTTTTTAAGTCTTTGACCAAACAAGCAGAACACCATTTATGGCAATAAGATTATGTAACTTGTTCCTTTTGTTTTTTTGCAATTTTAAGTATTCGCAATCATTTACATCTAACACAAAAAAAAAAAAAACACATTTCCAATTTTGTTTTTCAGTTTGTACAACACACAAGAAAACTAAAAATCAGCCCAGTACTTGGTTACAATGTGCATAAATGTGCATAGTTACTAAATAATCTGCTTAAAAAAAAAAACCACATAGCGAAACATTAATAAAAACACTGTCACGAGCGAAGACACTGAGCCACTTAAAAGTAACATTAAAAAAAAAAATTAAAAATTAAAATAAAATTGATCGTTATATCAGCTAAATCTCCAGACTACTCACTAAAAAGACACAGCATCAAAGCAAAAAAAATGAACAAAAAATATAAAATAAAACTCTATCTTGGCTTCTGAAAGGTGGAAAGAGCCGCCGGGGCCGGGGGATTGTTTTTTTTTTTTTTGGCAGAGAGGAAAAGTCTTTGAGAAGTTAGCACGGGTTAGTGCTTAAAAAAAAAAAAAAAAATTGCATTCTTCTAGTGATTTTCTTCCGTTATATCGGGGGGAAAATTAACTTTTGCCCCATCTTATTCCTGAGAGCTGCAATGTTTTTTTTCCCCCATTTTGGATTATTTAAGAATTAATTAAAAAAAAAATAAAAAAATAAATCACACACAAACACAATTGGACTCCCAGAGATAAAACCGTCTTCAGCA
Organism: Oophaga sylvatica; assembly: GCA_033576555.1. NCBI lineage: Eukaryota > Metazoa > Chordata > Amphibia > Anura > Dendrobatidae > Oophaga > Oophaga sylvatica. Next base: position 110,170,859 of record JARQOD010000007.1, on the reverse strand, counting down.
TATTTTTTTTTTTCTTTAATCTGATGGAAGAGTAAACATTACAAAAAAAGGAAAAAAAAAAAAAAACCACCCTCGTCCCTCCCAAAAGAAAAAAATAATGACCCTCCCAATGGGGTAAAAAAAAAAAAAAAAAAATGTAAACAAGAGGTTCCCGGTAAGGCACCTCTAAAACAAAACGCAAAGCCTTTGAAAGTGCTGCCCCCTACTGGCACCCGTAGGGTATATGTCACAGCTGTGGCCACTATTTTATTTTTTATTTTTTTTAGATTTTTTTTTGCATTTTATTTTTATTTATTTTTTTTTTTACATTTTAACGTTATATATATTTTTTTTTATTAAAACCGTAGAGCTAAATTTTATTTAGGTCATGAAAACCTGGTGCAATACTTTTCAATTTATTTTTTTTTCTTTTCTTAAAAACTACTAAATTATAACCGTCAGTTTATTTTAACCTCTTCAGCCCCTGGAGGCGCCAGTTTCGGCGCATTGCTCGGCAATGGGCTCTCGCTGGGCGACGCTCCGGGAAGCCGGAGGGCGGTTAAAACGTAATACCACAATTAGGTAGGTATATAATCAAGGCATCTTAGAAATAACGAGCATTAAATCACGTAGGTGTCGTCTTAAGTACACGCTAGAGTAAACAGGTACACTTGAGCCGTTTCTGAAAATTTTACAAGGTAAAAAACACAGAAAATGTTGCGCACCGTTCATCAGTGCAACCAGATACCGAGCTCGGACGTACAAACCGGGGTCGGACATGAAATAAAACCTAGAGACAAAAAAAAAAGTGGAATTGGAAAGCGACAAACAGCTCATTCAGACGCGGCTCTGGTATCGATAGCGCTAATGTGGAAGTGTAAATATAGATTACTTTTTTTCTCTCTATTTCACATTATAATATTGGCCTGCATGATTCAAGTATTTCGCACTGATATGTTTGTGGGCTAAAATAAAAAGTGGGAAGTGTGCAGAAGAGCTATCCGCAGTGCAGAGGGTTCACACGTAAAGAGTCCCGACAGGGGCTGATCAGTAACAATCATCTGAGGTCATAGGCTACATGGGCTCTCCGTTTAAGTGATCGACGGGTAGGAAAGCGCTGACGTCTGACGGACTGCTCAGACCCCTGCTCTCGCTGCTTGCGTTACCCCATAAGCTTGAGGAATAGTTTGGGGTGCCCCATAGAGAAGTGCCGTGGAGATCTCCAGAGCTGGAGCCGGAGGCACCCGGGCTGTTCCAGTGATTGATATCTCCGCGACTCGAGATGCTGTGGGGGCTATCCAGAGACCCCAGCCGGGAATGGCCAGAGCCCATGGACTGCCAGCTCGGGGAAGGGGTCATTGACTGGCCTTGTGCAAAGAAACGACTTATCTCCTCTTCACTAGCAAACTCGGCAAGGATAGTAGTGTTCCCTAAAACACACCTGTAGAGCGTGAAGGGGAAAAAAAAAAAAAAAAAGAAAAATTATGACTATCCATGCACCGTGCTGCAGGATCCGTGTCCATATATCATCTTGGCATAATGTGGTTCTGTATGATAATAAAATGGAAGCCGCTACTCACATGTGCAGAGACTTTTGTGCCTTCACTACCTCTTCCTTGGAACTGTAACGGACCAGAGCGGTGCCATGGGGCAGGTTCAGGTGGAATGTAATCAGAGGCCCGTGCTGCATGCACAGGGTGCGCAGGGTGGAGCCGTCAATCTGAGGAAAGAAAGCAGCAGTCAGGATAAGGCCTCATTCACACCGCAGCTTTTCTAGTGCAACTGACATTTGTGTTTGATAAATCTAGGAGGAAGTTCAAACGTCCAATATTTTTCCTCCGTACAAAATCGCAGAGACGTGTCCGATACTGATCGGAGTGTTAGATCAAGTGCGACAATTCGAGTCTCTGGATCTGTGAAAAAACAAAAAACTCACAGCCAGCACTTAGATACCATTTGTGTGTTGTCCATTTTTCACGGACCGATAGGAGAAGTTAAAGAAACTTTGTTCTGCAAACGACACAGCAAGTTTTTCCTGGCACATGGAAAATAAACAGCTGACGTCTGAATGAGGCTTCAGACAATGGTGATTTTTATTGTCCGCATAAAAAAAAAAAAAGTTTCATCAGTTTCTACAGTGAGGGCCCCTATCAGACATCTGTGATCGGTCTGATCTCGGATCGCAACACAGACTGATAGTGCGTCTCTTGATCAGAGCGTGACAGCTGTAAAGCAATATATGAAGCTGACACAATTGGGTTAAGAGACACGAGGCCAGTCTGGTACATTGTGATCTGAGATCAGGGCGATCACAGAAGTCTGAGAACTATTAAGAGGTTTTGTTTTGCATAAGAGAAAAAACATGAAGGTTTTCTAAGCTCCTGTGACTCGGAATAAGATCAAATATCACTGTGAGTCGGTGCGTTCCACTCCATGCGCAAAAATACAGACGTGAACATCCCCATAGACTAAAGAGGTGGAAACCGCAGCTACAACTTGCATGATAAAGAAACCGGCGTCTGAATGAGCCCTAAATCCACTAATAAATGCAGAAAACGTCATTACTCACTTGAGGTGTTAGGTTTTTCAGAACTAGCCAATTTGTTATTCTCCCTGAGCTATTATCACTCCAAGTGGAACCTAAAAAAACAAAACACAAAAGAGAAAACAATTATCATGTTTTCTGTTTTAGTCCAATCACTATCCCCCACCAAGTGCCAAGTGGTTCGGTGCTGACGGAGACATTTGCTTGTCCTAGTCTATACACTGCATTAACCGAGTGCAGCAAACTGTCCCCGACGACGTCCGAATGCATTTTACTTCGGTGGTCTTGTACCAGAGTTTATAAAGAAATACTGAAGAATCAACTACGGGCATTGTACTTTATAAACGCTGCCCGATGATTTAATGAAGAGGTCCGGCACGGTTGGACCTTCTTGGACAAGCACAGTTGGTAGCAAGATTTCACCTTGCTAAAAAGTGCACCTTATGGTAATAAAAAAAATAGAATGAAATCAACACCAGGAGGCAGTAGAGACCGTGTCTACCAGGGTCAGAAAATTTACACACAATCCTAAGGACAGGGTATTAACATCTGATAGTGAGAGTGACGTGCCACATATTGTGGTACCACATAATCAGCAGCAATGCCTGTAGTTTCAGCTGGAACTGGAGAAAAAACAGATTATGGCTGCTTAAGTGGATGACTCTGAATCCATCAGCCACCCGTGCGACACGACTTAAGGGTGCTGATGTATTTGCTATAGCACCCAGTAGCCCAATAATAACCCTCTCATCACCCAGTGGCAGGTCCTAAAAGGATTCCATAAGTGTTTCAGTGAATCGAAGATCGTGCATTCAACTCACCCAACAATGAATGAAAGTTAAAAAAAGGTTCAGAATTATAAAGAGGTTCTGCGTTAAAAAAAGGTTCTGCAAGAAAAATAAGGTATCAAATAAAGAAACAAAGTCACTTAGTATTAAATATCACTCTTCAGAAAACAAGCCTGAAGGAAACACAAAAAATTGTTATGGCTTGTAAAAAGTGGTGATAAATAAAGGGGATTCTGGGAACACGTACTGATGACTTATTAACCAGGAGATTGGTCATCAATGTCAGATCGGTGGAGGTTCCGGCACGGACATAATTCACTTCACTGCTCCTCCATTTAAAATGTTTACAAGAGCAAATAAAAGCTGATCAGTATCGGTACTGGACTCCCACTCATGTGATATCGATGAGCTCTCCTGTGTAAAAGTCATCAATACATGTGCCTGGACATCCCGTTTAAGCCCTTAATGCAATATCAGGTACATGTAAATGATTGCGGGGGGCAATTATGTGGGAAGGAGGTTGAACCCAGGCAATGATGGCACCTGCACAGCTGAAACAGATCACTGATGGAAGAGTGACCTGTCAATCAACAAATGGAGGCCGGCAGTGAAGTTAAAGACGTTGTCCACTGCTTTCCAGCTCAGATCAGCTGTAACCCGGACTTCCTCTTCACGTTCAATTTGACAGGAGGCGGACACAGTGACGCCAGTGCTGACTGGGCGACGGGGGACACGTTTTGCAACAGCAGCACGGGAGACCCGGGGACCGCGAGTGCTGACACTGCTGGAAGGGCACTGGCATGGGAGACGAGTAGTAGCTTTATTTTATTGGGGCCAAACATTTAGATGAAGAAGGGGTTGTCCTAGTAGTGGACGACCCCTTTCAGCAGAGCCGATGAGTGAAGTAAAATACCCTGACCAAATTCTGCTAGCAAGGTATGAATATATCAAGCATTAACCCCTTCACCCCCAAGGGTGGTTTGCACGTTAATGACCGGGACAATTTTTACAATTCTGACCACTGTCTCTTTATGAGGTTATAACTCCGGAACGCTTCAACGGATCTTCGCGATTCTGAGATTGTTTTCTCGTGACATATTGTACTTCATGTTAGTGGTAAAATTTCTTCCATATAACTTGCGTTTATTTTTGAAAAAAACGCAAATATGGCGAAAATTTTGAAAATTTAGCAATTTTCAAACTTTGAATTTTTATTCCCTTAAAACAGAGAAATATATACACAAAATAGTTAAGAAATAACATTTCCCACATGTCTACTTTACATCAGCACAATTTTGGAATCAAAATTTTTTCTTTGTTAGGAAGTTATAAGGGTTAAAAGTTGACCAGCGATTTCTCATTTTTACAACAAAATTTACAAAGCCATTTTTTTTAGGGACCACCTCACATTTGAAGTCACTTTGAGGGGTCTACATGACAGAAAATACCCAAAAGTGACACCATTCTAAAAACTGCACCCCTCAAGGTACTCAAAACCACATTCAAGAAGTTTATTAACCCTTCAGGTGCTTCACAGGAACTAAAGCAACGTGGAAGGAAAAAATGAATATTTAACTTTTTAGCCACAAAAATGATCTTTTACAAACTTTTTTTTTATTTTCACAAGGGTAAAAGGAGAAAATGGACAGATAAGGTTGTTATGCAATTTCTCCTGAGTACGCCAATACCCCATATGTGGGGGAAAACCACTGTTTGGGCACACGGCAGAGCTCGTAAGGGAAGGAGCGCCGTTTGACTTTTTCAAACTAAAATTGGCTGGAGTTGAGATTGGACGCCATGTCGCGCTTGGAGAACCTCTGATGCGCCTAAACAGTGGAAACCCCCCACAAGTGACACCATTTTGGAAACTAGACCCCCTAAGGTACTTATCTAGATCTGTTGTGAGCACTTTGAACCCCCAAGTGTTTCACAAAAGTTTATAATGCCTGGGTGTGAAAAAAAAAAAAAAAAAAATTCCACAAAAATGATTTTTTAGTCCTAAATTTTTGAATTTTCCCAAGGAAATTGGACCCCAAAAGTTGTTGTCCAATTTGTCCTGAGTACGCTGATACCCCATATGTGGGGGTGGAAAACTGTTTGGGCGCACGGCAGGGCTTGGAAAGGAAGTAGTAACGTTTTGGAATGCAGACGTTGATGGGGGTCATGTTCCGTTTGCAGTGCCCCAGATGAGCATAAACAGTGGAAATCCCCCACAAGTGACCCCATTTTGGAAACTAGACCCCTAAGGAACTTATCTAGATCTTTGGTGAACACTTTGAACCCCCAAGTGCTTCACACAAGTTTATAATGCCCGGGCATGAAAATAAAAAATCCTATTTTTTTTCCCACAAAAATTATCTTTTAGTCACTAATTTTTTATTTTCCCAAGGGTATCAGGAGAAATTGGACCACATAAGTTGTTGTCCAATTTGTCCTGAGTACGCTGATGCCCCATATGTGGGGGGGAACCACTGTTTGGGCGCACGGCAGAGCTCGGAAGGGAAGGAGCACCATTTGACTTTTTCCAACCAAAATTGGCTGGAATTGAGATTGGATGCCATGTTGCA